>OY776305.1:6140053-6882865 GCA_963675345.1 Trididemnum clinides | reverse complement strand
AATTCACAAACAGATTATAGAATTACAATAAACCACATGTCAAACCATACTGCTGGGATGCACATCACCCAACACAACTGACTGCTAGAGCACATACTTCCCTCAAGCACCGAACAAAGCTTTGCTTTCCCAAATCTAGCATTGTACTTCTAAAACTCAAGATTTTTGCGGATAATATTTATCACTTAGTGCAAAATAGAAAACTGTTATCATCTTGTAACTCCAACTAATTATATAAATGAAAGCAAAATATCCTTTAATCAAAGTTGACACTTCACTACTGATCTCAAATTCAATTATTGCAGCATGTAAACGATTTTCATGCCAAAGTCACAAGAAAAGTTGAAAAGAAGAATGCAAGCAAATCTAAGTTATTTCGGGCATTACAACCTGTTAGTTCCAAAGAAATATTTTGTGGGACACAAATGCCCCTGTAGTCGTGAAAAGGTTATTATCATCCTTCATTCTTATTTTATTAAATGTGCTACATCCAATCAAATCACTAGACTAGACCTACGAGATTACCAGAGCATCACAAGCTTGTTGAAAAACACACCAATGTCACACAGTTATATGATGCTGATTGGTTTACACGGACTTAGTTACTTGCTGTTCAAAAGAGTTGCACTTCAGCACTTTTGAAACTAAAAATGCAGTCGCCGGCAAAATAATACGATGTAATAAGTAGACTTAAGTACATTTCTAATAAATTTTGTTTTGCACGCGTGTTTAGCAGGCAAAGTTAAAGTCATTTCTGGTGATAAAAGAATTTTGATAAAAATATAACTTAAGCGCTTTTTGTTTTGAGGTCTTCAATTATTTATCGCAATTCGTCTTGATCCTCAATTTTTGTACCATTTGTAGAGGAGTTCTTTTGTGCAAATTCTACATTGTATACTTACACGTCAGGCAGGCTATATTATCTGTGCTGCTCAAACGTTGTCTGACAATGAATAGGAGGACACATCATACATTAGTAAAATGAGTAGACAATTGTTTGCATAAATCAGTGGTTTCCAACTTGTGGTACATGTGCCACTAATGACCTGCAAAAGTCTTCCAGGTGGTATGCAAGCATTTGTGTTTTTCTTCACCAAAAATCATATTCATAGCTTTCAGAATCTGTGTGTAAATTCCTGCATTTGTGTGTATAGTTTTGTGCAAAGTAATTGACTGTACTGTGGGAGTTGTTTTAGTCCTACAATGTATGGGGTGTGTGTTCATGAACATCTCAATTGCTGTAATTTTATTTTCAAACTGATTAATGAACAAATGCTCAATGTAGTGTGTGGCAGTCGAAAAATATGCTTTATGATGTAACAATGAACTTCAAATCACTCAAATGTTTTATAGTAGAGCCATTCTACCGTAAGAAAAAATATTAAGTGCATTTTGCTTCTTTGGTTAATTAGTTGCACAAGGCTATACTGTTACTAAACCCTGTACTTTTGTTACCAATTTTGCCTCATCAGATTAGGTTAAGTCAGACTAACTATAATTACTTTATATCAAATGAAACCTTCACTTTATTTTATACCATTGCCCAATTAAAAAATAATACAGCGTATGTAAAATGTGGTTTCATCAAAATGTGGCGATTGCAATAACTGAATTTGAGTTTTGTTGTTTGTTGTTTCATCATGTGTTCTTGTAAATTAAATGATATTTGATTATCGTATTTATTCGAGCATAATGCACAAAATTTTCTACCAAAATAAAAACTTAACGTTTGGGCGAGTGTTATATACGAGTGCGAGTCAAGAAAGAGTAAAACAAAATTTTATGCCTTTTTAATCCAAAATCAGGGGTGCGCATTATACACGAGTGCACATTATACTCGAATAAATAGGGTAAATAAATTCACTGGAACAAGATGGTGCATAGTAATAGGTTAAGACCTTCATGTAGTACCTGATTAGAAAAAGTTTGAAATCACTGACGTAAATAGGTAATCAAGTGTCTTCTTTTCCCAACTCAATATATTCCTTTTGCAATCAATGCTTTGGCTCTCGCAAATTATCGCATCAGGAAAGAATTACAAAATTCCAAAAAGTAGCGTTTTATTTCTACAAACAAGATAACGGTGGCATTGCTAATTAAACGTCTTAGGCCTTATCAAATATAGAACTTGGTCACTAGCTTGGAGCATAAGTGCTTTCGCAGGTTTTTACTTATTTTTTAATAAGTGTTTGCATGTTAAATTACGCAATTGTTGGCAAACAATTTTGAAGTTGTGAGATTTTATGTCAGTGTTGATTTTTGTTATAGCTTGTCTTGAAACTTTATTTCTGTATCAAGAGAAATAATTATTGGATGCGCCTCTAAATCTTTTAACTTTAAGCATGTTAAGAACAATACTGGAAGTAGGATTTGAATCCACAACTACTCCAACTAGTCAATGAATGCAAATACATTACTACAGTCATTGCCTTATAGGTGTCGAGCAGGGGTCTGCATCATGCAGCCCAAGGGCCAAATGTGTCCTGTGATGTAAAATTCTGTGGCTCGAGGAAGAATTTTGTGACCCAAAGTGGAAGTCAAATTGTCAAGTAGATCAAAAGAAATTTGATCTCCAAAAAAAGTGTTCCCCTTATTTTAGGATCAGAAGTGCAACCATGTTGTCGTAGGCGCCGAACCTGGGCCTGCAGGGCCTGCCGGCAGGCCCTGGCTAAAGTTCCGCAGGCCCTGCAGGCCCTGGCATTTTCCATAATAGTTGTAGCTAAATGGCCTGTTCTTGGCTGAGTAAGACATGTACAGTAACACAGTTGAAATCATTAGTCCGTAAAATACAAAGTTTACCGCAGAAAGCGCACCTATTTTGCTCACAAGTCATTTCATTACCACGCTGTAAATTCCGGTCGCTACCATAGCCGTCTGATCAAGTATTATTGCGCCACAAACCGAAACCTTTGTTTCGTCATAATAATCGTAAACTAACGCAGCGGGAGTTGTTCGATGGCGATGAATAGGGCAGTCAAGACGATCACAGATCAGTAGTCTAGTTTGTACTGCCGAAAACTCAGTCATGTCTAAGCGAACGTACCATCAGTCAAATATTTCGTCGTTTCTAAGACCAAAATAGACAGATAGATCAGGCTCTTCTGCAGGTACATCCAGTGATACCACGTATGTTATCAGCACTACTGATCAGGTGTCTGGTGCTGTAGAAATTCAACAGGTGCCAAAAGAGGAATCAGTTATTAGTGCTACGCCAGAACGTAATCCAGGAAATCACAACAGGAATTATCAAAAGACTTGGAAGGAAGAATTTCCGTGGATTGAATACGACGCGAGTAAAGACGTAGCGACCTGCTCCGTTTGTAAATGGGCCGTCCAAAATAATGCCTTGCCAGCTAAATCTATCACTAATTTACAAAAAACACCATGGGTTTCCGGTTACAATGCCTGGAACAGCGGCAAAAAAGCAGTTAGAAAACATGACAAGAGCACCAGTCACAATGAAAGCATATCTGCGAAAAATCGCCCAATAGAAAACGACCTCTCGGAAGTACTTCTAAGTGATAAAACAATGAAGGAAAGGAAAGTTAATCGGCGTGCTCAGGAAATCATTTTCGACGCTATTAAATTGTTGGGGCGGCAAGGTCTTGCTTTAAGAGGGCACGACGATGAAAATTCCAACGTTTATCAGGCTCTACAATTTGTTAAGAAATATAACCCAGATATAGGCAGTTGGCTCGGACGTTCCTCACGACTTAAATGGCTTAGTCACGATATCCAGAACGAAATCCTTCGTTTATATAGTCATGATATCCTCCGAAGATTAGTCAGCAAAATCTAGAGAGCTAAATTCTTCAGCCTTATCGCCGACGAAACGTCCGATATTTCACGAAAAGAGCAAGTAAGCATCTGTGTACGCTTTGTCGATGAACAGTTTAATATAGAAGAGGCGTTCATGGGTTTTGCTGAAACCCCTCTTGCAAATGCCGAAACGCTGGTGCAAATTCTTTCATCATTCATTTGTAGTGTTGGTTTAGATATTTCGCACTGCCGTGGTCAGTCGTACGATGGTGCCGCTAACATGAGTGGCCATTTGAATGGGGTGCAAAAGAGATTCCGTGACAAGCACCCAACAATGCTTTTTGTGTATTGCTCTGATCACCAGATCAATTTGGCTGTTCAGGATGTATTTCAATGCACAGATGGTGGAATGAATTCCCTTGACGTTTTGACTGCTGTTGTCAACTTCATTTTGTCTTCCCCTAAACGCCTTGCCAGCTTCCAAAGCTATGCCCTTGGAAACAATTGTTCATACGTCGGTTCATTGCGTCCTCTTTGCCCAACACGTTGGGTGTTACGATATCCCGCAATTGACAAGTTTCTTGGTAATTACGAAATTATCTTGAATTGGCTGGAAGAAATTGCAACGAGTACACAGTCGGAACGCACACAAAGATCGTCTGCACGGAGCTACATTGGTAGCATGGAAAAAATTGAAACTTATTATATGCTTCGAGTTCTTCATTTTGTTTTGCCGCAAGTGGACAATGTCCACACTGCAGTTCAGTCTCGCAACCTCACGGTAGGACGTTGTCGTTCGCTGGTAGAAAAGTTGATAGCGGTGCTTGCCGCAAATAACACAACAAAAGCTGGTGAAATGTTTTTTGAAGAATGTCGTTCTTTTGCTGGTGCTCTGGGTCTTGGTCTTCCTGTATTGCCACGAGGAAGGCGCAGCAGTCGTCTGACAACAGGAAATTCGTCAGAGTTAGATGTTAAAGACCACTACGTCAATATGTACCATGTAATTTTGCAGGAAACACAAGATGCTTTGACATGCCGTTATCCTGCTGAAGATCGGAAAATTGCCACCAGTTTGGAATGGTATCTTCTTGAAAACAATGAAGAACGTATTCCGGCAATCGCAAGCGAAATTGAATCTTTTTATTCAGCAGACGTCGAAGCAGGAAAGCTAACCATTGAGCATGCTCAATGGTTAAACCTCAAAAAGGCGAAGAACATTTGCATCTCTACTGCTGACGAATTGATTGAAGCATTTAAATGTCAAACAGATCTCCAAATTTTTTTGCCAACCTTCACAACGGTTCTTCGACTCTATATGACTCTCCCCTGCACAACGTGTGAAGCTGAGCGAAGCTTTAGTGCGCTTAGAAGACTGAAGACGTACCTCCGGTCGCAAAGTACGCAAGAGCGTCTGAATTCCTTGGCCATTATGCATTTACACAAAGAGGAACTTGACTCTACGTGTAGTTCAGCAATCATTGACGAGTGGATCAATGTTTCAACGATGCGTCAGAACACCTTTGCAAAATCTGACTAAATTAGCTTTAAATGAAGCAGTTCGAAATTAATGTAATCACAGTGCTCCGGCCTTCGAAATTAACTTCCAATTTGCGTTAGCGAAAACGATGCTGGCGTGAGTTGATTTTCGATTTTAAAAATATTACTCGCACAATTAGATATTAGAAACCTACTTAGGTTAGGTTGATGTATGCTACAGTATTTTAAAGCAGTCGTCAATGCTGACGATATCATGCGGACTCTGCGAAGTATTAACCCCTCCGCGTCGCTTATCATCATATGATGATGGCGAAGAGAACGCCGCTCATCCTCATATGATGAATTGCCGGCTACGGCGAAATGCGTGTATTGAAGAGAGATGTCAAAAAGGAAAGGAAGATCTCTCCCAAGCGAGCTTTAAATACACGCATTTCGCCGTAGCCGGCAAATCATCATATGAGGATGAGCGGCGTTCTCTTCGCCATCATCATATGATGATAAGCGACGCGGAGGGGTTAAACAACAATTCGGTCATTTTTTGTATCTTTATTGTGACTGCAGAAAAGGATCTTAATGCTACTTGGGCATTTCGCTTTAATTCATTTTGCTATATTTTTGCCAGCAGTGAAAAGCGGTTATGAGACGTTTTATTGCGATCGCTTTGTAATAATAACATCGTTACGAAAGGCGAACTGTTTACGTTGGGAATTTACTTGCTGAAGTAAGTGGAAGTTACGTCGGCGTTTGCCGACGCCAAATTTGAAGGCTTGTCTCTTTAGAGAACTTGCTTTTGCATGCAGCGTGCTTGCATTTTTGTTTCGTTATTGTGGCCTGAATTAAAATTGATTTCCAGTTGGTTGCCAGTATGAATCCATTGCCGCCGTCATCGCAAAACGAGGTTAGTTACGCTTGCACGGCAGACAGCGGTAACGCACAAACACCTCATCAACAGCTTGGTTTTCGCTCCAACGCTACCGCAGAATCGAACAAGAAAAACGGCGAATAAGCGGAAATAAACAAGTATAAAAATAGGCACGCTGTGGAAAAATGAAAATTGCGTGATTTTCGCGGTTGTTTCTACTTCTTTTTTCGGTCTCAATTCGGCAGGCCCTGGTTTTTTCAAAGTTCGGCGCCTATGCATGTAGTGCTTCAAAGCTTTTATTGGAATACAAAAAGTTTGGTACACAAACAGTGACCGGCTTATAGCATTATCAAGTAGCTTGAAATTGGTCCACATGCAAAAAAGGTGTACAACGCTGGTGTAGAGCATCACTTAAACGGTTAACTTGTTACATGTTATAACCTGTTATTTGATAAAGTATGAGTATGAGACCTGGTTAATTTTTGATGGTGTAAATTTATGGTGATTGTATACCATAGATTGCAAAAGTTTGTATATTTTACATGCACATATTTATTACCATTAAGAATGCTGAAATTTTATGCCGAAAGTAACTTAAGTCATTGTTGCTACAGTAAAGGAGATGGTCATATATTCTTATGTGTGACATTAGTTTTCAAGTTTAGGAAAATCTTGTTTTTCTGCAATTCATTATCGACCAGTATGCTGTACTATATACAACTAAGAGACTGATTACAAGTTTGATTTCTGTCGAGTTGGCAAACTCTCTTTTTCCAAAAGCAAAAACAAAGAAATCACGTTCTGTTAAAGAGAATAATATTTAAAAAGCTTAAATATTTTTTTTTCAGTTATACCATTCAGTATGTATTAATGATAATAAATTCTACAGTAGATGTATCAATACTTGAAAAGTAAGTTAGTCGGTGGGCCTTCATATACTGCTATACCAAATGCATTTCAATATGATTGTGACTCGAATGTTGCTGAATTCGTAAAGAACAATTATTTCTATGAATTGTCTAAACAGGTGGAAAGTTATGCTGATGTTGAAAGTGTGTCAAGTGGCGGGCAAGTTGGAATTGTAAATTTACGTCCAAAAGTGGCATTGGTAGGCTAATAAACTTGTGTAATTAAGTATTAGTCAAGCAATTAGACACTTTTAGACAAACTAGATTTTAAATCTGAGCTTAATATGTGCTGTGCTGTTTTATATGTTGTTACCTTCTGAATTACATCAAAATAAACCTTTTGCCGCAAGACGGATTGACACAGAGTAGATATTGAAATGTGATGTTATTGGCACGCTTTCATCTCTTTTTGCTGTAAGCTCACGTCTAGCTCTTCTGGTAGTAGTTATTTCATAAAGCGTACATCTTTATTCTTCAGGTTCGGTGATACTAGGACTGCCGATACAGTACATTTCAATCATAAGCACTGTGCAGGAAATATTTCCGTAGAATACTTTTCCCAAGGACACACTAAATCAATACTCGTTGTGGTATTGAACCTACAACCATGTATTGCCAAATTTGCTGCTTACCATTACTACACACCTCTATATTTGTTTTACCACACAAAGACAATGTGACTAGCCTCATAGCTGAAGGTGTCTGGTGTATTGTGCAATGTGCATCAGTGTGTGTCTGTGGTTGTTACGTTACCGTAGGATTGGCTAGAATTGGGCATTATAGAATGGCATCAAGCTGGCAGTCAAAAGTCAACCAATTTAAGGGAAAAAAGCATTGTGATGCATGTAGCTTGCCCAAGCATTACTAATCTTCTATTTATACTCGTGCGTTGCGTTCCACCTATAGCATACGCACATTGTAGTAATATTTATGGGCTGCTGCTAATTGGAAAGCATAGGTTGTTCTGCAATGCTCAAATTTGCAATCACCTTTTGTTCAATAAGTTAAAAAGGTTCATATCATATCATGTCATTTCGTAAAAGTTTGTTGTTTGCCTTCAATTTAGAATACATCATCAACTTTGGTGGCTGATTGCAAGAAAAAACTGGATGAATATTTTGAAAGGTTTTTGTCATTTGAAGAAAAGCTTAAAAAAATAATTCCCAGGCATGAATTGGATGCTGTATTGAATTCATCTAGACGACAATGTGATTGTAATGAAAACACATTTCAAAACTCGATTAGAATCACTGGAATAAAGAGTGATGTTCAAGCAATCATCAAACGGTTAAGAAGTGCACAAGAACCTAAGCCATCTTCGCGTTCGTCATCAAGAGACTCGAGGTAAAATCTTAAGCGAGAAGAATTGCTTCATTTACTTGCTGGATTGCACAGCTTGATACAGTGGTAATCTCATTATCAAAAAGCTACTGCTTCAATGCTTGTAGGTGCACATTGTCATGCTTGAAGTAGAAAAGACAGTTTAAGGCAATTTTACTGCTTGCTTGCTAGGGCTTGTGGTAGAAATCCACTGTGCCATCAGTACTGGTAACCCCAAAGCGGGTCTGAATTTAGGTTGTTCTATGCCTAATCTTGATGACATTTCCTTGATTGCTGACCAAGGGATAAAAGTTGTTAATTAAAAATCAATTTTTAAGATTGTCAGCAAATCAATCAAATATAACAAGTAATGTGACGCCTTCACCAATCGTTTCAATTTCTAATTCTGGAGTTCAGCATTCTATAAACTCTCGGGCGGTTTCGCCAGCTAGCTCAAGTAAAGCAACTTCTGCTTATGATGCGTTTCGGCAGCCTGACGTTTATGGAAATGAGTGAGTTCAGCCAATCAAAGACTAATTATCATTTTCATTTTCCATATTTCTGTTATTGCTAGACTGAGAGCAAGATTGTAATATGTTTTAAAGTCCTTTGGAATGATTCTTGAAGATATTTGAATCAATCTTGCAAGTTCTTAAATAGTGCTTACAAGTGCAGCCTTGAAACTATTTTGCTATCATCATTGAAAACTGGAAACATTGAATTGAGCATTATAATCCTGCATTTCAGCCTGATATTGCCAATCAAAGCATTGGCAATTCACCGGTGGTATGCTTTCTTCTTTGATGTTAGGGCTTGCCTAGAAAGCAGATTATGCTGGCGAATGGCAGCGATCCTGGCAACTCCAACGCTGGTCTGAGCACAAGTTATTTTAGTATGACTGCGAAGGAAAACCTTCACAGTCATACTAAAATAACTTGTGTTTAGACCAGCTTTAGAGTTCCAATACGATAAAGGCAAACTAATGAACGATCATTTGTTTCAAGATCAACAAATCAATCAAACACTACAACTACAGAGATGTCTTCGCCAACTGTTGCTATTCCCAACACTGGAGTTCATCATTCTTCAAAGTCTTGTATTACTATACCCGATAATTCAACTGTTCCAACATCTTCTCATAATTCTTTTCATCAGTCTGACGTATCTGGAATTCAGTAAGTTGGAACACACTTTAGAATTGCGTATCTTGTAGCTTTATTTATAATTTTTGTTTGCCATTACGTGTCAATGACTACCTCACTTTTTCAAATTTTATTTTCTTATCACTTCCATCAAGGTCTTCTATAACTTGGGATTTTTCTGTAATTCCTTGATATGACTCCTAAAATTTCCTGTTGTGTTGCAGTGGTTGCTTTAAAAATACACTGCACCAGCATTACTGATAAGTAGTTATTCGGTTTTTATCCGTTGTTGTCCCCTTAACAGAGATGGCCGAATTCACCCCATTCCTTTTGCAATTGCTTGTACTCTGTCTCTCCACTTTGCTCGATTCAGGGCATCTTCCTTTTTCAAACCAATCTTCTCTGTCTCCTCCTCCACTTGCTTCTTCCAGGTCTTGTTTGGCCGTCCTCGCTTTTTCTTGCCACTCACTTCAAGATCCAGAGCAACCCTCAAAACACTATCGTCATCCCTCCTCAGCACATGTCCATACCATCTAACTCCATTCGCTGTTGCTAACCGATCTATAGTTTCCCTCAATCCCAACCTTGACATATCAACACACAAGTTCTCAAGTTTATGTTGAGGGTTTTTCTATGGTATAAGATAAGCACTAGCAGGCATTTAATCAATTGCATAATTATTTCTTACTACAGACAGCAAAGCAACATGTCAACTTATATTTCTCCGCCAACACCAGCCGCAAGAAGATCTCCCACGATTCCGTGAGTTTTCAACATCTGTTGTGCAACAACGAATAGATTGCAAACCACTGTGAACCTAAATAGTGATGCTAATTTTGATAAATTCAAACATTACTATCATAACTTAGTATATAGAAAATATGCCTTTGATTAAGAGTCAACGTACAATTCACACTAGCTGTCTTGAGGTGTGAACCCAGGTTTTTCAAAATCGGCTGCGGCGACCGCGTAGTGGTAAGATTGTCTGCTGTAGATTGTTGGTTTTTTTCCATTGGATCATACTAAAAGCTTTTCAAAAATGATATTCACATCTTTACTCGTTGGTGCACGAGAAGGACAAAGTGGAGATGAGATGCCAAGTTTGCTTGGGGTGAAAAAAGGTTTGTAGCAAGTTTCCTCCATGTTTATGTGACAAACAGATGGTCTGCTCGAGCAGTCTACCTGCAGCGGCGGCTCAATATGACTAAAGATTGGTAAACAGAGGAGAAATAGGTACGCATGAATGAGCGATCTCTTGTAACTGGAATCGCTCGACCACAAAGCAAGCAGATCAACTGTCTGATTATATTTATTGTATTACATAATAGTTCAGTGCGTACTGCACGCACGTAATTGTAAACGTTGTCCTCTCACTGCAATACTTATAGCTCTTAACTAGCCAAAAGAAATATCTTTTGTTGTACCTTGCTGAACAAACAAATGAATGAATGGCCGATAATATGCCTGATGATTTAATTTTGCAGGTACAACCTTGTTTTTGTTATTAGTAGGGAAAAAATGAATTGATATAAATCTAAATCTCATTTTTCAGGCCCCTTTACGATTCATTCCAGTGTGAAGCGCCTGATTATGCTGTAGCTCGTTTTATCAAACACTCCAGCGAGCATACGAGAAAACTTGATGATGCAATGAAGGACGTTGCTTATGTGACGATAATTGAAAATGGAAGAGACATGGCATACGATTGTCAGCCAATTTATGTTAGCGTAACCTATTTATTCATTGATTGATGCGTATGAGTTTGTAACTTTTAAGTTAGACTTGGTTACCACGACAAGTAGACTGCTTGCTTCCACCACCAGTCTGCCCCATAAAGATGAGGAAATCCCGTTTAGCGCTCATAAGCAAACTTGCCAGCTTTTCTCCCCACTATATTTTTTTGTTGAGCGCCAAGCAGGGAAGCTGTGAATATTGTTTCAAAAGTGTTTAGTATGATTCGACAAGGGAATTGAATCCAAGCCTAACGACTGAAATGCGTAATCTCTAACCACTCTACCAACGCGCCAGTTGTATAAACTATCGATGATTTTATATAAAATAGAAATTTTGATATGTTAGTTGGAAATGATCCCTATTCAGAAAACGTTTTCGAAAAATGATTTTTTTAGGTGTTCACGAGTAAATTATTTTTCAAAAAACTTTTTTCGATTTTACTAGAACATCTTTCAGTTCCGACCTGCTCCAAAGTGACTTGTATTACTCATGCAGCGCATTTCTACTGCAGCCAAAAGGAAGTGAAATGACCGTTAAGTGCCTTTACTAGGTACAGCACAGCTAAGCCACCGAGAAGACTCACGACCATTGTGCCAAGCCCACGCGACCGGCTTGCTGATGCTGACTGTACCTCTTTTGCGGAAATAAAATGCGTAGCACGGCCTTGGGATTTTTGAGAGACAAAATGGCGTAATGCATTTAAATCCACATTACATATACTCAAGCAAGCATTGGGATCGTGTTGATCAGTATAGAGACGGTGGTAGTTCGTTTTAATGTCGTCTAAAAGGCAGATTGCTAGCTACATCAGTAGCAAGGTAAATACTGGTAGATTCACTGCTTTTTGCGCCCCAGCACTGTATTGCCTTGGGTGCATGCCAGAATACTCTGTGCACTGCTGATGATACCACAAAGGCAGAAACAGCAGCCGTTCGAAGACTGAGTAGAATTGAATATATAAAGCTGTCAAAACATGACTTACGTGTTAAGTTTTTACTCATTGTGTTTTTAGAACTTGCGAATGACCAATAAAGATTTTGAATCAGCTTGCAAACAATTACTTGCCCAGTTTTTGAATCAATACAGTTCCCGAAAGCATAATTTTAATCCGAATTATTTGAAGATAGTAAGAGATAAAAGTCCTGAGCTTTTTTGGCGAAGAAGTCGTTGGGAAAATGAATCATTGTACGTGCAGTGGTACGACAATCGGTTGATTATAGCAGGGCCTGAAGATGATGTGTTAAATAAAGAAAAAGAAATTCTGGATTCACTAAATGCGATTTTGCCAATGTAAGTTTTCAGATGTGAGTCTACAAATTTTTTGGTTTATAAATGCAACAACTTGTATTAAGCCGATTGCAGATTGTTTTTAGTTTACCGGTAGCTTGATGCAATAAGCTGATAGTACAGCTTGTGGTCGGTAATTGTCTAGTTGAGCGCTCGTAGTGATACGTTGCGTGCGGCATGTTCGAGCAGAATCATTGTTTGCTTTCAAGATTACGGTTCGGGTTCAAATCATGGATTACACCGACTGCAATGTGTTTTGTGAGTGACTGCTGACTCGAAGATCGTAAGGTCTTGTAGTTTGCAGTCTTCCAAACTTTCTTTTGTTCTTAAACGTGTCACACTGCAGCTCAGGATAACTTGTAGTATTTTATCAGGCCAGCTTCCACTGTTGTTAAAATTCCTGCTGATGACTATTCGATCGCTCTATTTCTGAAGCAGTCATCGGTTCACATGCTGGAGTTGACGAATGCTTTTAGTCAAGTGGCTTCTGTGAAACTGTGGCAAGTTGCACGAAACGATGGCAGTGGAAGAGATAGGCAAATGGAATACCGCTTCACACCTACACAGGTAATTTTGAACTGTAAAGGTTACTCGCACTCTCTACAAGTGTAGCCTGGCGTACTTTGTTGATTATACTCTCATTAGTGTTTGTGCGTACGTTTGTGGACTCCAGCGTAAGCTGTGTTATATATAAGTAGACTTTGGCATTTAAAACTTTTTTCGTTTCTAAAACACATTAAAGGTCATTTTTCATTTATGTTTTTTGTTTAAGTGGTCAGATAATTAGATTACGTTACTTTCTATGCTGGCTGCATGATGGAAAAGATGTGACCTAGCGTTTAAGCATATATTATCGTTCCAGAATTAAACATTAAACGTTTGTGTTGGACAACGTCATAAACTCTTCTTTTCATTTTAAATGTACTAGTCCAATGCTCGTATGAGGTTTTTCTCTGGTTGATAAATAGTGTCGTCGCGTATGGGAATCAGTGGCGACCAGATTCCATCAAATCTTTCCAGATTTAGTAAACCTTTTTGGAATTCGTCTTTTCTTAGGATTAATGTTATTAGCTATTTGAAGTTTTTTTTAAAGATATTCATAATGTTTGAAACTAATCAAATGTATTGCTGCAAATGTGTAGTTTGATGTGTTGCTATGAATTTGCATCCTTGGGATTGAGCTACAAGAATACTCTTGTAATAGGTGCTGCATATGTGGCGAGCTCTCGCCAGCTCTGTGCTAAACTAAACTGCTCCTATTGATGCATTAATAATGTTTTTAGAATACAAATCTGACGGATTTTGAGTTTGAAGCCCAGTGTAGAACGATTTTGGATCAATTTTTAAGTGGTTACTCCGCTGAGAAGAAGTTTTTTAACCGTGATCACTTACTGAAAGCCAAGTCGATTGTCCCCGCGGAGTTTTTTAAAAAGCAATCGTCCAGTGATGATTTATATGTTGAATGGCGTTTGGATCTAAATAGGCTGTTAATTGTTGGCCCCGAAAATAATGTGAAACACAAGTTGCAAGAAATAACAGAGTATCTCAACGAAGCTGTGCCTAGGTAATTTGGTGGTTTTATTTATACGTGGGCTTGACCCTCATTTTATTGGATCTGTTTCGAGCAGCTGTTCTGAGGCTTTAACGCATAAGCTATTAATGTCGAACTTGCGTGCAATGTGCCCTTATATTGAAAAGGGCACTGCTCGTATAATATAATGGTGCAATTTTTCTTAATTCTTTTTAAGAAAATAATAATAGGGAACTCACCATGATGTCAGAAATCCCTTTACCACGGTCCCTGGTTCATCCAGTGTCTTCTCTCATAATCCAGCACAGCCAGAAGTCGGGTGATTCTGAGAGAAATGATTGGTTTTATCTGCGAAGATGTTAGCTTTCTGAAGCGGCTGTTTCCATTAGAATATCTAGCGTGGGGATCAAATAGCTCAGTGGAAGTGATGTAGGCTTCAACACTCATGGTTCGAAGTTAGACTCTCTTTATAACTTCGTTTAATATTTGTAAGGGGTCTGGTAACAACATCACATGAATTAAAAAAATGGCTTGTATTAAACAAGTGTAGTTTCATGGGCTGCGATTTGCAACAAAAAGTAAGGCACAAATCGTATTCAAACGGGTCGAAAAATTAGAAGTATTGGCAAAATACATTTGTTGTACTACTACCGCGTCTTTGTACTTAAGGCATTTTTATCTTCCAGACTCGCAATACAGCGGCGTTAAGCATAGAGCGATTGTTCAGACTTGCTTTGGAATTTTCAACCTTCAGCATTCCATTTGAATTGCTTGGTGTTCAATAAATTACAGCTTTTTTAATAGTTGCCCTGGAGAGGAATTCATCGTAAACTGCTTTTCCTGGAGATGTCAACACACGATCATTCGATTATTGTTATTTTTTAGCGGCACTTTTATCCCGCTCATTATTTTAGGAATCCAAGACCACTGAAATTACCGGTAGCTGATGTGAACGTTGCCAAGTTCTTGGATCAGTCTACTTTGCATTCAACTCGATTGCAAGAAGCTTTTAAAGCACTCGCTACTGTGAAAGTATACTCCAATCAGAGACGTGCTGACAGAAAGTTCATGGAATATCACTTTAAAGCTTTGCCGGTAAACATGTTGCTAGAAATGTATTTTTTACAGTTTTAATTTTCCGCTCTCATTCCATGGGTAGCGAGGCTGGCCATAGAACAGTGTTGAGATCTTTAGGGTTTTGATGTCACAACATTCCGTCTGAAGTAGAAGAGCTCCTAGGTGCCTTTTGGGAGGACAGTGCTGGGCAGAATTTATGATGATATTAAATTTTGTTTTACTTCTTTAGTCGATGAGTTTTTGCTCCAAATCGTGGTCCCAAATAGAGAGGAGGAGATCTGATTTAAAAATTGTGTGTTGATTGCGGCGGTAGCTTGATTCACGTTCTCTTTTTTCAATCGCAAAAAGAGGGATATTTTTTTCTGTTTATAAGGCCTTTTTTTGCTTAATCCACTCTTCACTTCCCTTTCAATCTGCCTTTTCCATGTCGCATTAGCTCGCTCTTGCTCTCTTTTTACAACTATTTTAAACCCTAATACTGTTCGTTACTCATGGTCATCATTCCTGGTCAAAAATTACGCTGATCATCGCACTACATTCGATTTTTCCAGTCTATCTACGATTTCTTGTGAACCCCAAATAGTTCATAAGTTTTAGCAATATCTTGAGATTCAATATGAAACCTTGCTTTTGAAAGACTTACCGTTGCAATTATAGCAATACGAGCAAAGAGGCATGGTTATTGACTGTATTGACTGGATCTCTGGTGAACAACTTTATAAAATATTTTTGATTTAGAGTGTGACTCTTTCTGAAGATGATTTTAAAGACTTATGTGAGACGACGATTAACAAGTTTCTGGAAAATTATTCATCGAATAGAAAGTTTTTCAATCATGACCATTTGAAAAGAGCAAAATCAATTGTGCCCGAGTACTTTCAAATTCAAGCTCCTCAAGAAGAAATCTCTGTCAAATGGCCTTTGGATAAAAACTGCGTTATAGTAACTGGTTTAAGCAATGAAGTGAAGAATAAAATTCAAGAAATTACGAATTACCTCGATCAAGTCGCTCCAAAGTAAGATTATGTTTTGAGCGCATGCCATGTATCAGGCTTACTTTCTTGATTCTTTGTGCCATTTGCATAATTGTGGTGGACTTGCTAAATCAAGGGGTCGACCAGAGGCTTAAACAATTTACATTGGTTTGTAATGATGTGGGGGCCGTCTGGTGTTTACTGGTGTTACGTTGTGATTTTGGATTACATATCATGCCGCATTGATGCAGTGATTTGCGTATAAGGCCTACATGGGTGCAGAGCTTGTTCGGAATCACCGAAGTGCGGCGACTGCGTTTGGTGAGAACATTGTTTTCAATCTGAATCAGTGACACTTTTAGAACCAATGTAAGATTATCGACAGGTTAGTTCAAACCTTGGCCCATCAGCTGCGCGGTTGTTGATGCAGTGGTTATTGCAAAAGTGGCTCTAAGCTACACGCCTGTTATAATGATTTTTGCTGAAGTAGCGATCTTCTAGCAGCACTGTGCTGAGCTGCACTACTACTACTGTAGTGCTTGCTGCAGAGGTGGCGAGTTCTGGACAGCTTCGTGATGAGCTACACGACTACTTTTGAGCTAAATGTTGCAGAGGTGGTGAGCTCCTGCTGAACATTCAGTATTTTACTCCATTTTTACCAAATGCTGCAATATTTTCTTTTTTTCCAGGCATTTAAAGTCTTTTTATGAGTTTGATCTTGACCCTCCCAGTACAGTGATTGCCAAGTTTGTGAAAGAAAAAGAAGAACATATTGATGCCCTAAAAAATGCTATTCGGGATGCTGAAGTCTGGATTAGACCAGAAAAATTTTCGCTTCGCTTCAAAGCAACTATAAAGGTTTAGTTGTTAAGTAGCATTTTGTCGTTGCTTGTAGAGTATACTGATATTTTCACTGAATCATTCGCAGTATGAAAGCGTTTTGGGTTTAGAGTGCATGTTTTTGAGTCCGATTCTTCAACACGTGCGATTTGTGTTCATCACGAAAAGACATTGGGAATTCAAATACTCTAGTGCTAATCAAAGTTTGATGTAAACTGTAAAGCAAATAATCATTATACGCTATTCGACTTGATGAGACCCCACGAAGGTGTATTTCGAAATAGGTAAAAATTTGAATTATTTTATTCGCACAGAGTACCCTACTAAGAAACAGGAAATTTGGAATGACTGTACTCAAACAAAACATTCAAAGTTGGACTAAGCTTAAAACGAATAAACGATTGATTTTCAAACAATATAAAAACTAACGTTAGATGGAATGTCAAAAGTGGTTTCTGTGCGGTATCCTGTGCTATCTCAAACTTTTTGTTTGTGTTTTGTCGGGCATTAAGGGCTGCTCTGTTTTCATTTCTTGCTACTAGTGCAATCTAATTTCTAGCCTTAGATTTCACGAAGAAAACATGATTTCACGAACAAAACAATGCTTATATGATTTCAGCTCACCCAGGCAGATGTTCCTGAATTTAAGAATAAGCGGAAATCCGAAATGGATAATTTTTTCTGTAAATTTGGAATATGGCGCCAAGAATATCCTCGTGACGTCATAGACAGGTTTCGTCAAGAACAATCCAAACTGTTGAATACTGATTATACAGATTGGAAGTTGGAGGTTGTCAATGATAACGAGGTGGTTTTAACTGGCATTCTGCCCCAATTTGCTGATCATAAAACAATGATTATACAACTTTTGAAGGAAGCAAGAAAAGTACAGAAGTAAATAGAATAAATTTAACCCTTTACCGTAAGCCAATGTACTATACGTAGGTTGATGTTGAGGATGATTGTTACGCATTTTTTTTTTGGGATGAAGCTATGCGGTGTGAAGCGGCACATTCGGGTCTGTGGCCCACTCGACTTGATGTTCAAGCATTAGAGGTTAAAGGAAAAAAATTAAATCGACTAGCTCAGACGTCGCGATCGACCAGCTAAGACGTCGCGATCGACCAGCTAAGACGTCGCGATCGACCAGCTAAGACGTCGCGATCGACTAGCTAAGACGTCGCGATCAACTTGTTGACCATCCCTGATTTTGTTGATATTTTATATAGGCAACCGCTTAAAAAGTCAACATCCTCATCTCGACCAACGCCAGCTCCTAGAAGATCTCTTGGCTTTTCGTGAGTTTCAGAATATAGGTTGTGCAATAATATGTGATAGTTGCCGGGAATACTCTTGCTTTAAAAACCATGTGTTTTATTTTTATTCACAACTGAACGAAAAACCGAAAAGAAAAATGCGAAAAATATTTAAGTCGTGTAAATAGCCCACTTACCGGGAGACAGCAAAAAGACCTTAAGCTGAGATCGTCGAGTCACCTATATATGAAAATGATTATTACACAAATTTAGTATATTCACGCCGGCAAAAGTACAATGTCTTACAATATGCCAACATGCTAAAGACCAGAATTGAATAATAATTTAATGCCATTTTTATACCATTTCATATAAATAGCATACGACGCGTCCGAATGATTTTTAGAGGTAGCGTGTGGCTCGAGCTCGAATTCTTAGAACGAACTTAAGGATTTCATATGCAGAAGAATGCTGTAATGATATGCGGTGAAATTGCAGTGGTGACCGCTCTTGTATCGCGACCGCTTCCACATAGTTGATATTTCTTTATGAATCTTAACTGCGGTAAATCTGATAAAGACTTAATGGTAGCCAGCAGCAAAACCTTTTCAGCTTCAGAAGAATTTATTGAACAACTCTATGCTTGAAAAGGTTTTGGTAGCCATTTGACTTTAAAATCATTTAGCAGAAAGTCACTTTCCCCCGATTATGCATTGCATCTCAATAGTTTGGTCGCCCCGCCAACACAACCCCTTACATCTGTCTCTGGGTGATTGATTTGCCGACGTGTCCATTGCATTTGCAAAAGGTGTTTTTGTTGTGCTAGGTCTTTAAAAGTAATGATAGTAAGCTGACTTCGTAGTGGGTCAGAGCACAAACTGTTGTTTGTATAAACGTAAAGATTTTATCGCGACCAATGCATGAAAATGTTTTCGTATTGCATTCCTATGAAAGCACTTGTTTCAGGCTAGGTGATTAACTTTTCTTTTTTGTTGATATGTTCTGTTTGCTATTGTAATGCCAACCACGTGGTGGTGTTTCAAGTTATATAGGAGAAAGTTACATTATCCCCGCCATGCGCATCTCAGTCTACTGGCCGCATGCGGCTCGTAAAGCTCTCAACAAAAGCTAACCTCCAAAAAAAGCAAAAAAAATTGGTTATCTAGTTGAAAATTGAGACAAAACTTCTTTGAAAAAGTTGATCTCCAATAAAATGGTCGCCATGTTTGTTTCGATACCATAAGTTTTAGAATGTCAGCATGCATGCTGTTAAAAGAATATTTGCTTAATGTGGTAATAATATTTGCTTAATTAAGCCTATCGTATAACAACAAAAACAATTTAGTCAGGACTTATTTTGAAAGTAGAATACGTATGCTGTACATTTGGTTAGTGATGTTTTGAATTGCGTTTAGATTTTCAGTTTAATCTCTAACGTACCACAACGTTGGTTCGGGATTTATAAAGTTTCGTTTCAAAATAGAGCTCTATTTGCCGAAATAGATAACTAACTGGTGTTAGTGATACCTTTTATGTTTGGTTAGTGAGCTTTTCATGTTCGAACCTAAAGGAAAAAACAATAAGAATATCTTGAAGCACATATTCCAAAGTCCAAGTGACATCATTGAATTTCAAAACGTTGTGGGACCCAGCATTCGATTTCAACCGTTTCCCAACCCTATGGAGCCCGAAGGAATCAAGTTTACGAACAGTGTAAGTATTTCCTTTAGTTTTGTTTTTCCTTGTGCTAGATAGAAATCGTGAGCTTGTGGGTTCAATACTCATGAGATGCTGCGTTGTGCTTTTGGACGACAAAGGTTACAACATTTTTTCCTACTTCGTTAAAGTGTTGTAGAAATGCTGTGTGTCGCCGAATACAGTTACGTCACCCACCCTTTACCCTAGTGACCGGCAGATGGCGATTCGACGACTAGAAGATTAGCTCGGTAGAGTTCAACGGCTACCTTCTATGCCTTATCCTTCGGCCTAAGGACTTACGCTTGAGAAGCTAGGTAGCCAGCCCACTCTTTTACAGCACAACTCCATTAATATACAAGCTTTCGCACGTAGACAATCATCGACACCACACTAGTAGCAGCCGATAGTCCCCCTTCCTTACAGTAGTGCTTGGCCCTTGCCTTCTAATTCTTCTCCCTTCTCGCTTGTCTCTTCACCTAACTTCTTTTCTTTCTTCTCTGTTGTGTCGTCTGTTTGCTTTCGTCTCTCTCGTTTTCAAAATGAGCCACCCGTATATACACTTCCCATTCGTACGTAACCGAAGTAAAGTTTCCAAATATTGTAGCCAATCAAAATTACTATAAACTAAAAATTAACTATTGAATAGAAAAGGTTTGAAAACGGTGGAATACCGGAAAGTGCTACCCAAAGAACAACCAATAAAAACGCAAATAAATCAGAAAAGGTTTGTCTACGGGGGAGTACAGGAAATAGCTACCAATAAAATTGCTTTGAGAATAAAATAATCAAGCGACGGTTTGTATACGGGGAAATACCGGAAGTAATGACCAAAACAGAAAAACTACGTCGACACGGGATAATTACATAAATATTCCAGAGGTTATTATTGTTACACTGTGTATTGGCAGTGCTGGTAACTTTCGATGCCGGTTTGATTTACAAGTTTTTGTAAAGTATAACCGTTAAAGATTTTTCTATAATCGGAAGAAGATATATTATTTTGTAACTCTTAACCAAAAGGAATTCTTTGGCGGACTGCTGAGTTGGAGGCATTGGTCTCTGACAAGAAGTTTGCTAACTGTGTTGTAATGAAATAACTGCAGAAAGTATTAGATTTAGTAGCGGGGTACAAAGCTGCTCTAATAATGTTGTTGCAGAAGTAGCGAGCTTCTTGCAACATCTTGCTGAGTTACACAGCTGCTACTATGGTGATCGTTGCAGAGGTGGTAAGCTCCTAACAGTGCCGTTCTGAATCTTCAGGTTCTCTTCTTTATGTCAGATGTCTCATTGCTATGCTGTGGCCACAACTCTCGCACGCCATTCCGCTCGATCGTTTGTCGATGTTACAATTCAGCTAGACCCATAGATGTACAACCTTTGATGTTCTTCAGTGGTAATACAGATGGTCGCCGTCGCTCTCCATTACCATTCACTTTGTCCGTTTAAATCATCTTCTCTCGTCCCCAAATAGCATTGAATTTCTTCACTTAACGTTTTATAGAAACATCATCTGGCTATCAATGCGCTCAAGCACCCACGTGTATGTCTTTTCGTAATGGCACTGAGAATCTTCCGCTTATTATACCGCTAGCACCACGTCTTAAAGGCATCCACTTTTTCGGGTCAGCTTTGAGCATACTGGTAGTCCATGTCTCACAACCGTGCATCGCATCGCGAAGATCTAACGGAGAAGCAGTTTTACGACCCAAACTAATTCCACGACCCTCCCATATGTTTTCTGTCTTTATTACTTCTTTCGCATTAACTAGTCCTCTTAAGATTTTTGGTACAGTGGAGCCTTTATTGGTGACAGTCCACGTCAAATATTTGAACTCTTTATCTTCTTCTATTTTTCGTTCTGTGTTCATCTTGATCTTTGTCATGAGTCTTAGAAGAAGACCTTGTTTCTCGCTCTCCGATTTCACTATTTCTATCTACGTAATAGCTCCTAATAACTCGAAGAGAGGAGAGTTGTTTCATCCGCAAATCGCAGAGAGAAGAGTTGTATCATTCGCATTCGCAAATCGCAGGCTGTTCAACTCTTCCATCGATTAGCACTATTACATTTGTCCACCACAACTCTTATTACATGCTCTGCGTATATGTTGAACAGGCATGGTGACGTTATGCAGCCTTACCTCACCCCGTTTGTGTTAAACCATTCTGGGTTTTCGAATGTTGTTTGCACTGTTGACTGCTGGTCAGTGCACAAGCTATCTATCAGCCTCCCCAAATGCTCAGGGAATCCCATCTCCATAATTTTTCATTGTTGACTGTGGATAATAGGTCTGCAATTAAAGGCTTTAGAGTAGTTAATTATCGGCTTCTTACTACTTGTTTAATTGTCAAGCAAGAAGGGCACGAAGATTGTATTTCCATTGACGCAGCTAGAAATCTAACTTCAATACATCTAGTACAGAAGTTCTTAAACAAGGAGCACGCCTTCCTGGAGGTTGAGTGGTTACGTGGAAGATTCTCGGAAGAGGTTGAAGGGCCACGTGCCATGGTTCCCCTTTTTATAGAGAATGATCTCAAAAAAAGTCATAATGTTGTTATGGAGTGCAGGTAATGGCCACTTTGTAGAAATTGATCTCCGAAAAAAACAAGCTACTCTCTTGTGGAGAGCAAATTTGGAAAATGACGACCGCTTGAAACGCAGTAATCTCTAATAAAAAAGATTTACGCATTAAGGGTGGCACGGGCTTTTGTTGACATTGTCAAGGGGGGGGGGGGGGGGCGCTTCTCAAAAAGTTTAAGAATCATAATATAGCACTAGATGTGATTATATTATAGCTCCCATTTAATTGGTTTGCTTTCTTTGCAGGGTGGCATTAATGTTACAAAATCAAAGGAGGCCATTCGAATGTTTTTCTTTCAATTTGCGCTGTGCAGTATAAAGTTTTTCAATCTTCATCAGAAAAACGTCATAGTACAAGTTGTATACGACGTTGGACAGCACTTCAGAGTTCCAGATAAAATGATGTCTATTCAAGAGAAACTCAAAGTCTTGTTTATTATTGGTCGAAACGAAACAATTTCTCTCATTTCGAAACACATAAACGGATTCTTCTATCGTCCGAAAAAGTAATGTTTGTCAATACAGTAATCATAAACATTAGTAGAATTTTATTGCTACCAGCGCGATGGCGTAGTGTTTAGAATGCCCGCTTCGCAGTCGGTAGACTGTGGGTCATTCCCATTGTCGAGTGATGCCAAAAGACTTTAAAAGATAGTATCCACAGCTTCCCTGCTAGGCGCTCGGCATTAAAAAAAAAGATTGTGGAGAACAAGCCGGCGAGTTCGCTTGTTGTATCCTTGGGCAAGGCACTTAACGTGACACCCCACCTTTATGTGCAAGACAGGGGGCCCAGTTTTCCCTCCGAAGGGAGGGTTCGTGGCAGGAAGGGCATCCCGACTGTAAAAACAAAATGCCCGGAAATGTAGATTTACTACTGTGGCAATCCTAACTCTGTAATTAAACTACCGGCGACCCCATATATAAATGGAAATAAAGCAGGAAAGAAGGATGAGAAGGAAAGTTTTGTTGCTGCGACAATAAGAGTGTAAAGGAGCACGGTAGGAAATGTAGATCGAAAACAAAGATTTAATCTTGAATAGTCATGATGTGAGTCTCGATGAAGACAAGTCTCTAAGACAGCTTTGGGTAAAACTAATTTTGAGTAAGATTCGAATCCACGATCAGTAGAAATTACGAGGTGCATTCAATAAGTTTCCAGACTTTTTTGGTATGGACACTTTTATTAACCGTACACACAAAAAACTCTAGTCCCCTTCAAAGTATTCTCCTCCGACATCAATGCACTTGTTGTACCGTTCCAACAACTTCTGAAAAGCCCCCTGGAAGTCTTCTTGTGTGAGCGTGTTTAGGACCCTCGTCACAGCCTTTTTCATGTCCTCAATTGTGGAATAACGATTGCCTCTGAGGTTTTCCTTGAGCTTTGGGAATAGCCAAAAGTCGCAGGGAGCAAGGTCCGGGCTGTAGGGAGGATGGGGAACCGTCTTGATGCCCATCTGGGTCAAATAGTCTGTGACGAGGATGGAGTTGTGGACTGGGGCATTGTCCTGATGGAAATGCCACTGACCTGATTCGAAGAGTTCTGGCCTCTTCCGACGGAATCTCTTCCTGAACTCCCTTAAAACTGCAATATAGTACTCCTTGTTGACTGTGATTCCAGTGGGAACCCAGTGAATGTAGATTATGCCTATGCTGTCAAAAAAAGGGATCATCATGAGTTTCTGGGTGGACTTGCTCTGTCTGGCCTTCTTGGGTCTGGGAGATCCAGCATGCTTCCACTGGGAACTCTGTCTCTTGGTCTCTGGGTCATAACAATAGATCCAGCTTTCATCGCAGGTTACCAGGGCATCAAGAACTTGGGGATCTGAATTAATGAGCTCGACCATCTCCTTGCTGTCATTGCAACGTCTTTCTCTCTGATCTTCCCGGAGCACTCTTGGGACGAAGTTCGCGCAAATCTTCCGCATTTTCAGTTTCTCACGAATGATTATGTGTACAGCTCCCACACTGACATTAAACTGTGCGCTTAGTGTCTCTATAGAAACACGACGGTCCCCATTCATGAAATCGTTTATTTGGCCAATCATCTCTGATGTTCTGACTTTCCTACTCCTCCCACATCTCTCATCATCCCTCACAGACTCCCTGCCTTCCTTGAATCTCTTGTGCCACTAAAAAACTGATGATCGATTCATGCAAGATGGTCCATAAGCAGTCTGAAGCATACCATACGTTTCCGTGGCAGTTTTTCCAAGTTTAAAACAGAACTTGATCGCATATCGTTCTTCTAATGTGTCCTCACGTCCAGATTGCATTTTTGAAATTCACCAGCTGTGACAATCAGGATTTAGTAAGGTGTACTCTAATTCCTACTGTAGCTATAAATTTGCACCTAAACAAGAAAAAATTGGTCAATCATCTCATAAGGAGTATAGTAACAACATACTGAAATATCTCGAGTTTACGGCAATTATAAATGCCTGTACAAAAAAAGTCTGGAAACTTATTGAATGCACCTCGTACCTTGGTTTGTAAAACTAGGTTGTTCATTCCATATGATCAGACATTCAATAGGCTGACTCTGCCACTTGGTGTTGTTACAAATAATTTTTTCATTTTTTTTTCTTTTTAACGATAGTTTGATTTTTTGGCATGGTAATAAAAACTACTGAGATTGAGTAACGTAGCTCACTATAACGAGACAGATGCCTTTGAAGCTGGAAGATAGCTAGATTAGCAACAGTATGGTGTTCTGCTTTATTGTACGCTTTAGAAAAGCACTTTACGGCTCTTTTACTTTGCTTGTTTGCACAGCTTGTGGTGGAAACACACTGTCCTAGCAGCATTGGTTAATTTTTGAACGGATCTGAATACCCCTTCTATGTATGACAGGGTGTTTCGTTGTTTACCATATTTTGAAAAACCTTATTTAAATTTTTTCCGAACGCGTTTTGATGCTGAGTTCGAATCTGAACTTTTTTTCTTTAGGACGTCATCTTGATCACGGTTTCCAGATGCTAATCTGAAGAAACTCATAAAAAAACAAATCAATTTATTTAAAAAAATGCCAGATCTATTAAAAATAGTGTACTAAGAAAAGATCTTTGGCTCATAGATGTCGCAAGAAACGCAATTTTTGACGCAAATTGCCTTGAGGTCGAATTTTTGTTTTGCGCCTGTAACTATTTTCAGGGACTGAAAAGTTAAAGGATTTGCCGTGGGACATTGGCACTGAGAACAATTTATGTGTCATAATTATTTGCATATTGCTTTACCTAAACACAGTCAGGTTCTCTACTAGTTCCACTGACGCTTTTTCGATGGAAACTTGACGTTGTACGTAGACGTCATATGACCAAGACACCTACTCATTCAGTGGAAGTTAGGGTTCGGATTTCTGACAAAATCGGAAGATTAATGATACAGCGTTAACTCCTTACAACCACGTGACATTACCGGAGACGTTAAGTTGTAATCGCTTGAGTTTAGATATGACTCTTTAAGTTGCCCTGAAAATGGCGTTCGAAAGTAGAATATTACCCAAAATCTTTCTTTTCTTTTAATGCTTTCTTTGGCTGTTTGTCACACGTACTCGTAGTTGTGCATTTCGGCATTCTTACAAAATAGTTTTAGCTTAGTAAAATTGCAGCGGACTGCTAAATCTAAATGCAGTACCAGCTTTTACTTTAGGCCACTGCTCTTTACATACAAGTGATGTGGCTAGCTTGCAACACACTGCCATCACTGCTCAGTGATGGGGTTAGCTTACAACACTAAAAAAGAATAATAATCGGCGTGGACGATTAAACCTTAACTGAATAAACTCTTAACTGCCATTTTAGTCCCACCTAATTCAAATAGCTTAGCACCGGTCTAACAAATACGGACCACCGAAAATAGATATTTCACATACAGTATAGTCGCTTGCCTGTAACTTCTAAAACAGGAGTTGAAACCAAACTCAAAATCCTGAAAGCAAGCAGTTACCAGTACCAGATGTAAAAATGATATTTTAGAAAAAAAATTTGGCACAAATAAACATAAAAAGTCAAACCAGAGATATGCTAGCCAAACACCTTCAAAAAGACCAATATAGCCATCCTGATGTTAACTAAACACCCAAATACTTTCAAGTATTTTTTGATAAAGTTATTTGCTACTTCTTGTGTAACTTCTGAACCACTTTTTCTAAAACGTTAAAAAGTATGGCAGTGGCTATTTTGCCGTCGACAGCAATTTACCCTCAGAGACTATTTTGCCGTGAGTTATTTGTGATTGGTCAATCTTAATGACGTACTACCTCCCTGTACACTCCCTTGCAGTGTACACTGCCCCATACATTTACATACTGGGCCTGCCCCTCCAGTGTGCACTGCCTTTCTTTTAGAGCCCTGGCCAGCTGAGATTCAAACCCACAACCATGGTATCTCAAGACCAGCGCTCTATCCACTTCACCACAGTGTCACTAGTGTTATTATAGCAAATTTGGCTATATAAACACTCGTGAATAATTACGGCAAAATAGATTCCAAGGGCAAATTGCCGTCGACGGCGAAATAGCCACTGCCAAAAAGTATCAAACGATGCGATTAGTTGGTTTTCTTTTTGTGTTTTGAAGAATATTTTCGTCTGGCTGCAAAGGAAAAATTTAATTAAAAAAACATTTTTCTCATATTTTTGATGAAGAGTACACTGCGTGGAGTAAAACTTTTAAACTGCGTCTCGAAAAACAGTAAAACCTGGTGTTTCATTTGTTTGGCTAAATGAGAAAGAGGATACCCACTGAACACTATAAATGGAAACTTGATAAGTCTCTGTTGATGAGGTTGTTTGATAGCGGCATGTGTTTCTGCAAATGTACTGCCACCCATGAGCGCGTGTTTCTAAGCTAAGCATTACATGCTGATGTACATAAAAGCAGTTTGAAAAAGAGTACGTGACCAACGGAGACCCAAGATACAAAAATGAAGTACTTCTGAATCTTGCTGACATGTGGGGCTTGTTAAAAAATCAAGTTTGTCAGAATGATTCCCATACTATTGCTGAATTAAAATTGGCCATTGCGCAGAACGTTTGTGAAAAAGAAAGAGAAGAAGTGCCAGAGTGATTGATAACTTTGCTCGCCGGCTTCAAGAATGTCTGAGACGGAATGGTGGTCATTTGGAGCAAGTATTTAAATGAACCTTAATATCTAGCTAAAGGCCCCCAGCTTTCAGTACTCAATTGTTATTATGTGAGCTCACAAAAAATATTAACATTGTTAACGTATGTTGTTGTAGTAATACATGGTAATCGAATTAATGGATTTCATTTATTTTTGGTACACCCTGTATATCACTTTATTACTGCGTGGTCTTTTACTTTCATGTCAAAAGCTTGACACACCAGTTTACCTGGTTGTAATAGGATATTTCTTGAAGCACGCACCAAACCGATTACACAGGAAAAAATGTTGCGGGTGTTTGGATTCAACCTGCCCTTCTTGTACAGGAAATACAGTAAAGGATTTTACTTGCAGATACCAACTCCAGAAAATGTTGATATATTCACTTTTATTTTTTTAGATTTGAACACTTTTTATTGCTGAGAGCAAAGTCGTGCTCTGTGGTACTTAGGATGTTAAGAACTGCGTTTAGAAATGTGTTGATTACAACGATAGATCCACAGAAAGGCGAATGTTTAACTTGTGGAATATTCTTCAAAATCATAGCATAACACAGATAACGTCTATAAATTGCAATAAACTATGGATGGTTGATGTTTAGTGCTTACGTAATGATGAGTTAAAGCGGAAATGTCGTCGTTTGTTTGATATATGCTCCGGTTTTAGTTATTTGTAGTCATTACGTAATTTAAATGTCTCAATGTGGGCGTTAATGTAAGTGTTGGTACCTGAACAGAGGCCAACAAGTTATGAACAATATTACCTTGGTGATGGTTTTTTGATAAAAAAAAAGTTAAGCGTCGTTGTTAAAATTATGCTAACAATAAGTTTTCTTCAGTATCTTGTTTTTGTGTGCAGTTAGACCAAAATTTGTTTTTGAACATGGACAAGATATCTACTCATTAGCATCGTTTGATATTTTTTAAACTTCTTAACCCAGCAGATCACAAGTTGCTTAAAAAACAGTTAAACTTTTGATAAAAAAAATACACTTGGCAACACTCGGTGCCTAGTCAGAAGGACGTCACAGAGAAAAACGAAAGTCAATTCGAACTTGGAATCAAAAAGCCGCAGGAAAAAAATCTAAACTTACGAGTTTTAGAACTAGGGTGAAAAATAAAACTCCCTGATATTTGACTGTAAATACTTTCTCATGTTAATCGTGTGTATTGAATATTCCAACAATACTAGTTTTTGTTGGAAGTGTTGAAATTTTTTGTGTGTTTCATTTCAGTATCGATCTGCTGTTTCTGCCGCCTGCTGAAGAAAGAATATTGAGCTGTTCACCTCCTACTCAGTCTGCGAGCTCCTCCCGACGATCTTCTGTAAGCTCTTCCCACGGCAGTCAAAGTATTCAGAAAAAACCGAATACTCCAAAGAAAGAAGATAAACCTGGACCTTCCAAGAGCAAAGAAACCAAAAAACGTTTGCATGTTACTAACTATTCACCAAAGAGACAATTTGAGCCTACGTTTAAGTTTGTATTGAATGAATCACGGTTTTTTGATGAGCTGCAATCTCGCTGTGCCGAATTATGCACTGTTGCAAAATATCCTGGACGAAGTGATGCGTTGAAAGCAACTGCGAAGAAACTTGAGGTAGGCTTGACACCAATAACTGCTTAACAGAAAACCTTTACAGTTATACACAAAACCTTCTGTGTTTAGACCTGTTTTCCAGTTGCTTGTACTGCTGGCACATTGTACGTCTATCGCAAGTACTGCAATTAAGCAGAAAAGATAAACTGAAAAGCGCCTTGTGCTAATCACAAAACTCATGCCGTCATCTAACTCGCGTCCTCACTGTTTGTTCTTGTGCCCGTTTATAACCTTCTTTTAAATGGAAGCACAGCATAAAACGGATACCCCAATCCACACCGCAAACGCAATCACGATCATGGTGGAAAAAAGCGATTGTTCCTTTTCCAACCAGTCGCGACCAGAGGTTGCAGACTGGTAGACTCTTGTCTCACTACTGACTAGTCCAAGCATCTGGGCTTCCAAATATCTGATATCTTCTGTGCACTATCGTTAGTGGCCGAGTATAAAAAATGAGTTAAAGAAGGCAATAGTTGTGTTTCTCGCTTTTGTATCAAGTCATATGTATATGTTTTAAGTTGTAGGGTTGTATTGAGATATATTGTTTGTAGCTCCTCATTGTGAAAGTGCCTTCCTAAAACAGCTTTTCAGGCTATGCTCAATCACAAAAAAATTCCTGCTGAGCAACCAGAAATAAGGGCACCAGCAAAAGATGTGGGGAACAGCTCCTCTTAGCGACATCATTTGATAAAATACAGTCAAACCTCGGTTTTCGAACGTCTCGGAGTTCGAACAATTCGGTTTCCGAACAGAAAATTTGAGATGAAAATGACTCGGTCCTCGCACAAAAATTCGGTTCTCGAACAACTCAAAAGAAAGATTTACCTGAACCGAAGAGACAGAGAATAGAAGAAACGCCTTTAGAGTTACCAGAAGGTTTTATTATAGGAGATTCCCCCTCCAACAAATAACTTATCCCTTCCCATCACTTCGCATCAAAAAAGGTGTACGATGTACAATACAGTACTGTATTATTTAAATTTACATAGAAATTACTTGTGTTTTTCGTTTTATTTACACTTTTGTGTTTTATTTACTCTTTGACTAAATGGTTTTATACTATTATATACAGAGTATAGTGTAAGCAGGCAAATAAGTTGTTTTTTTGGTACATGGAACGAATTAATTTTTTTAACATTATTTGTAATGGGAAAATATGATTCGGTTTTCGAACAAATCGGTTTTTGAACAGCCTTCCAGAACGAATCGTGTTCAAAAACCGAGGTTTGACTGTATCTGATATCTTCTGTGTATTATCGTTAGTGGCCGAGTATAAAAAATGAGTTAAAGAAGGCAATAGTCGTCTTTCTCACTTTTGTATCAAGTCATATGTATATGTTTTAAGTTGTAGGGTTGTATTGAGATATATTATTTGTAGCTCCTCATTTCCTTTATAAATAATGCTGCAGAATAATTCTGTTCCATATGATAAATTTTCGTTTTTTGAGCGAGTAGGTTTATTTGAGGGTAGGTGCGGTTTCTATATATATTTGAGTTAATGATTTTTGTTCTAGATGAATGATAAACAGTTTTCCGAAAAAATTAAGGAAAAAATGGAAGAATTTTTAACTTCTGTATCAATCACTATTGTACCACTTGATGCTGTTTCTAAAGATGATTTTGAGCAAATTAAAAGTAATTGGTTGGAAAAATTCTATGATCCATCTGATTGGGTTGTTATGAGGTAAAGAATATGTTCAAATAAACCTACAGTGTGTCACAAAAAATGCCACAAAAATAAAATTACATAAATTCCATAACACTCTAGATATTTATGCTTTTCATGTGTCATCCTCAATTGCACATTAAGGAACTTTATTTGCCGTGTTCATTTCCAAATTTCACTCATGCTTGTGCGAGCTTTGGCGATTTCAAAATTAATATCAATTTTCAGTTTTCAATGTATTTAACATTCACAGAGCATGCTCAATATGTCTGTCTCTACGGTTAAGACATTTAGTCAGCCTGACTGCAAAGTTTCCGATAACTCTCATTGCGTATATTATCGCTGAATCAGACTTTGTCTATCCATTCCTGGTTTTCCTCCATTTTGTCGTTAAACCAATTGCACATGTCGACTCGTGTCTTTTCATTATTTGCTATCAATTGCTGTTTAATCTGAATGCGATACAGAAAGAGTTTTAAATTCAGTTTCAAAATACAAATAATGCTCATTTGATCCATGCCCAACTCTTTGAGATAGTGGCCGGGAAGACATTTTTGGGACCTTAAATGGCAGAGCATCGGACAGCATTAATGTCTTTCGGAGTTTTGGCATCTCTTCGTCTACTAGATCTTCCTTTGTTTAGATTACAAACAGTTCCATTACTTTGAAACTTCTTTTCATTTTTTCACACTGCCTTTTGGTCCGGAGCTGCATTCACGCAAAAATGACGCTGATATGCTCGTTGAGCTTTTACAATAAATTTGGTATTAAAGTGAAATTCTATCAATTATGTTTTTTCCTCATCTGTGAGCTTTGTTACACTGAATGGATTACATCAAAAGAAATTCGTAGCTTAGGTCTACAATATCTGTAAAAACGAAATAATTTAGGTAATAGGTAACAGAATGAGATCCAATTTTTATTGTGGCATTTTTTTGTGACACACTACACTACACCAAAACACTGTTTTGTTTTTTCCTCCAGACTCTCAAGACAGCGAGAGTGGCCTAAGCGTTGGATAATTGTCCAGACGTGCTTCCGAGTTTCTAAGGTTTTGAATACTGCGCTGGAATTGGAATTTCCTGCTTGTCCCGAAACCGCGAGGCAGTATTTTTTCCTCGGCGCCATACCACAGCCATCGTGGGGTTTGAACGCTTGATCATTGCTGTCATAAAACAGCACTTGAAAAACTCAACTTCGTTATCGATTCTTACCTCACGTCCACTCATCTCCTCTTGGACTAGAGGCATTCCCTCTCATTAAAATTTTTCTGCACACAATTCCTCCTAGTTTCCACTAAAAAACTTGTTTCTCGCCACGCTCGCTATGTTCGTTCTTGTCTTCGCCGCCACGTTCACAGCCTTGTTTTGAATTCTCATAGTATTTTTCCACAGTTCACAGAATCAAGTACCCTTTGTACAGCAACTGTGGACATCGAATTTGGGACATTTTTTGTCACTGCTTGGCGAATCTTTTTTTATTTGGGGCCACTGTTACTGGCCGTGGGTAGTTGCCCGGCATCTGAAGCTCCATGGTCTTCCGCTATGCTGCCATCCCAAGAAAAAGGTAGGATCACATCAACAACAGCAAAACCAATCGGTAGTTGGAGCTGTAGAAATGTTTTCGGGTGTTTAGAAGGTTCTTGTGAATAAAAAGTATGTTAGATGAATACTAGCAATCAGACGCTTTGAGTTGTTGACAGTCACTCTCTCTATCTGGCACGGATTCTTTTTGTGAAGTGGAATTTCCCGGTTCGTACCTCAAACCCAATCAAGCAGCAGCAGCAGCAGCAGCAAGGTGCTTATCTAATTAGGAAAAAGTAGCAGTTTGTTTGGAACCAATCGGTATAGACTGATAATCCACTACCAACAAGGCTCTACTTCGTCTCTTATAACATTTGGCTTCTTACAGTGGATTCTTATTTTTTGTCATGCTGGTTATGTGGCCTTAATTTAGTGAAACTCATGTTTTTTGTTCAGTTGGCAGGAAACCGATGTTGAGATCAAAGGTTTTAAAAACGATGTCCAGAAATATGCCGATCTGCTGACTGATCATATGAAAGAAGCTACGGATAGTAAGGACATTTCTGTGGACTTATTACGGTAAGTGATTGAGTAGTTTCTTGCTTAGGCTATAGAAGCCCTGTCACTTTTTTATTTCTGACTAAGCCCTCGCTTGTGTGACTAGTGCTCCTTATTATTCCGGTTGCTGAGCGTCGAGCAGATTTGTGAATAGCATTTCAAAAATTTTAAGAATGATTCAAAAAGGGAATCGAACCAAAAGTGTGCCGATTGCGAATCGGATGCTGTAACCACTGCGCCGGTACGGCAAATAAAAGCTTAAGGCAGGTCAGGTTACAGGCACTATGCAATGTAGGAATTTTTAGTTCGTTGTGCTTTACTACTGTTTTCTCACATTGGAATTGTGTTTTGATATCAAAAACAATATGAAGCGTAGAATTGTGTGAAAAGCGCACTTCATTCTTCAATTGATCAGCCACTCGCACACGTCGTTGCAGATAACCTGGCTGCGTTGGACCCGAAGTGGGTACTTGAAAACAAACTGCAATAGTGCTCGGCCTTGACTGATGAGAGAACTAAACTGACAATGTTTTAGCTACAAGCCGGATATTACGTCACGCTTATGTTGGAAAGTTTGTTTGTGCAGAAAATTTACTGTTTGTGGAGTTCTTGCTGAAGTCAATCGACGTCTTAGTGGCAAGATGGTTATTTCATATGCTGATGATGGAAAATCTCTCGTATTCAAAGGAAAGGCTCTATTTTATGACATGAGCGTTAAAATGTTGGATGAAGTGGTAGGGGCTTTTTATTTTTTTGTGGATTAGTAAAACAATGCTGTTCAGTGCTCACCCAGCAGGTCGTAAGAGAAAGTATTAGCTTTTCATTATTGCCAGTCCGCCATGTTAACGGCGGGGGACTAACAGTCTGTTTGGCTGGTTCGAAACGCTTTCTGCGATGTGAGGTCGGAATTGTATCAGTTTATTTGTTGCTTTCATCACGTGAAAGAGATATGTTTTTCCAATATCAAGTTTTCTATACTTGCTAGCAGTTTAAGGTGAGAGTCAATTGTTTCACCAAACAAGTATTAGTAGTGGAAGTAGTAATAGATATACCTCACATTTTGTGGTTGCTAGTTTATACTCAACATGCAGCAGGGGTTTTCAACTCATATGAGCTCCCTATGCTTTAATCCAATGTGTGGAATTGAATGACACCCTGCGTTAGGTGATCTGAAGAAATTGCTCTCGGCACAAAAAAGGTTAAGTGAAAAACAGGGACAAAAAGCTCTTATCGTAAGTTGGTATCTATAGAAATGCGTCGCATTTTACGATGCTTCTGCATTGCCAATAGGAAGCAGAATAGGGGGACCTTCACTGGGGAACTTTTGGCATGCACTATCAGCCGCGTTAGAGTATTATTTGATGTGGACCAATTAACGATCTTTTTCGCGCTTCCATTCTGCGCAAGCGCTCGAAGTTAGGTAAAAGTTGCGTCACTATCATGTTTAGAAAAACATTGAAGTCAATGCAAAGATTAGTTTTATGATTATAAGTGACATTTTCCCCAAAGCTTGTAGTCAATGCATCGAGTTAACCTTCTATTTGTCATGTACTCTTTGAGAGATATGCTAGCTTTGCTTTTGGCATTATATTTGCGTAATGTGGTAAAAGTTTAACGTTATTGCAGGGTACTCTGGTAGAATCAGTACCTCTGTTGGCGATGGACAAGTTGAAAGCTTTGAAAATGTTTTTGACAAACAAAGGAAAAACGGAAAATGAAGAATTTATCCGGGAAAAGTTTGCGAGCAAAAATATAAAATGTATTTATTGTGTTTCCGTTTGTTAGAATATCTAAACACCCACCATTTAGCAATTGGAGTGATTTTTGCGCTGTTGCGATGTTAGGAAGCAACTTACGACGATTTCCCTTGCTTGGTTGCAGTGCTTGAGGTAAAAATGCCGTGTGGCGGTTGGAAGTGGGCAGTACGCAATTGCGGACCTTGCGCTACGCTTCGGGTTATTTTCTGCCGTGCGAAAGTTGCGCTCCTCACCAAGAAAAATAATTTACATTTGCGCTTTATTGAGATGCGCACTACGAAGAAAAATTATCACTTGCGCTTATTTGCGTTTCGCTTCAAGTGTTTTTAATTTTGAAAAGCGCTATTTAGAAGTGGTCTATGGATTTATTTTAGAAATAATTCAGAAATAAAGGCGTTGGCCATTCTTGAATCGATTTAATTGAAGAATTGATAAAATGAGAAGAGACCTAGCTCAAATAGAATCGCTTTCATTATTTAATCGTCAAGCATGGGTTGAGGTGGCCTTAAGGAGCAATGACAGCATTCAAGTTAAACCTCAGTAGATTTTGTGTTCCCGATTGGGAATTAATCAAACTGGGAATTTTTGATGGAAAATAAAATTTCTGTTACTACTGTGCTGCAATAAAGGTACTTTCTTGCTATCCTGCTTTCTTCATTAGCTTTGGATTTTACTTTTAAAAAATATGGTCAATGATGAGGACACTCACAATCTTGTTTATTTCTTTCGCATACTAAGCCATTCCCCCGCGCTTAACTTCGAAATAAATTTCGCTTTAGTGCACTGCGCTTATGTGAATTACAACGCAATGCGCTGGTTTGGTGCTCGATCTAGTAATCGAAAGCAGGTGTGATCAAACACAAGATGAACGGAGAGTTTGGGAAACTGCGAAATGGTTGCACGATCCTTGAGTCAGCAGCTACACAACGCTCCAAGTTTTTTTTGTTATAGTTAACCTCCAGTTACCAATTTGCTGTTTGCAGTTTTTAAATTGAATTAGGCGTATTTACCAATTTGCTTTTTCAGGTGTCTTAGGCATTGAATCCAAACAAGTAATTCTTGCAGCGCTTACAACCGAAATGCACAAAAAGGGATCAAAAATTTTAGATGAACTCATTGTTGCTGTTGAGATACTTTTTCCACAAACTCTTGGCAGTGCAGTGCTGAAAAATTCAGAATGGATAAGTTTGTTGCAACTTCTTGCTACCGTTCCATCTGTAGCAGTAGATATACGGGTGCGTCTGCGTGAACTTAAAGTTGTTATAAAGTTAATTATTTATATCTTTATGCTCCGGTCACGAAAAATCGTTTACAGTTATTTATAGAACAACCTGTTTCCAGTGCTGCTGCATCCTATTGTCAAACTCCATCAGCAGCGCTTTTTCGGTGTTTCCCAGTGGTTTTACCACAGGTTTATCGAGATCTGCACTCACCTATGTCAGTATGACGATAGATGACGAAAGCTAGGTGTCCACGATGAGTTGATTTGTTTTTTGCTTTTGAGTTGATACACAACTGTTGGTCATGCACCTACGCATTTACGCACGTATACATTGACGCACACAATTTCATGTCAATATTTTCCACCTACATTTGTATTATGTAGCTGAGAAAAACGTAATTTATAACAATGGGTTTATACATTGAAACAATTAGCAATTGTAAATCTGCCGTTTGTTTTATGCTTCGTTTCTGTTGTCGTGTGTATCTACCTATAGCCACATATTTTTACATCAGAAATTGGTTAGCAAGCTTATTGTACCCTGGTACTAATTAAGGAACTAAACTGCATTATGCCCGTCCAAATCCGTAAAGCAGTGAAAAACTATGTAATTTTTAAACCCATATTGGTTTTTCGTTTGCTGTGTATGCCACGTGGCAACATTACTTTTTATTGACAATAACCTATATCTTGTATGTTGAAGTGCATTTGTTTTGTGTAAGCATATTTACTTAACTGAAGTTTAAAGTTGACTTCTAATTCGGCGCGATGAGTCGCTGTTTCCCGCAGGGGAAATACCGTTTAAAGCATTCTCCTCTAATTGGTTATAGGGTTTGTGCTGTGCCCAAAGTACGCCATGGCTGTCGGCATTATTAACTCCGAAGCGGGTCTGAATACAAGTGCTATTTTGTATGTTGAAGTGTATTTGTTCTGTGAATTGTTAATTTGTTGCCTGCATGGTTTGTGCTGTGTGCTTGAAATTACTGTTGCAGCATTACCCTTTTGCAGTGCTTGACGTGGAAATGGTCTACGCCAGCAATACCGCCCGCAGCGCTTGGTGCCAGCATCGTTAACTCCGAAATGAGTTGGAACACAAGTGCTATGACTTACAAAAATTATCCTGAGACTGGTAGATAGAAACTAACAACTTTTTTGTTTCAATAGGATAGTGGCGTGAAGTTAATCAGTCTTCATGATGAAGTGTTGAAGACCGCCCAGGCAAAAATCAACGAATTTTTCATCGCTGCAGAAGTTATTACTCTTGTGGAGCAATGTGATGACGTAGTTGCTCGTTTTGTGTTGAAATATTTTTCTGATGAGGCCGGAGTGAAAACGTCGAAATGTCATCTTGGGCTGAACGTCACCGGCAAACAGATAGACATTGACCGATGTAAGTTCAATTCTATTCCTGGGCCGGCGAAACGTTATGAAATGTATCTTGCTTAGCTTGTTGGTTAATCGAAGTTTGTTTTAGTTCATTCATTTGGTCATGCGTGTGAGCCCATGCTCTGTTTGCTAGTTACATTGGACTACCACGGCGCACCCACCGCTCGGGCCCCACCACCTGTCTGTCAAATAAGGGTAGAGAAATCCCGTTAAATATCGTTCTAAAAACGAAACAAGGAAACTTGCTGGTTTTTCCTGCCTTGATTCCCGGTGAACGTCAAACAGGAAAACTGCAAATAGCGCTTTAAAAAAGTTTTGATTTTTCTGTCGCATGAGCTGCCAAAAGACCCGAGGGCAACCCAACCAGTGATAAAACCGACTTCGCTTGGGCAATATTTAGTGTGGCCTCAGTTAAATTAGCGGATGCCGGTCGAAACGGTGAATTGCATGAGGAACTCTCATCGCTTAAGCCTCCACAACCCACCACAAAGGAAAATGAGTGAAAGATATACAGGGTGTCCATAAAGTCTCTTTACAATTTAAAAAAATTGTCACAAAGTAAATTGATGAGATATCGTAATAAGGGTTGTTTTATGTTAATCAGTATTTCATAAAGTTTTTATTGACACATTTAATACACTTCTAAACATTTAATTAAAAATATTTTTTCACCATTTAATACACTTCTATATGGGCACCATTAGTTGCACGAAGCACATCAAGACGGTACTCAATTTCCTGCCATGTTCGTTGTAGCATAGCCTCATCAATGGCTGCAATGGCATTAGAAATTCTTTGCCTAAGGTCAGTCATGTCCCGTACTTTTGTTGGATACACAATGTCCTTTACGTAACCCCAAAGAAAGAAGTCCAGGGGAGTGGTGTCTGGTGAACGTGGTGGCCATGGAAAATCCAATGCCATGGCCACCACGTTCACTAGACACCACTCCCCTGGACTTCTTTCTTTGGGGTTACGTAAAGGACATTGTGTATCTAACAAAAGTACGGGACATGACTGACCTTAGGCAAAGAATTTCTAATGCCATTGCAGCCATTGATGAGGCTATGCTACAACGAACATGGCAGGAAATTGAGTACCGTCTTGATGTGCTTCGTGCAACTAATGGTGCCCATATAGAAGTGTATTAAATGGTGAAAAAATATTTTTAATTAAATGTTTAGAAGTGTATTAAATGTGTCAATAAAAATTTCATAAAATACTGATTAACATAAAACAACCCTTATTACGATATCTCATCAATTTACTTTGTGACAATTTTTTTAAATTGTAAAGAGACTTTATGGACACCCTGTATATACAGTATATCAGGAAGCTGCCACCTGATGAGCCGCTTGGTTTTTCTGCCCCACTCTGTGTATATGATTATAAAGTCTTATACTGGAAGATAGGACTGGGCCAAAATCGTGCATTTTGCGGTACATTTTTCACTAGTCGGGAGCTTTACTATTCTGTGCAGCTTTGTTAAAAATACTTTGTTGTTAACAGTTAGAGACAAACTGAAGGATTTCATTCCAACTGAAATTTCAGTCGAGGCTCTCGATCTCTTTTCTCTATTTGATTCATCCTCGTGGAAAGATTTTATCCGGATTCTAGAACATGATATTCGCTGTACCGTCAACACAGATACCGTATGTATAACTTAGCGCGTTATTTTGTACACAGACTTTTGATAGCAGATTTCTGCGCATGCATAGTTTTTAGATCCAAGCTCAAGTTACGATTAAGTTATAAGCAGCATTAAATCATCGTTTTAGCGATTTGCAGTATAATTGAGAGCGACTTACGGTTGAGCTCACACGATGTTAGAAAAGATATTTGAAAGAGCGTTTAAAATGGCGGCAGTTTCAACTCCAAAATGTTATTTAGCAGTTTTAACTATTTCTTTTACAGTTAGATATTTTGTTCGGTTGGTTTAGCCTCATTAGAAAAAGTTTTTTTTATATTTTTAGAGTCGATGCAAAAGCCGTTTTGAAGAAGAAAATTTATCGTAAGTAAACGTTTTGTATCAAGATAGCGGCATTCCTGTAGTTCTGTGTATATGATCGTTTTTCTTCATGTCATGTTCAATCGATCAACTTTTCAATTGTTGCAGACCCCCAGACTTTACTTTTTGGGCATGGTTGGAGGTCCAGGACCTTGGCCACCCCTACCGCCTGGACCTGAATTGATATTGACACAAAGAGTATGGCATAAGGAATGCGTAGCAATACGGGCTTAGGGACCGTCCCACTCAAAAGTGATGATGCGTAACAAATAATAGTTTGTTTGCATCCATATCCCCCAGATTTGCAGGAAGGACAGTTATCATGACCAGCTTCGAAGTTACTAATTTTCGATATTTTGTTTGAAGAATCCTGAACTTTTTTCTTAGATGTACTGCTGGTTAGAATCCACCAAGCAGAGGAAGTTATTGTGAAGTGGTTTTCCGAAGAAAACATTAGTGCAGATATCTTTAAAAGTCGTAGCCATGATTAAGAAAGTCGGTTTTAGGTCATTTTTTCCGCGTTTTCCAGGTTCAGACGTGCTGATTCAATGTATGTCTACCACTACACACTCGCTTTCGAACCAGACTTTGCCTGGAGCAACGAAGCACTTTAAATTCCGGATGCCCTTCCTGAATTTCCGATTACCAGCAGTGTTTCTGTAGCGCTTTGAACTCCAGAGGTTTCGCTCTGAAACTCGTAACAAAACCACTACACTACGGCGGCTACATGATTGTTTATTCGTATTTCGCTATTTCTACTCGGCCCCTTATCGCTTGCGCTTCAGCTGGTTGGAAGAGTGAAGCTGTTCATTTGAAATGTTGTAAGAGGCCCATTATCAGCCACCACCCGTCGGCGTTTCACCTATTTGCCGGCGAGACTACCAGTCTGAAGTTAGCATTCATGACTGGTTCGAAATGGGCTTCCGCTTTTACCCACTTGAATTTGATAAGGTCTGCGGTGTGAAACCTAAAAACCGTTTTATGTCGTGTTTCCATCCCAGTGAGTAGAAGACAACGATAGCAACCTCGTAATGCATTTACATGATCGTAATGCTCTGTCTTGAATATTTATCAATCGAAATACATTGTGTTTTGTTTCAAAACACGACCATTAACCCTTTCCGGTCCTATTTTTGGGAGCCTTAGGTTTTAGCCAGGTCCAACTTTTTTTTTTAATAATTTAATTTTAAAAAGCGTTTTGGCATGCATAAAAAATCGATGCTTGAAAAAAAAGGTTTTATTTACTTGATTTATATCTGGTAGTCCTTTTGGGTGTGGTACTTCTCGAAGCAATCCCCAACACATAGGGCTGGCTTCCTGGTGCAAGTGACGCACACAAACACGGTTTCTTTTCTTCCACCTTTTACTTTACGATTTGAACAGACCGCACAATCCTTTTAGCCATGATGAACAAGAAATAATTGACAGTAAAACCACTACAAGCAACAGTGTTTGTTTTCTTTTAAAGTTATTCTAGGAAAAGCAAGAGTTGTTGTTTTTATCAAAAGATTCTGGGAAATCATGTAATTCTAGGAAGAGCAAGAGTTGTTTTTTTTGTCAAGAGATTCTGGGAAATCATGTAACCCATAACCACGGTATTATAATTACTAATACAGAGGTCTCTATGGTGTCGAACACCTTCTTTTTGGCGGATTAGTAAAGCTCATAACGCTTGAAAAGCAAACAGATGTCAGGAGTAGCTAGGAAGTTCAGAGACTTTTAAAATAAACCTTGTCGCCTGAGAGGCGACATAGGACCTATAGGGGAAAAAACCAATGTCGCCTCAGAGGCGACATAGGACCGGAAAGGGTTAAACTGTGGTTACATGTGAGGCCGCTTTATCGTGTTTCCACCGCATTTATTTTGCAAAAATAATGTTTTATTTCTAGTCTTGATCATTCTAAAAGCCATGGAGATTTCGACAAAAACAGCGGAAAAGAAGTTAGTTATGGTGACGTCACTGTCACAGTCTGCAATGGTGACATCACAATCGATGACTCTGATGTTATAGTGAACGGCGTTATTGATCGTAACTTCGATTTGTCGCGAGGTAAAATATTTTATGGTGTTCCACGCCAACATCTGTCAATATTAAAGTTATTAGCAATGCATCAGTTGGCACTGCTGCGTTTTGTTATGTTTTTATCCGACTTCTTCTTGAGGATAAAACCGTGGGGTGAGGCCATGGAGCTCCAGGAGTGGATATAATGATAAAGAGTTGCCGTAAAGTCTGTAGCAAGGCAAGAAATTGAAAACTTCTGGATCAGATATGCCGAGGGCTTCTCAGATCTACCAATTTTATTACCATGAATGCTTACGAAGAGACTGGGTTGCACTTTCGTGAAGTTCTTAAACTTTCAAGTTGCTTTAAATTGTTTTTAGGAGCTCTGTCGTCCGCTTTGTTGAAAAGAGTCGGGTCTTTGCTCCAAAGCGATTGCGATCAAGCAGAAAAATATTCTCGCGACATCCGCTCTGCAAAAGGCCGCAACCTTCTCTGTGATCACGTGATTCATGTTGTTACGCCTCGCAAGGCAGAAGAGTTGACTTCGAGGATTGAAGAGACTTTGCAGTTGGCGGAACTTTTGAAGGCAGGATCGGTCGCACTTCCGACGTTAGGAGCAGGTATAGGATTCTGGCTCCTATTGCAGCTCATCGTAATAAGATTACAGTGCGAGGTGATTTCTCTTCCATAACAAAAGGCACGAGTGAAGCGGAACATGCAGATCTCACATTGCAAACTCAATCAAGCAAGTAGGAACATGTTGAACGGGTTGGGGAAAAGCAACCGCCATTTCGAACCAGTTATGATAGACTAGTAACCTCACCACCATCAGGGCGGATTTGATATTGGTGGGTTGCCAAAAGTGCAATACTTTTCTGCAAGCTAGGTGAACTGCTTTTAGTGTTAGTATTTTTGATCAAATTCAATGAAGGAAGTGCACTGATAAGCTGGTTACAATATTGGCTTTTTCACTTGTTATTCATCCTTCCCTACACAGTCGTTCTGAATAACATCAGTGAGCTCAACATAATTAATTCTACTTCACCTGGTTTTCCAGGTAACATTGGAATTAGTCCGTTGGAAGTCGCTTGTGCAATGTCGACAGCTTTCGAAGCTTTCGCTCGTACCAAACCTCATTACGTAAAAAAGATTAAAGTTGTGGTGTACGAACAATCAATTACCGCCATGTTTCAAAAAAACATAGTGAAAGTGAAAGGTAAGAAAATAGCATTTACTGCTGTGTTTTTCAATTCGTATTAAATTTTTATTATTATTGTTATTCGTATTGAATTTATTGTTCAGACCTGCTTGGACAATTGTCCAGTCAAACACTCTAAAAATGGTATTCACAGAGGTCTTGTTGGGCTTCCAGAAAACGAAAATATTGAACCGAGTTCACTTTGTCGTGATTGAGGAATATTCTGAAGCTTAAAACTGAATGAAGTTAAAAATACATTTACATTATTTTGCAAATTTTTGATGTATAATCTGGGCTCTTACTACTTCGTGACGTAAAACTCAGATTTTGTACTTTTTAGAAACCATGCGTCATGGCAAACAAGCTGTCGAGCTTGTCGAAGCAAAAGTGAAGTCTTTGCTCAAAAATGATAAAGTTTGCGTATTTGTACTCAGTGATGATGCGCCAGAAGTAGAAAAAGTAAGATACTTTTATCCTCTAATCACGAAATACCTTTAAAGTTGTAAATACAGTAACTTGTGTGCAGACCTGCTTCGGAGTTTTTACCACTGATGGGACAGTGTGTTTCTATTAGAAGAGCTGCGATCAAGCAGGAGAAATTTTTGCAAAATGCCATTTTGAAAGCCATTATTTCCTTGAAAAGTGGTTGTTGATGTCGAGTTAGAAGTACTTGCCGTGAACTACAAAAATAATCACGCAAAGTATTTAGCTACCAGAAACACAATTGTTGTCATTTGCTTTTGTCCTAGGGAAGAGGCATGTCATAAACAGGAGCATTTTGGCTTATACCGCAAGTGTTTTACACTTACTTTGTGTCTCACTGGCTAGGATAGCGAAACTACCTATACTCACCCAACCTGACGTGAGAGGCGACTTCTGGCCTTCCACCAATGGCAGTCCGCCTTAAAGGTGGGGTTTACCACTCTGGAATTGGTATTCATGGCTGGTAGAAAATGAACTGCCGCTTTTCCCTAGTCTCATCGTGATTACGATTGCGGTAGAGGTTTGTGTTGCCGTTTTGTGCCGAGCTTCAATCCCAAGGAAGAAAGAGGGTAAACGCAACAACACAACAGATCATTCTAGAAAAGCATGAGTTCATTTCGAACAGTCATGAAGATAAACGTGGTGATGCATAGACTTATGCGAGCGTTTAGATTGCAGCTTTTAAGTGTGTTTTGTGTAGGCGAAAAAAAAGATTGTCGAGTTTTTGTCCGAAAAAATAGTAACAAAAACAAAACAAGATGACATCGTGGCGGAATTGGAAGAAAATGATCTGTACGATATTTACCAGGATGCACTGAAGTATAAAGCCGCTGTCGATTACGAGTAAGTGGTTTGTGTGTGTCAATGCCATTGGTGTTTGTGTGAATGTGTGCTTGCATAGTTGCTCGTTAGGGTGTGTACTTTATCCTTTTTTTTCCCAATCGCTTAGTTAATATGAGTTTTAGGGGGCATATCAGCACTGATTTACTATGCAAAATTTTTTTATTATATTTTGTTATCTTTATACTCTGGGGGAGGCACGAAAAGTTATTTGGGGAACAAAAACCATTAGTTTATTGTATCTCGATAGATACAGCACCAAGAATAACAATTTTTGTTCGAATCGATTCAGAAAGACATGTTTCCTATCTGTTTGTAATAAATTATAGTACTCTAAATCGTTTAGTTTTGGAGTGATTTGCAGAAAACTGTCCAACCGCTCATTTGAGGTTATCTTTTTATAAACACCGAAAAATATACATACAGGTTATCAGTTAACACCGCGACTATTGCAGACGAACTTTTGCTCTTCTGATGTTTGCTTTTTGAACAAATAAACTCTAAGTTTCACATCCATATGATTTTGTCCACTGAGGTCTTAAAGTCCTTTACTCTTCCACCAAGCACACGTCGTAATATGTGCTTAGAGTGTCGCTTTCGCGATCGATTGTAGCCAAAATCATTCCGAAATCAACCATTGCCAAATTTATTGCGAGGTGAAATTTTAGTGATGGAAGTAGTGAAATAGGACTTAAGGAATGCTATTTTTCATTTGAATTTCGAAGTTTTTGCTTCGAAATTCAGGACTTTTGGAATGAACATTCAGGGAGACGTTGGTCGGGTTATCCAGGTGCAAAAGTGCTTTGCAAAAACTTTTCATAAGTTTTGCTCTACTAGGACTACATCTAACTAAAGACTACTAGGGCTAACTAAAATCCAGCAATAGGTCTCGCAAGAACCGCATAGTTGATGGGTCTTTCGGCGAAAGTGGGTTATGATAGATTTGCAAAAACATTGGCTCATACACTGACACTATATAAGGCCTACGCAATGACTGCGGTTTTTGATCTTATATACGTCAAAGAACAATATTTGCAGTAATTGTTCGCTGTAGTATGCCACCTATGTCTTTATATAAGCATGGGATTGTTAGTGCTTTACAACATTCCCAACGTAATGCTACGTACTTGGCAAATGAAATAGTTTCCTGCTTGTAGTACCAAAAATTTTGAAGCTTGCTTGGAATCTTATCCCCGATCAAGCTACATGCCAAAACCGAAAGACTAACCATGCCATCTCGAAAATCTTCGTCTTAATGTACCAATGGAGCAATTAAATTAGCTTCAAGATTGAAGTTTATTTTTGACCTATTCACCATCACCGTACTTGCTTGGAATCTTATCCTTTTATATCTTTCCTGTTGATGAGAACAATTGACTGTGTCACGTCATGGGCTGCTATGACTCATAATCAGGGCATGAACTATCCATGGACAGCTCATGTTCTTTATAGAGTGATTTCTTTATCTGATTAATAAGGCTAAGTAAGGTTCAGAGGCAACAAAACCAAGATTTTTTTAAGTAACTCCAAAACCAAACGATTTAGAGTACTATAATTTATTATAAACGGATAGGAAACAAGTGTTTCCGAATCGATTGGTACAAAAATTGTTATTCGAGGGGCTGTATTTATCGAGATACAATGAATTAGTGATTTTTGTCTCCCAAAAAACTTCGTATCTCCCTCCCTCCCAGAGTATAAAGGTGACAAAATTTAATGGAAAAAAATTTTGCATCATATTTCGCGGCTGCATTGTCCCCTAAAAATCATATTAACTGAGCGGTTGGGAAAAAAGAGGTTAATTGGACACCCTAGTGCTCGTCTGAAATGAGAATAAAAAATGTAACTGCAAAACAATCGAAACAGGGCTACACTTGTACTTTGTCCCTTGTAATCACTTCTAATGATTACCTTAGCATTTTGAACTCAGCCGTCGAGTTTTGTCTTTGTTTCTTAGTTAGCGGTAATTCATCTAAGCCGAGTATCATAACCGGTCTAATCATCCATCGATTTAAAGACTACTTTTTGTGGTAGCTAGTAGACCTAACTTGAAGAGCGATCTCCCTTCGATACGATTTGACTGAAGCAAAAAATTTAAGAAAGCTTTAACGCACCTTTAACAAAAAATAAATAAACTTTGAGGCCAAAAGAGGCAAAGCAATCACGTTTCAAAAATTGATGTCCTAGAAAAGGTGTTCAAGTTGAGAAAGGGCAGTAACAACAATTTCAACTCACGATCACCGGCGCGATGGTGTAGTGGTTAGAGCGTCCGCTTCGCAGTCGGCAGACCTGGGGTTCATTTCCCTTGTCGAGTCATACCAAAAGACTTTAAAAATGGTATTCACAGCTTCCCTGCTTGGCGCTCAGCACATAAGGGATAGTGTGGAGAACAAGCCGGAAAGCTTGCTTGTTGTGTCCTTGGGCAGGGCACTTAACGGGATGCCTCCGTCTTTATGTGGCAGACAGATAGTGGGGCCAAGCAGTCTACCCGTCGTGGTGGCCCAGTCTGACGAAAGACATGCAATCCGAGCATGAGCTCATACGCGTGAATGAAATGAACTCACGATTCACACAAAAATTTTTGGTTTTTCGTTTCACTTCTATTTTCCTTTTTTAAGTCTTTGGCCATCTTTTCCAAATCGTCATGTTTGACCAGTCTGCAGCGATATTCGTCATGGTTGACCAGTCTGCAGCGATGCCTCCACTTGCCTCTATCATGATTATCTTCTGGTGTCAAATTTTATTTTTTCATGTCGTTCGTCATCTCCTTTCACCTTTCTGTTCTCACGTTTTTCCTCGATTGTCTTCTCACACGCTCTTTTCGTAAAACTCCTCAATCATTCGCTCAAGATGCCGCAACCACCTCAGTCAATGTTTTCTAAACTGTTCATTGATACTCTCAACATCTGCCCATTTTTTTTAAGGCACTGTTGGCAATTTTGTCCAGAAGTGTGTTGCCACTCATCAGAATCATCCTCATTTCCGTCCATACTCGCCTGATATTCACCGTGTTCACTGCCCAACATTTAGCTCCATAGCACATCACCCCCAACTGCCCCATCATACATCACGCTGTTGGTGTCAAATAATATTTTGCTGAGTTAATGCTTGCCCCCCCCCCCTTCAAAGAAGGTTTTTTAATGAGGCGCTAAACGCCAGTTATCTGTATCGACCCACACCAGCCTGTTTATATCTTCTTAAAATAATCAGTTGTTTTAATGACTCTGCTTAAAGAGATAAAAAAATAGGTGTTTATCGTCCACACAAATGTACATACCATGTCGTAGATCAAAAAAAAAACGGGATCATTCATCTTCCATATGTCTCTTTACTTCCTGAGGCTTGGTATTTGTCCCTGCTAGCAGAGGTTCGTCGGTTTTTGTAACCTTTTCGCCATATGTCATTAAAAGGAAGAAATTAATTCAAGTTGGCTCTTAAAACAAAGGCGTTGATTATCAACTCTCACTTATTTCTTCTAATGTCGTTTGTTATCAGTTATATCAGCTTCTTCAATCTGCCTATTTTTTTGCTTTGTACATTCGCTTTTTTTGCCGTGCCTGATGCATTATTTTAATCATACTTTCAACGTTAATACTAACCAGTTAAGAACTAATTTAGTATTTCGCTCACCTTTGTTTCTTTTCGAATTCGTAGAATTAAGCAAATTTATTTTTCAGTTCATCTAAAATCGTCGTGAAAGGCCTTGCAGCGAATGTCAATCAGCTTTACGACGTCATACAAGAGCGATTGTTCGAGCTTCGAGAAGCTTCTACGATGTCGAAGATAGCTGTGTGGAAGTGGGCTGGCTCTTCCAATCACTTCACTGCCCTCCCTCTTCGAGTGTCTCGCGCTATAGAGAAACTTTACGAAGTAAACTTTATTTTTTGATCGGTTTTTCTCCCTGACATTGTGGGAGAAACAGCAATCTCCGTTTAACCAATCTAACTTTCGTAGTTGCACTGTCACAATTTACCCGTAAAAGATTAAATTAAAACTGTTTGCTTTAAATTAACACTTTAACCAGTAAAATGTGACGGAGCTTGGGCGCATCCTAAAGACAAATGTTGTGGAGCCTGACAACTACTCGATTCAGAACCGCAGATCACACACACAACTATTTTGAAATGCTACGCACACGTACACACGCACTTGTTGGCAATGTTTTTAGAAAAATAAGAACGGCTCTCATCGTGTGACAATGTTCGGGTCGGATTTGGTCGTGGATTTCTCCAAGATGAGTTTTGATTTCAAACTGATCAGCGGGAAGCTTAAAAGGGAGGATAGTGATCGTGAGTCAGTGTGAAAATAAGCAGTGTTATGATCCTGATGTTTTCAAGGTTGGGACGATGAGGTGAATGTCAACCACTAATCATCTGATGCGATGAATTTCTACCTCTAACCATCTGGCTTTGCATCAGATTTTGGTTTGTAACCGAGCTTTGAAATTCTCAGATTTCCTGGCAAATGCTTTAGACAGAAGTAGATTAGAATCATTATTGTTCCAGGCGTTTGCTACATTTGGATTGCAAATGTTTTATCCGACAATACCGGTAACGTTTCGTCGAGTTTCAAATCCATGACTATGAGCCTTTGAGCATTTTCACTGGTGTTACTGCCAAGTCTTCATCATCAGGAAAGTGGTCATTGGTTACTGGTATCCTTGTTCCAATCGCAGTGTGAGGCTAGAAAAAAGCGACACCCCATGTTAAACCAGCCTAATGCAGACTGGTAGCCCTACTTATAACAAACGTTATAAATTCGAGAATCGAGCAGTTTAACTTTTTTTAGAACTACCTGCTGAGTGGGAAGACATGGAAGGAAAGTTGTACAAAAACGTGACTTTGGATGAAAACTCGGTTGAGTATCAGCATGTGATGAATTCGTTCAACGCAAGCAGCCCGTCTTATAAAAGCATTTTAAGTGTAAGTTTTGTACGCTGGCCACAGAGGCTTTTATTGCGTTCTGTTGTATTTCATATTTAGACCCTTCAGACTTGCAGGACAGCTACGGTGGCGCCAAGCATAGGATAGGACTATTGTCCAGACCAGCTTCGGAGTTTCCAAGTTTCCAACTTCCGCTTGAAGTGCTTGGAATTACTTTTAACGATTTTACAACTTGTTAGAATCTGTCAAGCTGAGGAAATCTTTTCAAAGTGCCTTTCCCCAAAGGACCACAATCGGAGCTTCAACCCAGCAGTCAATGTGAGATTTGAACGCATGAACATTCGATGATGATCTCCATATACTGTGTTTGTTTGTGGTTACCCCTCCGCTTCCTCGGGATGGAGGTACGGCATGAACGGCAATTCAGGTTCATGCCGTTAACCTAATTGAAATTAAGCTAGGGGAAAGATGGCAGTCCATTTCGAACCAGTCTTGAGTGACTGGTAGCCCCACCAAACCAACAAGGCGGACTGCCACTGGTGGGTACCCAAGAGTCGTCTTTTACGACATGCTGGGTTAGCAGCTTCACAATTGTAATCCGGTGAAGTACGGGTAGGCCACCTGTCTGCCACATAAAGGTGAAGGCGTCCCGTTAAGTGCCTTGTCCAAGGACACTACAAGCAAGCTTGCTGGCTTGTTCTCCACACTATCCCTTTTTTATGCTGAGCGCCAAGCAGGGAAGCTGTGAAAACCACTTTTTAAAGTCTTTTGGTATGACTTGACTTAGGGAATGAACCCCAGGTCTACCGACTGCGATGCGGACGCTCTAGCCACTACACTATTGCGCCGGTACTCCATATACTGTCGCTCGACCACGTTGCCGACATTCAGAAGTCAGCAGCGCTGCTAACATTTCTGCCGCAAGCATGGCAACCGAACCGGGAAGCTTGCTGTAAAGTGCTTTGTAGCAGAGTACATCTGAACCTATGTGGGATTTAATAACATGACCCCTTTTATTAATGAACCAGTTAGCCATAGTAGCTGAAGTTTTTTAAGCAGTGAGTAAAAGCCTTGGCCTAGTGAAAGCTGTTCATCCTTCGACCACGGAAAGCCTTTTGTCCGGTGTACATAACTTTTGTTAAAGTCTTCTTTAAATTTCTATTACTTTTGGTAGAGCTAAGAAAGGGAGATCGCCGTGAAGTGATTTTGTCAAGGCTGAAACAATGTAAATGTAAGATTTGTCGGCGAGACCATAGACGATTGCAGCCACAAACGGAGATCCGACCCGCTCGGCTACGTAGCGACCAAAATCTGCGGCGTCGTGACATCTTCAAAGAAAAAAACTGGCGATATCTTCCTTTATGGTTTTCCGTAACAAATAAAATCAACTCAGGCGGTGCCACCCTGTCTGATCTGATCATTTTTTTTTTTTTTGCATTCTAACGTTTTTCCGTTTGTGCTGTACTTCCATTGTTACTACTGTTGTGAATTGTTTATTGAGCATTAACTTAATGGTGAGGGAAAAAAGGACCAAGCTGTTAAAAGATGAGATGATCGTATGATTTCCAGATCGAACGTGTTCAAAATCCATTGTTGTACAAGCAATACCAGATCCGCAAGAACGAGGTGGAAAGACGAATGCGGAGTAAGGAGCCTGTGGACAGAGAATTGTTTCATGGAACTGCTTCTGGTGATGTAGAAAGCATTTGTTCCGAGGGTTTCGACAAGAATTTTGCTGGAAAAAACGGTGAGAAATAAAATGCAGCTAGTTAGTACTTTGCGGTAATTTAGCGTCATGTAAAACCGACTTGCATTTTAGTCTTTATGATGACAAACGATTCGAGAAATTTGTTGCGTCGAAGCTATGCAACGAAAAGATTTGTTACCCGTGCTTGACCAGGTTAGAATTGTGAAGCTGCTCACCCAGCATGTCGTAAGACTCTTGGGTACCCACCAATGGCAGTCCGCCTTGGTGGTGGGGCTACCAGTCAGTAATTTGCATTCATGACTGGTTCGAAATGGGCTGCCACTTTTTCCCCTATCCTAATTCAATTAGGTTGACGGCATGAGCTTCGATTGCCGTTCGCATCGTATCTCTATCCCAAGGAAGAGGGTTAAACCAACCAACCAACGTAAAGATATCTTTGTGTTTGCAAGCCGATATATTTTGTGATTTATCTACATTCTTGAAAGTCCGCTTGTTTTGTTACACACATGTGGTACAGCTTATACGCTTAAATAGATGGGAATACATCACTCTGTTAACTGGGAATCTCACCACGTAGTCGAAACAGATTATAATTAATCGACAGCTCTTATGGAATTAGTTTCGAATGCGACCACCATGTTGGACTACCATTGGAGGGTGCAGCTAACCACTTTTTTCTATTTATTTTTTCTATTATACTAGTTGAGCAGCTTCACATTCTAACCTTATAAAGTATAGAAACTTTTTCACTATCACTAGGTAACTAACATAATTTTTTGAAAATGTTTGTTGTTTGGTACATTTTGACTCTTTTATTTTCGCAACCACAGTTCTTGGGCATAATCTGTCAAATTTTCAAAAAGATTTATCAAAAAATGTGATTTCTGAAAGTTTTTGAAATGTAGCTCACCGGTCGCAATTACTCAAAATCGTGGTGCTTGGGTTCACAAAATTGCAATTTCTGAGAAAACTGAGTCCTGTCATACAATTTGACTACCTTCCTCAAAAGCATAATTATTTGGGTCATCCATCAAAATTTTTAAAAAGATTCATTCAAATCTCTGAACATTTATAAAGTATCCTGCTCCAAGGAAAAAAGTTGATGATACTCTTACAAAAAGATAAGGACTAAAGATGGTCTTGTTTTGGTTTTGCTTCAAAATATTAGTGTCAAGCGACATACCATCTGAATGTTGAAGCAATTTCCTTTGGAATACGGTGAAGCTGGCGCAGCTGGCTGATTTGATATTGTTAACCTCGGCCTTAGTAACGATGGCCTTGTTACTGTTATACTTCACTGTAAGTACTTTATTTCGGGCTGATTCGTTCTTTGCATGCCTGCGTTTGTGCCAGGACCAAGCAACATGTGCCCAGCCAGAGGCTTTACGTCGTGCAAATAGGCATGCAATTAAGAAAATGTGTTAAATAGTGGTCCTAATATTTAATATTGTTTCTGAAAATGTGTATCAATCACATTGGCGCCTCCCCCCCCCCCCCCCCCGCAACATTTAAAATATACTTCCATGCACATCATAGACTTAACAAAACTTTTTGAAATTGTCTGCTGTTTCAATTGTGATCAAGTCCTGATTTTGATTACAAAACAAAGTAAGCAAGACGTTGCCGGAAACTCCAGAAACTTTGGGACAAATATAGCGGCTAAGCGCATCCCATCTAATGCTATTATTAGGCTTCATCAAATTCCTTTAAAAACACGCTGCTTTTGATTTTGTCACAAAAATTGGCATGTCAACAATATGTTAACTTTTTATTACTGCTCTCACAAATATCAGTTGGTTGAACCTGGGAAGCTAGCTGAATCTATTCTTAACCTCGACATTACTGATGGGGCCCTGCTATTGTAACAGTTGCGAGTGTTTCATTTCGGATCGGTTTGCTTTTTTGCCAGTACCAAGCAAAATGCGCACCATCAGGGCTGTTAGGTCATGGAAATACGCTTACAGTTACAAAAAACTACTGGCTAGTGGGCTTGGTATTTAATATGATTCGAAAAATATTTATCAACCACCTTGGCGCTTTTCCCCAACTTAAATATGCTTTTAAGCACTTTCTGCCCTTAACGGATAAAAGCTTGTAAAGTTTAAAGATGTCTATGGTAAAACCGGGCAAATATGACGTTGCCAGAGACTCGATGAATTTGGAATAAAAGTAGAGGCTATGCGCAACCCCAATGTTTTTTAATCGATTTATGTTTCAAAAAACAATAGTTTTGTTTCGGAACGAGATTTGGCTACTGTTTTTACAATTATCCAATGGGTAAAGCGGGCTTAGCCGGCTGAACTGATATTCTTAATTTTGACGTTACTGATGGGAGGCAAAGCTGGCTATTTATATATGTATATTTGTTTCAGCGACCGTCTATGGACGTGGTTGTTACTTTGCTGTGAAGTCGAGATACTCCGTTAGTTATACTGAAAGTCACACTTCTGGAATAAGGACGATGTTTTTGGCTCGCGTTATCACTGGTGACTACATTAAGGGGCATCACTCGTTCCGAGCGACCCCAGACATGACCCATTCTGGTGATGCTATTCGAAAATATGACAGTGTAGTAGATGACGAGGCGAATCCATCCATGTTTATTGTATTTAAAGACTCCAGTGTGTATCCGTCTTACTTAATATCGTTTCGCTAGCTCCAATATGTTAGTGAGGAATCGTTTGATCGTGGGTATACTTCTTTCTTTTTTCTGCGCTGTTTGTTGACATAGCCTTAGCCGCCGTGGTGTAGTGGTATTGTTGCGGGTTTCAGAGCAAAAGGTCTGGAGTTCAAAACTGTGTAGAAACACCGCTGGTATTCGTCAGGAAGGGCATTCGGAATTTAAAGTGCTACGTTGCTCCAGTAGAAAGCCTGGTTCGAAAGCGAGTGTGTGGGGGTAGACAAAACATTAAATCAGCACGTCTGAGCCTGTAAATCACGGAAAAATGATATGAAACCGACTTTCTTTTATTCTCGAAAAAGACAACGATAGCTTGCACTGTTAGGCTGCAGTATTTGTAGTAGAAATACGCTACGTCTGCAGTACTGGCGATTCTGAAGCAGGTCGGAACCGAAATTCTGTATGTTATAGTGAAGGCTCTGCTGAAGCAAAGTTGGAGATACCGCTGTTGTGGTTTCCGAGTTTTCCTCGGAAAAGAGGCGTGGTGAGAGACCATGGGGCTGGGTAATTGGACTCAGGGCAAAAAGTGACTTATTGATTAATCTTAGTGATTAGGCAACTGTGTTACTAGCAACTTGTATATTATCATTACATATTGTTTTTCTATGTGCCTTATCATCTGTTGCTATAGTAAATCTTGGTTTTCGTTTTGTCTTTTAACTTTTGTAAATTTTGCGTTGTGGCTTCATATAAAGAAGCAAATCAGTCATATTTTTGTTTTTCAGCTAACGTTATCGTATTCATATGGAATGGTAGTCAATTTTTTTTTTTTAAAACGCTTTAAACATGTAATGATTTTGCGCTCATTTGAACATAATTTAATGCAACAGCCGCACATTTAGATTTCATAAAAATAAGACACATCATTTCTTTTGCCACATTATCAATTTTTAGTAAGTCATATTTTTAGTGGACATTGGAATCAGCAAACAACATTGAAGCAACATCATTTTTGACGACCGCTAGCTTGTTCTTTGCGGTACCTAGATTTTTGTGGTTTTACATTTGATGATTTTTCACTTTAAGGTTTAACAAAACTGAGGTGCATCATCTAAAAGTAGAGCTATTCCGTTAAATTATATTTAAAAAAGTGAAAAATCATCAAATGTGAAACCCCAAACGTCGAGAAACGGCAAAGAACAAGCCAGCGGTCACCAAAAACGATGTTGATTCAATGTTAATCGATGATACGGCAAAAGAAATGATGTGTCTTAGTTTTATTAAACTTAAAAGTGAGGTTAAACATGATAGTACTAAAAAGCATTGGAAATAATCTCTTACGATAAGCATTTTCAATTCTTTAACTTTATTACTGCCATGCTTTGTTTTATCGTATATAGGCCTGCTTTTATTTTCAGTGTTTCTCCTTTTTGTTGCTTCATTGTGTAGTTCAAAGGTGTGCAACCTGCTGTCCGCTGAGTGATTTGGCTTTTGGTCCATCCCTCCATACGGATCTCCATCCGCTTTAGGCCCCCTTCCCGATAAAATTAAAAATGCATCAATCTGGCCCGCGGTCAAACTCCGTTGAGTAAATGTGACCCATCTGCGACACAAGTTGCACACCGTTAGTTTAGCTAGCTTTGCACTATTACGTAGTTTAGCGTCGTGTTGGTATTTCAACTATGATTTTGCTGTTCAAGTCGTGCAATAAAAGAATTTATTTTATTTTATTTTATTTATTTGCCATATTTATCCTCCATTCACGAGAAAGCGAATTGTATCGCTATACTTTGGACGGTAAGTCCGCACTCGCTTGGGAGTTGCCTTTTTCGAGGTTTATGGGTCACCTGTCTTCCACATAAAGGTGGGGCGTCCCGTTAAGTGCCTTGCCCAAGGACACAACAAGCGAACTTGCCGGCTTGTTCTCCACAACCTCCCATAAATGCCGAGCGCCAAGCAGGGAAGCTGTGAATACCATTTTTTAAAGTCTTTTGGTATGATTCGACAAGGGGAATGAACCCCAGGTCTACCGACTGCGAAGCGGACGCTCTAACCACTACGCCATCGCGTCGGCTAATTACTGCCTGATGACGCGATTTGTGAAAGTTATCCTGTTGTCCTTGATTTAACCTGCAAGCCCAATTATGAAACATCAGCTTCTCGCTGCATCTTTATTGGCTGGTGGGCCAACATACCATGAAAAACAACTAAATCACATCTTGTTATTGATGCTAGCAGAGATCCTGTTTTTACATACATTCGTTTTGTTTGTGCAAGTATGCTGCTTTCAATCTTTTTTAGAAACATCCTATTTTTGAAGTGCAATTAGCCAACTGCTTTTTGCATCACGCGATTGGTTTTATAATTCCACACGTGTACAAGACGAAATACGTTTTGACGTGCCGGTTTCAACAAGAAAGGGACATTACGCACTAAAGCCGGTAATAGCAATGCAAATCAAAATATACATTGCTGAAACCATGGAATTGCGAGGAAGAGAATGATTTACATGCATGAAAATATGTAGGCTACTTCTTCATTCCCTTTGAGGCGTTGACCTAATGACTTGAAATCTAAACTGTTAGTGATGACCAGTGGTGGGTTAAGGATTTTAGGGCACCGAGGCAAACATTCATTGGAGGTTCCTAAATCATCAAGTTCTCGATGAAGACTTTTTTGGAGATTACCACTATTTCGAAGGGCAGAAATAGCTTACCGGACTTGCCTGAAAAGGGGGCCACTTGTTCTCCAAAAGAGAGGGCTTGATGATCCTAAATTCACACTGGCGATGACTACCACTAAATGGTGTACGCGGTTACTTACCGACGACCGACTGTGATGAGACGCAGCCTACATAAGAGTACTGTATTTCTTGTTCTTCATCTTTCCAAAAAAGCATTTAGGAAGAGAAACCCAAGCCTAAATTTTTGCTTTTACTTGCCGGATTGACTTAGACGTGCTTAAGTCACTAGATTACCTGCCTTGTTTGAGTGGGCTACCATTGGTTGAAGTAGCGAGAAGTTGTCGGTTTGCGTCTAATGCTCGAGATCGGTTATAAACCTTCAAGAATTTTCTGAACAATAATCGAGACAGCAATACAACTCGAGACAACAAAATAATGCACACAACACACACTGGGTCAGAGCTAGAGTTAAAAAACTTGATTATGTCCTAAATGATAGAAAATTCCCCATATTGGCGCAAAGTGATGTAATCAAGCATTTCAATCTATAGGGTGCCAACTCCAAAGTACGTGGTTAAGTAAAATTTTGCAAAGTATGGGACATATCGTACTGCAACGATAAAAATTTTTGTTTTTTAAAGACGAATCATATAGCAATGTAAACGCTTTTCACGAAGCACTATTTTAGAAGTCGCGCTATTTTACATACTACACTTCACCGTGTTTTCATTACTCAATGATCTTCCTTTGAAAAGGAAGAATTGTGTTCGTTGCTGTATAGATTTGTCTTTTGAAAAAAAATTGCTTCTTTGCTGTACGATCTGTCTTTGGAAAGGAAAAACGTTATTGTTGCAGTACGATATGTCCTAAACTGTGCAAAATTTTACTTTTCCACGTACTTTGCAGTTGGCACCCCATGCATATCTTTATGTGAATTGCAAGTAGACAACAGAACTTTTACGTTTGGATTTTGTTTAACTTTACATTAAGAACAATATTATGGCCTAGTTAAGTATAAGAGATTGCCCAACGCCTCTCCAAAGCAAAGTCAATATAGGGGATTTTCCAATTGCTTTCCAAAGCAGGGTCAATATTTGAACGTTTCGTGCAGAATGAAACAATTAGAATTGAAAAGAAATTTGTCCAACATGTTTTTATCGATCAGAGCATGAGATAGGCTCGCTAACGACAACTTTTGAAACAGTGCTTTTCAAACTTTTTTCATCACGACCCACTTTGTACGGTCAAATTTTTTCGCGACCAAAAGGGGACTAAAACTAAAATAAAGTAAAATTTAATGATACAGAAAATACTAAATAAAAAACAATAAAATTGGCAATACTTTTAATGTAACCAATGTGCTTGCATATTCTCGCACAAAAGATCGAATCTTGGCTCTATTTCGGTAATGGCGGGTTTCAGTACTGGTTCCAGATCTTTCAAATTTGATTGATATTTTCTTTTAACGTAAGTTAGCGTCGAAAAAATTTTCACACAGATAAGTGGAGGCAAAAGGAAGAAGAACAAGTATGGCTAGTTCTGACAATGATGGGTATTCTGTTTTTATATTAACCCAAAAGGAGGATACGCTTTTTTTTAAAGTTTACTTTCAAATTAAAATCGCTGGAGAGTTCTGAAAATTCTTCTTGAGCTTTCAGTGCGAGATGACTTACTTTTTCTATTCCAACGTCAGATGGGTATTGAATTCAGCGGAATTGGCTAGCATCCAATTCTAGCATAAAATACTTTTCAAAATGAATTTTGAGGCTTGTCAAGTGGTTGATTACCAATGGTTTCATTGCATCAAAACCTAGCTCATTTTCTTGGGTGAAACTCTCCATACACGTAAACATCTCATATGAGGAATTTGCTACCTTCTGTAACCACATACATGTTCTGTTTTTTCATGAATGCTTCAATTTTAAATATCAATGTGAAAACATTTGAATTTTCTTCTTGCAAAGATAAATTCAGATCATTAAGTTTTTCAAATATGTCTTACAAATATTAAAGTTTACACAGCCAGTTTTTATCTTGAAAATATTTTACCAAATCCGAATTACTTTTTGACAGAAATTGCAATGCTTCATCCTTTCGCACAATCAGCCTTTTTAAAGCTTTGCCTCTTGACAGCCATCTCACTTCTGTATGGAGCAAAAGAGAGCTAAACTCTGAATCCATTTCTTTACATGAATTGGGAAAAGATGGCTATTGAAAGCACGGCTTTTAAAGTAATTAATAATTTTTACAGCATCTTGCAATACTACGCATAATTCAGCAGAAATTTTCTTTGCTGCAAGTGCTTCTCGATGAATTATGCAGTGAGTGTAAGTAATAGGTCCACTATTTAGTGATTTCACCTTAGCATGAAATCCAACATTTTTTCCAGACATTGCTGCTGCTCCGTCAGTACAAACCCCTCCACAGTCTTCCCACCTTAATCCAACTTCTTCGAGAACTTCACTAACTTAAAAAAAAATTGCTTCATCTGCTGTGTGCCCCTCTAATGCCCCACAGAAGAGGAAGTCTTCATGAACATTATTATTGAAGCAGTATCTGACATATCCCAACAATCGTGCCTTACTTGAAATATCTGCAGTTTCATCAATCTGGATTGCATATTTCGAATTCCCTTTTATTCTTGCAATTAGCTGTTCAAATTGGTCTTTGCTAATGACTTCAATTTGTCTACTTACTGTTGAGTCTGATAAAGGAATTTTTTTAATTCATCTGCATATCTTTGGCCATGGATGATTTCAGTCATTCTAACAGCTACTGGTAAAACAAGTTCTTCGCCAATTGTAAATTGCTTTTTGCTCTTTGCAATTAAATAGGAAGCTTCATAAGATGCGCGTAAATATTTAGAATTAGTAAATGCATGTGTTTCCATGGATAACTTTTGCTTTTTGGTTGATTGCAATAACTTTTCAAAATGCACCAGTGGCTTTTCAGCATAAGAAGCATACATTGTGGTTAGATGCCTCTTCAATTTTTTAGGTTTCATACTTTCACTTGCCAAACTCGCGTTACAAATCAAGCACATTTGCCGTTGCTCATTGTTTATGCAGGTATACGTAAATCCGTATTGTAAGTAACTTTCATTGTATTTCCTCTTTTTTATGGAAGAATGATTGGTCCTGGTCTTTTCCATACTGCCACTTGGTTGTTCAATTAGCGTTGACTTCTCAATACTTGAGTTGTTTGGTGAGATATGATGCTTTGATTTTAACCAGTTATCCATGAGAAGGGTTGTTTTATAATTATTAATTTTGAAAATCTATGTTGTTATAAAATTACTTGTTCACAGAATAGTATGTAACGTTAAAACTTTTTCTTTTTTACTTTAATGATTTTATAAAATGTAGAACGAAAATGAACGTTATTTAGGAAAAAAAGAAGGTTAATTGCTAAGTTACACTTCAGCACAAAGTATAAGAACACTAGGCCTACCAGTCAAACAGCCAGTTCTTATTGACATCGGATATATATTGTTACAATAGATTCTACATGCAAGCACCCATTTTTTTAAATAACTGTAAATTGCAAATATTTAAACATTTTGAATAAATACTATAATAAAATAACTATGAATAATGAAATAGGAGTTGTCGATTTCTAATAGGGTATTGCAACTATATTTTTGCACGAAAGAAATTGCAACCATGCATCGCGAAGCAAAGAACTCCGTGTTGCCATCTGCAATAGACAAGCAAAAATTATAGCATTAGGTTATTTATTTTCAATTTCACGAGTAAATATCCATGCCACGGCAAACAATTAGAAACAAAATCACTTTGCAAATGCTATGTCACCAGCACAATAATATATAGTCACTCCTTTTGGCCTTGATTTGAAAGAAAACCGAACAAGAACTAAATACAGTACTACATGCTCAACCACTCCACTTGGGTTTGAAACTCGTTCGTTTCCAGCATCAAACAGAACCTGAACGTGTTAGCAGCAGCCGCAATTTGAATGCGTTAGCAACTAATGTAACCTAAATTCGATCAAACAAATTTTATAATTTATGACATTTATTTTCTTTGCATTAATTAATAATGTTGCTTGTAGAAATAATTGTACAGTATAATAGAGCTATTAATAAAAATCACTTAAAGCGGATTTTCTCAATTGTTAAAAATGTTTTCTTGTCGATACTTTGATAATGTTCTTGAAACATCTCGCGACCCCGATTGAGCCCTTTCGCGATCCACCGGAGGGTCGCGACCCTCAGTTTGAAGAGCTCTGTTTTAAAACATTTCTTTAACGTGAACAATCCTGTAACTGCTTGTACACTGCTTTCTTTATCCTCAAAAAAATGAGTCAATGCTGCCGAGATCGTGTCATGTCCCTCAATCCTCGTTGAAAAATTTGCTTTGCTTATAAGCCTTCCAAAGCGCGCGTATAAAACGAAAACTTGAGGAGATGAAGAACGAGCGCCGCTGCTGCGAACGAAAACGTGAGGACAATCATGGTCACTGTATTTTTCATTGGGTTTGTCCTTAAAATCAGCGATACCCACTTAGACCAGTGAATAGACTTTTTTGAAACTTTGACTAACGACTCTCAGACTCAAAACCTGCCTCTTGTTTGGAAATAAACTAATAAAAAATTAGCATTTTTTCAGATCAACTTTTTGAAAGCAATTTTATTTTGGATTAGTTGTTCTAAATTTTTGGTAAATCTATATTCAAAATTGCTGTTTTTGCTCTTTTTGAACTTTAAGGCTTTTTTTGTTACCCACATCTATAGATCCTAAGTACTACCGTCTTAAGTACCACAGTCTTAAGTCATACTGGAGTAAGAACAGGTGAAGTAGCCACGACTGTAAAGGCTATGTGCAAAGTATTATCACGAAATCTTTTGTTGCCTCCAAAAAAGTATTTTGTGGGCCCCTATATAAGTTCACTGTCGACCTCAAGGGCTCCATAATTCCCGGTTGGAAACAACTGCTTTACATCGAAACAAAGTTTTTATATAAGCGGAATTAGCTTGTGCCTAGATCAAAAAATAAGCCCGTGGTAAAAAAAGTAAAGACCTTTTTTCTTTGAAGGCCTTCATTTTATTTTCATGCCAAGTTTATAGCGGAAACCTATTTTTTGGAGGTCCACATTCTTAGAAAAAAACAATTTTTACAACAAACTAGAAATACAAAGTGAGAGGAACCCTCGATATGGTATAGTACGCAACGATGTGGAAACGCGCACGGATTTGCTTTGCCACATAGTCCATTTATGGCTTATCAGTTTTGGTAATTTTCAATTATTGCCATATTTATAGCCGGTAGTAATTTTTTGAATTGACTGTGAGAGCTTTATTTTGGATCAATATCTTCTTTTCTAGATGGGTGCATGCCAAAGCAAAGCAACCCCCGACCCCAACTCGCAACCAACCAAAGTGTTTCTGATTATGGTGACACTGACTGCGTCTGGTTAAATCAAAGGTACTCTGAGTGGTTTACCAAAAATTGGGTTCACTTTCAAAATATCATTTTACGAACAACACGTGTTACGTTCATCGTCAAGAGAGTAAGGCAATTTTTTTGACTTTGCACAAAGGATGCAAGAATCACACCCTGAAAACCACAACGTGATTGTTGTGCAATAAGTAGGGTAAGTCAAACAACATCATAAGGTGGCAAACATTGCACCCCGACAAAATTTTTGAAATATTCCACAACCTAATGACATAGACACCGCGTTAGGACTAGAATTAACTCCCTCAAACCTCCCTCACATAAAATTAGTGTTTTTAGATCTATGGTTAGCTCCCTCCGACCTCCTTCAAATAAAATTAGTGTCCTTAAATCTAGGGTTTGCTCCTTTAGAACTATGGTTGGCTCTCTCACTAAAAATAAGTATTTTTAAACCTAGAGTTGGCATCCTCAGAGCTAGGATTAGCTCCCTTAGAACTACGGTTAGCTCTTTCACACAAAATTAATATCCTTACACCTAGAGTTAGTTTATACAAAATTAATAGACCTAGGGCTAGCTACCTTAGGGTTAGGGTTAGGTTTAAGTACCGCCACCTGCGCCACCACAGCTTCCCTGCAATCCGCACCAAATGACGCATCATATGCTACTGATGGGAGAGCTTGTGTTGTTTGTTGTGGTTGTTGTTTTTGTTGACGTCAGAACCCATGTTGTAGAAGCTAAAAGAACAATTGGCACTTGCGATATTTTGATGGAACCTTCAACTACTGCCATGAGGCTCATCTATTGGCATTTAGTTTTCCTTTAGTGAAGATGATACCAGCGTCTCCACTGACAATGTGGCAGCTACAGTTACACATGCTTTTTCAACAGCTCATCAAAGTTTCTCATCTGCTCCGAAAATACAAACGAATTTTTAACGAAAGTCTGTGCTCGATAGCCCTGACACGGCAGCATACAGCATGCAAGAGATATTGAGCTGAATCGGCATGGGCAGCTAAAACACGACAATAATCCTTTACGTTTTTGGAAAAATATTCATCTGAATTTACGGCTTTGTTGGTTAAACGCATCATCTACATTCCAATCTCATCAACTTCCGTTGAAAGAGTATTTATCTAGTCAAGGATTCATAATTATTGGACAACATCGATCAAGCATGACTTCCGATATGTAACAGCAACATATCAACTCAGTCTTTGGAACACTAAGGCTGCTGAGACAGATGTATTGCTGAATTTACGCGCACTCCAAAATTCACACTTCCACCCGAAGTTGTAAATGTTTAGTATATTGATGTGATATTAACATGAGGGAGTGTGAAGAAGTACGGTTATCTGTAAGATGCAAATAAATTACCAAATGAAGCACACACAAAAACATCAGACTACGGGTTTGGTTACAACACAAATTATGCTTGAATACCATATACACAAAACGAGATCAGACTACGGGTTCAATTATAACACAAGTTATGCTTGAATATCATATACACAAAACGAGATCAGATTACGGGTTCAATTACAACACAAGTTATTGTCAGATTTCGGATTAATAATTTAGCTATTAAGCAATCGATATAAAGAAAAACCCAGCGGCATAAATAGGTACCAAAAACAAGTTTTACAGTTGAGCTTACCGGACTATGACGGAACCGATCCAAATATATATATAACGTTCAGTATACTTGTGATCCAAAACAGCAGTGGCAATCTCCAACAGTTATTTTACACAAATCTTCGAACAGTTATTTCACACAAATATTTCGAACGTTCTTCCAATTGTAAATTCTCAATTATTCTCGTTCACATACATTTTTTGAATTGGTCTTCGAATCAAGCACACGTCAACTGAGAAAGCTCGGGGTAAAAGGCTCAAATTGTTATTACTAGCAGCACGCTTGGTTTTGTAGCCTTTCACTATCTTTTCATTTCGTGCTTTAGATAGAAAAATCACGAAATGGTTTAAACAAATTTATTTTTAAAACAGCTGTTGACAATAAAACTTGAAAAAAATTCGAATGCCCAATCATCACTGACGAAAATCTCAAATTGATCAAAAATGCAAAACTAAATGACCAACTAATTTGTCAAAGGGTGCGCAAGAAACTACAAGGTGATTAAAAAAGGCAAAATAAGCAACAAAGTAAATGAAAATGAGGTGATGTGACGCAACTAAAAGGTAAAATACAAAATTACCGCATGATTAAATTCAAACAAAACATCCAATAAATTAACGAACAAATAAATCCAAAGGAAGTACAGTAATTCCGACATAAGCTTCCCCCAAGATGGCAATTGGAAATCTGGTCAACTCAGTGTTGGGAAAAATAATCTGAACCTCAGAAAAAGTATAAAAACATAATACAAGATAAACTAAAAAACTAAACAAATAACTTAGGTAGTATAATGAGCTGTCTCGCCCACAATCAAGAGAGCATACGAGACATATTAGCCTCCACATCACCCTTAGCACCATAGAAATTATTGGCAACGAACCAGAAGACTTATAATACAAAAATACACAAGTAAGTAACGAGCCAATAGAAGAATGTGGTCTTATCAAGGAGATAATCATTAGTAAGAAAGGATCGGATATAAAATGACGTCAGTAAAGCTTACTTACCAATTCTAAGGATTTAATTAGATTGCCAAGATACACAGATCACAATATTCCATCGGAAGGAGCCGGCTAGCAAGAGTGAAATAAGATTAAACGGACAAGAGAAAACAATAAGTAAGGCCTCTAAAATTGGTTGATTGCCTGAAGATGATTGAACTAGGTGGGTCTTACGTGACCAAAGCTTTGCCTAATACATCGAGAATAGCAGAAGGCCTGATGACATGACCCACTCGACTGCGTGTGAAAACTGGATGTAAGTCAAGAAGTTAAGGTGATTGGGAAGGAGACGTTCTCGACTCTTTGCTAAAAGTCTCAGTCTTACAACATCAATGTCTCGTCTCATTTTGATCTCAAAGATTTTGGCCGAGACTCCAGCTCTGATATTTAGGATTGAAAATTATTTCCGCTTGATTGAGCGCAATGGGATCCACCAATAGTCTTAGGTCAAAGGTCAAAGATTACAGTCCAAAAGTTTTGTTTTTGGTGCTCTGGCTAAAGAAGTGTATTGTCACGAATAAGTAAATTTGCGTTAAAGAATAGTTTTTATATATGTATGGTGTTGTAATCTGTTGTTTTGTTTTGCCATGTTTATTTCATTGGGAAATCTGAATTGTCTGAAGCACTAAACTTGCTAAACTGTTTTCAAAAAAAGATCTTTTTTTTCAGATTTATAAATAGATTTGTAACTCACACGCCTCTTATGACCTCACAATGGTTGACAACGTGTGTAGTGATTTGGTACCCAAACACTACACGTTATACTAAATCCTTTAGGAACGTCATGCTCTGCCGTCCACAATTTCACATGTGCACTGAGTACGATTAGTTGTAAAGACAAGTAAGGTCTAAGCCTACAAAACTGTAGCTTGATTGAGTGTTTTTCTCGCTAACTGTTCTATTTGAATAAGGTTTTGTTGTAATTTGCTAAGATTTGTGTAAATATATATTACAATTAGCTTTCAATTTGTGCATTTGCTGAGGAATTCCTACACGTGACTAAGTTCTTGTTTATTCTAGTGAATCTTGTTTCTTCTCGAAGATTGCTTTTTTTCTTTTCTTTTTTGCCGATTACGTAATTTATTGACGGTTTTTTTTGTGTCACGTGATGTTCTAGCATTTTCCAGAATCTTGTCTTTTTGTATATATGGCGGCGAGATTTTTCGACATAGTAGAAAAAGAGAGAGTAGTGTTGAGAGAAGTATATTGTAATAAAAAAGCGTTTTTCTGTGGTGATTGTTGTGACAGGAATCAAGCAATTATTTTGCTGGTTTTAGTTAATCTCTGATATTTAATTATTACAGTGCTTTAGTTCTGTGGTTTGTGGCTATTTGTTTTGTTCTGTTCTTGATCGAGAAGTGCGTGGGTTAAAGTATCTTAGTGGAGGCCGATCTTTTCCTAGCTGTTAACTTGAAACCAGACTTAATTACTCAATCGATACTGCAAGTCGCTTCAATTTTAAGAAGTAAATTAAAGTCGAAATAGAATCAAAATTCTATTGAAATGCAACATGTATGTAAAACAGTATCTGAATATATCATAGCACACGAGTTTTTACTAGCTTCTTCTCTTCGTTGTATGGCAGGGAATCCATGATCCAGGTAAGACACAAGAAAAGGATTGGGGGCACGAAGGCAGGGATATGGAAGCGGATATTTTTCAAACGCTTCCGCTTCCACAGAAAAAGTACCGCTTCCGCTTCCACATCCCTGCACGAAGGTTTATTCTTTTGCCACCAAAACCTGCTGTGTTGCCCAGATCAGATGCTGGCAATGATGGAGTTAAGCCAGCACCTTGTTTCGTCATCCAAAACTGTCAGACCTCAAGGTGCTCGATGTGTGGGACATGTTAAAATAATGTTGTGTGGAGTTTGTTTACTAGCGTCACACTCGCAAATCGCTGAAGAAGCGAGACCCTATTTGTGCATAGACGAACCGAACCGCCCAAAACCGGTGCGCAGGCAATTGAGTTTGATCCACTTTCTGGTCAGACTCATTCCAATAGGCCTTGAGCTGACCTTAAGAATGTAGACACAAACCACTGACGTACTCTTAAGATTTCTCCGTGTATTATGTCAAGTTCTTCGTTTGGGTAGTGCAGATGCCTAACTCAGATAAGCTGTACAATAATTTTCGCGCGGCATGAACAAATGAGTGTTTAGATTTCAGTTTCTCCATGCTGGCAGCCTGCGCCTCAGTCAGCTCGCCATACAAAATGTGGTCAGGGTCCAAAGAACTTCGATCAACCAAGGAGAGTGTCGCTCCTTGGCGGCGAAGCTCAGCTGGCTGGATGCCTGAGAAAACTGGAAGATTGTCTATTGGAGTGAGACATAGGCATCCGGTGACAATGCACAAAGCGTCATTAAGAACGCTGTCAATGAGGCGAGCATGCGCTGCCACACCAAGCTGGTGCACAATACTCAGCAGTCGAGTAGATCAGTGACAAGGCAGATATGGGCAATGTCTTGGTACCAGCGCCTCACCCTGAACCCACAAGTCTCCTCAGCAGAACGCGCATGGATAGTTTTTTGCGCAATATCTTAAGGTGATAGCGATACGTGAGCACTCTGTCCGGTTTTATACCACGATAAGTCGGCACTGGACAAAATGGTAAGACTTTACGAATGTTATTGACTTTGAGCTCAAGATAGGGCTCTCGGTTATGGAGATGAAAAACTGCCGTCACCGTTTTAACATGGCTGAGCTTTAGCTGCCAAATCTAGAGATAAGCAGAAATTGTAGTCATGTCTTCGCTTAAAGTTCTTTCCAACACCTTCCAATCTCCAGATAAATAAAGTATCACCAAGTCGTCATCGTAAGCATACTTTTTGGAGATTATGGAAGGCAGATTGTACATGTATATGCCAAAAAGAAGAGGAGCCAAGACTGATCCCGGTAGGACGCCATTTTTCAGACATCGAAGCCACCTATGTCATTCCAACAGAAAAAAGATCCTCTTTCACTCTCAGTCAAACTCTCGATAAAAATCGAGCGATAGCAATCACAAGAAAAAGCTCTCTCGTTTGCACGCAGGTCTATTGCAGAAACTATGAAAAACTCTTAAAGTATTACAAGAGGCCAGCGATGCACTTACAAACTGCAGTCAGTGACATGCTTCGACCTATTACGTCTCTTTAGTGCAGTTGGTGACCGACAAGAAGCTAGACCAGGGTGGTCCAACTTCTTTTTTAGACCGATTAGATTAGAAATGTAAGGGTATTTACAGGCCTCAAAGGTGCTTAAATATATGCAGTTTATCTTAAATATGTACAAGGTATTTTGAAATTGTTATATCTTTGGAAAATAAGGTTGCAGTAAAATATTAAGCGACTACAGTGTGGCCCGCGGGCCACGTTTTGGACCACCCTGAGCTAGACGCTTTTAATAAAGCATCGCTTAAACCGTCTCATTTGTGGGACATATACTAGATCCACTGTTGTGAATGGTCTGTCAGTACTCTGCGAATCCGTATCAATCGTGATAGAGTGGCAATCGTCGCAGGTGCACTAAGTCTAACAACTGCCAGAATAATAGTGCTGTCACAGCCCAGTGGTCACAAGCTCTTTAAGTAATACAAGAGGCCAGCATTGCACTTGGCAAACTGCAGACAGTGACACTAAGAGCTAAATGCATCGCTGACCTCTTGTATTACTTTAAGAGCTTGTGACCACTGGGCTGTAACAACACTATTGTTCTAGCAGTTGTTAGACTTAGTGCACCTGCGACAACCGCCACACATTCACGATTGATACGGATTCACAGAGTACTGACAGACCATTCACGATAGTATAGGTCCCACAAGTGTAACCGTTTGAGCAATGCTTTATTAAAAGTCTCTAGCTTTTTGTCGGTCACCAACTCTACTAAAAAGATATGAAAAAACTGTTTGAAAAAACTGCAAGTGTTCACCTGCTAACGTTTTGCAAAGTTACATGGTGCAACTGCCGTAGACTGCTCATCGGAATAACTGCAAGCTCCGCGTGTTAATCGCCGGGCGTGTATGACTCGCAAAACAAAAGAGCGACCAACTATGAAAAACATACGCTCAGTTTAAGCCAAATTCAACATCTTTCCCATCGAGGGATTTCGATATCATTTTGACACTCGACAACGATATCAATTTGCAAACATATTGCAAAGTTTCATGGTGGAACCGCCATAAACCGTGCATCAGAACAACTACAAAACTCGCGTGATAATGGCCGGGCGTGTATGGCTCGATAAACATAAGAGCGAACGACATTGAAAAAACATATGCTCGACAACGATATTAACTTGCTAACATATTGCAAAGTTTTATGGTGGGACCACCATAAACCGCTCGTTAGAATAACTACAAACTCGTGTGATATTGGCCGGGTGTGTATGGCTCGCTAAATAGAATGGTCACCAACTATGAAAGTTATGTGCTCAGTCTATGCCGAATTGAGCTTTGCAATATGTTATCAAATTGATATCGTTGTCGAGTGTCAAAATGATATCGAAATCCCTCGATGGGAAAGATGTTGAATTTGGCTTAAACTGGGCGTATGTTTTTCGTAGTAGGTCGCTCTTTTGTTTTGCGAGTCATACAGGCCCGGCGATTAACACGCGGAGCTTGCAGTTATTCTGATGAGCAGTTTATGACGGTACCATCATGAAATTTTGCAATACGTTGGCAATTGTGTACTTGCAGTATTTTTTCAAACAGCTTTTTCATAGTTTTCGCAATAGATTTGATGGGTGCAAAGAAGAGAGCTTTTTCTTGTGATTGCTGTCGCTCAATTCTTATCGCGAGTTTGACTGAAAGTAAAAGCAGATATTTTTTTCTGTCTGAATGACAGTAGTGTCAAAGCCTGCTTGGCTTGCTGTCACCAGTGGTCAGGGTGAAGCTTGTGTTCCGAACAAGCTCCATGATCATTCGAACCTTGTGCTTGTCCGGATGAAGTCTCAGCAGCTTGCAGGTGAGGCCACGGTGCCAGACAGTGTCATAAGCAGCTGTCAGATCGACAAACACGGCACTGGCCTTCTTTTTGCCTCAAAAGAATCCGTGTACTAGCTGAGAAGCATCTTTTGAAAGTTGAACACGTGAAAACATTTTTTTCTGCTTCAGTGATTACAAATTGAGCCAATTTCAATCGGCCGAAACATTTTTCTAGTGGACCAAATTTTAAAAAAGTTGTTTTTTCAAGCAGAAAGATAAGTTCTATCACTCTGTTGAATTTCATCAACATCTGAGAGGTTGGGTAAAAAGATATCATTTTTCTGAATCACTTGATGAGGAATGACCTCTTTAATTTTTTCTAAGTTTATGATGAGACAGTAGTTATATATTTGTTGTGGGCTACGAGTAAAAGTGCGAGCAATTAGACCTAATAATTTCTCAGATGTAGTAGTGACAAAGCTGGGCAAATTTCAAACAAATAATTCCTTAAAAGTGGTTTTAGAAAGCAATAAAATCTCCAAAATTTGAGTGTACTTTTTCAAATTTTCCTAGGGTTGTTGCAGTCACTGCAACTTCGATGCATACATGCACAGCTATCGCGGCAATGAGATCTAGCTACTAAGTGTCGTATGAGCACGAAGATGTTTCAAACCACAAACCGAAAGTTACCAACAGCAATGTTAATATATAAACCGAAAGAAATCTATGAAAGTAGCTATCATGATAAAAGTGACTAGTCGTCGTATGGAGTGTACTTATTTTATCTTGGAATAGTAGGATGCATGCCATTTCGCTACAGGGTAAACATGACCCTAGAACCACCTAGGATATTTATGCTTTTGGCACATTTTGCACCCATCACAAAAAAATTTTAGCAGTGGCTATTTTGCCGTGAGTTATTTGTAATTGGTCAATCTTGACATTTGAAACATGTGACTTTTATTCGTTTTTAATTGGTCTATTTTAATAACTAATTAAAAAAATTTTACACCCACAGTGTCTACTCCCTTCCAGTGTGCACTACCCCATACATTCACATATTAAGCCTGCCCCTCAAGTGTACACTGCTTTTCTTTTAGTGCCCTGTCAGCTGAATTTTGAACCTGCAGCCATGGCATCCAAAAATTTTAGTGTGAGCCCCTGCCAGTATTGAATGGTCAACAGTTTTTGGTAGCTGCTCTTTGTGTGCTATCTACCATAAGGCCAAACATTTTTAATTGACTGATTGCATTGGAATTTGGATTTTAAAATTTAAATCCAATTATCTCTGTTGTGTACTGCAAAATCAAAATGGAGATTATTAGGAGTTGCTAAAAAATTGAGTGAACCCATTGATGACTCACATAAAAGTAAGGTTTCTTCTGGACTTCAATTAGATGGTATAGCAGTATAGTTCCTGAGCTTAGATCTGTTTCTTTATGTGGTGTTTGAGCTTGGATAACGTGGTTGTTTCTAGCACTAAATTCACAAGCTTCTTCATATCTTATTACATTGGGTATATTACAGTTAAGGCAGTGGCTATTTTGCCGTCGACGGCAATTTACCCTCAGAGACTATTTTGCCGTGAGTTGTTTGTGATTGGTCAATCTTAATGACATACTAAACATGTGACTTTTGGTCGTCTCTGATTGGTCAATTTTAAAAACCAAAAAAAAAAAATTTTGCACCCCCAGGTCTCTATCCCCCACCCTGCACACTCCCTTGCAGTGTACACTGCCCCGTACATTTACCGTACATACCGGGCCTGCCCCTTCAGTGTACACTGCCTTTCTTTTAAAGCCCTGGCCAGCTGAGATTCGAACCCGATACCTTGGTATCTCAAGACCAGCGCTCTATCCACTACCCCACAGAGTCACTGGTGCGATAATAGCAAATTTGGCTATATAAACACACATGAGTGATCACGGCAAAATAGATTCCAAGGGCAAATTGCCGTCGATGGCGAAATAGCCACTGCCTACAGTTAATGCTTGACATTGCAGGATATGCCCATCAATACTATTTATAAATGAAAGGTCAGGGATTAATAAATCGTAGGTTACAGATTAGGGTGAGTGGTACTGGTAGCTAAAAGTTGTGTAATGTTATAGCACAATTCTCAGGCTGTATGAAAGAAATAAAAAAAAAACAGTGCTTAATTGGTTTTAGTTTTGGTAGAATTTGACTAATATTCACCTTTAATGGTTTATCTATTTGACTTGTAAGTTCCAGAATTGCATAGCAAAGCACATATCTAGAAAGACTGGTTGCATAATGTTGTTTCTGCTCCTACTTTTACTGCTGTCAAGAATTACTAAAAAAGGTTTGACTGTTGCAGTGTTTCTTTATTAACATATTGCTGATTTCTTGCTTGTTATTCTATTTTGCTGCTTAAGCTCATTGTTGTTTTATGTAGTATATACCATACACATTAAGCCACCTTTCTTAAGTGTTTATTCCTTCCTTACATATAAATGTGCTTTAAGATTTAACTTCTGCACCATTGTGTTGTATTTCAATAACTAAATAATTGCGATTGCATATAGGTAAAAAAAATTCAAAGAATTAGCAATTGTGTGGTGATCTTAAAAGATTAAAATATCATTGTCTAGTTGAGTAATTCTGCAAGTAAAAAGAAAACAAAAAAATTGCAAATAGTGATTAGAAACCGCTTAGGATGGTTAGACTATGTCTTTAATTTTGTAAATCTGTTTAGGACACTTTGTGTCATCTGTTTTGTATGTAATGCCACCCAATATTAGCATCAAAATAACTAGCTGATAATTTACTTAAAATAATGCATGTTTGTAATATGCCTTCTCTGATGTCCATGAATATTACTTTCAGGTTTAGATAGATTATTTTGATGGTAAAGGCTTTACATGATAATAATATAAAGCTAATAAACAGATTAATCAACCTTTCCATAAAAGTTTTTTTCTCTTTCAGACTATATCACACTTGTAATGTTGGGTACAGAAACATCAAGGATTTTCTGCACAACAGCCTCTGTTTTCTCCTACTAGATCTTAGGGACTAATGGTTGATGAGCACTGGCTGTTTTAACTTCGTATACATAACAAAATGTCTGAGGATAAAACCTACAATGTCAGTTTAATGTAAGCCAAGATTTTTCAGGTCTAAATGAAGTAATTTACTGCCAAAAATGACTTTTTTTCTGTGACGGAATCACCACATGACAAATTCACTGGCCAGCAAATGTAAGATTCTTGTTTTATATCATGGTCAGCAATTACTTTTCATTACAACCAACCAATTGTATGAGACAACAGATGAATATTCCTTAGTCCCAATAGAAAGCAGCACTGCCCAGGCCTAGCAACAATAGGAGGTAGCAGATGTTGAGTTAGATGTTACTTTTTCATAGTATGTTTGGATAAAAGATGCAAAAGGCAAGCTAAGCAAAACAGTGGAAAAACACTCCTGATGACAAAGGCTTACATCTGATCATCATCCCTTTATTCATTAGTCCCTGCTTTATCAAGCAACAACAGGCTGCCAAATGTTAGAAGGCAGAAACATGGCTGGAACTGCTAAGCAAGGCACTGCTGCCAGTGGATTACTCAGAAAACTATAGTTGCATGCCCAAAAACGAAATAGAAAGTGCCCATTGACAACAACAGCCAGTCACTTTGTTCTCTTCTGTATTGTGGCACTCAGGTAAACTGCATTCAAGATTCATTGTTTTTGACAATCTAACTCACTCAAAGGATACCGTTGTTGTTTATATCAGCACTCTGCTTGATGAACTCCCCCAAGCCATCAGATTAATTTTAATCTGGTCTGACAGTCCTTTCTTGCAGGATAAGAATGAATACATTGCTGCTGCCCTTCCAATCCTTTAGATGAAGCATGTTGTCCTTGTTTCTGGTGCTATTTAGCTACATTTCATGGAAGGACCCAGTTGACTGGATAGGTAGGCCCATCAAACCACTTGTCTAAACTGCTGTTGGAACACACAAGATGTTTGTATGTAATGCAGCTGCAGCTGCAAATGGTGTTGCATCCAAGATGGAGGTGATTGCAATGTCAGAGTTGGAAATTGCTGACAAAAATAAATCTCTCATGCTAGGTCACGTCTTTGGTGAAGCACTTGCTGTTTTAAACATATCTGATGATCATCATCTGCAAGTGATCAATGGTTCAACTGTACAACAGATACTGACTGTAGATGCAGCTACTGCAAGTAGTGACAGTGACATTAACAGCAATTACTTGTGAACTATCGAGTATGATGGCAAGTGATATCGTGGTGCAGCACCACAGTATCTGATGACAACATGATGCACCATCTCTCTGCTTTAGTTAGGTCTGAGGCAACATGGAAATTTTCTGCCAAAATAGACATAATCCCATATGCTAGAGAACAAGTTTCAAAAAGTTTGGAGATTCTGAGTGATGTGAATGCCAGAGGACATGACATCTTTGCTGAATTCCTGTAAAATCCCAAATAAACATGTGTGATGGACGTCCGAGTTAGAGTGAAATATGAGTCATCAGCAGTCTGTTGCAAATAGTATTTTTTTAATTTTTCTCACATGGAAGTACCAAGTTTGTTTAATTAATTTACTCTGTGTACTGCAGTAGTTTTGAATGCAGACTGATCTTGTTGATTGAATAGTCAATTTGCCAAGCTCTTTTAAGCAATTAAGCAGACTATGCGTTTATCTGATGTTAGTATAAACACACAACTAAGTCACTGCCAAAGACAAAGTACATGTATTGTTAAATCATGCACAACATTGTTCCAATCACATAAAATACTGCACAATAGTAGTTTGTTTAATGCTGTTTTGCATGTGGGATAATTGCAAAGTACTTGTGCAAAGTTGTGCTTGGACACTGTAAAAAAATCTGATGCAAGACGAAAGAATTCTGCAATGCTGCAAGATCAAATTCTGCAAACATGAAAGATGCCACCTGAAATTGATCAAAGAAATCTTGCAGCATTTTTTATAGTACACTACGTGCTGCCACTTTACTCGTGATTAACATCTGTCTTTCGAGAATGCAAAAACTTTTTACTGAAGACTGATATTTGTCACTTAATTTTGCAACTAACACTTCAGTCAATCAAATTAACAGCTTTTATTTTTTTGCAACAGATTATGCAATAAGCTGATATACAATTAACCTGACTATTTTCTTAGAAAAAGATAAGCTATGATTTGGGATTTACAATTCTTATGCAATAAAACATATTATGCAGTTATCCAATATGCAATTAACCAGATTTGTCTGCACTTACAATCATGTCGTTTAGGCAGTATTTAGTATTTTCTATGTGTGCATTGAAATTTAGAGCAAATGAAACTTAATGTGCTCTATTTTGATGACATAGATCACTTGGTGTAATTTCATCTAATTCTAGATGTTTAGTTTGACTTCAGTTTGGATGCTAATCCTCTACTGGTGACAAAATTTTGTTGTAGTCATTTTTGTTATAAGTTGTAATGACAGGAAATGTATCATCAGTCACATTTACCATCACTCATGCATATTTTAATCGATACACATGTACTGATGCAACATTTCTTACTCAAAATCGTGTGTTAGTTAGGTCTAACTTTTGCATTCTGAAAGGTAACATAACCATTTTGAATGTATCATAAGTTTAAAGAGAAATTAAAGATAAAGATGATTGATTTTTGTGCATGTCTTTTTCATATAACCTCAGTAATGCATATTTAATGAATTCCTCTGCACGCACAGCTACATTAGTAAATAAGGTGACAGTTATTTTAACAGCTATAGAGGCTTAACCATTCAGTTAGATATAAGAAGTAGACCACCCTTGATTAATCTGAAAAATATTGAACAAAATGTCTTGAAACTTGTAATATCAGTCGCTATAGAATTGCACAGTTGCAGTTTGCAGATTTACAAAAATTTATAGCAGTAACCCTACCCAGCTCTGCTTGCAAGTTTGATTCTTTCCAAAGGAAATGTATGCTTGGAAGGGAGGCTGGGTATGAAAACAAAAAGGGGGGGTACACTGAGTGTTAAATTTTTGTAAAGTCACATCTTTAATAAGCCATAAAACTTGACCTATTACTAACAACTAAATGCCACATTTCTAATTTGCCATAGAAATAGACCAATTGTAAATGTTGAGTGGGAAAATACTAATAAATTGTAAGGGTAAAATGGCATTGACAACAAAAAAAGTCACCAAGCAAAAATATTTTTGATTTTGACTGCTGACTTCAGCTCTTAAAATCATCCAACTGTGAACTCTTACTTCTACCTCCATCCTCCTATTTCAACTATATTTTCAAAATCTTGTAACTTCACATTTCTACTCCTGGTGGCCAAATTGGCTTCCAAGTCTAGTTAGTAGTACAAAAGAAAAGCTCAATATTTAAATTAAGCATTAAGTGAATTCGGATTTGGGATTTGCTACTGATTTGGAAACTAAGAAGCAGTAAGTGCTACCTTGCATTGCTCCAGCAAAAGCCTGCTTCATTAGTTGGTAGATCATGGAAAGCACACTCTGAACCAGCAACATTTGAACTTTGTGAAGTAATGAGAAAAGAACATAACATCAAGATTTTTTCTTGCATGACAAGCTGCAACTTATTTTGAAATACTACAATAAAACTACTATAATTACAGTGTTTTGTTGCATGTGGATATTAATTATGGTGGCAGTCTGTAGTTGTGCATGCTCTAGCCCAAACAAAAAGGATTTATACCAGCACCTGCTTAACCTTGAAAGACCTTATTTTTTCAGGTATCCTTGTCCTTAAACGAACCATAGGTACCTCACTTAAAACTTATTTTCTGACGTTCTATTCTCCCCTTTTCTGACTCTTGACTCTGACTCTACTAACTTGACATTTTCAACTCCTGACTCAAGGTTTCAACTCCTTGACTAATATATGTTTAACTCACCAACTTCTGTCTCCCCAGCTTTGGTTTTTCAAGCAGTAGTTCATATGCATAAGTTTGATTACAAGTAAAATGTGTGTTTTTTACTAATTAGTACACATCCTTTGATATTATTGTTTATTAATCTTATTAATGGAGTGATAGAAGAGTAATTAATCCAGAGCTGTGGTTCAATCCTTGATGATAGTGTAAGTCTTCATGAAAACTGATAAATACGTCACCACCACCAGTAAAAAAATGACTTTGGGTGAGGTTCAAACCTATGATCTGCACCAGCTACCCTGAAGTGTGACTTCAAGCTTTTGTTGTGATGTTTTTACAGGAAACAATGGTTTTGCTATTTTTACTGGAAAACTTTCTTAACCACTCGGCCACCAAAGCATGCATGCTAATTTGCTGCAGGAATTTTTGTAGATGAACACTGAGATCTTATGCTTAATAACCAATAGAGCTGGAATCATTTTTGCTCACAAGCATTGTGACAGTATCACTTGACTCTGTCATATTTAAATTTATCATAATTTAATTCAGCAGCATCATCAAACTTTGTGTCATCTTTTGACTTGTTTTGTACTGGTGTAACTAATGTAGGTATCATGTATATAGGGTTCAACAAGATATAGCCACTTCATAAAATGTAATAATATTTGTGCTGCAGTAGAGAATGAATTAACCTGCGTCAAGGAAACTACCAAATATACTGTATTTATGGACTTTTAAGTACAGTCGAATCCAGCTAATTGCATAGTCAATTTTTCAAGCCTTATTATGTGATTAAGCGAATTTTGCATTTATGCAAAAGTGGAAAGTCGAACTAAAGTGCAACAGTCGTCATGCATAAAAACATGTACACTTCATACTTCCAAGCCAGCGCAATGCGATTGTCTTATTCTTGCTCAAAAAGTGTATAAAAACATGCAAATAAAGGGTTTAATTGAATTTTATGTTTCAAGCAAAATACTGTACAATTGTTTGTTTGATTTTATTTTGCGTGCTATCCTGCATTTTTCTTTCTAGTCAAAGAAATGTATCCATATTCTCTCCTTCAAATTGCAGTCATCGTCTAATTATCAAAAAAGTTTGCGTTTCCATGTCAAGAGTGTTTGTTTTGTTGGAGGTTCTTTTCTGAACTGTTGCTGAAAGGTTCATAGATCCAAGCACTTTCAACAATTCTTTCTTCAAAATTGTGATACCTGATGTCACACATGCTTCAATTGCTTATTGCAAAACAATCCTAAACTTTTTAAAAACGTTGCAAATAAACAAAATATAGTTTCACAAATTTCATGACTAAACTGGTTTAAAAATACAAAAAAACAAATGAAGTTTTTTAAAGTAAATACAGTGATCCCTCGCTATATCGCGCTTCACCTATCGCTGCTTCGCGGAATTTTTTACAGTGCTTTTTTTTACAGTGAATCTATATGAGGGTTCACGGTATACTTTAGATTTTGTGTTGTATTGATTTTACACGGGGTAACCAGACGCTTGTCGCACTCTAGTTTCTGAGCCAAACTCTTTATTTTCTGATTTTGTAAAGAATGTTATTTTTTTAATTTGTAATTTCGATTTGCTTTCTTTTAAGTCTTTACGAGGGTAAGGTGAAAAGTAATGAGCCTTAATGAAAGTACACACCCTTGCTCCAGCAATGCTGGAGTGCCTTTATCTCATTTTAAAACAACTTTTTTCCTGGATCCCAAGGAACGCTGTCACAGCATCTATGACCTCACTGTCGTTGGCGAAACATCGACCAGCCAGAGCTTTCTTCATGTTTGAGAATAGGTAAAAGTCGTTTGGAGCAGTATCTGGTGAATAAGGTGGTGGAGGAATTACCTCAAACTCCCAATCAAGAATTGTGATGGCAAATATGAACGTGTGTACAGGAGCATTGTTGTGATAGAAGAGGACGGCTTTGGTGAGCATTCCCAGCCTGGTTTCCCAGGTATTCTGCACATGCGTTGGAATATTAGGATGACATACTGCAGTCATTCTACAGCCTTTTTCAAGAAAACCTATAAGCATCGCACCTTGGGAATTCCAGAAAACTAATGCTATGACCTTAGCCTTTCTAAAGGCTGTGGGTTTATGGATTTTTCCTCTGCTTAGACTGTTGTTTGGTCTCCGGTTGCTAATGGTTAACCCACTACTCATCCATAGTCACAAATCATGCCAAAAAACTGCCAACATTATTTTCAAACAATTCTAGATTTTTTCTTCGCAAGATGCATTGCGTCTGCCACTTGACGACATGACATCAATGATCTTGCGTGATCATGTCGCGAGCAAGGTCAGTGTTTGTCTCGGTGGTGGCAGTCAATGGTATCACTTGCCTCTTTTTATCTTCAACACTTCTCTGCCTAATCTCTCACCAGTGTTTGTAGCATGTGCAGGAGCACTCTCTCCTGAAGTTTCATTAAATCTTGATGAGTTGGTGACGCGCCATGCCATTTAAATGCAAATACTTGATGTCAGCACGATAATCAACTTTGTCCATTATTAAAAAAAAAAGCAGACCTACTTCTAATTAAGCACTCTACAAAACAAGCGCAAAACCATTTTTTCAGCATTACAACGCAACCATCCTCAGGAAAGATAGAAAAAAATGGAACAAGTGCAAAATTTTCCCCAGTTAGTTATCAAGTTTATTCTTAAGAACATTAGAACAGATACCATGGTTGCGGGTTCGAATCTCAGCTGGCAGGGTATTAAAAGAAAGGCAGTGTACACTGAAGGGGCAGGCCTGGTATGTAAATGTACGGGGTAGTGTACAGGGTGGGGCAAGTGCATAAATTTCCCCACATGGGGAAATTTATGCACTTAATCCAAAAAAATTTTGAACTCTACAAACTTTTTTCTTGATGAGGCTCATTACTTTTACACCCCTAGTAATTTCAACTGTTTTTGTAGTTTACTCAAAAACTGTGCTGTTGGCCTCTGGTTATACAGCGCTGTTTAATATCGTTATCAGCTATTTTATTTGTTTACAGATTGAATTTCTTGCTGGTCACTCCAATTGTTAATGCAATAATTGTTATAACTCCCCTTAGTCGAATGTGATGGTAAAACTGGAGTTTTTTCAGCGAAGTTAATCTTCAAAAAACTTCACTTGATCCGATTTGAAATAAAGGAGGAAATTTAAAAGCTTTTCTGTAATATGAAGATTTGTTTGATGCGTCAGGGCAACATTAAACAATCAGAAAACAGAAACAAGCTTGGCAAGGATGTAGTTCAAACAATGCCGGATTTAATAAAACCTTTTAGTGATTTTATTGATGGCTCCCGTGCGTTTGGTGATGATTTTGCCCTAGAAGATACAGAAAGAAATGATTATGCTTTGGATAAAAGTGAAAAAATTTCGGATTGTTTTGCTGTGAAGAGGGATATATTAAGCCACGTCTTAAATACAGGTGAAGTGGTGTTGGATGGTAGTGCTCTTACAATGGTCTGTAAGGAAAAAAATGATGATTTTGTAACTGATGAAATTAGTGATTCAAATGAAGAGCTATCCGAGCAAACAAGTTTGGTTTCTAATTGCACAACACTTGAACGAAACTCTTTACTTTCATTGGATTTGAGCTGTGTAATCAAATATGATCCATACGAAAGTGCTCATTCATATGCGCAAAACAATGATGAAACGTTTACAAAATCTTGCTTAATGCAGTTGGGAGATCATAAAGTTGCTGAAAATGGCAATGAACTAGATCAAACACTTAAAGATATTCCAACAGCCAGGGCGAGCCCAAATACTGAGCCTGAGACTAATAAAAAAAAACGAGGAAGAACTTCCGAGAACCCTAGTATTTCAAAAGTAGCTAGAAAGCGTGTACAAATGAAAACATCTCATTTTGGTGGCAAAAGTAGTAAAGAATTTCGTGTTTGTCATCGTCGAACCTATGCTAGTGAAAGATCTTACGAGTGTGATGTATATTCAAAACGATTGAAAGGTAATTCAGCATTGAAGAACATCAGAATTAATACAGATGAAAGACTTTACGACCGTGGTATATGTTCAAAACTATTTAAACAAGAATCAATTTTAAAAGCACACATTAGAATCCATACAGGTGAAAAACCTTACAAATGTGATGTATGTTCAAAGCAATTCGCACATGTTTCAAATTTTAAAAGACATAGCAGAATTCATACTGGAGAAAGACCTTACCAATGCAATATTTGTTCAAAGCGATTCCTACGAGGTGACAGTTTGAAAAGTCACATCAGAATCCACACCGGTGAAAGACCTTACGAATGTAATGTATGTTCGAAACGATTCGCAGATAGTTCAGCATTGAAGAGTCACATCAGAATCCATACAGGTGAAAGACCTTACGAATGTAATGTATGTTCGAAACGATTCGCAGATAGTTCAGCATTGAAGAGTCACATCAGAATCCATACAGGTGAAAGACCTTACAAATGTAAGAAATGTTCAAAACGATTTGAACATAACTTATCATTGAAACGTCACGTCAGAATCCATACAGGTGAAAAACCTTACAAATGTGATAAATGCTCAAAACAATTTACACGTGTTTCAAATTTTCAAAGACACATCAAAATTCATACTGGAGAAAGACCTTACCAATGCATTATGTGCTCAAAGCGATTCATACGAGGTGACAGTTTGAAAATTCACATCAGAATCCATACAGGTGAAAGACCTTACATATGTGAAATATGTTCAAAACGATTTCAACGAAATTCAACTTTGAAACAACACATCAGAATCCATAAGGAGAAAGACCTTACAAATATGATGTGTGTTCAAACCAATTCAAATTATATTAAACCTGAAAACAACTCATTAGAATCCATACAAGTATAAGACTTTACAAATGTGATGTATGTTTAAAACAGTTTAAACAAATGTCGTCATTAAAAGATCTCATTAAATTCCATACAGAAAAAAGACCTGCTAATGTCATCAATGTTCAAAAGAACTTGGTTATGTTACGAGTTTTATGGTACTTTATAAAACCAAAAATGTGAAAGGCCATTTAACTTAAGTATAAAATATTTTTAAGAGTCATATTAATATTTGAATATGTATCACTAAATTTATGCTGGAGAAAATCTTACAATTGTGATGTTTAAAACAGTTTAGATGTGACTCAATGTTTAAAAAATATTACAAAACCCGGCAAAATTAAAATCATCGAGTTGTTGGTTGAGTAAAGATTTTTTGAAGGTTTATTTTTTTTTATTTGCCATATTTATCCTCCGTTTACGAGAAAGCGATGTATCGCTATGTTTTTGGACGGTAAGTCCGCACTCGCTTGGGAGTTGCCATTTCCGGGTCACCTGTCTTCCACATAAAGGTGTGGCGTCCCGTGCCTTGCCCAAGGACACAACAAGCGAACTTGCCGGCTTGTTTTCCACAACCTTCCATAAATGCCGGGCGCCTAGCACGGAAGCTATAGATATCATTTTTTTTAAGTCTTTTGGTATGACCCGACAAGGGGAATGAACCCCTGATCTACCGACTGAGAAGCGGACGCTCTAACCACTACGCCATCGCGTCAGTTATACTTAAAGTATTGCTTAAGAACACGTAAAGTGCATTTTTGATGGTAAACTAATCTAGTGTTCACTTGACCTTAAAACTTTGTTAACTGGCTAAGAAGCTCCCGTGAGAAATCAAACTGGCATAACTTTGATTATTTACTTTTGGAGCTGCTGTTCTTAAAATACTGAAACTAATTTATTTTGTACTGGTAGCCTAGTAAATTAAGAGAAACTATTGTACATTGAAAAAAATTTTACAATGTTTTCTCACCGACTTTTTATCATTTTAAATCTAGCGATCACCAGTTTGGGTAACTTGTGATCGTACGTTGAACTGAAGATAATTGTTTGCTTGCTCGTTGACCAAAATGTTTAACAAAAGAATGGATCTATTTATTCAATGAATAAGATAAACAGAAACAAAACCCAACTAAACTGAACTGATTGCAATTGATACAAAGGCAAACAAATTTAACTAATGCATAAAATGCTTAAAGCAAAATCAGAAACCTAAAATTTGCGCGTAATTGTACCGCGCGCCTACTAAAGAAATCAAACCAGGTACAAAAATAAACTTGCGCTGTTGCATAAAGTGATTGCAATAATTAACTCCAAAATACACTGGAACATAAAAACTAACTTCAAAACCGCAACAGAGAGACCTAATTAAACCCAGTTTTGGTAGTAAGAGGGAGCAATTCTCGGCATTTGTCGGTCATTGAAAAATTACTCCAAAGCTACTAAAGATTTCACTTTCTGACTGCATATCGGTATAATTTATTCCTACATAGTCCTTGATAATTCCAAATTAATCAACCAAGCTTAAAGGGTCAAAAATAGTTAATTGGTTTCCATTAAATAAAAATTTTTTGAGCAAAACTGTAAGCTATTTTTTTCATTAAGGATTACAACAAAATTTGCTCTTTTTGCTTCAAAAACAGCAAACAAAGTAATTATCTTTTACAGTGTCTAATTGATAACCAGTAGGCCTTCAAATTTCGTTACTTCTGCAAAAACTAACAAAGTTACAGTTACTAAGAAAGTAACAAATTACAGCAATAAGTTGCTGCTTATCACCTAAGATGGGTTACTAAAAACTTAAACTGAAAGCTCGCAATATCGCTGGCTTTTTCGCCCTGTCGAGTATGTGATCCAAGAACCTTGTTGTTACCCGACCCCTTCCAAGGGATGGGGGCAAGGCGGAAAACCATGGAGCCCCAGAAGCCAGGCAACTCCCCAGGGTCTGGACCAGAGGTCGTACAGAGACAGAGTCGCCAAAGAGTAAGCGGTGCAGAGAGTCCGTAGCTGAACAAAGCAGAATGAGATAAGAGGTTTCCGCAGGTGCTGCAGAAAAGATTCTCGATTCTGCCAATCCTAAAAAGATAAGAGCTTAAAAGAAGGCTGTGTTCGTTGCAGCGTAGACGCGAGAGAATTCAGCGAGCGTGACGAGGGAGCACAAGTTCCTCGGTGGAATTCTATGGAACCTGGTTGTCGAAGAACTTCGATGGAACAGTACGCCTCCAGTCCGATAAAAGAGAAGTGGATACGACAGATCAGAGGAGTGAGACTACAAGGAATTGTAGATGGGGCAAGTAGCGCTCCCCGTCTGGCCAGCTTATCAGCCGCGTCGTTCCCCGAAGGATTGGAATGTTCGGGGACCCATTGTAGACTGATAGAACAGGAGGAGAGAGAAGACAGTTCCTGCCAGATTTGCCACAGAGTTTGAGATAAAAGGAAAGATGGAGGTGAGGACAGAACGAGAGTCACATAAGAGAAGAAGAGAAGAGAAATGGCTGACTTGATGGTGCTGCCGAGACCAACAAAGAGCGTGCAGAACGGCGCAATATCAATTTTTTTAGAAATGGTCCCTAGATGATGCTAGGGAAATAAGCTTTCAAGGTATATCACTCAAAACTTACCTAAAAGCGTTGGTCAGCGCTACTCAATTATAATCAGGATCGGTATGTTAGACAACTTCAATATTTGCAAAGCTCCAGAAAAAATTTTGATATACCTTTTGATTCCAGCATTTATATTTTTTTCCATTTTTATGCACTTTTTTGAGTTATTAGGCAAAACATAAATATTACAAATCAATCAATGAGTGTAAAAAACAATTTCTTGTTTTTTTATAGATTGAGTAATATCACTGTTAGTTGCTTTTTAGAATGTGGGTGTGATGACCTGGGTTCAATCCTAACTAAATCGCATAAACTGCGTTGCGACGAGAGTTTTGTTGGTAAAGACAACACATATGCGAAAAAATTTTAAAATTCATTAAGTCAGAAACACTCGCAGTATTTTCATTTGGCTCTTTACAGCAGTTATTGATACAACAACAAAGTTAAAAAAACAACAAAAAATGTAATTAAAAAGCAATAATCACGATATTTAGTGAGAAACATTGCACTTTTTCTTTTTTACCAACTCTCGAAATCTTGGTACCAATGGAGTAATGGCGAGTCGAAGACAGTGGTGAAGATGTTTGTTCGTCATACTCATGCGGAGCTTGTTCTCAACAAAGTTTATTGTTGAGAAAGCGGACTCACAGCTGTAAGTGGAGCCAAACATTGTTGGAATTGGAACTGCTAATTGAAAGAGCGCAGGAAAATCAAAATTAGATACTCTGCCTGCTTAAAAGGTTTCTGGTTTACAATCACAGAATGCTTGCTTTAACGAAACATTCTCTTGAAAATCAATTATTTCTAGTCGAATTTTTGCAACATCCATTCACTTGAATGCGAGTTTTGCTTCCATCAAAAATTCTTTGATATTTGTTAGGTTAAAAAAATTTTAACTGAACAGCAGAAGCTGTTCTCTAAGAACAAAATCATTAGAGCGTTCTTTAAATTTATCGATTAGCTTCTCAATAAATTGGCCGTATTTTATATCAGTATCGCCTTTACGCTGCTCCAAAAGTTTGGGAAAGTGGAGAAGTTGATACTGAATATTAGTAGTAAACAATTCAAATTTTTTTGAAATGCACGAACTGTTGAGATTAAGTCAAAGACTGAGTGATTTTTTCCTTACAGTTTGGCATTAAGATTGTTCAGATGTAACATTATGTCTGCCAAAAATCTCGTAGTTTCCATTATCAAGTCATCTTCCAAAAAATCAAAAAACAACTTTGACTTCACTTTATTTTGACCCTTCAGAAAAGTGTGTAGCTCTTTCGTAACAGCCCAAAACTTCTGCAAAACTCGTCCTTTACTTAGCGATCTAACATTGTAGTGCAAAAGCAAACCGTCATAACTTGCATCAATCTCAGCAAGAAAGCTTCGAAGCAAACGATGTTGTAGAGCTGACGCTGACCGACGGAAGTTTACAATCTTCATAATAGTCTCCATAACTTTGTAAAACTCATCTTGCATACTAGCAAACAACACGGATTGGCGAATTATGCAGTGGCAATTTATAATATCGGGATTGTCTTCCTTCAATCGTGCTGTTAATCCCCGACATCGACCTATCATAGATGGATCTTTATCTGTAGTCACTGAAATGATGGACTTCGCATCAATATTTTTTGAGTCTAACATGCTTTTTAATGCTTGATAAATATCCTCTCCACGTGTTCTTTCTTTGAGATCAATCACTCCCATGAAGTCCTGGCAAAACTCTTTAACTCCAGGATTATAGTACCTTACAAATACCATGAGTTGAGCATCATCTGTTTTATCGGTTGATTCATCAATGGCTAGTGAAATGCCGGGTGCATTTTGCAGGCCTTCATCGAGTTGCGACATAAGATCATATGCCAATAATTCTGTTCTCCTCATTGATGTAGAATGAGATAATGAAAACGTATCTATTTTTTATTTTTTCCAGATTTCATTTTATCATCAAACAACGTCTCAACAGTTTCAAGCATAAATTCTTTAACAATTTCTAAATCAGCAAAAGGCTTCTTGTGTTTTCCCAATATCCAAGCAATTCTCAAGGAACATTGTATTGCTTTCTCTTGAGCTGTCATGGAATTATCTAAAATTGTGGCTGACCTCTCATACTGCAATTTCAGCTGATCTGTTTTGTTTTTCCTTTCTTCAATTTTTTGCTGATACATAGATTCAAATTTACTGTGCTTAGTTTCATAATGCGCCCTGCTCTTCACTAAAGCAGCACTCTCATTACAAATAAGGTAAAGCGGCTTTGAACCTGATGGGGCAAAAAAGCGTACTGCTGCGTCCATTCTTTCTCAAAAAATCGATTTTCCTAATCAAATTTACTTTTCTTTAAAAACCCCATGTCTTACTTGCTTAAGTTAATTTAGTAAATTCTTTATTTAGTAAAATAACTTTATTCTCACTAAAAACATGTAATAAAAGTAATTGCTTTTAACTCTCAAAACAAAGTAAAACTACAAAGCGTATAACTATTTGAACGCTAAAACTATGGATCTTACCAATTAATAACTGAAATTTAAGAATTAATTATGTCTACATGAGTTTTTATCCAGTACCGCACTACATAAATGAGTACAGGTATACGGCCAAGTTAATGATGGAAATAAATTGGAAATGATTTTACAAGTTTGAGTTTTTAAACAGTTTAAGGTGTCAATAGGGTTTAGAAATCGGGGTTTTCGGTGTTTTTATCGAAATTGAGTTTTTTGCAGAAAAAGCAACTTCAGTCCATGTTCTTCCATAATGTGTGGCTGTTTTTGTAAAAAATTGCTCTGAGCTGTCAAAAATGAGCTCTAGGTTTTAGCGTTTGTATTTGATTATCCTAGCTACGGGCCTTTCAATCTCGATTTTCTCGAAATGACGATTTTTGAACCTTGAAATGCTCTACTGTCGTTAGTTGTAGGGTTTAGACGATGATATTTCGGCTGCATATGTAATTCATGACGCCGGAGGGAATGAATTGTTCACTTTTTTCATAAAACTGATGGTTTTGGGGTAAAAACAACATTTTGGGGGAATTTTAGTCATTTTTCGATATTTTTGATCGGGAATATCCATTAAAATTCACAAGTCTTATGCCAAATATTTATTCCATTTAATCCCTAGCAGAGGAAATTCTGACTTATGAATAAAAAGAATTATTTATCTTTTTAAAGAATGTAGTTTTTCTAAAAATTGTAATATAGTAAAGGTAAGTAAAAAAATTTTGGGGTTTTTTTAATTGATATGATGTACGGTGCTTATTTTTGATCAGTAAATATCATATACCGCTTGCCTAAACTATTTAAAGTTATATATTGCTGGAAAGAAAATTTCCTAAGCTTTCAAGTGATACCAATATCTAGCAATACATCATATTTTTTACCCACCAAATTTACTTTTTTTTTACTTACCATACAAGTTTTTTGCGGGGTTTTGAGACCCCTAAAAAGTTTGAAAATTTTGATAGATAAATTTTTTTGTTGCTGCTTGAAATTTTGTCAAATGATGCCACAAAAGAATAGTTTTTAGACTGCGTTAATGTTAAAGACTTTGGTTTTTTGGAAAACATGTAATCTCAATTTGATTTCAAGGTAGTTGGCTTTTGCTAAAAATTTGGCACTGTTTGTCATCTGCAACGGGATTCTTGGTCTTTTTGACCCGTTTTGGCTATAAAAATCCAAGAATTAGGGCACAAATTATATACTTTTCAATGCGTAGGAAATAAAGTGTGGTTTTTTGAAAATTTTATGAAAATCGAAACAAAGTCACAAATCCATTTTTTAGTAAACCGATTTAGTAACTTTGATGGAAAAAAATTTGAGGGAAACACTGAAAACACAAGATCATCAATTGATGACTGCCGGAGCGAAAGAGTTTAGTGTTCAGATATCTCAATAATAATAGCATTATCTACTTGTTTTTCGTAGTGTTTTTGACTCCGTCTCTATTCCTTAGTTCTCAGCATAGCATCTTATTCAAACCAGCATTTATTGAACAATAAGAACAAGCTGTTCCATCATCGTAACAAGCACATGTATGTTGCTATCAGGAATGTGGAAGCGCTTGTTTCTCGACCGCTTCCGCTTCCACCGCTTCCGCTAACAAAAAAGGACCGTTGACAATTTTTTTAACTTTTGTGGGTCTGTGGCCTGCCTTCTCCTACACTTTATCATTTTGAGGAGATAAAAACCTTCATTTATTGCTATCACTTTACCTACTTCGCTTGAGCTTATTGTTCCAAACTACTCTGTGTTTCTTTTTCTTAGATATTAGAACTCGTGCTGAATGCAGAACACTACTTTTCAATCTTTTTGTTATCGCGGAACCCCTGATGTACTTTCGCGTTTGTCACGGAACCCCCACTAACAAAAATTTAGAAATCACGAATTGCTTGTGAGAAAATCAAATATTTCGTTACTACAATTCTAAAAATAATTAAACACTTCAACAAATAGACAGTTATTTCAAGTTCCTTCACTATTTACAACCACTTTTACAACAGTTAACCTAATGCTTCTCAGATCTAAACCGTATGACCACATATTACAGCTCTCGACAATAACCTGTCGTCACAACAACAAATTACACCATATAGCGCTGATTTTCCTTCTCTATCCTCAACTAACTCTAACTTTGAGTTAACTTTAACTCTAATCATCAATACGAACCTTCTATCCATTTCCAAAACACGTATATATTAACTCCGATCTTTTTGGATGGTGAAGTGCGAAATTACTATCATATATATAATATATACATGTAAACCAATCAAAATTGAACTGCACCGTCTCAACGTGGTGGTGCGGTCCCCAACCTCGTTTGAGTTGGGTTAAAATGGCAGTTGGCCTTCCCGAGGGTCCCAGTTACCCAGGGTACTCCCCTCACACAAACCATTTTTTCACCGTGCAGCCCCCTGAACGATCGCTAAAGGGTAGCACGCAGCCTCTTTAAAATCGGCCTGTCTTCTCTCTTCTCCTGCCTTTCTCTTGCCCGTCTTCTCATTCTTCTTTTTCTACTGATGAGCGGCAACGTTCATCCTAACCCTTGTCCCGTCTTTCCCTGTTCAGTGTGCGCTGGAAATGTGATCTGGTGGGGTAGATCAGTGCAATTCTGCACCTGCTTTAATTGGGTTCATTTAAAGTGCTCACTACTCTCCTTTTCTAGATTCAAAACTCTTGGCAGCTCTCACTCCTGGAGCTGCCCTCCCTGCTTTTTTTTGGAGATTCTACACCTACCGCACTGTGACTTCCTCCTCGGACTCCTCCAGCTGGTATATCTCCACTGCTCAATCTGGCCCCCTTCTGCTAATGCAGCACTCTCACCCCACCCTCGCCTTCAAACCTCTTATCCTTTTCCCGCCCACTTCGTATTTTCTCTCTCTGCACCCTCACCACCGCCTCATGCTTGTGGCTATTTCTCTTTACCTCCTGTTTCTTCTTCCCCTCCCTGACTCCCTCAGTGTTCTTCAATGGAATGTTGGGAGTCTCCAAGCTAGGAGCACTGAGCTGCTACACTTTATTTCGTCTCATACCGTTTCCCTTATTTGTATCCAGGAATCAAACCTTAATTCATCTTCCTCTTTACGGATCCCTAGATTCTCTGCTCTGCAATCCGATGGTACCCACTCCCGATCTGGTATTTTTCCTATTGATGTCACAGACGCTAGCGGCGGCGTCATGATTTTCGTCAGGTAGGGCTTATCCTCCTCTGAGCTTTCTATCTCCTCTCTTTCTTCGCTTGACCCCTACTCTGATTATGTAGAGGTAAACATCTCTCTAAATTACTCCTCCTCGCTCTCATTTCTTAATGTTTATGCTCCCCCTGTTTGCTCTTCTCCGAAGGATAGTAGAACCAATTTTTTTCCCTCCATTTTTTCCTCCTATGTGGAAGCGGAAGTGGTAGAATTTTCGCGCTTCCGCATCCGTGGTTGCTATGCAGGCATTATGGGTACTCTTAGGTGGCGCTATTTACATATGTTACATTTTTCACTCTCTGTTTTATAAAGGTTTTAAAAGTTTCAAAGCAGTTATAATTTTAATGCAAGAGGCTAGCGATGCACTTAGCATACTGCAGACAGTGACACTGTTTCGACCTATCAGGTCTCTTCAAAGCAGTTGGTGACTGTCAAGAAGCTAGAGGCTTTAAATAAAGCATAGCTTAGACCGCTACACTTGTGGAACCTATACTACATCCACTTGGTAAAAGGTCTGTCAGTATTTCTGTCAGTATAAGTTACAATTTTGTTTCTCAATGCAGTTTTTCCATCGAACAAGTTTTTTCATGAAACCACGAACTTTATCATAAACTGCAAATATACTAATACGTTCTGCTCCTTGCAAGTACAGGTTCAGTTCGTTTAGTTTTGAAAATATATCTGCCTGATAAGTAAGCCTCAGAACAAATTCTTTGTTGCACAGGTATCTCGGGAGATCACTTTTACTTTCCAGAAATATAGCAACTTCTTCACGGAGTTCTGTAAGTCTTGTTAGCACTTTACCCCTAGAGAGAGCCAACGTACTTCTGTGTGCAAAAGAAGTGATTTATGATTGGTTCCCATCTCTTCGCAGAATTTCTCAAATAAGCACGATTGCAATGGTTTTGATTTTATGAAGTTCACTATCTTAATATAAGTGTTCAAAACATTTTTTAAATCACCAAACAAACATTTTGATACTAATGATTGACTGTGAAGGCTGCAATGAGTCCATCATATGTTTGGATTAAGTCTTAAGTATTTTGGTCACCACAGCACTGGGGTCTGTACATATTCCCACACATTTATTCCAATCAAGATCTTTTGTTTTGGCATAAGAATCAACAGTCTTAAAAATTTCATCACTAGTACTTCGACTGACTGGTTCACAGAACAACTTATCTTCATGAGGTTTAGAGTTCCATACATAACCCACAAATATAAGCAGTTGACACAGACCTTGTGCATCAGTAGATTCATCTAGTTGTAAGGAAAAAAATGTACTTTCATGAACTCTTTGAATAACTTGGTTTTCTATCTATTGAGACATTTCATCAATCCTACGGGTGACCGTGTTATTAGAAATATAATTTTTTTCTATTTCTTTTTCATTCTTATCACCAAAGAAAACTTTCACTGTATCTCTTATACCAGGTAAAACTATCGATTTTTCATTAACTTTGGTGTAAAGTTTCATAATTTTCTGTCCTGCTTTCAACTTGCCTAACATCCTTTCAAAAAATTCGAGAGGTTCATCTTTTTAACTCGAAATGCTTCTCAAAATGGCGATGCAATTTTTTTGGACACATGCTCCCATTTGCAAGTTGGTTGCAACAAGTAATATCGGTACATATACATTGTGGTCGTGGATGTTCTTCATCTCCATTCCATGTAAATCCCATTTCTAAGTACATGGAATCATACTTTCTCACCACTTTCCTTGGTTTTGATTGACTATTTTCTGACTGATATGAGTTCTCTTCTTTTCGATTCACTGAACACTCACCGTATTCAACTTCAACCGACTTCTTTAACCATTTATCCACTTTACGGGGGCTAATTAAATTAAAAAAATATACCAATTCAAAATCTAAAAAAAAAACAGACGATTTCGTTTTGCCACTCTGTTTGACACAAAATTAAACACTGGTTGGATACATACTGGTTGGAGACTGGAGTTTGATCGCCGACGTGGCAAAACGTTTAAGCGTATTTCAGTAGCTGACGCGACGCACGCGCGATTGCCTCGAAAACTGAAGTAATTAGTCTTTCTCAATGTTATTCTATTTTTTAGGAATACAGTACAAAAAAATTGGTTTCCTTTGTGGCGACCAATTCGACTACGCGTATGAAAGACTTTTATAATTTAAACCGCTGTAGTTGCCGCCTTAACTTGAACGTCAGACAATGAAATTCAGATTTCTTCAAGTGCAAAGCTAGTTTGTGTTATGATTGTTTGCTTAAATCAGGGGTGGCCAACCGTGGCGCATTGCGCCAAATTTGGCGCATTGCATGTTTAGAGGTGGCGCATTCCAGGTTTAAGATTTTTCGGGCAATTTGGGTAAGTGTCCTTTCATGTGGCCGAAAAATTTGTCACTCCAATAACATCTCCAAAAAAAAAAAAAAAGTCCGCACTTGGTTGGCCTCACGTTTGGTGGCATATTTAAGCCAAAAGTGATGGAAAAGGTGCAGCGAAACAGGGGATGACCTTTTTTTTTTTTTTTGGAGATCACCGCTGAATATGGCCTTGTTTTGACTTCAAAGTATAAATATATTACTACACGTTTGAGAGCAATGAAAAGCTATGAATGTTTGTGTGGCGCATCTTCAAATGAATGCTTGTGTGGCGAAAAATTTTGGCGCATGGACTGAAAAGGTTGGCCACCCCTGCCCTACATTTATGGCGCATCCGACACGGGTTGGTAGAAGAGTTGGCGCTTTGCATAAAAAGCTTGGCCACCCCTGGCTTAAATGATTCAAAGTTGATACTGTATCAATGCATTGGTTTCAACACCGTTTACAAGTGGATTTTGCTTGTTGACCCTCTTAGATCCACTGTAGCGTATTTGCAACACAATATTTAGGTTGTCAATACAACACAGCCTAATTAGAAGAATGTTCTTATGAAGCAGGCATTGAGGGGACTTTACGGAATGTTGTTGGTCTTTCGGTGGAAAATAATATGTGAAACAAGAAAAATGTAATTGTAATCTTCGATCCTTCCAGCGCCTCGATGAGCCAAAGTGATGCTATCTGAATAAGTCCGGATACGAATTTTAACTTCACTTTCTCGTCTCCCGGTAATCGATGGCCCAACAATGATCAAGCAAATATAACACACGTTTCATGGGCCATAAGAACAATTAGAGGGAAGCGTTAAGCGCGAGATAGTGATTATGATGTTAAATTCGGGTTATCTTACTTCTACAAATACAAAGAATCATATTACTAATTCTATATCTACAAGTTTGTACAGACCAACATTCAGTAAACGTACCGTACTTAATGCTTTATTAAACCTGATGGATACTGCAGCATGGCTTTGTAACCAATGCTTTCTTTAATCTGCCTCAGTAGAACTCGGGGCCGTTATTTATAATGATCTTGGGGGAATTTCTCCGAATTGTAGAAAGTGCTATGAATAATTTGTTTTCTGAGTACGAACCGGTAGTAGTCATAGGAGAAAGCAGTATCCATAACTTGGTTTTCAGGCACAATTCGATCTTGGTCATAATAAATAAACTAAAAGTGATATCAACCCCCTTCCGTAGTGTTAAGTTGTTTTTCATTAGAACTGCGAACTCACCAAAATGACTCATAACAGTACAGCCACATAAACACACGAATGTCAATTAGGCGTTCAGATCTATGTCAGTTATAAATGAATTGTACACTGACCTTATTCGCTTGCTCATAATTTAGCATTTTCTCCTTTCTATGATGTTGTTTGTCAGTTCACGTAACACTAATAATGCTCTACTATTACCATTTCGCTTGGCAGGTACACCAAGCTTCATCAGAAAAAACAGTGCTCGGGGTGGTACTCGAACCCTAAGCTTGAAACTTCTGTACTCCGACCCTGAGCGCGAGCTGCGTAGTTCAAGCAAATAACACTGTGAATTTTCTCACTTGACGAAATATAAAATGCTAAAAGTAGATAAACATAAATAAATGGGATAAATACGAAAAAGGTTGGTCAGTATTGTGGCTGAACTACAGCATGATAAATTTACTACTAATGACGCGGCATTTAATAAAAGATGATAAATGAATAAGCATCTAGCGAAATATTTGAAAAGTGAGACGATGCCGTGTCTGTAACAAAAACAAGAAAAAAGTTTACACCCACAATGGTGGACAACTAAAGAACAACAACATTCCTTTAGATTGTCATTTAAAATCACTAAATCGCGCATGTATTGCACTAAACACGCCAAGCCCAATGTTGTACATGTACTTCTGATTGCTGATTGGTTGAATCACTTTTTATGCGCGCTTGATGTTACTTTGAAACATGCTTTGTTGCAGTGATTCTCTTAAAAATAGCTAACTGGAAATAGAGATTTTTCAATCTGAAAATTTATTTCAGTGAATTTTTGTCCGGAATTCAGGTGTTCTGTCCGGAAATAATTTTAAAATTTGCTCAAATGTCCGGAATTTTTGTAATTAAGCATCAGCAATAGATATAGCAGTTAACAAAAAATTGCAATATTAGAATCTAATAGTCATCATAAGTGGCCCGTTTGTTTGAGCGGGCTGCTTGGATTGAATCAACAGTGCCGCGATTGGCACAAATGGCGGCGAGACAGGTGATGACCTTTTTTTTTCGAGAACACCTTTGTTCGGGGTAACACAACACGAGCTCCAATATCTCCCACCGTTATTTTAGAGCATTATGAACTTAAATGGGGCCCAAAATATTAGTTAATAAACAAGCGAACTAATAGCAACTTTTGGTAGCGTCGTGACAAAAGCAACAAATTTAAACTTGCCAGAAAAAGGTAACAACTTTTTTACCAAAAGTTACAACTCTGCCAACGCTGATGCCAATTCTTAAAAGAGTGAACGGTTGTGTCCGGAATTTCTCCTCATCCGATATGGTAACCCTAGTTTAGAATAGTATTGGTATGAGATTTTTGCAAAGTTTCATGTAACGCTGGTAGTACATTGGGGCTTCAATTCAAAATTGTAGATTTTACAACAAATTATCAATTCAATTGGCTCCATCTGCCAGTCTTTAAATTTTGCATGGAAAAGATCAGGCTTAAGGAAATTTTCATTATGTTTCAACATGTAGACAATTTTGCTTTGTTGGATGAAGAAAAATATAGATAAGCTCAGGTGATTTGCCCCTTTTTGAATAGTCTTTTTTGAAGTTTACACCTGGGGAATTTTAGCTGTATCGATGAAATAATGTGCCAGTATAGGGTAAAACCAATCCTAGAAGACAATGAATGGACAACAAATCTGCTACAGTTATGCCGTTTTTGATTTGAGCGAAACTTCTTCAGGAAATTTAAAGATAGAAAAAACGCACAAAATATTGCTACTGCCTTCTGTTGTTAATAATTACAAAAGCGCATAGAAGGCGTTGATTTACTTGACTCTTTTCTTGCTTCTTTTCGCTTCAGTATGAGACCTCAATGCAGGGTGGGCTCTGTGCTATGCCCACCCCCTTTGGACCCTGTTGAATGAAAATTCTCAATCACCTTTAAAGGTCTTTATTTGAGGGGAAAAGAGAAGAGGGAATCCAATTTTTGATTTTTGCAACCCGTAAGCTAAGCTCATAAGCTAAGCAGGGATAAATATATATATACCACTGACAGCTGTTTTGCTTTGTGATACGTTTTGACTATAAAAGTGTAAAATACAACCAGTGTTATTTCTACGCCACTACTATACTTATTTTGTCTGCTAATAGCCCAGTGTAGCAACTGTGCCACATGAAAAAAATAGTACACCAAAAATTCAAACTGATCAAAAAATACTTTTGGGTTGAAGTCATTGTAGTTACATAACACACAGCAAAAATGATTTTTGGGAGAGAATTTCTTGGGTTGGATCTTACAGGGTTAAATTGTATAAATTTTTATGAAACCTTCCAAAAAACTTACATTGTCCTCAACTCAAGCATGTCCAAAACATATTCAAACATATGTTAGATAAATCATGCGTAGAGACTGAAAATCTCCTCTTTAGGCTCTCCATCATCGTAGAGAAATATACTTGCCAAAAATCTAGTGTCTAAGTGCTGGTGCTACAGTACATTATAATTGTTATTTGTGATCTTTCTACTTAAATGCTCACTAAGGGATATTGAACGTTCACAAAAACAAGGAGATAATCAATAGCAACCATAAATCATAAGTAGAATATTAGCAAAATCTAGAAAACAATGTGCTGAGTGCTATTAAATACCTCGGATAATCATTGGATCAATTTCCGACAAAATTGCAAAGTTTGCTTGGGATTTCTTTAACTTGGGGACGCAATAGAAATTTTGCAAATACTCAAGACAGTTTCCTATGAACACACATCAAAGATTTTTGAAAACAGCTTATGCTCACTTGATGCTTCTACCTAATTTCTACTGGAAAACTTTTTTGCTTTCTTTTCGGAGACAAACATTTACGAAAGCAATTATTTTACTCATTTTTGTTGTGAAAAACAACAACCTACTTGTTCTGATGTTTCATTGCTGACATTTTTTCTCAACTTTAATCAAAAAAACAAAATCAGACCCGAAAGGGTTAAGGCTTTTTTTTGGTAATCAACTTTATGAAATCGAATTTTGCCTGGCTATATCTGTTTAGGGGTAGACCCAATGCCTTACATTTTGACTCAGCTAACAAACATGTAATTATAAAAATTTTGAGGACCCCTACCTTTGTTCCACAATAATTTTCGGTTGGAACACGTGGGTCACAATTTGTTGCAAAAGTGAACAACTAATCGTATTATTAAGATTTCCATGCCGTCCTTATTTTGAAGGACTACGTCTTAGAATATAATGTTGTCCTCACTTCTAAGAAATGTCCCTATTTTTGACAATACGTTTTTATTTTGTTTTGTGCAATATGTAAGTGTATGAGTCTATTTTTATGAAAACTTTTCTCATTCAAAATTGAAATTTACAATACGAATTTACCTAAGCAATTTGGCGGGGTGTACTGAGATTTTAGGAAAATTGTATTGAAACCACCAAAAAAGGGAATTCGACCCAATATGCACACATAAATGTTCCCATTTTACCAAAAATTCTGATTAATCTTAAAAAAAGCAGTAGAAAAAATATTTGTCTGCGGTTGTCTTTTGTTTTGGTTCCAGGTTGATGGAAGTTCTGCTTATGGTATTTCGCCGCCATTTGGCAAAATCCAACGACCGCTTTGTAAACTTTTCGAGAAAATCAACTTTTTCCTTTGCTATGTATTTGTAACACGATACCACTTAATTGGTTTCGTGTTACAAATAAACCAAACAAACGACAAGGTAGTGGTAATTGTTGAATCATGCATTTACACTAAACTTGTGAAGTTTTTCCAGATTATACTGAAAAAATTTAAAAAAACTTCAAGTTTTGCCAAATAAAAACAAAGAAGAGAAACCCTTGCGGGCTCCCAGAGTCAAGAAACCGGTTTACTTTTCTGCGGAACATTAGAGTTACAGGAAATCCCTGTTAAAAAGCACTGACATCGCTTTTTACAAAAGCAATTTTCTTGAAAGTAAATAGTTCTAATAAAATGACCCGACAAGAATTTGTGATGAACTTAACCGCATTTTTGTTAATTTTCGTAACTATGATTTTTTGAATTTTTTTGTTTCTAAAAATGAATTAAATAAATACCGGGGTAAAAAGTAAAGTTCATCGATTGTGTTGCAAGCAACAGATGAAAATTAAGTAATTGGAATTGCTTCTAATCTCAAAATCTATAAGTCAGCTGGTTACGTTCACATTTTAACTTTGCTGATCAAAGAGTCTAAATTTATGACTGCCAGTATTCTTACAAATCTGTTTAATGATTTTTAGAAAGGATATTAACGGGATGTTTTTAAAATCGCTAAAACAAATTCCATTGCATAAACACGGTGCCAAGAATGACGCGAACAATAATCTGCCCATCTCAATTTTTTCCCCAATTAATAGGACTTTTGAAAGTCTTCTCCACGAACGCCTAGTCAACTTCTTTGATAAATATGAGATTTTTTCAAGCAATCAATTTAAATTTAAAAATGTCATTTCACAACTTTAGCAGTAACCTATCTTTATGACAAGATCATAGAATGCAAAGATAAAAGTAAGAACGCATAAGGAATATTTCTTGATTTTTCCAAAGCTTTTGATTCAATTAACCATGAGATTTTTCTCAGTAAGATTGAACATTGTGGGTTCTACTTAAATCAATTGAATGTTATCTTGCCAATAGATAGCAATATGTATCGGTTGACGACAATTATTGTTCTCAATTGGCATTAGTCACCAAGGTTGTACCTCAGGAAAGTGTGCTTGGACCACTTTTTTTTTGTCCACACAAATGATCTGCCCAGCTCAAATTCTTTTGAAACAATTAGATATGCTGTTGGTGTTGCTTTAATTTTTAGTGATGACAATGAAGTTGATTTGAAATGTTTCTGTAAAATAGAGCTGATTAAAGTGTTTCAGTGGACCGAATGCAATAACATTAAACTCAACTTTAAAAAAACGCAATGTTTATACTTTACTAATAAATCCATGAAAAACAATTTTAATTCTTTGCTAACTTTAGGCCAAACAATTGTCTCGCAAACAAATTTCGTTTAATACTTAGATGACTATGTTGATAATTCTTTAAGTTGGACCCGTTACACATAGCACATTACTGAAAAGTTGAGTATAGCTACTGACATACTTAGCAAGTTAAAATTTGATGGTTCAATTCATATCTTACGCAACATTTATCACAGCATCGCATATGCACATCTGCAATATTATTTGGGAAAATACAACTGCAACTAATCTCAATCACATTCAAACTAAACAAAACCTTATCATTAAAATTTTGACTAAATCTTTTCAACGTAAAACTAAAATTTTGTCATTTGTAGCGAGTTAAAATTATTAAAAGTTGCTAATTTAAGTCGGCTTGAAATTTTTTAATTCATCTACAAGTTTAACCCTTAGGCGCCCGCATGCCTCTTAAGTGGTTTGGCAGCGGGCGCCCGCTATCCTCTTATGAGCCAGAGTCAGCTGGCATCACTCCTTTGACTGTAAGATTTTTCTGTGATGGCATTTTGTCTTGCTTCGCCATGCTGGTAGGAGAGCTATAACGTGAGTATCGTAGTACCGTACAAACCAACTCTTAAATATATGGCAATTTGATTAGTTTAAAATTTATATAGTTTAAAAGTAATAAAAATTGCATTTTTTTGTACCTGGAACGATTGCTGAAATTTCCTAATGCGGGCGTGTAAGGGTTAAAATAGATACTGTAGTTGTTTTGATGGATATTTTTCTTGCACCTCAAACGTACATCCTCACAACACAAGACTTGCTTCTAAAAAAAATTAATACATGCATCGCATGAATAAAATGTTAGTTTTAATTCGATTAGAATAATTGGTCCAAAAATTTGGCATGAATTTTTCTCCATTTAACTAATTTCCCCATTTCAAAATTTGTCCCCATTTCATTCAAATTAATAAAGGTTTTATGGTTTTCAAAAAATATGTGAAATTGATCTTGTGTGATAGCCAACAATAGCCAAAGTGTTTGATTAAAGCTATATTTAGTTTTCGACTTCATTTTTTTTGTTAAATTCAATATTTATCCGCGTTTCTTCGCTGTTCTTACCTTATATTTTGTATGACTTTTTAGATAGTTCGCAACTGGGGTTGCATTATATTTATTTTGTTTATTTATTTTATTATTTTGTGAGATGATGCCGACTCGACGACCGCGCCAAGCCTTTTGGAATTGGACACATGGTCTTTTGCGTCCTCTCACTGAAAAAACAATTGATAGCCACCTGGTTTATTTTTCTTAGGGCGACATACTCTCTTCTTTCTACTGTGATTTTTGCTGTCACATTATCAGTGATTTTCCGATCAAAAAAAAATGAACAAATTTTAAATTTATTTTTCTTTACAAAGGTTATTGTAATCACTTGTTGAAACTGATGATCTTAAACTTTCATAAAAGTTGAAGACCTTTGGTTTCGGTTATGAGTTTTACAAATTCGAATGTTGTGCTTTTGTTTAGAGTTATAAAGTGGTGCACATCACCAGATTTTCTCCCCTCCGACAACCGTTTGGAAAATTTAAAAGTCTCTTCCGGGCGCCGCGACATACAATTTTGTAATCACTATTTTTCTGGAAGGCTGCACATCAATTTCTAGCAGGGTCTGAATCCCCTGATTTAAATTTACCTCCTGGCAACAAGGTTGTCCATATGCGTTTTTTCATAATGAAATTAATCACACTAATAGTTGAATTTGAAAACGTAAATTAATTTCCAATAGTTGCATAAGATGCCACTTTTTAAACGCCAATTATTTGCTTCATATTTTTCACGTAGTTGTAAATAGATCACAGCAAATTTTATGTTCGAAAATGCAATTGAGGTTAAGCTACAATTGGGCATGCAAGCTGAATTTTTGAAAAAAATGTATAAGCTTAGTTTTTCCGGTGACTGCTTTTCTTTCGCACCTACCTAACTCACAGGTGGTTAAAGATTATACTCTTACAATCATTCTATTACTCACATGACGAAACTTTTTTATCGTTTTCCTTGGCATTGATCAAGGTACATTCTTGTTTATTTCTTCTACTTTTCTTCCCATCTCTCGTAATGCCGCAATAGAGTTGCCTTTTTGTCCCTGCTATTCTTGAAATTTCTTTGTTTTCCATTTTTTACATAAGTGAGATTTTCAACATTCTTCTGATAAACTGCACATCCGCCACATTGGCAGCGTTTGCTGTTATATTGCAGATCGTCCATGCTTTATTTCCGTTATGTCGCAATGAATTTTCATCTTGATGCAAAGCGCATAGAAATGTACTGTGCCAGCCGCACCGATAACCGCAAAACGATCCTGAACACAACGTTGGTACTTGCATGATCGCAAAGGTATCCCGTGACCAGAGGGGTTCATGTGAATGATGGTTTCCAGACACCTAGAAGTTGCATATGCTTGCTTGCTGTAAAGTAGGTTTCTTGCAAACCAACATACCGGTAGTTACAGTTTTTTTAACACCTTAAGGTGACAGCCTATAGGGCTTGTCAATCTTTTTTGTAGTGGTATATCTTATTTCACTTTCCAAAAATCTGCACACCCTAAACTCGTTTAAATTAAAAAACTCGTAAAATGAAGTTTGAAGAATATTCTACGGAAAATTTAATGTCCTGCACGATACGTTACAAATTGGATCTTTAAAAAATGGTGTTTATTATATTTTACCGTACCATATCTCCTTCGATAAGTTGAATTCTAAAAACAAAAGCAGATTACCATAAATAAATTGCGGAACGTCACCCAAAGATTTTTGGCAACCGTAACCTAAACAAAATAGTTTTTTGCTGGTACGCCCTTTCACGCTGATACATCCTAGCAAAATTTTGGCACACCTAGGATTGTGCTTAACTGCCGGTTGTCAAGCACCACTATACCCCCTACATACTGCTTCACTCGTTTCATTGACAATATCGCTCTAACGCACAAGGCGCGTTTGAGTTGTGTGATGTGATGACGTTATTGTCCCAAGTGAAATATCTTCTTTTCTGAGTGCACGCTTATAGTATAAGCGGCCAATGCTCTTGCAGCATCCATGGTGGGCTATTTAATCATTCTAACCTGGCAAAGCACAAAACGCGCGCAAGTTATTTTAATGAGAGTAAATCTCAATTTGTGCTGCACTGTAGGTATAATAGCAGCCGGAGGATTTGAAGACATTTTTTACTTTCTGCCCAAAAAAAAGCTTTTCAGTTACCGTATCGAAGTTTTAATGCGACTATATTGAATATGCATGCTTATAGTCAAAGCAAAAAAATTTTGCTTTGATAATGCAAACTTTTTAAAATATGATCAGTTTACATGGCACTAATTGGATACTAAATTGAGCTGCATCTTACTACACTCGTGCAATCGCAGAATTCAGTTTGTTATTTTACGCCGATGAACTCGCGCTATGGAATCAAGCCGGGATCAAGAAAAAACATTTTAACGCAATTAAGTTTATAATCATTGGGCTCGTGTATTGGAATTGATAGGCAACAGCTACAAAAATTAAAGCCATTTTTTTCTGACGTGATAAGGTGATTCTGATTTATTTTTTTGGTATCACGTTTACTAAACTTGGCGTTTCTTTAATAAAGCAAAAGCAATAAATCAAATTGGCGCACTCATATGGCAGAGGGTAAAAAAAAACATAGCCTATTTGCTAGTTTTATATATACAGCAGACTTTGAAAAGCAATTTTCCCATGATGCACAGCGCAGCGCAATATGTCGATTCGATGTTGCAAAATATATATACAAAACGTAAATTCATTTCAATTCAAGGGACTGATTTCGCTCGTTCTCATTCATTTGTTGTTTGAGATGTAGTAGTTGAAGTATTTAGCCAATAGTTCCATTTTAGTTTTTTGCTTTTAATGTCCTCCAAGTTTGTGTGAGACAGATCATAGTTTCCTCGTTCTAATGTTGCAAATTGGTCCAAAAAATATGTGCTGGTAGTTTGTTTTTCTTTTTAAATTTTTCCACACTCCCTACGTTTGGACCTTCGCGTTTTCACGCTCTTGCTCTTTAGAGTTTGCCGCCAGGATCAGCTAAAGCAAGTCAATTATTTTAAAAAAGAGTATTTAAATATAGTAATTATGGGCTAGGGCTACGAACATACTTTTAAGGCCGTAACGGTTCCGCTAGATCAGCGGTTCTCAACCGGTGCGCCACAGCATGTAAGTCGGTTGGACCATGTACGTCTGTGTACTTCGAAAATGGGTTTTCATGCCGAATAAGGTTGAGAAATACTGGTCCATATGAACAGCCATACGTACCAGCACCTGTGAGCTAGAGGCAATGACCTTTTTTTTGAGGGAGATCAACTTCACTTTCGTGTTGTGAACTGGCCACCCTCGGCAATGGAGAGGCAAAGACCTTTTTTTGTTTTTCTTTGGAGAACAACCCCACTGTCATGATATCTTACGCTTATCCCAGTGACACTGTAACCATTACATCAAAATTTTTATGAAAAAATGCCACAAAAATTTGTGGCTTCTTGAAGTGGGCTACGGCACGAAAAAAGTTGAGAACCACTGCGCTAGATCGAATTCAAACTGTTGCGAATTGGAATTCGAAGTTCTAATCCGACTATATTGCATATGCATGCTTATAGCTAAAGGTAAAAAATTTTGCTTTGATAATGCAAACTTTTTAAAAATATGATCAGCTTACATGACACTAGTTATTAGTTTAGAATAAATGGGACTAAATTGCGCTGCGTCCTACTACACTCACGCAATCGCAAAATTCAATTTGTAATTACGTCGATAAACTTACGCTGCAGAGTTCAACTAGAATCTAGGAAAAAACATTTTAACGCAATTAAGTGGTTCTGATTTATTTGTTTGGAAACACGCTCGCTAAAGTTGGCGTTTTTTTAATAAAGCAAAAGCACTATATCAAATTGGCGCACTCGTGGGGCAAAGTGTAAAAGGAAAACAAAGCCTATATTATATGCCTAATTTTATAATAACAGCAAACTTTAAACAGCAATTTTCCGATGATTCACTGCGCAGCGCAATATATTACTTTGATGTTTCAGAATATATATACAAAACGTAAATTCATTTCAGTTCAGTAGACTGATTTCGCTCTCTTTCATTCATTTGTTGTTTGAGATGTAGTAGTTGATGCTCTTCAATTCAGTTTTTCGCTTGTAATGATCTTCAAATTTGTTTGAGACAGATCATAGTTTTCTCTTTCTAAGTTATGGTGCAAAAAGCGCCAAAAATCATCTGCTTCTGAATTGTTTTCCTTTTTATCCTTTTTAAATTTTTCCACCACTCCCTGAGCTTGGTTCTCCGCGTTTTTACGCTCTTGCTCTTCAGAGCTTGTTGCTGGGATCACCTAAAGCAAGTAAGTTTTTTTACATAAAGGGTATCTAAATATAGTAACTATGGGCTAGGACTACGAACATACTTTTAAAGCCGTAACAGTTCCGCAAGATCTAATTCAAACTGTTCCTAATTGGACGTGTCTAAACTCACTTTTCCAGCAGGGTCTAATGAAACTGGCAAAAGGTCAATGGAAAATTATATGTGCAATGCCCAGAGCATTGATTTTGAGAAAAAAGAAGATATTTCTAAAAGGCATCGATTATTTCTTTTGATTCGAATTAATGATGATTTCTACCAAACATGGTTAGAAGCCCCCAAAATGACGCTAGGTTGTTGGTGGATGCAGAAGTATGACCATATTTTCGTCATAAATACAGAAAAACAATTCTTTTGGCAGTAAACTGCCGTAAGTCGTTTGGAGACACGTAAAAAGGAGGCAAACTACTTTTATTCAATAGATCCACTTTCACAACTTCCATTAAAACTTTTTCAACCCACCAACGTGCGAAGCACTAAAAATTTGCTCAGTTTATCTAATCGTAATCCAATACTGCTTACAGGCTTGTCAACAGCGTTTCCAAATTCACTGACAAGAAGTTCCTTCATCTTTTGTTTGCATTTTGAGTTTGTCTTTTCCTGATGGTATGTCATTGGTGAACAGGCTTTTATTGAATAGTAAACAACAAAAATTGCTAGTGGAATTACGCAGGCAAGCGACATGCCAATAATTTGCGATCGATGTTTGCTTTCTCTATAAGTAGAAGTGAAGGGACTTTCTCCCTGTCAGACAAAAACAGCAATTTTTATGATATTTCAAAATAGAATAAAATGGACATATTTCGCGGACGAAAAAAAGCATAAAATTACATCCAGAAAACACTAAATATTACGCAAGAGTTACTTTTTCATTGTCTACCCTTAAAAACCTTCAATCATCATTTTAATGAGTGGAGGGGCCAAGGAGAAAAGGCAAGAGTCTCGTGCTCTTTTCAATATGAAATTGAGACTACCATTGAACTAGTTTGCAAGAACATTTTGCAAGGGACAAACTTTGTGTGATACGTATAATACTTTTAGGCAATTACACTCGACTCTCGCTCATTCAAACCTCGTTAATCCGGACTTCAGTTTATCCTAACAGCGGCCGTGAAAAAAAGCTAATCAACTTTTCTCCACTTCGCTGTTCTACATCACAAGCCCCAACCATGTAAATAGTGTAAATACAGTTATTTCATTTGATTTGTATTGCATGAAATACAGTATATAGATTTGTATTGTTCTGACTTTTTCCTTATCCGGAGCGGTTCCCGCACCATTCAGTCCGGAAAAATGAGGGTGGAGTGCATATTCATTTTACTGAGTTGCTTATATAAGGAATACAAATATAAACCATTCACTAAGATGAATAAAATTGCCAAAAAGTGACAAGGCAAAACGACAAAAAACATGTCGCTCACTTACTCTTTAAATCTTCGCAATTAAACTGCTAAAATTAAAAACATGCTGCCAGAACTATTAGAAAGTAAATCTATACCATAAAGCAGAGTTCTGTGTGTGTGTTCGTTCGTTCGCTTGAACCCTTCCGAAACTGCTGATGGTGCAAACATGAAACTTGGCACGATTGAACACTGTCTAGGTGTGAGTATCATAAGAATATTTGTGATGTCGTCATGACATCACAATCAAAAATAAATTTTTAAATATTGAATTTCATGACGGAGCAAAACTGTTTCTTGCTCAAACGAAAGCCAGCATTCAACCTATCACTTTACAAAAACATTCATTTTTTGGGGGGTCGATGATGACGTCACAATCAACGCTTGATTGCTCAATTTGGTAGCTGTATTTTCTCAAAAACTACTGGTCGTAGAAACGCGATTAAACGCATTTTTAGAACACATCGATGAGGTGATTTCGATATAATTAACTCTACAACAATTTAAGCTCATTTCTATGGGGCGCCATTTGTTCACCGCTGATTACACATGTTTTAGGACAACATTTATGACTAAATCAAATGCATTTGTTTAAATGCACAAATACATTTAACATTTGTTTAAATGTTTATAACATTTGTTTAAATGTTAACATTTGTTTAAATGTTAACATTTGTTTAAATGTTTTCAACATTTGTTTAAATGTTTTCAACATTTGTTTAAATGTACAAATACATATGTCACTCAACCGTATCATTCACATATGTCACTCAACCGTATCGTATCGTTCTTTAAAGGGAATGTACTGCGAATAACGCTTTTCCGATAGATTTGGTCATTGGACCATCACGTGATAGGTTTGCGACAGACTCGTTTGAAATGGGCGACAGGCGCGACATAGTTAAAATTCTTGAAATGGGCGAGGAAAAGCAGAGGAAAAGTTTGGCGAATGATAAATCGCTCAAAGATGTAACTTATATTCATAAAAACACTGCGAGTTTAGCACTTATAATTACATTGCATGTAGCATGGCCGAAACGAGTCGGCATTTACAGTAAATTGATTAAACAAGATAATAAAGAAAATATACATCATAGGATATAAAATTAAAAAGGTTTTTTAATGTTTTATCCTATGATTAGGGTGGCCATACGTCCCGTTTTAGGCGGGACAGTCCCGCTTTTTCAGGCCTGTCCCAGTTAAATTATGGAATGTCTGGTGTTTTCGCTCAGTCATGCAGCACAGCTTGACCTAGGGTATGCCAAAGTTAGCCGTGATAAACTAGAGCATGTTGGCAGCAAACCCTACCTGAATGATGATTCCGGCCGAAAATGACAACAAACGGGCAGCGAAATAGGTGGTGACCTTTTTTTTTGGAGATCCACCCCACCGTAGGCGCGACCGCGGTCTTGAGCGTCCCGATTTTGATCTAGAGTCTATAGTAAGCCCAACTATTTGGCTTCGTGAAAGGCGGCCATCCACTGTCCCGTTATTTGCTCATGCAAAAACGGGACGCTCAATTGGAGGTCTGTCCCGCCTAAATCGGAACGTATGGCCACCCTACCTAGTCATAATAGCAGTCTGCAATAAGCGTCCCGGTTTTGCATTTCGAAAAATGGCCAGCCTACCTATGATGTATATATATACATACATAGTCTTTCATAAGTATCATTATTTTCTGCAAGAAACTGGCAGACTGAGTTCATTGACTAACAGCATAAATCTATACAGCCTATGTTGCACTTTTGCTTCCAGCAGTCATCCTATATCCTATCCAGCAGACATCTTGTAGTAAGAGACTCGGACTTTTGCGGTTGGTGGTTTAATTTGCTGCAGACCACATGTTTCAAGAATTTTAACTATGTCGCGCCTGTCGCCCATTTCAAACGAGTCTGTCGCAAACCTATCACGTGATGGTCCAATGACCAAATCTATCGGAAAAGCGTTGTTCGCAGTACATTCCCTTTAAAGAACGATACGATACGGTTGAGTGACATATGTGAATGATACGGTTGAGTGACATATGTATTTGTACATTTAAACAAATGTTGAAAACATTTAAACAAATGTTAACATTTAAACAAATGTTAAAAACATTTAAACAAATGTTAACATTTAAACAAATGTTAAATGTATTTGTGCATTTAAACAAATGCATTTGATTTAGTCATAAATGTTGTCCTAAAACATGTGTAATCAGCGGTGAACAAATGGCGCCCCATACATTTCACGATTCAACAAACAAGTTCTTATTTAACCTTTTCTTAGCATGCTTCTCTTTTTCTCTAGCACGTTGACAATTCGCTTCAGATGTCATAATGCCGTCTGGTACGATTATCATTGTCTTCCTAACAGAGATCATAACATAATAATTTTTTTTTGATTGCAACATTTCCACAAAATCAGTTTACATGTACTTAAAAACTGATTTATGACTTCATTTCTCTATTGATTTTCAACAAATTAAAGGTTATTTTAAGGTAATTCCGACAACATATGACATGTGCTTTTACTATTTGTTTTTGTACAACAAAAATTGAACCTTAAAACGTGTAATGTAACTTTTTATTCCTTTCCAAAAAGTGGTAAGCTCAGTAAAAACAGGTAACTTTAACACATAAAAGTTATAATGAGTTACTAACAATATGTGTTGTTTGCAAGTTTTGAAAATTTGCTTTTCAGCAAGTATTTAATTTTAACTGTAAGTATTTAATTTGAGGTTAGTTTGCTCTTTGCATGGTGGCGTTTATGCCAGGACCAAGAAACATGCGCGCAGTCACAGACGTTAGCTCGTAATAATTTGCCTGCAGTAACGAACAAGTCGTATGTAGTGGTCCTAATATTTATCTTAATCCAGGAAATACATATTAATCATCTTGGCACTCTCCTACAACTTTGATGTGCTTTCAAGCAGTTGCTGAATTTAAAGGATGAAAGTCTGTTTAGTTTAACCCTGTTCTGGTACCATGGGGTCAATATGACCCCAGGCTTATTTGATAGGCTAAGTATTCCAAACGTTGAGATTACAAGCTTTCATCTCGCTTTGTATTTTCTTTGCAGGTTTTGTTAACTGTTTCTATTCATGCAATCTTAATTTCAATGTTGCGTTTTTTTAAATTTCACATTTTGTTTGCTTGGGGTCATATTGACCTCATGAAAGAACTATCCGTATCGTTGATTGCTTCTCAAGCTAAGCACAGATTGGTGACACCTCAAACACCTCAGGTTGTAAAACAAGTCATTTGCAGCTGCGGGATTTTACCAGAACAACCTCCAGCTGTTTAAAACATCACCCAGCATCGTCCATCAGGGCGCAAGAGATGCTTCCTTTGTCCGAGATCGAAGGACAAAAAGTACAGATTCACCTACAGTAGAAGTCATAACACCACTTGCGAAGAACACAGCAAGATGGTCTGCAATCAGTGTCAGAAGTAAATTATTTGTGTATTGTACATTCTACTACACTTATCAAGCAATAAACACTGATTGATAACAAATTGAGTTTTTCTTTTGATGTCCAAATATATTTTCAGTAATGGGCTTATACAGGGTGTCCCAGAAGTCGCGCACCATTCTAATCTGCGTTTTCATATTTGATTTGATTACACGGAAGAAATAAAAGTACAAGAAAGAGTTAAATTCATTTTTATGTTTGGAAAAGCTGGGACGACACACCAATCTGTAGCTCAAGAATTCAACCTTAATGGCCCTGAGCGAGAGCAACCATTAAGAATAACAATAGCAACTGAGTGCTAAATGACAACAATAACAAGGATGCAATAACTACTTGAGTGCCCGAAAATCAGCAATAAAACGCTCAAGAGAGTGAAAGACAGTTTGATAGAGAGATTTGATGCTTGTTTCATTGCTGTAGGTGCACAGTTTGAGCATCTGTTATGACTGTAATCAATAAAAGCGTTTTCTGTAGAAACCTGGATGGTGCACGACTTCTGGGACACCCTGTATTGACCCCAAAGTACTGCTAACGTGATTTTTTCATGGTACCATAGCAGGGTTAAGAACGCCTATGGTGATAACAGAGCAAATAAGACATTGCCAGCACGTGATAAACTTGAGAAACATGTAAGGGCTATGCACACCAGCCCACATGTTTTTTTAATCGATTGCGTTTAAAGAAACGTTCATTTTTGCTAAAAATAATTCTATTAACATCTTACGCTATGCCAACATGCAATAAGCGATTATTTATTTAGTTGTTTTTTAAGCATGCATTTTTTTCTGTCTTGAATCTTTTTTAAAAGCAGTGTTCCGTCATAATTTTAAATGACATCACAATGTTTGCCACTATATAGTGAGAACAGCGGCAGGCAGCAAAATTATCCATCATCATATTGATAGCAAACATAAACAGCAGAGCCCATTAGTGATATTTGTAATTGTTATGCTACTTGTATCGGTACGAAATACTGATCTACATTTAAAAATAGGGAGGTCTGAATTGGGGAAAGTTAAATGTTAAACCTGGGGCAAAGTTAAATGTAAGTAAAATCCCAAGTTGAAAAAAGATCAAAATAAAGCAATAATAGCATCAGCTTGTTAGATAGGATTAAGAGGAAACGTTTTTGTTTGAAAATAGCCCAATAGGCGCCTGTTAGGATAGGTTATATGACCTTGAGAAATGCCCCGGCTCCTTTTCATGCTATGGTTGCATTAAAGCAAACAGCGCAGCCAAAGAACGTAAAGTCACAAGTATAAATACGACAGGGTGCCCACCAAATCGTCAAACGGGCCTACCACCAAATAGCTCATTTCTTTAATTATCAAAACCACTAACATTTTGACTATGTTTCAACCTCCATCCCTTGTCCTTACACTTTTGAATCGTACGAACGATAGTTTGTGACATCATTTTATTTTGAATACTTCCCGTCCTGATTTATAAACCAAGATGATCGCCATTACGTGTACAGGAGCTGTGGTTTGTATCTTCTAAAACTTTTCATTGCTGCTCTCACAGATGTTTGTACGGTGAAGCCGGCTCAGCTGCCTTCAATGATATGTTTAAAGTTGGCACAGGTGATGGCATGACCTGCCTAGGTAAAATCGCACCATACTTAGGGAAAACAGTTTTTACTATTTTGTTTGATAATACTAGCATAGATCTATCGAAATCAAAGCTAAAAATTTTGGAAAAGCAAGGACTCTTTTAACTCCTCTGTGCATACCTAAACAAGGAAAAACAAACAAACCACATAATGTGTAGCCAGCAGGAATTTGGAAAAGTTTGAGGGGGAATCAAAAGAAAACAACATCACTGTGTAAAATCACACCATATCGAAGATATTATTGTCTTTTGCTTTATAATACCTTCATAGAGCTACCGGTATCACTCAAAAAAGTTGGGAAAGCAAGGACTCTTTTAAATTTCCTTGGCACGCCAAGCAGGGAGAAAAAAACATGCTACATATTGCGTAGCCAGCAGGGACTTGAGAAAGTTTGAGGGGAAATCAAAAGTAAACAACGCACCGTGTGAAATCGCACCACATGGAAGATATTATTTGCTTCAGAATAGCTTAATATCAGAAGTGTGTTTCCTACTTCCAAACTAAGGGAAACACAAGACCCACTTGGGTTCACGTTAGCAATGAGCAGAGCGCATAGACTTAAGTAGCCAAGACCTTTAAATCAGAAATTTTATTGTGAAAAGGAGCGCATCAAGTCTTGAAAATCTCATGTGTAGAAAAACAGATACGCTTTTCGTTACTGTTCATACAAGAGCCCGATGGGTAAAACCGGCTCGGCCGGGTGAACCGATATTCTCAATCCGATGCTACTGATTGGAAGCCCTTCGGTCGACGCCGGCGTATGCTATAAAGCAAGGATTTTTTCTTTTACCGACATACTTGCCCTGATAAGATATCTACATCTATACTATAAAGCAATGTAATAGAATCCCAAGTTTAAGAAGTAATCAAAATAAAACCATAGGCCTAACAGTTTGTAAAACTGAATTTAGAGTGAATATTTTGTATGAAAATAACTTGGCCTGACGGCCGCTTGCTAAAACATGATAAAATTCATTGGGGAAGGCATAACTGCTTTTGTCGCTATGCCGGAAACAAAGCAAATAGCACAGCCAGAAAACTAAATACCGCGAATATAAATATGAACGGGGCTGCATCAGAGCGTAAAATAGGCTTACCACTAAATAGTTTATTTCTGTAATTGTGAAAACAACCACCATTTAGCCGCTACAATCATTTTTGACTCTGTTTCAATCGCTCCTCTTTCACACTTTTTAAAAGTATTAATGGTAGTTTGTGGCCAGAGTATTTCTTTGTGAGCATTACCGGTCTTGATAAAGAAAATGAGATTATCACCATGACGTAAATACGACATGAGGAGGTGCATGAGAAGCATGAACGTTTCGTTGCTGCACACACAAGTGCACGATCGGTGAAGCCGGCATAGCTGGCTGAACCATATCATTTAACCCCGACGTTACTGATGGGGTCCCGGTGGGCAAAGCAAGCTGGTTAATATTAAAAATGAAAGGTTACCGCTTAAATACGACGAAATAATGCAAAAATATGACGTAGCCTACTGTGCAAGTTAATATCAAATAATTAATAAAAGGTGATCGATTTATAAGGCTAAATTAATATTAAAGTTGCAGGTGAAAATGAAGCACTTACAAAAATCTTTATAAATAATATAAGGATTAGAACATAAGTTTAAAGAGTAAGTGAGCGACGTGTTTTTTGTCGTTTTGCAGATTGCACTGACGAAGCTGACAGCAGGCAGCGAAAGCTTTGCAAATTTTTGTAATAAAGTTGAGCTATACTATTCAAAAAAATCATTTTTTTAGAGTTGGCAATGAAAAGCAGTCAAAAATCTAGTAAATACTCACAGGTATACAAGATTCGTTTGCATCGCTCTCATAAACCGTGCTTGCGTCAGCACATGAAAAATAATCACCGTCGATGAAAACCAACACCATCCAAATTGTAGGTGCAACCAATGCAAACAAGAAATATTTGCAACAAGTATAGGAGCAACAACCATCAAATCCCGGTTTGGGACCACAACCTTTGCGAGTTCCTGTGCATAATTTCCAAAAGCTCGGGTTAAAACCGACGCCAATTGTAAACAAAATAACACAAGGCGCAAGTATGAAGAGAAGTGCATAAGGTATCCGCTCACTTTTGTCACCACATGGACAACGAAATACAACAATTTCCACGAGTCTTTCGACAGCCAAAGTAACAAGACCAACGAATACCACCAATATTCCTCCTTTATAATTTTGAAGTTGTCTGACGATTTTATCAAATCCACTTGGTTTTAAAGCCATTGCTTATATGCAGTAAACCACTAAGCCTACCATCAAAATCAGCTCTACTGAAAACAAGGTATTTTTAAAACACAAATCATATGTTTGTGTGGACTTTTTGTGCAACTAAATCTCAGCGTTTGTTTCATGACTTTTCCGGATCGAATCCTTTGCTAGTGACATCAAAACAAACTTTAGATCTATGGTACTGTATACTGGGAATTTATGATGATATGAGGTAAATTTAACTACTGTCTACTTAAAACTAACTTCTGCTTTGCAAACGTGCTACATGGATCAGACCGACTCAAACTTTTACACCAAATATACGACAAGATTAGTTGTTTTGGCTTATGGTCTCTTCTTTCAAATCCTGACTGTAACCTAATTCATAATTTTCGTAAGAGTAAATTTGCTACAGACAATACTTTCATCTAAAGTAAAACCAAAATCACATTCAAAAGTGATCTTTAAAGTGAAAGTTTTGTCGTGCTAACTGGAAGCAAAACTATCAGCCGTTTTACGACTACTTCCTTTTTAAACATCATTTTATTTTACGATAACTGTGCAGTTGGCCTGCTCGATTCAAAGAGAAAAAGGGCCACATTAAGCAAAGTTTGTTTTGTGAGTCGAATGCCGAGGTTATCCGACTTTTGATCTCGAAACAAACATAAATACCTTTTTTTGAGGGAGGGGATCAACTTTTTCATAGAGATTATTTTGCTCATATCCGTCTAAATACAAACATGAATACTTGTTTTTGGTGGGAAATCAATTTTTTCATAAAAGTTTTTCGCTCATTTTAGCCTCAGAACAAGTATGAAGACGCTTTTTTTGAAATTTATTTTTCAAAGAGCTCTTAGTTCTATTTTCGACTTAATGACTATTTTATTTTATTTTATTTTCACTTCCCGCCCGAGAGCGGCATGTGCCGCGCTTCGTTGCCTTGCCACAGCAACCAAGCGCGTGATATCACGCCCTTCGCTGTTGATCTTCGCGCTCCGCTTCAACGGAAAGCGTGATATCACGCGAATGTTTTAGCTGTTAGTGCGGAAACGTATGTAAACAGCAATGATTTTTACTGCAGTTAACCTGTTAACCGTTCTCGGTGTAAATTTACACCCAGCCCATGTCCAATTAAAATGACAGCGGTGTATTTTTACATTTGCTTACTAGCGCGCTAAACCACAAATGCTTTGAGTGTAATTTTACACCCATTTCATTGTAGCAAATAAATAGCAGTAAATGGCATCTAATGCGTTTCCAAATTACATGTAGTCGCTAATTTATTACTGACAAATTCAGTGTGCCCTAAAAATTGATGAGTAGTGGTATTTGTGTGTCCAAACTCTGGAAGCTATTTCTTGTGAATATTGTGTCATATATACTTTTTGTTAACCCTTCAAAATGAGTGCTAGAAAAAAACAAAAGTTGAGTGACAGTTGTATTTCTGATCTTGTAATTGCAAGTGATTCTGATTCGGATATTAGTATGAGTGAATTATCTGAAAGCAGTGTAGAATCGTTCAATGATGAAAGTGATGACAATCAAATTGTTTTGCCTAGTGACTGGACAAATACAGAGTGTACACGCTTGCCATTCGTATTTCAAAATAATAGTGGTGTCCAATTTACAGTTGATGACAATAACAAACCCATGCAATTTTTTGATGAAATTGTTTTTGAGCACATTGTAAATGAAACAAATCTATTTGCAAAACAGTTTTTTGATGAAACCCAAAATACCAATATTGAAAGGGTTAAAATATTGGTATTTTGGGAAAAAAATCTTGTCATTTTGAGTTGCCCATAGATTTGGAAACCTGACGCTTAACAGGTTAAAGGTTGGGAAAGCTCTTAGTTTAATGTTTTCACTAAACACTTATGGTTTTATGCAGAAAGCAGAGTTAGTTTAGGTCTAGCTTAAGCCCAGGCCGAGCTTGCGCAGGTCGGGCTTACAAAGGGAGACTTGGTGTTGTGCAGAAACTAAACTCAAACGAGACTTTTGAAAGCCCGACTTAATGTATTATGACGTTACCGTTATTGAAAACCCAACTTATGAATAGATTATGAGGTTGCCGTTAAATATAATATATTTTGTGGCGTCATGTTGGCAGATGACACGCTGTACGTTATTATGGTGCGATACAAATAGAAGTTATTGTTTGCAAAAAGGTTTGATTGAACCGGTTACAGTAAGTGATACGGCATGTTACGTAACCATGTTACTGATTTAAGCTACCTGAGGTCCATTGCCCAAATGTAGCAACAGCAATACAATAACAAGGGTTTTGCTTCATTGCATACATAAGTCGCGATTTGAGCCATCGACAATGGTGACCTAAATAAGGCTGACTTAAACAATTAGTTAAGCTATGCTTAACGTAAAAACTTCTTTCTGCATACAAAATCGATGGCTTAAGTTGGGCTTAGACAAGTTTAGAAAAACCTGGCTTAAGCCTACTTTCTGCATAAGATCCTTAATTTCTAATAAAATGAGTTTATTCTTTTTAATTCAGTTGCAATGATATTGTACAAACGAAAATTAACTCGAAGTTGCTTTAAACATTTTCGAGTTCGAGTTCAAGGCCGAGTCACACAAAATTTTGAGTTTGGAGTTCAAGTTCGAGTTCGAATTCGGCAAAAAGATCGAGTTCTTTCGAGTTCGAGTTTGAGTTCGCAGCCCTGGACTGCTATTAAATACCTCGGATAATCATTGGATCAACTGGAGGCAAATTGTGAAGTTTGCTGTTGTTTGCTGGGGATTTCTTTAACTTGGGGACGCGATAGAAATTTTGCAAGTACTCAAGCCAGTTTTCTATGAACACACATCAAAGATTTTTGAAAACAGCCTATGCTCACTTGATGCTTCTACCTAATTTCTACTAGAAAACCTTTTTTGCTTTCTTTTCGGAGATAAACGTTTACGAAAGCAATTATTTTATTCATTTTTGTTGTGAAAACAACAACCTACTTGTTCTAATGTTTCATTGCTGACATTCTTTCTCAACTTAAAGGCTTTTTTTGGTAATCAACTTTATGAAATCGAATTTTGCCTGGCTATATCTGTTTAGGGGTTGGCCCTATGCCCTTTATTTTGACGCTGCTAACAAATATATAATTATAAAAAATTTGAGGATCTTTGCCTTTGTTCCACAACAATTTTCGGTTGGAACACGTGGGTCACAGCTTGTTGCAAAAGTGAACAACTAATCGTATTATTAAGGTTTCCATGCCGTCCTTATTTTGAAGGACTACGTCTTAGAATATAATGTTGTCCTCACTTCTAAGAAATGTCCCTATTTTTGACAATACGTTTTTATTTTGTTTTATTTTATGCAATATGTAAGTGTATCAGTCTGTTTTTATGTAAACTGTTCTCATTCAAAATTGAAATTTACAATACGAATTTACCTAAATAATTTGGCGGGGTGTACTGAGATTGTAAGCAAATTGTTTTGAAACCACCAAAAAAGGGCATTTAACCCAATATGCGCACACAAATGTTCACATTTTACCAAAAATTCTGATTAATCTTAAAAAAAGCAGTAGAAAAAATATTTGTCTGCAGTTGTCATTTATTTTGGTTCCAGGTTGACGGAAGTCCTGCTTATCGTATTTTGCCGCCATTCGGTAAAATCCAACGACCGCTTTGTAAACTTTTCGAGAAAAACAACTTTTTCCTTTGCTGTGTATTTGTAGCACGATACCACTTAATTGGTTTCGTGTTACAAATACGAAGTGAAATAGTTGCGCTTTAAACCAAACAAAAGACACGGTACTGGTAATTGTTAGCTTCATGCATTTACACTAAACTTGTGAAGTTTTTCCAGATTATACTGAAAAAATTAAAAAAACTTCAAGTTTTGCCAAATAAAAACAAAGAGGAGAAACCTTTGCGGACTCCCAGAACTCAAGAAACCCATTTACTTTTCTGCGGAACATTAGAGTTACGGGGAATCCCTGTTAAAAAGCACTGATATCGCTTTTTACAACAGCAATTTTCTTTAAATAATATCATCCAAGTTCGATTGAAAATCACAAAACACGCTTTGCTTGTTTTTCAATTGCCTTCTACCAGGTATAGGCGAAAATATTACACAACTTTACAAAAAAACATTGCAACATTACAACAGAAAACATTACACAACTTTTTCTACCGCTATTTTCCATTAACGAAACCTTTACTTAAAGCAGTGCTACTCAACGTTTATCACATCGCGGTTTACTTTTCGCCAAGAATTCGCTTTAAGTTCCACATTTACCTAGAATTTGTTTCAGAACTCACGAGTAGACATAATTGAGATCAGCAAAATAACGAAAAAAACCAAGAACACGTGTAATTTATATTTAATGCAAAACTTGAGCTTGCGTATTGGATATGGGATGATAAAATCGCAAATGTCTCAGCCAAAACTGAAATGGCTTTGAAAAAGTCGCACGGCTCACCTGAAAAAGCTTCGCAGCCCACTGATTGAAAAGCACTGACTTCAAGGCAGTAGTTCTCGCGCTTTTTTTGATGCGCTCGCGTTTGACAAAAATCGCTACACTTGCAACGCATTAGATAACATTACACATTGAGATTTTTTGATCAGTTCTTTTCACACGATTTTATGTTTATTTTTATGCTGCTCAGTTTTTGCACTTCTTTTTGTAGGTGTGAATCTATTTTAAGGCTGATATTATCTGCATCAGTGATAGTTAACCAACAACACGGTAAAATCATTAAAAATAAGCGGATATAAATGTTACTTTTTTTAATTTTTGCACCGAACCCGGAGGATCCGCTATTTATGCGTCAGGTAAACTGAAATATTTCGAACTAAAAGGCTTAAAAATTAATAGTCAAGCAAATTATGAAGGTGTACTGTGGGTCAATGTCATGGAAGAAAATGGAGAAGGCCTGGTTTTCGGGTCAGTGAATCGACATCCTGGTTATAATATTTAATCTTTGAAGATGCCTTCATCAGTTTGTTACGCAAAATGAAAGCAAAACAAAACTACATTGTTTTAGGTGATTTTAACATCAATTTAGATAATGTGAATCAGGCACAAGCTAGTATTAACTATAGTGATCATGTCAATTCCATTTGTTGCTCACAGATCATAACCAAGGCTACAAGAACAACAGAGTTCACAGCAACTGTGGTTGACCAAATTTATGTCAATCCGACCGTCATGTCCGACCTTAGCAAATGTAATCAACCTATCAGTAATAAAGCATGACATATTGGAACATTTTTTGTCTGCCTAAAAATCAATTTTTGCTCTAATCGCAAAGAACTCAGTAGACTGAAGTTGAGAAATTTTACAGCAGGTAAGATTACCATAATTATTAATACTTTTTGACAGATCGAGAGCGATCGCAAAACGCTTGCTTTGCTAGTCAGAATTCCACATCGGACGGTTTCATGAACGTAATGCTAAACTTTATCAATATCTCAAAAATAGTTCAAAGTTGCAAAAAAACCGTGAATAATCACGGCAACCTCAACCTCAACAAAGCGTAAAAACAAGTTATTTAAGCGATAAAGTGTCAACAAAATGAACTGATAACAAAAGCTTACATTGAAATTCTATGCAAACAATACGTTGTTGGTCTTCCAACAAATTTTTGAAGGGTGCCGCAAATGGTAATGACGTCACGTGCGATTGATTTATAAGTGGCCAATACTCTTGCAACATGCTTGGTGGGCAACTTAATCATTCTAACTTGGCAAAGCACCAAGTGCGCGGGCAAGCTGTTTTGATGAGAGAAAAGCGGCTTAATACAGGATTAAAAATACTCAACTTACTGCACTGTAGGTATATTAGCACCCGGAGGATTTGAACACATTTTTTACCTTCTGCCCAAGAAAAATCTTTTCAGTTACCGTATCGAAGTTTTAATCCGACCATATTGCGTACGCATGCTTATTACCAAACCTAAAAATTTTGCTTTGATAGTGCAAACTTTTTAAAACTATGGTTAGTTTACATGGCACTAATTGGATACAAAATTGCGCTGCATCTTACTAAACTCATGCAATTTCACAATTCAGTTTGAAATTACGCCGATAAATTTGCACTACAAAATCAAGCCGGGATCAAGGAAAAACATTTTAACGCAATTAAGTTTATAATCATTCGGCTCGTTTATGGAAGTTGATGGGCAACAGCTACAAATATTAAAGCCAGTTCTTTTCTGACGTGGTAAAGTGATTCTGATTTATTTTTTTTAAAAACACGCTCACTAAAGTTGGCGTTTTTTTGATGAAGCAAAACCACTAAATCAAATTGGCGCACTCATGTGGCAGAGTGTAAAAGGAAATCAAAGCCTACATGCTTAATTTTATATATACAGTAAACTTTAAAAAGCAATTTTCCGATGATGCACTGCACACCGCAATATGTTAGTTTGATGTTTCAAAATATTTATACAAAAATAAATTTATTTCAATTCAAGAGAATGATTTTGCTCGTTCTCTTTTATTTGTTGTTTGAGATGTAGCAGTTGAAGTATTTAGCCAATAGTTCCATTTTAGTTTTTTGCTTGTAATGTCCTCCAAGTTTGTGTGAGACAGATCATAGTTTCCTCGTTCTAAGTTATGGTGCAAATTGCTCCAATAAATATGTGCTGCTGGTTTGTTTTCCTTTTTATCCTTTTTATATTGTTCTACCACCTTCTGAGCTTGGTTCTTCGTTTCTTTACGCTCTTGCTCTTCAGAGCTTTTCCCTGAAATTAGCTAAAGCAAACGAGTTATTTTAAAAAATGGTATTTGGAATTTAGTAATTATGGGCTAGGACTACCAACATACAATTAAAGCCGTAACGGTTCCGCTAGATCTAATTCAAACTGCTGCGAATTGGACGTGTTTGAACTCACTTTTCCAACAAGTTCTAATCAAACAGCCATAGGGCCAATGACATATTATATATGTAATGCCCAGAGCATTGATTTCGGAGAAGGAGGGATTCTAAAGAGGCATTGATTGTTTATTATGATCCGAGTCAATGATAATTTCTGCCAAATATGGTTAACGAAGCCCTCAAAATGACTCTAGGTTGTTGGTGGATGCAGAAGTATGACCATATTTTCGTCATAAGTACTGAAAAACAATTCTGTTGGCAGTCAGCTTCCATAATTTGTTTGGAGACTAGCAAAAATGGGGCAACCAACTTTTTTTAGTACAACCACTTTCACAACTTCCATTAAAACTTTTTCAACCCACCAACGTGCGAAGCACAAAAAATTTGCTCAGTTTGTCTAATCGTAATCCAATACTGCTTACAGGCTTGTCAACGGCGTTTACAAATTCACTGACAAGAAGTTCCTTCATCTTTTGTTTGCATTTTGAATTTATCTTTTCCTGATGGTATGTCATTGATGAACAGGCTTTTACTGAATAGTAAACAACAAAAATTGCAAGTGGAATTACGCAGGCAAGCGACATGCCAATAATTTGCGATCGATGTTTGCTTTCTCTATAAGTAGAAGTGAAGGGACTTTCTCCCTGTAAGACAAAAACAGCAATTCTTATGATATTACAAAATAGAATAAAATGGACATATTTCGCGGACGAAAAAAAGCATAAAATTACATCCAGAAAACAATAAATATTAAGCAAGAGTTACTTTTTCATTGTCTACCCTTAAAAACATTCAATCATCATTTTAACGAGTGGAGTAATCAAGGAGAAAAGGCAAGAGTCTCGTGCTCTTTTCAATATGAAATTGAGACTACCATTGAACTAGTTAGCAAGAACATTTTGCAAGGGACAAACTTTGTGTGATACGTATAATACTTTTAGGCAATTACACTCGACTCTCGCTCATTCAAACCTCGTTAATCCGGACTTCGGTTTATCCTAACAGCGGCCGTGAAAAAAAGCTAACCAACTTTTCTCCACTTCGCTGTTCTACATCACAAGCCCCAACCATGTAAATACAGTTATTTTATTTGATTTGTATTGCATAAAGTACAGTATATAGATTTGTATTGTTCTGACTTTTTCCTTATCCGGAGCGGTTCCCGCACCATTCAGTCCGGAAAAATGAGGGTCAAGTATATATTTATTTTACTGAGTTGCTTATATAAGGAATACAAATATAAACCATTCACTAAGATGAATAAAATTTCCAAAAAGTGACAAGGCAAAACGACAAAAAACATGTCGCTTACTTACTCTTTAAATCTTCGCAATTAAACTGCTAAAATTAAAATCATGCTGCCAGAACTATTAGAAAGTAAATCTATACCATAAAGCAGAGTTCTGTGTGTGTGTTCGTTCGTTCGCTTGAACCCTTCCGAAACTGCTGATGGTGCAAACATGAAACTTGGCACGATTGAACATTGTCTAGGTGTGAGTATCATAAGAATATTTGTAATGTCATCATGACATCATAATCAAAAATAAATTTTTAAATATAGAATTTCATGATGGAGCAAAACTGTTTCTTGCTCAAACGAAAGCCAGCATTCAGCCTATCACTTTTCAAAAAATTTCATTTTTTTTGGGTCCATGATGACGTCACAATCAACGCTTGATTGCTCAATTTGGTAGCTGTATTTTCTCAAAAACTACTGGTCGTAGAAACGCAATTGAACACATTTTCAGAATATATTGATGAGGTGATTTCAATAAAAACCAACTCTACAACAATTTAAGCTCATTTCACGATTCAACGAGCAATTCCTTATTTAAGTATTTTAAACCTTTTCTTAGCATGCTTCTCTTTTTCTCTAGCACGCTGACAATTCGCTTCAGATGTCATAATGCCGTCTGGTGCGATTATCATTGTCTTCCTAACAGAGATCATAACATAATAATTTTTTTTTTGATTGCAACATTTCCACAAAATCAGTTTACATGTACTTAAAAACTGATTTATGACTTCATTTCTCTATCGATTTTCAACAAATTAAAGGTTATTTTAAGGTAATTCCGACAACATATGACATGTGCTTTTACTATTTGTTTTTGTACAACAAAAATTGAACCTTAAAACGTGTAGTGTAACTTTTTATTCCTTCCCAAAAAGTGGTAAGCTCAGTAAAAACAGGTAACTTTAACACATAAAAGTTATAATGAGTTACTAACAATTAGTGTTGTTTGAAAGTTTTGAAAATTTGCTTTCCAGCAATATGTGACTCTAATTAGTTAGAGCAAAGGATTATTCATGATGGCTGATCAAAAATCGGTTGCCATACATTATTTTCCATTTTTAGTTGAACAATTATCCTACTAGAGCTAACAAACTTGCAATTGTTGAACAAAGTTAGTTCTTTGGTACATTTTGACTATTTTCCTCACAAGCATGCTTCTTTGGCATTATCTGTCTTCGTTTTTAAAAACATCAAAAAACTTAGTCTCTAAACATTTATGAAATGTGGCCTAACGCTTAAAAATACTAGAAATTTTGAGTCCTTCATTTCACAAAATTGCAATTTCTAGAAAAACTAAGTCCTTTGGTACATTTTATCTATTCATTCTCGATATCATGGATCTTTGGCATTATCTATCAACATTTTCAAAACGATTCATTTAAAAATCAAGTCTCTAAAAACTTTAATAACTAGCCAACTCCAAGACAAACACTTGGTGATCCCCCAAGGAAAATAGAAGGATGAATAAAGATAGTCCTATTTAATCTTTTGCAACAAAATATTGCTGTCGAGCTACATATCATCTAACTGTTGAAGCAATTTTTCTTTGCAATTGGTTAAGGTCGGCGCAACCAAGTGATTTGATATTCTTAACCTCAATATTATTAACGGAGGCCCTGCCATTGTAATAACTTAACTGTAAGTATTTCATTTGAGGTTAGTTTGCTTTTTGCATGGCGGCGTTTATGCCAGAACCAAGAAACATGCGTGCAGTCACAGGCGTTAGCTCGTAATAATTTGCCTGCAGTAACGAAAAATTCGTATGTAGTGGTCCTAATATTTATCTTAATGTTGGAAATACATATCAATCATGTTGGCGCTCTCCTACGACTTTGATGTGCATTCAAGCAGTTGCTGAATTTAAAGGATAGAAGTCTGTTTAGTTTAACCCAGCTCTGGTACCATGGGGTCAATATGACCCCAGGCTTATTTGATAGGCTAAGTATTCCAAACGTTGAGATTACAAGCTTTCATCTCGCTTTGTATTTTCTTTGCAGCTTCTAGAAAGTAGAGTATTCATTCTCGAAGCTTTTTGTCTGACACTTTTCAAGACAATCCGTCAGAAATAGAGTGGAAATGTGAAGTGAGTCACTTATATAGAGACACAGTTGACGAAAAAGAAAAAAGGAAAAAGCTCTATCATGATTGGTAAAAGAAGCGACCAATAGAAGGAGCGGAAACTAATGTGTAATTTTTAGACCATAAACGAATTCCTTTTGTTTGCATAAATTTGGTTTGGATGTTTTGATGTACGTGGCTTCAAGCGTGGAAAGGTGAAAAGAAGTACGGCCACGGGCAAGAATAGAAAATCTGTTGTCATTATATTCGTGTGCGCATGTAGGGTTTTGTAAAAGATGTTGTCCTATGGCAGAAAAGGAAGTTTTAGTTTTAAAGCTTCTGATTGGCTTGCAAGAGCGGGCCAATGTGCTTCGGTCCTGAGAAATATGCTCCTGGAGAATGGTTTTCGGCACGTGCTGCTTAATCCTCCTAATCTTAGAACCATGCATTGTCTACACCTCCACACAACTTCTGCCTGCAGCCAAAAAGGATGTACTACCCGCTTTTCATCAAAGCAACATTGTTTACCAATTTCTGTGCCACTGCGATAGTCGGTACGTGGGTCGTACGTCTCAAAGGCTACAACAGAGGATTAAGCAGCACGTGCCGAAAACCATTCTCCAGGAGCATATTTCTCAGGACCGAAGCACATTGGCCCGCTCTTGCAAGCCAATCAGAAGCTTTAAAACTAAAACTTCCTTTTCTGCCATAGGACAACATCTTTTACAAAACCCTACATGCGCACACGAATATAATGACAACAAATTTTCTATTCTTGCCCGTGGCCGTACTTCTTTTCACCTTTCCACGCTTGAAGCCACGTACATCAAAACATCCAAACCAAATTTATGCAAACAAAAAGAATTCGTTTATGGTCTAAAAATCACACATTAGTTTCCGCTCCTTCTATTGGTCGCTTCTTTTACCAATCATGATAGAGCTTTTTCCTTTTTTCTTTTTCGTCAACTGTGTCTCTATATAAGTGACTCACTTCACCTTTCCACTCTATTTCTGACGGATTGTCTTAAAAAGTGTCAGACAAAAAGCTTCGAGAATGAATACTCTACTTTCTGCAATTTTCAAATTCTGTACCACCAATCAACTTTGCAGGTTCTTGTTAACTGTTTCTATTCATGCAATCTTTAGTTTCTATTCCTCCAGCTGCTTAAAACATCACCCAGCATTGTCCATCAGGGCGCAAGAGATGCTTCCTTTGTCCGAGATCGAAGGACAAAAAGTACAGATTCACCTGCAGTAGAAGCCATAACACCACTTGCGAAGAACACAGCAAGATGGTCTGTAATCAGTGTCAGAAGTAAAATATTTGTAATATAGCTTTGAAAAAAGCTGTTTTAGCCATAAGCTTTTCGTGACGCTCTCATCAGTGGCGGTATCGCGTCAAAAGGGAAGATCTAGAGTGAATGAGTCTTTTATGTGAATAATTTGGATGTTACGTAATCAAGACAGGCCAATGATTGCGTTTGTATTGCAAAGCGCGCGAAAGAAAGATTTCGCAAGTGCGAAAGTTAAAGAAGGCGCGGCAGGAGGCCAAATGCTACGATTATCGAAAGAGTTTGAGAGTGTAAACAAACTCTTTCTGTCTGCATAACACCGGGCGTCGGGTCTTGATATAAGTAGCCTCTAAAAGATTGAGATGGAAAGAGCTGCGCGCTGCGGCAAGGATTGAAAACCGCTTATCATCATAGTTTAATGCGCATCGATCATTATCTAAAAGATGCTGACCAATGGCGGAGTCACAATCCGGTTTGGTGTCGGTTCGTTTGCACGATCTGTGTGGTTGAGATCGGCGTGGACGAGTCAATTGCTGTCTTAACCATTGCGGAACATGTTGCTTGATGCGATCCTGTAGTCGTTGAGATGTTCGCCCTACGTACCGACGTACGCCCTAGTCGGTACGTAGGGCGAACATCTCAACCACTACAGGATCGCATCAAGCAACATGTTCCGCAATGGTTAAGACAGCAATTGACTCGTCCACGCCGATCTCAACCACACAGATCGTGCAAACGAACCGACACCAAACCGGATTGTGACTCCGCCATTGGTCAGCATCTTTTAGATAATGATCGATGCGCATTAAACTATGATGATAAGCGGTTTTCAATCCTTGCCGCAGCGCGCAGCTATTTCCATCTCAATCTTTTAGAGGCTACTTATATCAAGACCCGACGCCCGGTGTTATGCAGACAGAAAGAGTTTGTTTACACTCTCAAACTCTTTCGATAATCGTAGCATTTGGCCTCCTGCCGCGCCTTCTTTAACTTTCGCACTTGCGAAATCTTTCTTTCGCGCGCTTTGCAATACAAACGCAATCATTGGCCTGTCTTGATTACGTAACATCCAAATTATTCACATAAAAGACTCATTCACTCTAGATCTTCCCTTTTGACGCGATACCGCCACTGATGAGAGCGTCACGAAAAGCTTATGGCTAAAACAGCTTTTTTCAAAGCTATATTAAAATTTTGTACCACCAACAAGATTTTTGTAAAATATTTGTGTATTGTACACTCCACTACATTTATCAAGCAATAAACACTGATTGATAACAAAATGCGTTTTTCTTCTGGTGTCCAAATATATTTTCAGTAATGCGGTCATATTGACCCCAAGGTACTGCTAACGTGATTTTTTTCATGGTACCAGAGTAGGGTTAAGAACGCCTATGGTGATAACAGAGCAAATAAGACATTGCCAGCACGTGATAAACTTGAGAAACATGTAAGGGCTATGCGCACCAGCCCACATGTTTTTTTAATCGATTGCGTTTAAAGAAACGTTCGTTTTTGCTAAAAGTAATTCTATTAACATCTTACGCTATGCCAACATGCAATAAGCAATTATTTATTTAGTTGTTTTTTAAGCATGCATTTTTTTCTGTCTTGAATCCTTTTTAAAAGCAGTGTTCCGTCATAATTTTAAATGGCATCACAATGTTTGCCACTATATAGTGAGAACAGCGGCAGGCAGCAAAATTATCCATCATCATATTGATAGCAAACACAAACAGCAGAGCCCATTAGTGATATTTGTAATTGTTAGGCTATTTGTATCGGTACGAAATACTGATCTACATTTAAAAAAAGGGAGGTCTGGATTGGGGAAAGTTAAATGTTAAACCTGGGGCAAAGTTAAATGTAAGAAAAATCCCAAGTTGAAAAAAGATCAAAATAAAGCAATAATAGCATCGGCTTGTTAGATAGGATTAAGAGGAAACGTTTTTGTTTGAAAATAGCTCAATAGGCGCCTATTGGAATAGGTTGTATGACCTTGAGAAATGCCCCGGCTCCTTTTCATGCTATGGTTGCATTAAAGCAAACAGCGCAGCCAAAGAACGTAAAGTCACAAGTATAAATACGACAAGGTGCCCACCAAATCGTCAAACGGGCCTACCACCAAATAGCTCATTTCTTTAATTATCAAAACCACTAACATTTTGACTATGCTTCAGCCCCCATGTCCTTACACTTTTGAATCGTACGAACGATAGTTTGTGACATCATTTTATTTTGAATGCTTCCCGTCCTGATTTATAAACCAAGATAATCGCCATTACGCGTATAGGAGCTATGAATTGTATCTTCTAAAACTTTTCATTGCTGCTCTCACAGATGTTTGTACGGTGAAGCCGGCGCAACTGCCTTCAATGATACGTTTAAAGTTGGCACAGGTGATGGCATGACCTGCCTAGGTAAAATCGCACCATACTTAGGGGAAACAGTTTTTACTATTTTGTTTGATAATACTAGCATAGATCTATCGAAATCAAAGCTAAAAATTTTGGAAAAGCAAGGACTCTTTTAACTCCTCTGTGCATACCTAAACAAGGAAAAACAAACAAACCACATAATGTGTAGCCAGCAGGAACTTGGAAAAGTTTGAGGGGAAATCAAAAAAAAACAACGTCACCGTGTGAAATTGCACCATATGGAAGATATTATTGTATTTTGCTTTATAATACCTTCATAGAGCTACCGAGATGAAATCTAAAATTTTTGGGAAAGCAAGGACTCTTTTAACTCTTCTCGGCACGCCAAGCAGGGAGGAAAAAAACATGCTACATATTGCGTAGCCAGCAGGGACTTAAGAAAAGCAAACAACGCACCGTGTGAAATCGCACCACATGGAAGATATTATTTGCTTCAGAATAGCTTAATATCAGAAGTGTGTTTCCTACTTCCAAACTAAGGGAAACACAAGACCCACTTGGGTTCACGTTAGCAATGAGCAGAGCGCATAGACTTAAGTAGCCAAGACCTTTAAATCAGAAATTTTATTGTGAAAAGGAGCGCATCAAGTCTTGAAAATCTCATGTGTAGAAAAACAGATACGCTTTTCGTTACTGTTCATACAAGAGCCCGATGGGTAAAACCGGCTCGGCCGGGTGAACCGATATTCTCAATCCGATGCTACTGATTGGAAGCCCTTCGGTCGACGCCGGCGTATGCTATAAAGCAAGGATTTTTTCTTTTACCGACATACTTGCCCTGATAAGATATCTACATCTGTACTATAAAGCAATGTAATAGAATCCAAAGTTTAAGAAATAATCAAAATAAAACCATAGGCCTAACAGTTTGTAAAACTGAATTTAGAGTGAATATTTTGTATGAAAATAACTTGGCCTGACGGCCGCTTGCTAAAGCATGATAAAGTTCATTGGGGAAGGCATAACCGCTTTTGTCGCTATGCCGGAAACAAAGCAAATAGCACAGCCAGAAAACTAAATACCGCGAATATAAATATGAACGGAGCTGCATCAGAGCGTAAAATAGGCTTACCACTAAATAGTTTATTTCTGTAATTGTGAAAACAACCACCATTTAGCCGCTACAATCATTTTTGACTCTGTTTCAATCGCTCCTCTTTCACACTTTTTAAAAGTAGTAATGGTAGTTTGTGGCCAGAGTATTTCTTTGTGAGCATTACCGGTCTTGATAAAGAAAATGAGATTATCACCATGACGTAAATACGACATGAGGAGGTGCATGAGAAGCATGAACGTTTCGTTGCTGCACACACAAGTGCACGATCGGTGAAGCCGGCATAGCTGGCTGAACCATATCATTTAACCCCGACGTTACTGATGGGGTCCCGGTGGGCAAAGCAAGCTGGTTAATATTAAAAATGAAAGGTTACTGCTTAAATACGACGAAATAATGCAAAAATATGACGTAGCCTACTGTGCAAGTCAATATCAAATAATTAATAAAAGGTGATCGATTTATAAGGCTAAATTAATATTAAAGTTGCAGGTGAAAATGAAGCACTTACAAAAATCTTTATAAATAATATAAGGATTAGAACATAAGTTTAAAGAGTAAGTGAGCGACGTGTTGTTTTGTCGTTTTGCAGATCGCACTGACGAAGCTGACAGCTGGCAGCGAAAGCTTTGCAAATTTTTCTAATAAAGTTGAGCTATAATATTCAAAAAAATCATTTTTTCAAAGTTGGCAATGAAAAGCAGTCAAAAAACCTAGTAAATACTCACAGGTATACAAGATTCGTTTGCATCGCTCTCATAAACCGTGCTTGCGTCAGCACATGAAAAATAATCACCGTCGATGAAAACCAACACCATCCAAATTGTAGGTGCAACCAATGCAAACAAGAAATATTTGCAACAAGTATAGGAGCAACAACCATCAAATCCCGGTTTGGGACCACAACCTTTGCGAGTTCCTGTGCATAATTTCCAAAAGCTCGGGTTAAAACCGACGCCAATTGTAAACAAAATAACACAAGGCGCAAGTATGAAGAGAAGTGCATAAGGTATCCGCTCACTTTTGTCACCACATGGACAACGAAATACAACAATTTCCACGAGTCTTTCGACAGCCAAAGTAACAAGACCAACGAATACCACCAATATTCCTCCTTTATAGTTTTGAAGTTGTCTGACGATTTTATCAAATCCACTTGGTTTTAAAGCCATTGCTTATATGCAGTAAACCACTAAGCCTACCATCAAAATCAGTTCTACTGAAAACAAGGTATTTTTAAAACACAAATCATATGTTTGTGTGGACTTTTTGTGCAACTAAATCTCAGTGTTAGTTTCATGACTTTTCCGAATCGAATCCTTTGCTAGTGACATCAAAACAAACTTTAGATCTATGGTACTGTATACTGGGAATTTATGATGATATGAGGTAAATTTAACTACTGTCTACTTAAAACTAACTTCTGCTTTGCAAACGTGCTACATGGATCAGACCGACTCAAACTTTTACACCAAATATACGACAAGATTAGTTGTTTTGGCTTATGGTCTCTTCTTTCAAATCCTGACTGTAACCTAATTCATAATTTTCGTAAGAGTAAATTTGCTACAGACAATACTTTCATCTAAAGTAAAACCAAAATCACATTCAAAAGTGATCTTTAAAGTGAAAGTTTTGTCGTGCTAACTGGAAGCAAAACTATCAGCCGTTTTACGACTACTTCCTTTTTAAACATCATTTTATTTTGCGATAACTGTGCAGTTGGCCTGCTCGATTCAAAGAGAAAAAGGGCCACATTAAGCAAAGTTTGTTTTGTGAGTCGAATGCCGAGGTTATCCGACTTTTGATCTCGAAACAAACATAAATACCTTTTTTTGAGGGAGGGGATCAACTTTTTTATAAAAATTATTTTGCTCATATCCGTCTAAATACAAACATGAATACTTGTTTTTGGTGGGAAATCAATTTTTTCATAAAAGTTTTTCGCTCATTTTAGCCTCAGAACAAGTATGAAGACGCTTTTTTTGAAATTTATTTTTCAAAGAGATGTTAGTTCCATTTTCGACTTAATGACCATTTTATTTTATTTTGTTTTTTGTTAAGTTCAACTTTTGTCGAGAGTTTGGCGGGCCGCAACAAAGGTTTTTGCCGCAGGCTGTATGTTGTGCACGCTTGCTGTAACAGTATAGCTGTTAATAATGCCCGATTAATCCGCGAATGAGATCAGGTTGGTGCACCTGCAGCAAACACATCTACTTGCAAATAACATTAACGATTTCTTCATAAGTTATCCAGGAGTTCTCAAAACAAAATGAAACCGAAAATACAACGGTGAAAGTAGGCTATAAGCTCGTGAACATATCTTAATCGGAAAAATAACATAGGATACAGTAGGTCCGTATCAAAAATTGCAGCAGGCAAAGTTCAAAATGCACGGAGTTTGAAAGAAAAAAATTATCCATCGCAAATGACAAGCAACCAGTGACAGCACTCAATTTCCTCACACTCGTTTTTTTTTATCGTAGCCAGCTAAACTCATGTTCTGCTTGCATATCTCAATACCAATGAAATAATCCCATGCTAGATTTTGCACCAATCTGTCCTTCATCCATATCACGTTTGCAGAAGTTGTTTGTGAAAAAATTGTCCGTAGTATTCGCTGACAGGAATTTTTTTGCCTCAAGTTTTGCTTTCAGTTTTGCACGTTGTTTAGGCCAGATGTATAGTTGCGACAAAGTTCACATAAAACTGAAAATTAACGACGAGTAAAATATCATTGGCAAACTCAAGAAGAATTACGTATGGTTTCTAAAATTTTTTTATTGCGCGTTGATAAAGAAACAACAACAAATCTTTAGTGTTATTTAGAGTCACTTGCAGTTAAGAGTGCAGAAGTTTTCTAAGACTTGTTCAAGTTACAAATATTTTCAATTTCTTGTAAATTACAATATTCTAAACTTCCCAGTGAGCAAAACGTTTAAGCCTAATGTTTTTTCAAGAGGAGCAAAGCAGAAATTTTTGTGAGCGCGGAAATTGATTAAACGCCCTCAACATACATATTAATTGATTACACACACACGGCTTATGTTCAAAAACAGAAAACTTAAGAGGACACGGAAAGTGCAGGTTAGATTCAAAAAAATTAAACGTTAAACACCGTTCCTTTAACATCAAGTTTTCGAAAGCATTGGTTGTTATAAAAACCCAGCCTCTAAGATTGTTCAAATCAGAGCAGCCTTGGTGCCGGTCCCAAGCCCGGATATATGTGGGGGTTGCGACTGGAAGGACATCCGGCGTAAAACCTAGCCAAATGTTTTTAATACGCGTCGTATCTGACTTTATACCGGATCGGTCGAGGCCCGGTATAACAACGATCGTTAGCAGTGACTGGGCACCAAGGGCCACTGGTGAACATGCTACTTGGATGCAAAGAAGAGGTGGAAAGCAGTAGAGAAGAAAAAAGGAGAGAAATGAAGAGAAGAAGAAAGCTAAGAAGGTCAACCTGAGAATTGCAACATTAAATGTTGAAACCATGACCGGTAAAGGAAGAGAAGTAGCGAACCTTATGGAGCGAAGAGGAGTAGACACACTTGTGTGTGCAGGAAACTCGCTGGAAGGGGGAGAAAGCAAGATGCATAGGAGGAGAATATAAAATGTGGTACTGTGAAAGCGGAAACAAAAAGAATAATGTGGAAATCATACTAAAAAAAGAGCATGTGGAGAGGATAGTGGAATTGTGGAGAGCAACAGACAGGATAATATGCTTGAAGATGGTACTTGATGGTGTTATGTTGAATGTTATCAGTGCGCATGCGCCGCAGGTGGGGTGCATACGTAAAGAAAAGGAAGCATTTTGGCAGGACCTAGATGAGACGGTGGAAAAGATAACAAAGAATTGTGGTGGGAGCAGACCTGAATGGGCACGCAGGAGAAGGGAATAACGGTGATGAAGGATGCATGAGCGGACATGGATTGGGGAAAAGAAATAACGAAGGATAAGCAGTGGTTGATTTTGCTAAGAGAATGGAACTAGCGATCACTAACACCCACTTCGTAAAGAAACCAGCATATAGAGTCACCTACAACAATGGCGGATGCAGTTCGCAGGTGGATTACGTTGTGGTGAGAAGACGAAGGATCAAGGAGGTGGTGGATACAAAGGTTATTGTCGGTGAAAGTGTAGCGAAACAGCTCAGAATAGTAGCCAGTGCGATAATCATCTGGACGAAGTGGAGGAAAGCACCAAAACCAGTGCAGAGAACAAAATGGTGGAAGCTAAAAGACTCGAAAGTGACGAACGAATTTAAAACGGAAGTAATTAAAAGCGGAATACTTGGTGGAAAGGAAGACTGGCAAAGAGTAGCTGAGATAATACGGGAGCATAGCCAGAATGGAACTGGATGAAACATCGGGAAAAATTTGCACGGCAGGTAGACGGTAGATTTTGTGGTTGTACCAGGATGTCCAGGGGAAACTGAAGGATAAGAGAAAAGCTAAAAAGGTATGAGATACCAACAGAGATGATGCAAGCAAGTTGGTCTATAAAACTGCAAAAAAGCAAGCTAAGAGAGAAGTGGCAAAGGCAAGAAACACGGCATACAAGGAACTGTACGAAAAATTAATAACAAAGAAAGGGAAAATGAGTTGTTTAAGACAGCAAAGCAGAAAAACAGACAAAGCAAGGATGTACAATCGATAAGAGTAATCATGAGTAAAACTGGGAGATACAGATGGAAGAAGAGAAAGTGAAACAAAGATGGAAGGAGTGTTTTGACAACTTACTCAACCAGGATAACCCCAAAGAAAGAAGAGAAATGTGAAAAGAAGAGAGAGAAAGGGACGTGAAAGATATCTCTGGAGAAGAAGTCAGGACTGGGTTAAGGAAGATGAAGAAGGGGAAGGTGCATGGACCTGATGACACACCAGTGGAAGCATGGATCGCTCTAGGGAATAAAGATGTGAAGTTTCTAGTGAACTTCTTCAATAGCTCCTACGAGGGGAGAAGATGCCAGATGAATGGAGGAGAGGCGTGCTTGTACCTTTGTACAATGTAAAAGAGACATCAAGAAATGTGGAAATTACCGGGGGATCAAGTTGATGAGCCACACTATGAAACTGTGGAAGAGGATAATAGAAGCAAGGATAAGAAAAGTGATGATCATTGATCAACAATTTGGGTTCATGCCAGGAAGGAGTGTCACCGACGCAATCTTCTGTTTGAGGATGCTGTTGGAAAAGTGGTCTGAAGTGCAGAAGGCAGTGCACTGTGTCTTTATTGATATGGAGAAGGCATACGACAAGGGTACCCAGAGAGGAACTTTGGGAATGCTTTCGGTTAGCTGAAACATCAGTGTGCTACGTAAGGATTATTAAGGACATGTATGACGGAGCGACAACAACTGTTAGAAGTGCAGCAGGGTTGACTGAGAAATTCAAGGTAGGTGTTGGACTTTACCAAGGCTCAGCACTCAGCCCATTTCTTTTTGCCATCATCATGGGCAAGCTGACGAAGGACATTAGGAAGGACGTACCAAGGGATATGCTGTTTGCAGATGACACATTGCTGTCTAGGAAAAATCATAGGAAGCTAGAGGATAATCTGGAGAATTGGAGAAATGCACTGGAGAGAAGAAGCTTGAAAGTGAGCCGGAGCACGACCGAGTATTTGAAGGCTAGGGGTGTGGATGAGGAAGAAAAGTTGAAGTTGCAAGGAAAAAGGTAAAGAGAGCAAAAAACTTCAAATACCTGGGTTCGACAGTAAGTAGCGATGGAAGATATGAAGAAGAAGTAAGGGTAAGGATCCAAGCAGGATGGATGAGTTGGAAGAAGGTGTCCGTAGTTCTGTGAGACAGGAAGTTATCAGCAAGGGTTAAGGGTAAAATGTACAAGAGTGTTGTTAGACCAGCCACGCTTTATGGAATGGAAACGGTGGCAGTGGCAGAAAGACAGGTGGGAAAATGGAAGTTGCAGAGTTGAAAATGATGAGATGGGCACTGAGAGTGGCAAGAAAGAACAAGATAAGAAACGAATACGTGAAGGGGACAGCGAAAATTGCATAGCTAGGAGACAAACTTCGGAATGCAAGGCAACGCTGGAATGGACACGTGAAAAGGAGAGAAGAAGGCTACGTGGGAAAAAGGATGACGGAGATAACGTTGCCAGGTTGAAGGAAAAGAGGAAGGCCAAGGAGAAGGTGGATGAATTTGGCAAAAGAAGACATGAAAAGGGTTGGAGCTAAGGAGGGAGATGAAGTTGATCGGGTCAAATGGAAAATACTTTCGCGCTGTGGCGACCCCGAATAGGAAGAAGCCGAAAGAAGAAGAAGAATTGGCTGTTATAAAAAAAAAGCAAATACAATGTACTTCGAAACGTAACTGACTTTGAAGAAAAGACTTTTGGTTTTCTCCTGTAAACCACGTCACATTGGTGCACCCATGGGTGTACAATCATTTGGTTAACAATCTCTGGCCCATATCGTTCCTAGTTATTATACTTTTAATGCAAACTTTGCATTCTAAGTTGCATAAAACAAACTTCATGGTAATTTTGTTCTTTGATAATAACAAGTTATGGGAGTCGGCAACCTTTCACAGGCTGCGGGCCAAAATTGAAATCTACAAGGTCTCAGCAGGCCGTACTAATTTACCACTAAAAGTGCTATTGTTAAAACTTGCAAATCTATCCAATTTGGATCAGATTAACTGCTGATTTTAACAGTTCTCAACGACAGCACAAAATACAACACACATTTAGTGATACCGAAAATAAAACGTTAGTGTGATATTTGATAGTTTATATTTGAATGTTTTTGAAGTTCAGGTGATAAGTTTGATAAGGAAAGAAACATAACATCTTGCAAATGTTCATCAGCAAATTGTGCTCTCAACTTGGTCGTGGTTAATTTCATTGACGAGAGTAATTGTTCACACGCATAAGTGCTGCCAAAGATGGATGTCATCTTTTTGGCATATTTAACCAAGTTGGTATATTGTTTGGATTCAAGATATTTTTTATGAAAGTCAAGTAGTGATACATGCTCACACTGAAACTGTGACTAACTCGTTACTACACTGCAGCTCAATTACTTCCATTCGATCTTTTTCTGATACAGCGCCGACCTGTATATCAAATGGAGTACTAAACAATCTCATATCATGTATAGTAATGCAAGAGGCTAGCGATGCACTTAGCAAACTGCAGACAGTGACACTGTTTCGACCTATCACGTCTCTTTAGTTCAGTTGGTGACCAATAAGAAGCTAGAGGCTTTTAATAAAGCATAGCTTAGACCGTCACACTTGTGGGACCTAATACTGGGTCCACTGTAGTGGATGGTCTGTCAACCTCTGCGAAGCCGTATCACTCGTGAATGAGTGGCGGTTGTCGCAGGTGCACTAAGTCTAACATTTACGCAAGAACAAATGTCACTGAAGCGCGATGAAAATTCAGTTCCTAAATGTCGTACGTATCACACATACAAATAAAGTAGTGCTCATTGGTTTGTTCTCTTGCAGTGTAGCAAAGTGAGCATAATTTGCATTTCCCAACTAAATTTCCCAAAGTCGTAGTTTTGTTTCGAATGCGCGTTCATAACCCCACACCTCATGTATCAAGTGGGGCTTTCCCTGAAGCTGCAAATTCAGGTTGTCCAAATGCGATGTTAAATCGACTAAAAATGCCAAATTGGAAACCAATTCTTGATTGCGAAATTCGGTAGCATTCATGTTTTTGTTTTCAAGAAATGTTGCTGTTTCTTCCCTCAATATGTACACTCTTTGTAGCATATCACCTCGACTAAGCCAACGGACATTTCAGAAATATAACAAATCTCCATACGAATTCTCTGTTTGTTAAAGTAGTAGGCGAAATTGACGATGATTCAACCCTCGTGACAAAATTAAATTCACAGCCTTCACCACTATGTACGTGACGCTCTTTAAGCTCGATAACTTTGCGCACAATGCTACTTGATGAATGAGACATCGTAATTTTGAATTGTTGTTATTAATCCAAGGTTTTCGTGTGTTTTTGAAGCAAAGACACGACACTTTTATTTTTTCGAACCATTGATAGGGCTCCATCAGCTGTTATTGAAATCAATTTTGAGAGATTCTATTTCATGGTTTCAAGTTATTGAAGTAATGTTATCTATCGCCATTGAGAGAACTGTAGATCTTCAAAAGAATCTTTTTGGTTACATTTCACGTTCTCATACATCTTTTATTCTTTGAATTATAGTTCTAGCTGAAAAACTGACACCTGAATACAGTTTTGTTTTCCTCGGACATACAGTTTCAACAATAGTAATCATACATTTTTTCACAAATTCGCCATCAGTAAGCGGTTTCTTGTATTTTGCTATTGCTTGTGCTACCTTTTAGCTAGCAAGAATATTATTTTCTGATTTAGTGGTTTGTCTTTGAAATTCAGAACTCTGCTGTTTTAAGGTGTTTTCAAGTCGGCTAAGTTTGTCTTTTCTTGCTTGACCCGTATGCTTTGTATCATAATGGCGCTTTATATTAAAGTCCTTGTTTACAGCAACGTAAACGTCGCAAACTAAACACGTGGGTTTACCAAAATGGTTAATAAATGTACTTGTTCTCCCAATCTTCATTAAAAGCTCGGCATTCAGCATCAACTTTTCTACGTTTTGTCAACATTGTCAGATTGCTAAAAATTGATAATACAGTATATGCTTGATGACTATTATTACAGTAGCTAAACTAGTGTAATTACGGTAAATATTAAATAAAGTTACACTTTGAAATTAGGGCAAGTCGCACATTTCTATTGCAAAGCTCAAACTGCCAAGCCTTTAACCCTTCCTGTGATTTCCACCCAATTCTCTCCTTGGGCGCAATTATACTACTGCAAATGAAATACACCACCAAACTTGAAAGAAAGGTTGAACGCAAATGTAACACAAATTTGTGTCAGTTAGAAACGTTTGGTTTACTTAAGCATCTCAAGGTGTTAAGACTAAATCACCTGTATACAAGAAAGCAATTAGAATTTGACTTAAAAAAGCTTAGAAACCTAGAGCAGAGTTACTTGCATCCACCATTATCACGTTTGCACCACCTAATACGGTTTGCAAAAATTTGTAGTTAATCAAAGCTTTACGCCTGACCACAAAGTTCGATTTCTGGCGCTATAGTTTCTCATAAGTATACGATGCCAGGTAATTGCAAGGAGGGCAGATTAATAAAATAAAGTACACTACCACTCGGCGGGCTGTATCATTACTAGAAGTTGTAAAAGGCTGCAGGGTGGATGATTTTATTTTGCGGGCCGGATGCGGCCCGCGGGTCCTAGGTTGCCGACCGAATATAGGCAGTTAATGAAATCCAAAGCGGAAATAAAAAATACGGTATTTCTGAGTGAAATCGCAACACAGGCAAAACATTTATGTGGCTTGATCGGGTGCAAGAAATCTTAGGGGAAGGTCGATTTTGTCACTCATAATGTGTTATATATACTGCATATGTACAGGGTGTCCCAAAATAAATGAAACCCACAAAATTGCTAATAAATATGTTGATTTTAACCCTATAGTTTATATTTTTCAGATTTGATAACAGTTATAAATAACAATTATTGTTTTGAAACCCCATGGCTTGGAAATTAGAAGAAAAAATTTTTTGCGTCACGACTTATATAGAGACTAAATCCTATAAGACTGTTCAAACACGCTTCCGCAGGAAGTTTAATTTCAACACTTATCCTGGAAAATCCCAAATATTCCTGTGGTATCGTAACTTTCAAATCTATCGTAACAAGTTCTGGATGGACCTTGAAATACAGCAGGGTATAAATCGAAATGTACAGTGGTTTCAACAGGATGGAGCTACTCCACATACAACCAATATCACATTAGAGTGGCTTGACGAACGATTCTCTGATCGTTTGATTAGCAGGCGGCGTGATACAGAATGGTCTCCACATTCGCCTGACTTGAGTCCCCCAGACTTCTACCTGTGGGGCTTGTTAAAAGACAGAGTTTATCAGAATAACCCCAAAACTATTGCTGAATTGAAATTGGCCATTACGCAGAACATTTGTGCAATAAAAAGAGAAGAATGTGCGAGAGTGATTGATAACTTTGCTCGGCGGCTTCAAGAATGTCTGAGACGGAATGGTGGTCATTTGGAGCATGTATTTAAATAAACCTTAAAATTTAGCTTAAGGCCCCAAACTTTCAGTACTCAAATGTTATTATATGAGCTCACAGAAAATGTTAACATTTTTAACGTATTTTGTTTTAGTAATAAATGGTAATCGAATTAATAGGTTTCATTTATTTTGGGACACCCTGTATAACGCTTCTAAGAATTGAACCCAGAACCTCTTCAACTCAATTATGTAATCTTGCTTGTGCCAAATCACTCATATTAACTGCAAGGCAACACGTATTGCTGAGAGGTGTTTTGTGCGATTTTGCGCTTTTATAATGTGTAATTTAAGCTATCCATTGTAGAGCAACGGAATTGAAGTAGCTGAAGCATTCTGTTTAAGTCCGTCATTTAGTGAATAAGTCAAACAATATTAAAAACTTGCTCTATTTTTCTTTTGATTTAAATATACATTGTTTTAGTTGATTAGAGCCTTACTTTAATAAAGGTCTAATATGTAATGCTAGTAATTAATGTTCATGGCATTATGTTCGCGAGGAAATCATGTGATATAGGCGAAGACTAGGACTTGAGGTCGCAAATACTGTATAATTTCGTGAGAGACTGCAGTTGTGATGAGTACCTTTTAATAGCAATCTTTTGTGATCATGAGAACGATCACAACCTTTACCCACAACAAATAGACTACTCTACTTTCCAATATTTATTAAAGAAAACGGAAAAATGCTTGTGATATGATTAGATGTTCGTAAGTAAGACTAGTCTTAAATCAATAGTAGTAATATCGGAATTAAAGGGATTGTTAATGGAATCCAAAGTTTAAACAAAATGGAAAAAACCCAACGTGAAATCCCACGGTAGAGGAGAACTTTTATGCTTGAAATTAACTTCATACACTTACCGGGATTGAGTTCATTGCTTTTGAAAAAACCAGGGCTGCGAACTCGGTCGATTTTTATATCGAGTTTAAGTTCGAGTTCAGCTTGCTTTAGGAGTTCGAGTTCAACATTTTCATTTTTGCAAGTTTAAGTTCCGAGTTCGAGTGTCTTGTGAAAATTTATCAAGTTTTTTTGACTTCAGAAAATAAAGTGATTGACTTAGCCTAAGCACGTTTGCAGTAAAATTGCGCATTTAAACTTATGGTAAACCATCTGTTATAATAAGCAAATGTCGTTGCCATAAGCCTGGCAATATGTGTATGATCAATTTGCATTCAAAGCGAAAATTGAAAAATAAATCACAATTGAATCATTGTAGGTTACGTGATTATGCGCTTTCGATCAAAACAAGGGCTATGCGTCCGATTCTTTGTATACGCAACTTATTCATTGTTTACGAAGAAAAAGTTAACTGTCAATTAGGTCACCCATTCTCCACTGTGAGTGTTTACGTTGCAAAACTGTAAAATTTAATTAGAGCGTTCTTCTCAGTGTCCTTAATGTTTTCACAAAACATTTAGGGCAGGGGTTTTTAATCTTTTGTGGGTCACGGACCCTTAAAACATTTTTTGATAGCTATGGACCCCTTTAGTTTAGAACGTTTGAAGAAACAGACTGCAATGGCCAGAATTAGCTATAATCAACGTACTAGAAGTCAAAAAGTTTGTAGACCAAACATAGCGTTTAATAATTCAACGAATATCGGTTGATAATAAATCCAATTCAGAATTAACTAAATTATACAACAATAAAAACGCAGAATGTAACGTGAACCCTTTAAAATCCTATTCAAAAAACTTGGTGGTGTTTAGACCCCGCGCAAATAGAATCATTATATTCCTGGTGTTTAGACCCAGGAATATTTTACATTAAATTCCTTTTTTCCATACGGAAGTGAACCTCTTCTCGCGAAGAAGCGGTTTATTGAAAGAATTTTTTGGACACAAGTTCAAATCTCGAACTTACGATCAGTACGGAAAGACACTACACCACGTAGTGCACCATCAAAAAGAAAGGAACTGACGGACTGAGTGACACTCAGAACTAGCAACGGTGGTCGCAAAGAGCGAGACATTACAAGACTGACTCTAATTAATGCCGTTGACGATGAATAAGGAATTTGTGTTGTGTTTAATGGAAAAATATTGTGCTATATTTGTGTAGTATGTTTAACTGATAGCGTTTGTGTGGTGGGCGTATTAGATTGGGAGAAGGATATCATCCGTGTTTCTAGGCGTCCATTTGGTTCACTCTCTATTGAAACTCCCTCTTTGAGTAAGTTTGGGGGGACTGTAACGTGAACCCTTTAAAATCCTATTCAAAAAACTAATTATTGGTGCGTGACGATACGGCTCATTCATGCAATAAGAAATTACCACACCCTTCATTTGAAAAGTTACATCGCGCTAGTTAAGTATTGGACCAGCTTGGACTTTAGAGATGATAACTAATTTGTATTTTATAGACGGAGAAATTAAGGAATTTAACAGCATCTATAATATGATATAGTTGACGAGTTTGCTAATTAAGTGTCGGGACAATGACCCACTTTACAATTAGTTTCAATATGTGTTATTTACCTGAAAATACAGTTTGAAGTTGCACCGGGCGTGTTTTCACATCGAAGCGAAGACCTCAGGAATAGTGCAAGGAAACAAGCTACATTGCAATTAACACTAAACTCGTGTTAAAATTCACCCCGCGCAAATAGAATCATTATATTCCTGGTGTTTAGACCCAGGAATATTTTACACAGAACCTTTGCTTTTTAACATGAATCAGAAAGAAAAACACTCGTAAAATAACCGAAGAACTCTCGTAAAAAAACAATCAGAAAGAAAATGGTTGAAGCAGCTGAGAAAACTCGTAAAATAAGTTTAACACAAATAAGTTTTCTAGATTTTGTTTGAAAACAAAAGTTGTTGTTGCTTATTTTCAACAAGAACCCAAAACTGTGAAATGGTTTTCGACGCGGCAACTCGCATGTCGTCCTTAGCATCCAACCTATTTCGTTTCGATAGCAAGAAGAGCCGAAAATCCCGACTCGCAGAGGTAAATTGTAGCAAAAGGAATAAGACCAACCATGGCTCTCTTTACCAAGCGAGGGTAAGCTTGTATCGAGGAACACCAGAATTCTGCTACGTTCTTTGAGTTGAAATCGCTTCTTAGCATTTGCATTGTCCTCAACTCAATGAGATCATCTTTTGCCAGATCGTCATCACAAATAGCATCTAGATCTGCAAGAAATCGATTGCGAATTCACAATTCAAAATTCACATCATCTGAGCAATAACTTTCTAAAGACTGCTGCAATCTATCTAAATTTTCGCACATTTTTCCGCGCAAGAAGGAAGCCAAGGCTTCAGTATTATCGATTCGGCTGTGAGAGATCACTTCCTCGAGCATTTGGAAGTTAGCAAAATTGTCTATCTCTAGTCTCCTTTTTCACAAAGGAAGCTTTGCTTGAAAATCTTTTGGCAACATCCATGATCGGTAGATCTGGCCCTTGAATTGACAGGTTTACTTTATTCAAGTGACTAAAAATATCTGCCAAGTAAGCTAAGCCATGGAGAAACTCCTTACAGTCAAATTGCAATGAAAAAGGAGTTTGTTTTCCTTAAAAAAATGAAACTTCCTTTCTCAGTTCCATCAAACGCTTCAAAACTTGATCTTTCAAAAGCCAGCAAACTTCTGTATGATAAAAAAGAACTTCATGTTGCTCACACATTTCATGATAATGCTTTTTGAATATAAAATGGTTCAAAGCTCGAGCTCTGACAAAGTTGACGAACTTCACAGAAGTAGACGAAATTTCTTTTAAAGTTGATGATAGAGTTTTTGATGCCAATGCATGTCGATGCAAAAAGCAATGAGTCACTATGATGTAAGAAACTTCTTTCTTTACCAAAGAAGCAAATCTTGAGGTTTTCCCAAGAATTGCAGGCGCTCCGTCGGTACATAACCTGCCAATATTTTTCTTCCAGTTGAAGCCTTGCTTGGCAAAGAAATTGTTCACCATCTGTAATACGTCTTCAGCCTCAGTAGTTTCGGAAAGGGGATCGCAAAATTAGAATTCTTCTTTAATTGCGTCGGCGTGCATGCATCGAATGTATGCAAGAAGCTGGGCACACTGAGAGACATTTGTGCTTTCACCCAGTTGCATGCTAAATGGAAATGACGAAGCTTTCAGTTTCTTTATTACTTGTTCCAGAATATTATGAGGAATGTCAGTAATTCTGGAGCTTATGGTGTTATTTGACAAAGGAACGGCCTCAAGTTTCTTTCTTTGTTCTATGCCACAAATCAGCTCAGTCATTTTCAGGGCATACAGTTTTACCAATGTCCCTCCGATTGTATGTGCTTTCTTTTCCTTGGCGATGGGGTAAACAACCTTATATGATGCTGCGAGGGAAGGCTTCTGCGTCTTGATGGATCCGAACTTCGGCAAAGTCTGAGCGTTCTCAAATGGAGGCTTTTAGAACGAAACGAATCAACACCATCCAGCGCATTTTTAGGATGAATAAATGTGAGGTGCTCGTTCAGTTTTGCTGGTTTCAAACTTGCATTGACAAGGACTTCACCACACAGAAAACACTGCGGTCTTTCACTGCCATCACTATCAGTAACGAAGGTAAAACTAAAAGCTGAATAGTCTTCTCTGCACTTCCTCTTTTTTGACATTTTCTGAATGGCTAAAATTTCTAATTTATTTATCTTTCCTGGTTATCAACCTTTTGCAGCAGAAAACTCATTAGCAGCAATGAAATATTTCTTAACTCAATTCAACATGCACGGGTACAGTTTTTGGTTCACCCTATTACGACATAATCGTTGTGTATCATTACATCACAAATGCGATTTTGCCTTTTTCTAGAGTAGTCGTGGTGCATACAGTATATGATTTCGATTATGACCAATCAAGCGAACCCTTTAGAGCACCTTTACGGACCCCTAGGGGCTCATGGACCCCAGGTTAAGAGGCCCTGATTTAGGATTTTATGCAGAAAGCAGAGTTAGTTTAGGTCTAGCTTAAGCCCAGGCCGAGCTTGCGCAGGTCGGGCTTACAAAGGGAGACTTGGTGTTGTGCAGAAACTAAACTCAAACGAGACTTTTGAAAGCCCGGCTTAATGTTCTATGACGTTACCGTTATTGAAAACCCAACTTATGAATGGACTACGAGGTTGCCGTTAAATATAATATATTTTGTGGCGTCATGTTGGCAGATGACACGCTGTACGTTATTATGGTGCGATACAAATAGAAGTTATTGTTTGCAAAAAGGTTTGATTGAACCGGTTACAGTAAGTGATACGGCATGTTACGTAACCATGTTACTGATTTAAGCTACCTGAGGTCCATTGACCAAATGTAGCAACAGCAATACAATAACAAGGGTTTTGCTTCATTGCATACATAAGTCGCGATTTGAGCCATCGACAATGGTGACCTAAAAACGGCTGACTTAAACAATTAGTTAAGCTATGCTTAACGTAAAAACTTCTTTCTACATGCAAAATCGATGGCTTAAGTTGGGCTTAGACAAGTTTAGAAAAACCTGGCTTAAGCCTACTTTCTGCATAAGATTTCCTTAGTTTCCAATAAAAAGATTTCATTCGTTCTAAAATTCAGTTGTAATGATATTGTACAAGCGAAAATTAACTCGAAGTTGCTTTAAATATAAGTTCGAGTTCGCAGTTCTGGAAAGAACTCACGACCTTCTTTTTCTGTGCCGACACCACGCACAGTCGTGCAGTTGACTTACAATTGTAATCATCAAGGTAATTGCATCAAGCTGCTTAATAGCACAATTATCATGTTGGGGCTGGTATTCAAACTTAGACTTGGAGCTTCCCAATACTTTCTGAAAAGAACAGATAATAGCCTGTGAAACAATAGGGTCTTTATGAGAAAGACCGGTCTTTGCCAGTGACGTGCGGTGAGGCACAAATAATTTTTAATCAACAACAAACAGTTACCTACTAAATAAAATAAAAACCAGCATGCTTCCACATTTATTTGAAAATAAAATCCATTCGCCTATCTTTTTGGACAAAAATATCTATGGCGATGTTGTAAAAATCCTCTTTATTTTGTCACAACTTTTGTTTTGTTTTTTTTGTTTTTGTTTTATTTGCCATTTTTATCCTCCATTCACGAGAAAGCGAATTGTATCGCTATACTTTGAACGGGAAGTCCGCACTCGCTTGGGAGTTGCCTTTTTCGAGGTTTATGGGCCACCTGTCTTCCACATAAAGGCGGGGGCATCCCGTTAAGTGCCTTGCCCAAGGACACAACAAGCGAACTTGCCGGCTTGTTCTCCACAACCTCCCATAAATACTGAGCGCCAAGCAAGGAAGTTATAATTACCATTTTTTGAAGTCTTTTGGTATGACTCGACAAGGGGAATAAACCCCAGGTCTACCGACTGCGAAGCGGACGCTCTAACCACTACGCCATCGCATCGGTCCTTCTCAATTGCGATTATCACCAACGATGAAAGGCGCTTTTTTCAGTTTGATTTCCATTATACGTTTTGATTCTCTTCAGTGCTGAAAAGGATCTTTCCACCGATGATGTTGTAAGGGGTACTGTGAGCATTAGCTTCAGTAACTTTGTCGCCTCCGGAACTGTCTGAATTAAATCGTTCTGGTACAAAAAACTGAGAAGTTGTGCTGGAGTTTTACATTCATTTCTAACCATTTGTGACCTGTAGAGTCCAATTAGATCTGTTTTTAGTTTTACACAGTCGAAAAATTTAGCATACTTTTCTGACAGGCTCTGTAATTTGGTGTTGCTCTTGAGCCATTTCGAAAAATTTTGAACAATCGACCAAACCCAGAAAGGACACTTCACTGAAATTTTCAAATCTCGATTTTAGTTGAACAATAATATCATCCAAAATATTATAAAATGCTTGTTTTCTTTTGTCTTTTATTTGACGCATATCGCCGGTGTCAGTAAGATGAAGCGTTGCACATTTCTGCTCAAATCGGTGATAGAAACTGTCAAACTCTTGTCTCTGTCGCTCTACATTATCGATCGTGTCGCGTATTTGGGCGCAGCAAAATACAATGTTCATTAATTTGTTTTGCAGCACTCTGAACAGCGCATCAGTCTTATTAAAAATTTCCTCATAAGCCATAATCAAAAAGCAGGTATTCGTCTTTAAGAACCACCGCTCAAATCCAGCTGCCTTCATTACCGAATCATTGTCCCACTTGTCTTTAGCGTCACCAATAACACGGAAAACCATAAGTAGATCAGAGTGGTACATGCTGACCGTTTGCAACAATCTAGAATTTGAGCTCCATTGTGTGGGTGATGCCCTTGGCAAACGACGCTTCACAACATTATCCAATAAGTGAGTGCGTTTAGTCGATTTACTAAGAAATGCACTTAAACCCTCAAGCGTTTTAAAAATGCTTTACACTCAGGCATACATTTTGCTGAATGTAAGAGCACTAAGTTCAGTTTGTGGGCATAACAATGCAAAAGCATTGTTTCGGGCACATCTTCCTATATCTTGGCTTGCACCCCATTCAATTCAGATGACATTACAGATACTCCGTTATAAATCTGCGCTACCAGCTTTTCCACAGAGTTAAACTTTTGTGATATTCCCAAGACATATTGAACTATTGCAGAAACTCGTCTGTCATCACTCACATCATCAAACCCCAAAAAATCTTTCCTTGACTATATATGAAGCCTCACATAATAACGAAAAATAACAGAAATCTGGGCCTTTTGCGTAACGTCTGTCAACTTTGCGTAACGTCTCGTCAACTTCTACAGCAACAAAGGAGGCTTTATTCATATCTTTTCTGATATCAGTTCAAATAACCTCTGCCACTGCTTTAATTATATTTGTGGTTTTAGTTGACTTGTTTTTCATCTATAGGCCTATTTTAGCACCATAATGAAAAATTACTGATAAACTGCTAAAAACTTTATTTTTTTTATCACAAATCAACTGAGTTCAGAGTACGTTGCAACAAAAATTGTTCAAATTCTGAGCTAGACAATTTTTTGCTGTCATGTTAGTAATTTAATTTTCTGTTGAAAAGTTCTGTTGCTCTGGACTTGTACAATCTCCTATTTAACCTGTAACGATTTTTTGCTTTCTAGCTTTCCCGCACAAATCTCATGTAAGATGTGGGCGCATTCAAAATAACTAACCATATCATTCTGTGCCATCATTTTATGAAGTTGTAGAGTGTAGTAATTTGAAGCTGCTTAGTGAAGCAAATAGTTGTTAAAAAAAAGCTTTTTCCATTCTAGGAATTATTGGACTGTGTCTGCTGAAAGCATCAAAAGAACCATTTCAAGCATATCAAAATAATTGATCTGAGTAAAAGTTCAACCACTTACTCGATTGCAACACTAACATTTGGCACTTCGCATTACGTACTTTCGCTGTTCAGTGTCAACGTGCTTTCTGCGTAATGACGCTCAGTTAAATTCAAGGATTTAACCGCAGCTACAATTGACAAATGGATGAAATTCGTGAGTTAAAATATTGAAATTTAAAAATCAAAGATCTCTAAAGCAGAGTTCTGTCTGCTTGTATGAGGATACGCAAGTATGCTTTAACTCTCCGACACTACAAGGCACACAAACATCAAACTCGCCACAATTGATTACCTTCCCTGGGTGAGTGTCATAAAGGGATTTGTGACATTTTTAACCGACGAATATCATTTGCTGCTCAAACGAAAGCCAGTCCTCAACTTACCTACTTGCAAAAATTTTAATTCTTTGGGTGTAACATGACGTCAGAATTAACGCTTGATTGCAAAATTTATTTTTTTAAAACCATTAATCATAAAGTACGATCAAACACCTTTTCGCAAGACATTAATGTATTGTTTTTGATGAAAAATTCTACAACGATTTGAATTGAATGGATGATGCAAGAAGCAATTTCTTTATCATTTTAAGGGTTCTAAACCATGCTTTCTTTTTTCTTGATTGCTTCAAACTTGCTCTATGATGTCATAACGCTCTCTGGCACGATTAAAGTTAAAAAGAGTGCAGCAGGCAGCAGCTGCGTTTGAAGTTGTTATTCATTGTCATTTCAAAAGCTAACAATTAATAAGCTGCCTGGTGAAGAACAATAAGACAAAACAGTTTTATCTATTCAAAGCCTATAAACCTGTTTTTAGTAATGCAATCACGGTTGGAATACTCAGCACAGTCGTGTCGTTGACTAATGTTATCCTCAAAGATACAATCTTGTTGTTCAAATATACCAAAGTTTAAATAATTGACGTTTTTTTGTGTAAAATCTTGCTGGAATTTGCTAACATTATCCACATCTTTAGCACGAAACCTGGTTGATTGGTTATCTTCTTAGACCACAACCTAACTCATTAAAATAACCAAATTGTGAGTGCTTGACTTAGGATTAATTTTCTCTTTCCCTGGCTACGATTATGCCACGACCAAACAACATACGCGTAGCCAGGTGTGTTAGGTCATACAAATAGGCTTGCAATCACCAAAAGTCGAAAGTAGTATGTTACGGATATACATATCCGATGTAATGTTTAGTTATAATTGGCAACACCTTTTTGCTTGACGTTGTGTTATCGTTAATTGACTGGTTTCTGGCTTGTCAACCACTAAGCATCTTGGAAAAGTTGAATTTGATTGTTTTGAGGTGAGCGTTGCTTATATTTGTCTAATGTTTATGTTTCACGTTGAGTGTATCATTTGTATTAAGTTTTGATTGGTTAGCAAGTAGCCTGACACTTTGTACCGATATTGAAGAAAGCCGGTAGCTAAAGTGGGTGCCTATAGCTATTGCTTGGTTTGCTTATTGCTAGATGTTGGCAGTGTATTTATTGCCTTTGAACTTGTTGCCAGTCTTCACTTACTTTGTGTTAATTTTACCAGTAATATTTCTGTTTTTATGTTTGTGATTTGCCAATTCCTGGTCTTTATCTTAATCAGTTCCATTTAGTGTTAGTTGATATAAGCGGTGTTTTATTAATCCCATTTTGTATTCAGCTTTGAATCTTTGGAGTTTGGAATTTAATTATTTGACTCGCCACATTGTCAGGTTGGTTATTTTGACCAGCCAGATCCTTATTGCTTAGATGCTATTGTTAATTTGTGTTTATTTATTTTTGTGTTTTAGTTCCGCAACGCAACGCAACGCAATCAGACATTGTTTTATCTAACATCAATACATTATTTTCTTCGAACGTTGCAGATTCCCAATGAGCTGACGTAGGCAGTTTAATGATTTAAGGATTCAACAACATATTATGTCTAACATTTAAATTATGTGCCGACATAGCAGTGGCGTAGCCAGGGGAAAGCCACAGGGGCCATGGCCCCCCTTAAATTTTCAATACTACAACTTGAAACAATCAAAATTTGATCACGATCTGCAGCGTATGCTGTGCAATTGCTGTTCATTACGCAGTTATGTTTGTTTTGTTTGCGCCCCCCTTCCTGTTAGTAAATTGCTGTTGTCAACGCATCACTTTTGATGTATTTTTAAATATAATCAACTCATGTTTTCAAATTACAGTAGATTCCGCTTAATTGGGCCGCCGGTTAATCGGGTCAGCCGTTTAATTGGGCCAAATTGTGAAGAACGAAATCCAATCAAAGATAATGCACTATGTTAAATCCGCATAATCGGGCCACCATTTCGCTTAATCAGGCCACAGCTGTAGCCAGACATACATTTGTGTTATTGCAAAACCGCCTTTGTAATCCAATAGAACTCGATATCACAAAGCCAACTTTATTATGTAACAATTGAACAATACAAACGCAATTTATTTCGTCTTTTTATGCTTTTGGACATCGTAATTGTTGTGTTTTGTTGCAAATTGTGTGAAGTCCTCAGCAGAAATGTCGCAAAAAGATTTAACAATTGCTGAAAAGATTTTTGTTTTAAGAAAAATTAGAGAGCAACCTCCAAACACTAGTCATCGCCAGTTAGCTGAGATAACTGGTGTACCAAAGGACAACCCTGGCACTGATACTGCAAGACTTCGGATAATCGGGTCAGCCGCTTAATCGGGCCAAATGGTGCTTGTCCCGATGTGACCCGATTAAGCGGAGTCTACTGTCTATGCTTAATGACTATTACTAACTAAACTCGTGAAATTATGGTAAGTTTTAATTAAAGTTACAATTAGAAATTAGGGTAAGTCGCACATTTCAATTACAAAGCTAAAACTGTGAAGCATCTTTATTCGGTGACCGGACGTTTCGGCTTAGGACGTTTCGGCCTCAATGCACCCTATTATTTTAGCCATTACGAAGCGATTAACTTTTATTAAATCTTTGCAACGTAAACTTTGCAAACCAAACACATGGATTTACCAAAGTGGTTAATACAAAGTACGGTACTTGTTCTCCCACTCTTCATTAAAAGCTCGGCATTCAGCATCAACTTTTCTACGTTTTGTCAACATTGTCAGTAGATCGGCATTTAATGCAATTGATGTTATTGGGGTACAAAAAGTAGACTAACGATGCGTGCGAAGCATGGAACAACAAGTTTGCCTACACATTTGTACATACCAAAAAATTCATCCAAAACCCTCTATGCCAAAAAAGTACAAGGCCGAAACGTTCTACGTTACTTTATTAAACCCTTCCTGTTACTTCCATTCAATTCTCTTCTTGGGCGCAACTATACTACTGCGAATGAAATACGCGTACACCAACTAATTTCAAAGAAAGGTTAAACGCAAATGTAACGCAAATTTCTGTCAGTTATCAGTTGCGCAAACAGTACGTCATTGTATAAGAGACGTTTGGTTTACTTGAGCGTCTTCAGGTGTTAAGTCTAAAGCACCCATATACAAGAACGTAGTAAAATGCGAGTTGGGCTTATAAGAGCTTAGGAACCTAGAGCAGAGATACTTGCATCCACCATTATCATGTTTGCACAAACCGTAGCTAGATTGCAAAGATTTACAGTGAATCAACGCTTTACGTCAGCCCATAAAGTTCGATTTCTGTTGAGATAGTTTCTCATAAGTGCACAATGCTAGATAATTGCAAGGAGGGCAGATTAATAAAATAAAGTACACTACCACTAGGCGGGCCGTATAATTACTACAATTTGTAAAAAGGCTTAGGACTGGATGATTTTGATCCGGCCCGTGGGCCGTAGGATGCCGATCCCTGTTATAGGCAGTCAATGAAATCTAAAGTGACATTAAAAAATGCGTTACTTCTGAGTAAAATCGAAACATAAGCAAAAAATTTATATGGCTTAATCGGCCTAGTTCGATAGGATGCAAAAAATTTTAGGGGAAGGTTGATTTTGTCACTGGCTATGTGTTATATACTCTATATGCCTAACGTTTCTAAGAATTGAAGCCAGGACCGCTTCAATTCAATTACGCAATCTTGCTTGTGCCAAATCACTGGTATTAATAGCAAGATAACACGTATAGGAAAGTTGCAAGCACGTGATCAAACGTCATCAAAATGCGCTTTTGAAAAAAGTGGCTGACCAGTGTTAATGTTTTTGCATTAAATTGAATAGGAGTGATATCGTTTTTTGCAAATCAAATCGATAAACGTGACAGTTGTTGAATAAACGTTAAATGTGTTGTTTTACTGATGTTATGGCATAAATCTGAAGTCAAAGTAAGATAAGAGATGCAAAGGTTTGCTTGTTATTGCTAATAGCTGGGCTAATTTTATGGGCTAAACATGCAGGCTTATTTGTAGCCAGCTTCTGTGAGGGTTTCATATTCGATTAATCATCGTGTTTGGGAATGCTGAGTTTAAGTTAATTGTAATGTGTAACTTATACAGTATACTTAGTGGCATAAGCATTCTGAAAAGTAGAAAACTTAAGTTATACTGTAGCCTAAATGACAGGGCAGACTTCTGTACCGTTTGTCATATGCTGGATTAGTTACTGTTGGATAAAATCAGTAACTTGATGAGATTTTTGTCAATAGTGATTGCAGGCCAGTCATATTGATATGTCAGATGTAATTTTGTGACCTTAACTACTTCTAAAACAATTTTTTTGGCTATGGCCTAGGCTGCTGAAACAAGGGTAATTTAAAAACTTACGGTACTGATTCATTTATTCATGCGCATAAGCTCATCCTCTGTTTGCATGTCTTTCGTCAGACTGGGCCACCACAACGGGTGGACTGCTTGAATCCACAACCTGTTTGCCACATAAAGATGGAGGCAGGCCGTTAAATGCCTTGCCCATGGACACAACAAGCAAGCTTACGGTACCGCTTGGTAATGATCAGATAGTGGTTGTTGTTTGCTAATGTACCGACGAGTAAGTAATTGGTATAGAGTAATTTTTAACTGAGGAGCAAATGATAACTAGATGGCACTTCTTTTAGGGGCAATATATTTAAATTGGCACACAGTACTAGGTTTAGACCAGCCAACTGAAAGACCTAATCTTTACCAAATTGTTTTTGATTAAATTTGTTTGTTTCCGAGGAACCAATTAGCAATAATTCATTCCAATTTGTAATTGATTTCTCAATAGTTTACAAAATAACCCTTATAGTTGGTGTTCGCTCTATACCTTTCCAGCATAAATTACAGGTTTTGGTCAGCCACTTTTTTTGGCGCAAAATGTGTGACGTCATATGCAACCTTCCTATTGCTGAAAGGTGTTTTGTGCAATTATGCGCTTTTATATTGTGTAATTTAAGCTATCCATTGTAAAGTTGAAGTGGCTGAACAAAGTCTAAGAATATTGAAAACTTCCCTTATTTTATTTTGATTTAAATGTGCAGCGTTTTAGTTGATTGGAGCCTTACTTTAATAAAGGTCTAATATGTTATGCTAGTAATAAATGTACATAACATTATGTTTACGTGGAAATCAAGTGATAGAGACTGCACCATGTCGTAATCAGTGCCATTTAATCGCAATCTTTTATATGTGAACGATCAACCTTCACCCACAACAAATAGGCCACTTTACTTCCACGTATTCATTGAAGGAAAACGAAAAATGCTTGTGATATGATTAGATGCTCGTAAGTAATACTAGTCTTAAACCAAGAAGAGAGATATTGGAGTTAAGGGAATTTTTAATGAAATCTAAAGTTTGAACGCAATGGAAAAAGAAATCCCCAGCGTGAAATTCCACGGTAGAAGAAAATTGTTTTGCTTGAAATTAACTTCATAGTCTTACCAGGATTGAGTGCATTGCATTTGGAAGAACCCACGGCCATCTTTTTTGATGAAGACACCACGTGCTGCCAGGTATTTGACAAACAATTGTAATTACGAAAGTAATTGCATCAAGCTGCTTAATTGCTCAATTATCATGTTGGAGTTCGTACGGTAACTTAGACTTGGAGCTTTCCGGTACTTACTGAAAAAAACTAATAATAGCCTGCGAAACGATAGAGTATTTATGAGAAAGACCAGTCTTTACTAAAGAGTGAAATAATCGGAATTAAAAGCAATGTAGCAATTCCACTCTCAACGTTTACAACGACAAAGACTTCTTTTGGAAACCGTAATCTAAACAGAAATAGTTTTTTGCTGGTACGCCTTTTTACGTTGATACATCCTAGCAAAATTTTGACACACCTAAGGTTGTATTATACTGCCGGTTGCACCCTATACCCTCCACGTACTACTTCGCTCGTTTTATTAATACTAATGACATCCCTCTAACGGTCAAGGCGTGTTTGAGTTGTGTGATGTAATGACGTCATCGTCCCAAGTGATCGTCTTCTTTTGTTCTTCATTCTTTTGTTTTTCTTTCGTCTTCATTTGTCTTTGTCCAAGTGACGTCATCGTCTTCTTTCCTGGCTGCGCGCTCATAGTATAAGCGACCAATGTTTTTGCAACATGCTTGGTGGGGAATTTAATCATTTTAACCCGGCAAAGCACAAAGTGCGCGGGCAAGTTGTTTTAAAGAGAGTAAATGGGGCTTAATGCAGAATTAATAATACTTAATTTGTACTGCACTGTAAGCATAATAGCAGCCGGAGGATTTAAAGACATTTTTTTACTTTCTACTCAAGAGAAAATCTTTTCAGTTACCGTGTCAAAGTTCTATTCCGACTATATTGGATATGCATGCTTATAGTCAAGGCTAGAAAATTTTGCTTTGATAATTTAAACTTTTTAAAAATATGATCAGCTTACATAATTGGATACTAAATTGCGCTGGATCTGACTATGCTCATGCAATTTCAGAATTGAGTTTGTAATTACGCCGATAAACTTTCGCTACAGAATCAAGCCGGGATCAAAGAAAAACATTTTAACGCAATTAAGTTTATAATCATTCGGCTCGTGTATTGGAGTTGATTGGAAACAGCAACAAAAATTAAGTTTTTTCTGACGTAGTAAAGTGGTTCTGATTTATGTTTTGGAAAGTTGGCGTTTTTCTGATGAAGCGAAAACATTAAATTAAATTGGCACACTTGTGTTGCAGAGTGTGAAAGGAAAACAAAGCTAGTGTGCTTAATGATATAAATACAGCAAACTTTAAAAAGCAATTTTCCGATGATTCACGGCGCAGCGCAATATGTTAGTTTGATGTTGCAAAAATTATATATACAAAACATAATTTCATATTAATTTAATGAACTGAACCCGCTTGCTTTCTATCATTTGTTGTTTGAGATGTAGTAGTTGATGTATTTAGCCAACAGTTCCATTCAGTTTTTCACTTGTAATGATCCCCAAATTTGTTTGAGACAGATCATTGTTTCCTCTCTCTAAGTTTTGTTGCAAATTGCACCAAAAAGTATCTGCTGCTTGATTGTTTTCCTTTTTATATTTTTCCACCACTCCCAGAACTTGGTTCTCGTTTTCACGCTGTTGCTCTTCAGAGCTGGTCGCCGGGGTCAGCTAAAGTAAGTAAGTTATTTACATAAAGGGTATTTGGAATTTAGTAATTATGGGCTAGGACTACAAACATGCTTTTAAAAGCCGTAACGGTTCCGCTAGATCTAATTCAAACTGTTGCTAATTGGACGTGTCTAAACCCATTTTTTCACCAGGTTCTGATCAAACAGCCATAGGGCCAATGGGAAATTGTATATGCAATGCCCAGAGCATTGATTTTGGTAAAGAAGGATAGATTTCTAAAAATGGCATCGATTGTTTGTTGTAATCCGTGTCAATGATGATTTCTACAAAACATGGTCAACGAAGCCCCCAAAATGACTCTAGATTGTTGATGGATTCAGAAGTATGACCATATTTTTGTGTTAAATACAGAAAAACAATTCTGTTGGCAGTAAACTTCCATAATTTGTTTGGAGACACGTAAAAATGGGGCAAACAACTTTTTTAAGTACAACCAATTTTACTACTTCCCTTGAAACGTTTTGAACCCACCAACACGCGAAGCACTAAAAATTTGCTCAGTTTGTGTAATCGTAACCCAATATTGCTTACAGGCTTGTTAACGGCGTTTCCAAATTCACTGACAAGAAACTCCTTCATCTTTTGTTTGTATATTGAATTTATCATTTCCTGATGGTATGTCATTGGTGAACAGGCTTTTACTGAATAGTAAACAACAAAAATTGCAAGTGGAATTACGCAGGCAAGCGACATGCCAATAATTTGCGATCGATGTTTGCTTTCTCTGTAAGTGGAAGTGAAGGGGCTTTCTCCCTGTAAAACAAAAACAGCAATTCTTATCATATTAATTACAAAATAGAATACAATGGATATATTTCGCATCAAATTTATTTTTTGGAAGGAAAAAAAGCATAAAAGAGCATCAAAAAAACAATAAATATTGAGCAAGAGTAACTTTTTAATTGTCTATTATCGAAAATCTTCAATCATCATTTTAATGGATGGAGTAGCCAAGGAGAAAAGGCAAGAGTCTCATGCTCTTTTCAATATGAAATTGAGACTACCATTGAACTAGTTTGCAAGAACATTTTGCAAGGGACAAACTTTGTGTGATACGCATAATACTTTCAGGCAATTACACTCGACTCTTGCTCATCCAGACCTCGTTAATCCGGACTTTAGTTAATCCGGACAGCGGCCGTGAAAAAAGCTAACCCACTTTTCTCCACTTCGCTGTTCTACATCACAAGCCCCAACCATGTAAATAGTGTAAATATAGTTATTTCATTTGATTTGTATTGCATGAAGCACAGTATATAGATTTGTATTATCCTGACTTTTTCATTATCCGGATCGTTTCCCGCACCATTCAGTCCGGAAAAATGAGGGTGGAGTGTACATTCACTTTGGTGAGTTGCTTGTATAAGGAATACAACTGTAAACCACTTACAAAGATGAATAAAATTGTCAAAAAAGTGACAAGGGATATTTCACCTGAAAATAGGTTTTTAGCAAAAGGAGAACTATTTCGCTTTTCGTTTCTGTTTGTTTCTGGCTACGTTTTATTGTTTGTTTAAAACTGTTACAATGCCACGTACTTACTACAGTAGGCGTAGAACTATATGGTATCACAACCATTTCCTTAAAAGTAAATATGAGTGAAATCTTTTTACTTCCTTTTCCTAATATTTGCTTTGTATTTAAATGATATTGCTCAACTTTATTACAAAAATTTGCAAAGCTTTTGCTGCCTGCTGGCAGCTTCGTCCAGTGCGATCTGCAAAACTACAAAACAACACGTCGCTCACTTACTCTTTAAACCTTCGCAATTAAACTGCTAAAATTAAAATCATGCTGCCATGATAACTGTTACAAACTAAATCTATAATATAAAGCAGAGTTCTGTCTGTGTGTTCGTTCGTTCGGTTCAACCCTTCCGAAACTGCTGATGGTGCAAACATGAAACTTTGCACGATTGAGAATTGTCTAGGGGTGAGTATCATAAGAATATTTGTGATGTCATCATGACATTATAATCAAAAATAAATTTTTAAATGTTTTATTTCATGACAGAGCAAAACTGTTTTTTGATCAAACGAAAGCCAGCATTCGACCAATCACTTTACAAAAAATTTCATTTTTTTGGGGTCCATGATGACGTGATAATCAACGCTTGATTGCTCAGTTTGGTAGCTGTATTTTCTAGGTAGTTGTACAATCCCTATGTATTTTCTCAAAAACTACTAATTGTAGAAGTGCGATTAAACGCATTTTCAGAACATATTGATGAGGTGATTTCGATAAAATCAAACTTTACAACAATTTAAGCTCATTTCACGATTCAACAAACAATTCCTTACTTAAAGTATTTTAAACCTTTTCTAAGCATGGTTCTCTTTTTCTCTCACACGCTGACAGTCCGCTTTATGATGTCATAATGCCGTCTGGTGCGATTAACACTGTCTTGCTGACAAGAGATCATAGCATGGTAATTTTTTTTTAAATTGCAACATTTCCACAAAATCAGTTTACATGTACTTAAAAACTGATTTATGACCTCGTTTCTCAATCGATTTTCAAAGTTTATTCAACAAATTAAAGGTCATTTCAAGGCAATTCCGACAACATATGACATGTGCTTTTACTATTTGTTTTTGTACAACAAAAATTGAACTTTAAAACGTGTAGTGTAACCTTTCACTTCTTTCCAAAAAATGATAAGCTCAATAAAATCAGGTAACTTTAACACATAACAGTTAAAATGAAGTATTAACAATTAGAGTTGTCTGAAAGCTTTGAAAATTTGCTTTCCAACAATATGTTACTCTAATTTTGACTAACTAGAATTAGTTAGGGCTAAGGATTATCTTATGATGACTGATCAAAAATCGGTTGCCATACATCATTTTCCATTTTTAGTTGAATAATTATCCTACTCCCCTAGCAATCTTGCAATTTTTACAAAAAGTTTGTTCTTTGATACATTTACTATTTTTCCTCACAAGCATGCTTCTTTGGCATTATCGGTCTCCGTTTTCAAAAACATCAAAAAACTAAGTCCCTGAACGTTTATAAAATGTCGCCTAACTCTTAAAAATACTAGAAATTTTGAGTCCTTCATTTTACAAAATTGCAATTTCTAGAAAAACTAAGTCTTTTGGTACATTTTATCTATTCATTCTCAATATCATGGATCTTTGGCATTATCTATCAACATTTTCAAAACGATTCATCTAAAAATCAAGTCTCTAAAAACTTTAATAACTAGCCAACTCCAAGACAAACACTTGATGATCCCCCAAGGAAAATAGAAGGATGAATAAAGATAGTCCTATTTAATCTTTTGCAACAAAATATTGTTGTCGAGCTACATGTCATCTAATTGTTGAAGCAATTTTTCTTTGCAATTGGTTAAGGTCGGCGCACCCAGGTGATTTGATGTTCTTAACCTCAATATTTATTATGGGGGCCCTGCCATTGCAATAACTTAACTGTAAGTATTTCATTTGAGGTTAGTTTGCTCTTTGCATGGCGGCGTTTATGCCAGGACCAAGCAACATGTGCGCAGTCACAGACGTTAGCTCGTACTAATTTGCCTGCAGTAATGAAAAAGTCGTATGTAGTGGTCCTAATATTTATCTTAATCCAGGAAATACATATTAATCATCTTGGCGCTCTCCTACGACTTTGATGTACTTTCAAGCTGTTGCTGAATTTAAAGGATAAAAGTCTGTTTAGTTCAAGAACACTTATGGTGATAACAGGGCAAATAAGACGTTGCTACCGCGCGATAAACTTGGGTGACATGTAATGGCTATAAACACCAGCCCACAATGTTTTCTTTAATCGATTGCGTTTAAAGAAACGTTTATTTTTGCTAAAAGTAATTCTATAACATCTAACGCTATGCCAAAGTGCAATAAGCGATTATTTATTTAGGTGTTTTTAAGCATGCGTTTTTCTTCTGTCTTCGATTTATTAAGTTATAAAGGCAATCTACGCGCTTTATATGCATGTTTGCACGAATGACGTGGTTATTTTACAAAGTAATAGTATTGCAAATAATGTTAATAGATTACTCAATAAATCGATGTATGATACGGTTAGGGTGATCATGTGCTATGTTCATAGAGGTAAGGGTTTTAAATAGATGGTGGTCCATTGCATTTCTTCTGTTTTGAATCGTTTTAAAAAGCAGAGTTCCGTCATAATTTAAATGACATCATAATGTTTGCCACTATATAGTGGGAACAGCAGCAGGCAGGAAAATTATCAACCACCATATCGAAAGCAAACATATTCAGTAGAGCCCATTGCTGATACAGTGTATTTGTAATAGTTAGGCTATTTGTAGCGGTACAAAATACTGATCTATTGTTAAAAATAGGGAGGTCTGGATTGGGGGCAAAGTTGAATGTTAGTAAAATCCCAAGTTGAAAAAAGATCAAAATAAAGCAATAATAGCATCAGCTTGTTAGATAGGATTAAGAGGGAACGTTTTTGTTTAAAAATAGCTCAATAGGCGCCTATTAGGATAGGCTATATCACTTTGGGGAAAGCTTTGGCTCCTCTTCATGCCATGGTTGCATTAAAGCAAATATCGCAGCCAAAGAACTTAATGTCACAAGAATAAGTACGACAGGGTGCCCACCAAATCGTCAAACGGGCCTACACTAAATAGCTCATTTCTTTAATTATCAAAACCACCACCATTTTGACTATGTTTCAACCCCCACCCCTTGTCCTTACCCTTTTAAATTGTACGAATGATAGTTTGTGACATCATTTTATTTTGAATACTTCCCGTCCTGATTTATAAACCAAGATGATCACTATTACGTGTAAGGAGCTATGGTTTACATCTGATAAAACTTTTCATTGCTGCTCTCACAGATGTTTGTACGGTGAAGCCGGCGCAACTGCCTTAATTGATACGTTTTAAGTTGGCACAGGTGATGACATGACCTGCCTAGGTAAAATCGCACCATACTTAGGGAAAACAGTTTTTACTATTTTGTTTGATAATACCTGCATAGATCTACCTAAATCAAAGCTAAAAATTTTGGAAAAGCAAGGACTCTTTTAACTCCTCTGTGCATACCTAAACAAGGAAAAACAAACAAGCCACGCAATGCGTAGCCAGCAGGGACTTGGGAAAGTTTGAGGGGAAATCAAAAGAAAACAACATCACTGTGTAAAATCACACCATATGGAAGATATTATTGGTATTTTGCTTTATAATACTTTCATAGAGCTACCGGTATCACTCAAAAAAGTTGGGAAAGCAAGGACTCTTTTAACTCTCCTTGGCACGCCAAGTAGGGAGAAAAAACATGCTACATATTGCGTAGCCAGCAGGGACTTGGGAAAGTTTGAGGGGAATCAAAAGTAAACAACGCACCGCGTAAAATGTCACCACATGGAAGACATTTTTGCTTCAGAATAGCTTAATATCAGAAATTTGTTTCGTACTTCCAAACTAAGGGAAACACAAGACCCACTTGGGTTCACGTTAGTAATGAACAGAGCACATAGACCTAAGGAGTAGCCCTGCTTCCTGTTAATAGATTTACCATACGTCCTGTTTTAGCCAGGACAGCCCGTTTTTTCAGGCCTTGTCCGGGTCAATCGATCGAAAGTCCCGATTTTTCAATCAGTCAGCCCGCATAGCTAGAAACACGGCATTTAAACGTTTGTCCCAATATGTAAAGGCATTGTGACAAGGAACTGTAGCTCGATGACGATTTGGGCCGGAAGTGACACAAAATGAGCAGCAAAGCAGGTGTTGACTTTTTTTTTGGAGGACACCCTCGTTGTGAGTAGAATTTAAGGTAAATTGCACCCGAAATGATGATGAGCTCCAAAAAAAGGTCAACACATGTATTGCTGCCGCGAAGTGTGTCCCGGGCTTTGCCTCGTCACCCGTGGTGACGTTGTTCTCAAGCGTCCCGTTTTTTATTCACAGAAATATGGTAAGCATGCCTGTTAAGATATCTACACCTATACTATGAAGCAATGTAATAAAATTCTAAGTTTAAGAAATAATCAAAATAAAACTGCTACAGACAAAATCCTTTCATAAAATTTTTAATTAAAACTGTTTCTCGTCCTGGTAAAGCTGCAGGGCCTCTTTCTATATCAACCACTTATAGCTACTGGAGACCAACATTTGTAATTTGTGTCTTTTGTGCTGTAAGCGCTAATAAGAAAAAATATCTAGGACAGCCATCTTTATGAAGTTTTCATTCTCTGTTTTTACGTGCTCGCGTGAGAGTTTCGTAGATTTGCAGCACTATAAAACCGCGGCACCTCAGTCATTTTGGCTTTTTTCTCAAACTCAAAATATGGACGAAGTGTAATCTCTGCTACAACGTTTGAATCGTTTCGGGAAGTCGCATACAGTCAGTAAGTGTATATATATATATATATATATATATATATTATAAGCTATTGTAATTTGTATTATAGCTACCGGATTTATTGTTAACAGCGAGTGCTTATTGTTGTAGTATCGTGTAATTCTTGTGAATCAATCTGTGTTGAAATCAAAACTATTAATATAATAGTATCAGTAACAATACCATATATCTCTTATGGCAAAACTCGCTAAATCGCAGTTAAAAGGCCATAAACTTAACTGTGGATAAAGTAAAGTGCTTCTCATAATTATTATTATTTATCGTAATACTGTTAATGCCATTGCTATTTGCTGTTTGATCTTTCTATTCTTTTATGTTTTGTACCCAAAGTAAGTGTGAGGTTTGGCTATTTGTTTATAATTGTTTAATCATTCAAGAAAACCTGTCGCAGTATCGACGCCATTCGTACATGATTGATCGGATTTTTTCGTCTCCGAAATACATTTGATTCCATCATCAAGAGTGCATTTTGATACCGAGATTGAGTTTGCGCTGTGCCCTAAGACCCTCCCCCAAACCGTGTGATTGGGATAGCAGATTCACAAAAACCATAGACCTAACAGCTTGTGAAACTGAATTTAGAGTGACTATTTTGTGTGAAAATAACTTGTCCTGAGTGCCGCTTACTAAAGCATGATAAAATTTGTTGGGGAAAGCATAACCACTTTTGTCGCTATGCCACAAACAAAGCAAATTGTACAGCCAAAGAACCTAATACCGCCAATATAAATATGAACGGGGCTGCATCAAAGCGTAAAATAGGCTTACCACTAAATAGTTTATTTCTGTAATTGTGAAAGCAACCACAGTTTGGCGACTACCATCATTTTTGACTCTGTTTCAATCCCTCCTCTTTCACACTTTTTAAAAGTAGTAATGGTAGTTTGTGGCAAGAGTATTTCTCTGTGAGCATTACCGGTCTTGATAAAGAAAATGAGATTATCACCATAACGTGAACACGACAAGTGGAGGTTCACAAAAAAACTTAGACTTTTCGTTGCTGTACACACATGTGCACGATCGGTGAAGCCGACATAGCTGGCTGAACCATATCATTTAATCCCGACGTTACTGATGGGGTCCCGGCGGGCGAAGCCGGCTGGTTAACAATAAAAATGAAAGGTTACTGCTTAAATATGACGAAATAATGCAAAAATATGACGTAGCCTACCGTGCAAGTCAATATCAGATAATTAATAAAAGGTGATCGATTTATAAGGCTAAATTAATATCAAAGTTGCAGGTGAAAATGAAGCACTTACAAAAATCTTTATAAATAATATAAGGATTAGAACATAGGTTTAAAGAGTAAGTGAGCGACGTGTTGTTTTGTCGTTTTGCAGATTGCACTGACGAAGCTGCCAGCAGGCAGCGAAAGCTTTGCAAACTTTAGTAATAAAGTTGAGCAATACAATTTAAATTGATTATTTTTTCAAAGTTGGCAATGAAAAGCAGTCAAAAACCTAGTAAATACTCACAGGTATGCAAGATTCGTTTGCATCGCTCTCATAAACCGTGCTTGCATCAGCACATGAAAAATAATCACCGTCGATGAAAACCAACACCAACCAAGTTATAGGTGCAACCAATGCAAACAAGAAATAATTGCAACAAGTGTAGGAGCAACAACCATCAAATCCCGGTTTGGGACCACAACCCTCGCGGGTTCCTGTACACAATTTCCAAAAGCTCGGGTTAAAACCGACGCCAGTTGTAAACAAAATAACACAAGGCACAAATATGAAGAGAAGTGCGTAGGATATCCGCTCACTTTTGTCACCACATGGACAACGAAATACAACAATTTCCACGAGTCTTTCGACAGCCAAAGTAACAAGACCAACGAATACTACCAATATTCCTCCTTTATAGTTTTGAAGTTGTCTGACGATTTTATCAAATCCGCTTGGTTTTAAAGCCATTGCTTATATGCAGTAAACCACTAAGCCTACCATCAAAATCAGTTCTACTGAAAACAAAGTATTTTTAAAACACAAATCATATGTTTGTGTGATCTTTTTGTACAACTAAATCTCAGCGTTAGTTTCATGATTTTTCTGAATCGAATCCTTTGCAAAAGACACCAAAACAAACTTTTGATGTATGGTACTATATAATTGAATTTTATGATAATTTGGGGTAGATTTAACTAGTGTTTACTTGAAACTAACTTCTGCTTTGCAAACGTGCTGCATGGATGAGGCCACCCCAAACTTTTACACCAAATATACGACAAGATTAGTTGTTTTGGCTTATGGTCTCTTCTTTCAAATCCTGACTGTAACCTAATTCATAATTTTCGTAAGAGTAAATTTGCCACAGACAATACTTTCATCTAAAGTAAAACCAAAATCACACTCAAAAGAGATCTTTCAAGTGAAAGCTTTTTCGTGCACACTGGAAGCAAAACTATCAGCCGTTTTACGACTACTCCCCTTTTAACTTTTTTGCTCCCGCGAGCTGTCGCGAACATTGGCGTGCACGTATACAAAGCCGCCGATGTGAACAATAGCGGCCGATTTTTCAAAAAAAAGTCAATATTAAACTTATTTCAACATTCAATACTTTTAAGATCATTGGCTGTCATATCGATCATGTTACATCTTTAGAAAGGAAATTTCATTGAAATTTAAATCATATTGAATTCAGAAAGAAAAATTTTTTTCAAATATTAACTCTCTCGCCCGTGTGATAGCGAAAAAATTTCCGTAAGGTGGCAGTGCGAAAAACTGTCCTAATTTGTTATTTTCAATCATAATTATATACCCCAAGTTTGTTTGTAAATCATTACCGATCTGTGTACTTCTACATTAATTGTTATATATCGTTGAAATCTCCATTTCTTGAGAATTTCAAATACAAAAAATTTTTGAATGTGCAAATTTTATGCAAATTATCCAACGCAATTGGTGCTGAGTTGTCTTCGAAATTAAAGTAGTACCCTTACCTCAAAGATCCCTACAGATTTTATTTTCGACCAATTTTTTAGAAATGGTCGTTAGATGATGCAAAGGAAATAAGCTTTCAAAGTATATCAGTCAAAACTAACCTAAAAGACTAGGTTTTCTACAATTTGCAACTTTCTGAGGCCCATGACCTTTTTTTTGACCGGTACTAAATTTTGGTAGTTAAATTTAGTACCTAAAATATGATCAGTCATTATCTGCTAGAGGTTAGTCTAAACCATGCAACATTACTGTCGTTTGTGTTAAAAAAAACTTGAAGAAAAAAAAACTTGAAGAAAATCTGGCAACACTGATTAGTGTTTGTGTGGATTTTGTTGGGTAAAAACGTTTGCAGTAAAGCGAAGAGATATCTACGATACTAGTTTAGACTGTCTTTTCATTATTTAAAAAAAGCATTGTCGTTTGTGCGATGTGAATATTGATGAAAAGCAAAGCTGATAGATATAACTTTGCAGGGTCTACCACAACTGGTGCTGTCACGATTTCATGACCTTCAGAAATGAATAAATTCAATCATTGACTTTATCTGACCCCAGATGATTAATCATACAGCTCTCCTGTAATCTGGAAAAACCTAGTAACTCAGTTTTTTGTGAAAAATGAGTTGGGTTCTAAATTGGATTTGCTAGGTTTTTCCACATCTGTTCATCTATTCAAAATGTGAAAAATGTCTTTCTATTGGTTAATTTCTATATGGAAAAACCTAGTAAGTCAAGCCAATTTTGTCTTGTTGTACATTTTGATCTGGAAAAATGCAGTAAGTGAAGTTGCTAGGTGTTTCCAGATTTTTTAAAATTTGTTTTGATAAATTTTTGGCTCTCGGTGAGTTTAGTGTGGTCTATTCGGTGACTATTTTTACTCCTTTTTAAAACTAAAATAAAATTAAATGTTGAACTGCTGGAATTAGCAAAACACAGTTAATCATCAAAGTCACATGTCATGATATCAGTTGGATATTGTCTTTCTTTTAGTGTTGGTATGGTTGGAAAGCCACTAAAAGTACCAGTAACCGGGTCTTCTCTAGAATGATCTCCTAGGTGCAGATTTATAATCTATGGTCGAGGGTAAAGAGATTAGAATGAGAATTGGCTGCAAGAATTTAAATTCATTTACATTTGTACAGCAACTAAAACTTGCAGAAATGTTATTTATTTCTACAGCATTTTTTGCATTAACCAATTATAGCTAACATATTTTTCTTCAACCAAAAATAAAATAGTATTATTATTTGGCTCAATTAAAGTTGGTATCAATTAATCATCATAATTGGTAATTTTGTGTGATAATACTGTATTGATTTTTGCAGTTATAACTTAACAGTGATAATATTAAAAAGAATTTTTAAAACTTGAAAAACTGGTGCTGCATTATCTGGCTGTGTTGGTGATTGCTTAGTGAAATGGCTTCTCGAGGAAAAATGATTTTGGAGTTGGCATTGAAGAAGAGAAGAATGCAGGAAGATAAACAGCCAAACTTGGTTCCTGAGACTGAGATATCCAATAATAACCAAGTTGCTACTGGTCACATTGATATGGATGGAGGTACCTTTGTCAACCCTCTTGATAAAACCACTGCTGCTGTGGATATATGTCTTGAAAATGACAATTGTCAGAATATTAATGAAATGGATGAAGGTCTTCAACATGAGCTTGATATTTCTAAGCCAAAGTAAGTTTGCTATAGGCCTAAGTATAGCATTATTCAGCCGTTATTTGCATTAGTGCTGTTGGTGCCATGCATAAACTTTTAAGGATGTGCAGTGTGATTGTAGACACTATGTTTGCTCTGTGCCCTTCAATTTTTTTTACTGTAAGTGTTGCATGACATGATTGAATGAGCAACTCAAATTACCAAAATTTGATCAAATAATTTAGTCTATGCAAAGGGATAAATTGTTCATGTATTAATATTACTTATAGGGTCTACCTGTTGTGCATCAAAAAAAAATAGGCGATTTAAATGTACAGAACCGGTAATGTGATGTTTTGTCATAGTGAAATCAAACAAATTTTAACTTATATATGCAGGTATTTATCTTTTTGTTTGAGCTAGCTTTTTTTAATAATGTCAGCTTGGTAATATAATACTCTAGCTGTGTATTTCAAAGAGGACGATTGAAATTCTTAAATTTATTTACAGAAGACGACGTACAGTTGAGGACCAAACAGCTCACAATCAAGAAAAATATCTACTCCTTAACGGATGCAAGCAGACATGCCGAAAAAAGTGCCAAGAAAAGTTTACCGATGAAGTGCGCATGAACATAAATAGATCCTTTTAGGATTTAACTTTTCCAGAAAGAAAGTTGTGGCTTGATAGCCACATTTATATTGCTCCAGTAAGGAATAGGGCAAATGCTGAAGTTGAGCAATATAAGCGTTCACATTCTCTATCATACTTGTTGCCACTTGCAACATCAAAAGAAGCAGTTTGCAAAGTTATGTTTCTTGCAAGCTTAGGCCTAAAGACAGATGGTATCATCACAGAATTTATCAAGCGTAAAAAAGCTGGAACTGTAGAGGCTATGATAAAGGACAATCGTGGGAAGAAACCTCCAAAGACTAAAACAGAAAAAGAGTTAATTCGACAGCACATTATGTCATATCGTCCTCAAGTTAGCCATTACAAGCTTAAAAATGCTCCAAACAAGCGGTACCTTGAACCCCACTTGACCATCACTTCTATGTGGGAAGATTATAAGTCCAAACATGGTACATCGTGTACCAGCGGGTAGTTAAATCTGAGAACATCGGCTTTGGAAAACCAGCACAAGATGATTGTGATGTTTGTGCAAAATATCAAGCTCACTGCAAAGCACATGATGAATTGCACATTGTTGATGACTGTGCAGACTGTGAAGCTGGCAAAGAGCATGATAGAAAATATAGAGCAGCTCGTGCCTATTACAGCCAAGATCGAGATGGTGATATGCAAAATACCGCCATCTATACTGCTGATATGCAAAAGGTCATACTTTTCCCAAAACTGACTGTTAAAGAACATTTTTTTGTCAGCAGACTGGTTGTGTTCAATGAGACCTTTGCTTCAGTGAAACAAGACGGTGACTACGTGCTATTATGGCATGAGGCAATCTCCGGGAGATTAGGAGTTGACGTTGCTTCGACTTACATACGATGCATAAATCTTTGTGAAGTGGAGAAGGTGATATTCTGGGCCGACAATTGCGTTGGGCAAAATAAAAACTGGATTCTTTTCACTGCATTGTGTTGGTGTGTAAACCAAGTTTGGGGACCTCAGGTTGTCACCATGAAATATTTTGAAAGAGGCCACACTTTTATGAGGGCGGACAGCGTTCATGGCAGCATAGGAAAAAAAATGAAGAAGTGCCCGGAGGTTTGCACCTTTCCCGATTTCGTGGACGTCTGTGAAAAGGCTGAGTCAAAAATAAAGCCCATTATAATGCACTACCATGATTTTTATGAGTTCGAGGATGGGCATCGCAATAGAAAATCTAAAAATGTTACTCTCCCTCATCTCGATTCATTATCTGTGGTAGAATTCCGCAAGGATTTGCGTGCGATGTGGTTCAAGAAAAGCTTTGAAGAAGAATATAATCAAGTCGAGTTCTTGAAACCCAAGTTCAGTTTAGACATTGTTCCTCCCAAAAAAGATAAGCCCAGGGGAATTTCAAGCATAAAACGCCAGAATATTCTCAAACTGGCAAATTCGTTTCCTGCAGCAAAGAAAAAATTTTGGCTCGAAATTCCTATCAACGACGAAAATGTTGACTTAGTTGAACACTTTCAATAACTAGGTTACAATTTCATTTTGTAGTGTAGCATTTTAATGTTTTAACTTGAATTGCTATTATTAATAAACAAATGTTGCTGACTTACTAGGTTTATGCTGATAAATGTTTGTGGTGAAGTTGTTAGTTTGCTCTGGTAAAACCTAGTAAGTCGATTTGTAACCATGGTAACATGCAAATGCAAAAATATAAAATGCACCAAGACTCATTTTAACTATCCTTACACAAAATTTGAAAGTAAAATTTCTTCCCAACTGCGGTAGCTTAATCCTTACACCAAACAGTTTTTCTTTATTTTCTCAAGTTTTCAAAAAACAGACTTACTAGGTTTTTCCAGATTACAGGAGAGCTGTGGCCGAGTGGATTGGTTTGCTCAATACCAGAGAAAAAGAAAAATGGCTGCTTTGCTTTTCGTTTTTATCGACTAATTTTCTTTATTCATTAGTGAAATTGTGCATTAAAAATCTAAATCTGGACTACCACATTCGAATACATTTTATGCTTTTTTCTGCTGCTACACGTAAAGATGCAAATATTATCAAATTAAGTAGAATAGTTTTACATTCATATGGTTTATTTAAAACTTGTATAATTGAATGGTGAATGGGTTTGTTTTTAATTTGGGCATATCATGGCTTCGGCTTGATAGTACTCATCCAGCACTTTTGCCAGTTAAAATTTAGTTATATTGAGTGCAAATTCTCGCTGCGCAATAACCCATAACTCAACCTTGAAAGAGCTTACGTGTAATCAACATTTTTTGTTTCGTGTTGTCTACGTCAATGCCATACGAGGAACTCGATTTCTTTTACCTCCTCCCCTTCCCTACAGCATTGTTCTTATCATACAATTTAAATTTTTGCGCTGAATATCACCTAGGTGGACCTACGAATTGAGCTCAGACCGATTTCAATGCAAAGAGCAATGATGTGAAGCTTACAACATTAGGATTTATGTTGGTTTTAAACATAGGCCCTCTGCTCTCAATAATCTCAGTCGCGGTGTCATCCCTAAATCTAGTTTGAATCACTGGTCAACTTGCTGTTGTAATGGCCTCATATTAAAATTTTTTAGTACAATTATGTTCAACAATTTATTATTTTCTTTTCGTCAATTGTGGTTTGTATTTATGTAATTGATGATAACTTCATATCAATGCAATGTTTTTTTGTGAGATTTAGAGCATAGAAACTGCAGAATGCAATGGCCAACTTTTCTAATACGGAAAACATAGCCGAATGCAGCAGGTCACGTGTAGAAGATCCGCATTCAATTACCGCTGTAAATTTACAGATAGCCTATAAGAAGCTAAATTCTCAGACTCGTTACGGAAAAATTTGGTTGGGGAGATCATGTACTTTTCCTACACCTCCCATTTGAATATACCATCAATATAAAAGAAATATGCGCACGCCCCTCCCAAAATATTGTCAGCCCTCCCGTTTCCATAAATTTCCAAAATAGGCAAAGAACTCACTTGTGAAAGGTTAATCTCCAAAAAAAAGTTTACATCTTTGACTGTGTGGAGCAAAAGAGTCGCTCAAAAAAAGCCCTCAACTTTGTTTTGAGAAATAAATATCTTTAGCCCTCCAGAATTCTTAAAAATGGGTAATATATGTAGAAAAAAAGATCTTCACTTTTGTTTGCAACTAAAAACGGCAAAGAAGTCAATCACAAATAGCACGGTATCTCCCATAAAAAAATTTTCCTTTTTGTTGCGAAACAAAAATGCTTTCAGCGTCCACCATCTACCCTGCAGAATCTTCAAAAATATACGTAATGCGTAAAAAATCGTCTTCACGCTTGTTGGCGCTGAATATAGCCAAAAAGTCACGCAAAATAACCTTAATCTCCAAAAAAGCCTTAAACCATGTTTTAAGACAAAAGTACCTCTCCTCCTCCCCTCATACATCATAAGTGTTACGCTTATAAAATAAGCCAGTTTTAGGGGTGTTGCAAAGTTGATCCTGATTCGCGTTTCAATTCTCAAGAGAAGTGATGAGCCAATTTGTTCCACTACGGGACAAATCAACGTCTTTTTAATAAAAAACATTTAAAAGTTTAGCTGAAAACGGACTTACGAGGGGACATTGAGTTAAATTCTTTCCCTAAAGATGCCGAAACAATTTTTTTTAAAAGAGTTAAGTTGCAGCTACTTCAACTACTCTGGGTTCATTACACAATACCCAGTTTGTCGGTATTGCCTAGACCCTTCTTAACGCAGCTACCTGCTTGCAACTGTTGCAAAATTCAAATTAGATAAAATAATTGCTAATTCAACCGTCATAGGTTAGCTTACAAAATATAGCCTAAAAATCTGTTATTTTTAGCACATTCGCCAACAGTTAGAGTCCTAATATCTAGCTGCATTGTCAATCTTGGCGATTTCTAAAAAAAATTGCAACTTTAAGCAATAAAATGTCAACAAAATCAACTGATAACAAAAGCCTACATTGAAATTCTATGCAAACAATGCGCTCTTGGTCCTCCAACAAATCTTTGAAGGGTGCCGGAAATGGTGATGACATCACGTGCGATTGATTTATAAGTGGCCTATGCTCTTGCAACATGCTTGGTGGGCACCTTAACCATTCTAACTTGGCAAAGCACCAAGTGCGCGGGCAAGCTGTTTTGATGAGAGTAAAAGTGGCTTTATGCAGGCTTAAAAATACTCAACTTACTGCACTGTTGGTATATTAGCACCCGGATGATTTGAACACATTATTTACCTTCTGCCCAAGAAAAATCTTTTCAGTTACCGTATCGAAGCTCTAATCCGACTACATTGCGTACCCATGCTTATTACAAAAGCTAAAAAATTTTGCTTTGATAGTGCAAACTTTTTAAAACTATGATCAGTTTACATGGCACTAATTGGATACTAAATTGCGCTGCATCTTACTACACTCATGCAGTTTCAGAATTCAGTCTGTAATTACGCCAATAAACTTGCACTACAGAATCAAGCCGGGATCAAGGAAAAACATTTTAACGCACTTAGGCTTATATTCGGCTCGAATATCGAAGTTGATAGGCAACAACTACAAAAATTAAAGTCTGTTTTTTTGGTAAAGTGGTTCTGATTTATTTTTTGAAAACACGCTCACTAAAGTTGGCTTTTTTTAATGAAGCAAAAACACTAAATCAAATTGGCGCACTCATGTGGCAGAGTGTATAAAAAAATCAAAGCTTCTATGCTTAATTTTATAAATACAGCAAACTTTAAAAAGCAATTTTCCGATGATGCTCTGCCCAGCGCAGTATGTTAGTTTGATGTTTCAAAATATGTATGCAAAAGTAAATTCAGACTGATTTTGCTCGTTTTCTTCCATCTGTTGTTTGGGATGTAGTAGTTGATGTATTTAGCCCATTGTTTGATTTTAGCTTTTTGCTTGTAATGATCTCCAAGTCTGTATGAGACAGATCATAGTTTCCTCGTTCTAAGTTATGGTGCAAATTTCTCCAAAAAGTATCTGCTGCTATTTTGTTTTCCTTTTTATCCTTTTTATATTTTTCCACCACCTTCTGAGCTTGGTTCTTCGTTTCTTTACGCTCTTGCTTTTTAGAACTTGTCTCCGGGATCACCTAAAGCAAGAGAGGTATTTTAAAAAAAGGTATTTGGAATTTAGTAATTATGGGCTAGGACTACGAACATACTTTTAAAGCCGGAACGGTTCCACTAGATCTAATTTAAACTGTTGCGAATTGGACATGTCTAAACTCACTTTTTCAGCAGGATTTGATTAAACAGCCATTAGGGTCAATGGGAAATTATATATGCAATGCCCAGAGCATTGATTTCGGAAAACAAGAAGGGAAAAGATTCTAAAAAAGGAATCGATTGTTTGTTTTGATCCGAGTCAATGATGATTTCTACAAAACATGATTAACGAAACTCCCAAAATGACTTTAGGTTATTGGCGGATTCAGAAGTATGACCGCAGTTTTCGTCGTAAATACTGAAAAACAATTCTGTTGGCAGTCAGTTTCCGTAATATGTTTGAAGACACGTAAAAATGGGGCAAACAACTATTTTAAGTACAACCAATTTTACTACTTCCCTTGAAACTTTTTCAACCCACCAACGTGCGAAGCACTAAAAATTTGCTCAGTTTGCTCAATCGTAACCCAATATTGCTTACAGGCTTGTTAACGGCGTTTCTAAATTCACTGACAAGAAACTCCTCCATCTTTTGTTTGCATATTGAATTTATCATTTCCTGATGGTATGTCATTGGTGAACAGGCTTTTACTGAATAGTAAACAACAAAAATTGCAAGTGGAATTACGCAGGCAAGCGACATGCCAATAATTTGCGATCGATGTTTGCTTTCTCTGTAAGTGGAAGTGAAGGGGCTTTCTCCCTGTAAAACAAAAACAGCAATTCTTATCAGATGTTTTACAAAATAGAATAAAATGGACATATTTCGCATCAAAGTTATTTTTCGGAAAGAAAAAAAGCATAAAAGAGCATCAAAAAAACAATAAATATTGAGCAAGAGTAACTTTTTAATTGTCTATTATCGAAAATCTTCAATCATCATTTTAATGGATGGAGTAGCCAAGGAGAAAAGGCAAGAGTCTCATGCTCTTTTCAATATGAAATTGCGACTACCATTGAACTAGTTTGCAAGAACATTTTGCAAGGGACAAACTTTGTGTGATACACATAATACTTTCAGGCAATTACACTCGACTCTTGCTCATCCAGACCTCGTTAATCCGGACTTCGGTTTATCCGGGCAGCGGCCGTGAAAAAAAGCTAACCAACTTTTCTCCACTTCGCTGTTCTACATCACAAGCCCCAACCATGTAAATAGTGTAAATACAGTTATTTCATTTGATTTGTATTGCATGAAGCACAGTATATAGATTTGTATTATCCTGACTTTTTCATTATCCGGATCGTTTCCCGCACCATTCAGTCCGGAAAAACGAAGGTGGAGTGTATATTCAATTCAGTGAGTTGCTTCTACAGGGTGGCCCAAAAGGCACTGACGGTTTTAAAAAATTAATAATTTCCTTGTTTATTAAAATATTAAAAAAATTTTTCAGAATAACTAGAAGAGTCCTTCTGAAGTCAGCAGGAGTAAATATAGCCAGGAGGAACGTACCCTTATTGTGAAATGGTACTTCAACTTTTTAACTTTTAAATTAAAAATTATTCAACTTTTAAAACCGTCAGTGACTTTTGGGCCACCAAGTATAAGGAATACAAATATAAATCACTCACTAAGATGAATAAAATTGCCAAAAAGTGACAAGGGATATCTCACCTGAAAATAGGTTTTTAGCAAAAGGAGAACTATTTCGCTTTTCGTTTCTGTTTGTTTCGTGCTACGTTTCATTATTATTTAAAACTGTTACAATGCCACGTACTTACTACAGTAGGCGTAGAACTATACGGTATCACAACCATTTCCTTAAAAGTAAATATGAGTGAAATCTTTTTACTTCCTTTTCCTAATATTTGCTTTGTATTTAAATGATATTGCTCAACTTTATTACAAAAATTTGCAAAGCTTTTGCTGCCTGCTATCAGCTTCGTCCAGTGCGATCTGGAAAACGACAAAAAACGCGTCGCTCACTTACTCTTTAAACTTTCGCAATTAAACTGCAAAATTGAAAATCATGCTGCCAGGATAACTATTAGAAAGTAAATCTATGCTATAAAGCAGAGTTCTGCGTGTGTGTTTGTTCGTTTGCTTTAACCCTTTCGAAACTGCTGATGGTGCAAACATGAAACTTGGCACGATTGAATATTGTTTGGGGGCGAGTATCACAAGAATATTTGTGATGTCGTCATGACATCAAAATCAAAAATAAATTTTTAAATATTGAATTTCATGACGGAGCAAAACTGTTTCTTGCCCAAACGAAAGCCAGCATTCAACCTATCACTTTATAAAAAATTTCATTTTTTGGGGTCCATGATGACATCACAGTAAACGCTTGATTGCTCAATTTGGTAGCTGTATTTTCTCAAAAACTACTGGTCGTAGAAACGCGATTAAACGCATTTTCAGAACACATTGATGAGATGATTTCGATATAATTACCTCTACAACAATTTAAGCTCATTTCACGATTTAACAAACAAGTCCTTATTTAACCTTTTCTGAGCATGCTTCTCTTTTTCTCTCACACGCTGACATTTCGCTTCAGATGTCATAATGCCGTCTGGTACGATTAACACTGTCTTGCTAACAGAGATCAAAGCATGATAATTTTTTTAAAAATTGCAACATTTCCACAAAATCAGTTTACATGTACTTAAAAACTGATTCAGGACCTCATTTCTCAATCGATTTTCAAAGTTTATTCAACAAATTAAAGATTATTTAAAGGCAATTCCGACGACATATCACTTGTGCTTTTACTATTTGTTTTTGTACAACAAAAAATTAATTTTAAAACATGTTGTGTAACCTTTCACTTCTTTCCAAAAAATGATAAGCTCGGTAAAAACAGGTAACTTTAACACATAACAGTTAAAATGAAGCATTAACAATTAGTGTTGTTTGAAAGCTTTAAAAATTTGCTTTCCAGTAATATGTGACTCTAATTACTTTTCAAAAACATCAAAAAACTTAGTCTCTAAACATTTATGAAATGTGGCCTAACGCTTAAAAATACTAAAAATTTCGATACTTGCATTTCACAAAATTGCAATTTCTAGAAAAACTAAGTCTTTTGGTACATTTTATCTATTCATTCTCGATATCATGGATCTTTGGCATTATCTATCAACATTTTCAAAACGATTCATTTAAAAATCAAGTCTCTAAAAACTTTAATAACTAGCCAACTCCAAGACAAACACTTGGTGATCCCCCAAGGAAAATAGAAGGATGAATAAAGATAGTCCTATTTAATCTTTTGCAACAAAATATTGCTGTCGAGCTACATGTCATCTAATTGTTGAAGCAATTTTTCTTTGCAATTGGTTAAGGTCGGCGCACCCAGGTGATTTGATGTTCTTAACCTCAATATTATTAATGGAGGCCCTGCCATTGCAATAACTTAACTGTAAGTATTTCATTTGAGGTTAGTTTGCTCTTTGCATGGCGGCGTTTATGCCAGGACCAAGCAACATGCGCGCAGTCACAGACGTTAGCTCGTACTAATTTGCCTGCAGTAATGAAAAAGTCGTATGTAGTGGTCCTAATATTTATCTTAATCCAGGAAATACATATTAATCATCTTGGCGCTCTCCTACGACTTTGATGTACTTTCAAGCTGTTGCTGAATTTAAAGGATAAAAGTCTGTTTAGTTTAAGAACGCTTATGGTGATAACAGGGCAAATAAGACGTTGCCACCACGTGATAAACTTGGGTGACATGTAATGGCTATAAACACCAGCCCACAATGTTTTCTTTAATCGATTGCGTTTAAAGAAACGTTTATTTTTGCTAAAAGTAATTCTATAACATCTTACGCCAGGGGTGGGCAAACTGCGGCCCGCGACGAACTTTTGTGCGGCCCGCGAAAACCTCAAGCAAATAATTTGAAAAAATTAATTAATGTAGAAGAACGTGATTGGGTACATTTTTCTTATCGATAGACATTGAAAATTAAATGTGCTCGCATTTTCAGTTGAATAAAACTACTTTAATTCATTTATCTAATAATTGTTGTTTTTTAATGTTATATCAAATGTACAACGCAAATCGATTAGAATAATATACCAATGCGTGACCCCGATGCAGCTAGCTTCCGTGACCGCGATGCGCCCCGCAAGTCAAAACAATTGGCCACCTCTGTCTTACGCTATGCCAAAGTGCAATAAGCGATTATTTATTTAGTTGTTTTTTAAGCATGCATTTTTCTTTTGTCTTGAATCCTTTTTAAAAGCAGTGTTCGGTCATAATTTTAAATGACATCACAATGTTTGCCACTATATAGTGGGAACAGCAGCAGGCAGCAAAATTATCCACCATCATATCAATAGCAAACACAAACAGCAGAGTCCATTACTGATATTTGTAATTGTTAGGCTATCGGTACGAAATACTGATCTACATTTAAAAATAGGGAGGTCTGGATTGGGGAAAGTTAAATGTTAAAAATGGGGAAAAGTTAAATGTAAGTAAAATTCCAAGTTGAAAAAAGATCAAAATAAAGCAATAATAGCATCAGCTCGTTAAATAGGATTAAGAGGAAACGTTTTTGTTTGAAAATAGCTTAATATGCGCCTTTTAGGATAGGTTATATGACCTTGGGGAATGCCCCGGCTCCTTTTCATGCTATGGTTGCATTAAAGCAAACAGCGCAGCCAAAGAACGTAAAGTCACAAGCATAAATACGACAGGGTGCCCACCAAATCGTCAAACGGGCCTACAGCTAAACAGCTCATTTCTTTAATTATCAAAACCACTAACATTTTGACTACGCTTCAACCCCCACCCCTTGTTCTTACACTTATAAATTGTACAAACGACAGTTTGTGACATCATTTTATTTTGAATACTTCCCGTCCTGATTTATAAACCAAGATGATCACTATTACGTGTAAGGAGCTATGGTTTACATCTGATAAAACTTTTCATTGCTGCTCTCACAGATGTTTATGCGGTTAAGTCGGCGCAACTGCCTTAATTGATACGTTTCAATTAGGAACAGATGATGGTATGACCTGCCTAGGTAAAATCGCACCATATTTAGGGTAAACAGTTTTTACTATTTTGTTTGATAATACCTGCATAAAGCTACCGGAATCAAAGGTAAAAATTTTGGGAAAAGCACGGTCTCTTTTAACTCTCCTGGGCACCCCAAGCAAGGAGAAAAAACATGCTACATATTGCGTAGCCAGCAGGGACTCGGGAAAGTTTGAGGGGAAATCAAAAGCAAACAACGTCACTGTGTAAAATCGCACCATATGGAAGATATTGTTGGTATTTTGCTTTATAATACTTTCATAGAGCTATAGGGATCAAACTTAAACGTTTTTGGAAAGCAAGGACTCTTTTAACTTTCCTAGGCACGCCAAGTAGGGAGAAAAAACATGCTGCATATTGCGTAGCCAGTAGGGACTTGGGAAAGTTTGAGGGGAAATCAAAAGCAAACAACGTCATTGTGTGAAATCGCACCACATGGAAGATATTTTTGCTTCAGAATAGCTTAATATCAAAAACGTGTTTCGTACTTCCAAACTAAAGGAAACACAAGACCTACTTGGGTTCACGTTAGCAATAAACAGAGCAAGAGATCTAAGGAGTAGCCCGAACCTTGAAATCAGAAATTCTATTTGGAAAAGGAGCGCACCAAGTCTTATAAATCTCATGTGCAGAAAAACCACATACACATTTATCGTTACTGTTTATACAAGAGCCCGATGGATAAAACCCGCTCGACCGGCTGAACCGACATTCTCAATCCAACATTACTGATAGAAAGCCCTTCGGTCGACGCTGACGTATGCTATAAAGCAAGGATTTTTTCTTTTGCTGAGATACTGCATGTTAAGGTATCTACATCTATACTACGAGGGTCAGTCAATAAGTAATGAGACTTTCTCAATTGCTTTTGTGTTTTTGTAGCTAAGGAACTCAAATTTTATGTGATGATTATGAATGGAGTTGTCATCTCATTTACAACAAAACTTGTTTATTTTCAGATTACTGTAGGTGTGATGATAAATTGAAATGACTACTAGGCTAGCAAACAGCTCATCGTTGGAACAAAGAGGAGTCATCAGATTTCTGTTGGCAGAGAGGGTAAAATCATGTGAGATTCTGTCTAGAATGCAAAGACAATATGGTCCTTCCTGTATGTCTAGAGCAAACTTCTACAAATGGGTGCAAGCATTCAAAGATGGACGCGAAAGCATTACTGATGATCTGAGAAGTGGAAGACCTGTGGATGTCTCTACCCCAGAAGCAGTACAGGCAGTTGAAGACCTGATCAAATCTGATAGAAGGGTCACTTTAGATGAAATTGCTACAAAATTGGACATCTCCCATGGCACAGTGTACGCAATTGTGCGTGAGAAGCTGCATTTTTCGAAAGTCAGCTGTCGCTGGGTTCCCAAGATGTTAACGGATGATCACAAAATGCAACGCCTGATGGCTTCCAGAGCATCACTACGCAGATACAGAAAGGAGGGAGATGCATTTCTGTCGAGAATAGTGACAACTGATGAGACCTGGGTTTTTCATTATGAACCTGAATCGAAACGACGATCAATGGAGTGGAAGCATGTTTCTTCCCCAGTGAAGAAAAAATTCAAATCTCAGAAAAGTTTAAGGAAAGTCATGCTCACTGTGTTCTGGGACAGAAATGCTGTGAGCAACTGGCTAAGGACCCAGTCCACGGAATTCTATGCCAAAGGAATAGACAATCTAATATCAAGATGGAACAAGTGTGTTGCAAAGGAGGGAGACCATGTTGAAAAATAAAAAAGCATTTTTTGATTACCAGTCATTGCAAACTTGAGTTATTGAGAAAGTCTCATTACTTATTGACTGACCCTCGTATAAAGCAGTGTAATAAAATCCCAAGTTTAAGAAATAATCAAAATATAACCATTGACCAAACAGTTTGTAAAACTGAATTTAGACTGACTATTTTGTGTGAAAATAACTTGGCTTAACGGCCGCTTACTAAAGCATGATAAAATTTGTGGGGGAAAGCATAGCCACTTTTGTCGCTGTGCCACAAACAAAGCAAATAGCACAGCCAAAGAACCTAATACCGCCAATATAAATATGAACGGGGCTGCATCAAAGCGTAAAATAGGTTTACCACTAAATAGTTTATTTCTGTAATTGTGAAAACAACCACAGTTTGGCGACTACCATCATTTTTGACTCTGTTTCAATCCCTCCTCTTTCACACTATTTAAAAGTAATGGTAGTTTGTGGCAAGAGTATTTCTCTGTGAGCATTACTGGTCTTGATAAAGAGAATGAGATTATCACCATGACGTGAACACGACAAGTGGAGGTTCACAAAAAAACTTAGACTTTTCGTTGCTGTACACACACATGTGCACGATCGGTGAAGCCGACGTAGTTGGCTGAACCGTAACATTTAACCCCGACGTTGCTGATGGGGTCCCGGCGGGCGAAGCCGGCTGGTTGATATTAAAAATGAAAGGTTACTGCTTAAATACGACGAAATAATGCAAAAAATATGACGTAGCCTACTGTGCAAGTCAATATCAGATAATTAATAAAAGATGATCGAATTATAAGGGTAAATTAATATCAAAGTTGCAGGTGAAAATGAAGCACTCACAAAAATCTTTATAAATAATATAAGGATTAGAACATAGGTTTAAAGAGTAAGTGAGCGACGTGTTGTTTTGTCGTTTTGCAGATCGCACTGACGAAGCTGCCAGCAGGCAGCGAAAGCTTTGCAAACTTTAGTAATAAAGTTGAGCAATATAATTTAAATTGATTATTTTTTCAAAGTTGGCAATGAAAAGCAGTCAAAAACCTAGTAAATACTCACAGGTATGCAAGATTCGTTTGCATCGCTCTCATAAACCGTGCTTGCATCAGCACATGCAAAATAATCACCGTCGATGAAAATCAACACCATCCAAATTATTGGTGCAACCAATGCAAACAAGAAATAATTGCAACAAGTGTAGGAGCAACAACCATCAAATCCCGGTTTGGGACCACAACCCTCGCGGGTTCCTGTACACAATTTCCAAAAGCTCGGGTTAAAACCGACGCCAATTGTAAACAAAATAACACAAGGTGCAAATATGAAGAGAAGTGCGTAGGGTATCCGCTCACTTTTGTCACCACATGGACAACGAAATACAACAATTTCCACGAGTCTTTCGATAGCCAAAGTAACAAGACCAACGAATACTACCAATATTCCTCCTTTATAGTTTTGAAGTTGTCTGACGATTTTATCAAATCCACTTGGTTTTAAAGCCATTGCTTATATGCAGTAAACCACTAAGCCTACCATCAAAATTAGTTCTACTGAAAACAAAGTATTTTTAAAACACAAATCATATGTTTGTGTGATCTTTTTGTACAACTAAATCTCAGCGTTAGTTTCATGATTTTTCTGAATCGAATCCTTTGCAAAAGACACCAAAACAAACTTTTGATGTATGGTACTGTATAATTGAATTTTATGATAATTTGGGGTAGATTTAACTAGTGTTTACTTGAAACTAACTTCTGCTTTGCAAACGTGCTGCATGGATGAGGCCACCCCAAACTTTTACACCAAATATACGACAAGATTAGTTGTTTTGGCTTATGGTCTCTTCTTTCAAATCCTGACTGTAACCTAATTCATAATTTTCGTAAGAGTAAATTTGCCACAGACAATACTTTCATCTAAAGTAAAACCAAAATCACATTCAAAAGAGATCTTTCAAGTGAAAGCTTTTTGGTGCAAGCTGGAAGCAAAACTATCAGCCGTTTTACGACTACTCTATTTTTAAACATTATTTTACATTGCGATAACTGTGCAGTTGGCCTGCTCGATTTAAAGAGAAAAAGGGCCACATTAAGCAAAGTTTGTTTTGTGAGTCGAATGCCGAGGCTCTCCGACTTTTGATCTCGAAACAAACATTAATACCTTTTTTTTGAGAGTGGGGGATCAACTTTTTCATAGAGATTATTTTGGTCATAGCAGTCTAGACACAGACATGAGCACTTGATTTGGTGGGGAATCAATTTTTTCATAAAAGTTTTTTGCTCATTCTAGCCTCAAAACAAGTATGAAGACGCTTTTTTTTAAAATTTATTTTTGAAAGAGATGTTAGTTCCATTTTCGACTTAATGACCATTTTATTCTTTTGTTTTTTAGGTTCAACTTTCGTCGAGAGTTTGGCGGGCCGCGAGAAAGGTTTTTGCCGTGGGCTGTATGTTGTGCACGCTTGCTGTAACAGTAATAGCTGTTAATAATGCCGGATTAATCCGCGAATGAGCTCGGGTTAGTGCACCTGCAGCAAACACAATCTACTTGCAAATAACATCAACAATTTCTTCACAAGTTATCAGGAGTTCTCAAAACAAAATGAAATCATAAATACAACTGTGAAAGTAGGCTATAAGCTCGTGAACATATCTTAATCGGACAAAAAACATAGGATACAGTAGGTCCGCATCAAAAATTTCAGCAGGAAAAGTTCAAAATATATGGAATTTAACTGCCGCAATTTACAAGCGATCAGCGACAGCACCCAGTTTCCTCACCCTCGTTCTTTTTTGAGTGCAGCTAGCTAAACTCATGGTCTGCTTGCATATCTCAATACGAATGAAAAAATCCCGTGCTAGATTTTACAACAATTGGTCTTTCATCCATATCACGTTTACAGGAAGTTGTTTGTGGAAAATTGTCCGTAGAATTCGCTGACAGGAAATTGTTTGCCTCAAGTTTTGCTTTCAGTTTTGCATGTTGTTTAGGCCAGATGTACAGTACGACAAGGTTCACCTAAAACCGAGAACCAACAACGAGTAAAATACCACTGGCGAACTCAAGAATTACGTATGGTTTCTAAATTTTTTTATTGCGCGTTGAAAAAGAAACAACAACAAATCTTTAGTGTTATTTAGAGATTAAGAGATCATTCGCAATTAAGAGTGCAAAACTTTTCAAAGGCTTGTTCAAGTTACAAATATATGCAAGTTCTTGTAAATTACAATATTTTAAACTTATCAGTGAGCCAAGCGTCTAGTCCAATGCTTTTTCGAGCGTAGAAACTGATTAAACGCCCTCAACATACATGTTAATTGATTATACATACATGGGTGTATGTTCAAAAATAGAAAACTTAGAGAAGACAGAAAGTGCAGGTTAAGATTCAAAAAAATTTAACGTTGAACACCGTTCCTTTAACATCAAATTTTCGAAAGCATTGGCTGTTTTAAAAAAAGCAAATACAATGTACTTACGAAACTTACTTTGAAGAAACAACATCTGGTTTTCTCCTGTAGACCACATCACATTAGTGCACCCAGGGGTGTACAAGCATATGGTTGACAATCTCTGGCCCATATTGTTCCTAGTTATTATTCCTTTAATGCAAACTTTGCATTCTAAGTCGCATAAAACATGCTTTAAGGTAATTCTGTTCTTTGATAATAACAAGTTATAGGGGTCGGCAAACTCTCACCAGCTGCGGGCTAAAATTGAAATCTACAAGGTCTCAGCGAGCAGTACCAATTTACCACTAACAGTGCTGTTGTTAAAACTTGCAAATCTATGAAATTTTGATCAGATTATTACTGATTTTAACAGTTGACAACGACAGCCGAAAAACATACATTTAGTGATGTCGGCCGGAAAACCTTAACGTGATATTTGATGGTTTTTATTTGAATGTTTCTGAAGTTCAGGTGATGACTTCGATGAGGAAAGAAACATAACATCTTGCAAATGTTCATCAGCAAATTGTGCTCTCAACTTGGTCGTGGTTAATTTGATTGACAAAAGTAATTGTTCACACGCATAAGCGCCGCTAAAGTAGGATGCCATCTTTTTGGTATGTTTAACCAAGTTGGTATATCGTTTGGAATCAAGATATTTTTTATGAGAGTCAAGCAGTGATACATGCTCACACTGAAACTGTGACTTTAACTCGTTACTACACTGCAGCTCAATTAGTTCCATTTGATCTTTTTCTGGTACCGCGTTGACCTGTATATCAAATGGAGTACTAAACAATCTGATATTATTTTTGCGAGAACAAATGTTACTGAAGCGCGATGAAAATTCAGTTCCAAAATGTCGTATCACAGATACAAATAAAGTAGTGCTCATTGGTTTGTTCTGTTGCAGTGTAGCAAAGTGAGCATAATTTGCATTTCCCAACTGAATTTCCCAGAGTCGTAGTTTTGTTTCGAACGCGCGTATATAACTCCACATCTCGTGTATTTTTGGAGCAATTGGAGCTTTCCTTGAAGCTGCAAATTCAGGTTGTTCAAATGCGATGTTAAATCGACTAAAAATGCCAAATTAGAAAAATATTCTTGATTGCGAGATTCGGTAGTATACTGTACAAGTTTTTGTTTTCAAGAAACGTTGCTGTTTCTTCCCTCAATATCTACCCTCTTTGTAGCATATCACCTCGACTAAGCCAACGGACATTGCAGAAATATAACAAATCTCCATACGAATTCTCTGTTTGTTAAAGTAGTAGGCGAAATTGACGATGATTCAATCCTCGAGACAAAATAAAATTCACAGCCTTCACCACTATGTCTATGACACTCTTTAACTGTTAACTGTCAATTAGGTCACCCATTCTCCACTGTGAGTGTTTCCATCGCAAAACTGTAAAATCTAATTAGAGCGTTCTTCTCAGTGTCCTTAATGTTTTCACAAAACATTTAGGGCAGGAGTTTTTAACCTTTTGTGGGTCACGGATCCCTAAAACATTTTTTTGAAAGCTATGGACCCCTTTTAGTTTAGAACTTTAGAAGAGACAGACTGCAATGGCTAGGATTAGCTATAATCAACGTACTAGTAGTCAAAAAGTTTGTAGACCAAACATAGCGTTTAATAATTCAGCGAATATCAGCCGATAATAAATCCAATCCAGAATTAACTAAATTATGCAACAATGAAAACGCAGAACCTTTGCTTTTACCATGATTTAGAAAGAAAAACACCCGTAAAATAACCGAAGAACTCTTGTAAAAAAACAATCAGAAAGAAAATGGTTGAAGCAGCTGAGAAAAACTCGTAAAATAAGTTGAACACAAATAAGTTTTCAAGATTTTTTTTCAATGCGAAGGTTGTTGTTGCTTATTTTCAAGAAGAACCCAAAACTGTGAAATAGTTTTCGACAGGGCAACTCGCATGTCGTCCTTAGCATCCAACCTATTTCGTTGTTTCGTTTCGATAGCAAGAAGAGCCGAAAATCCCGACTCACAGAGATAGGTTGTAGAAAAAGGAATAAGACCAACCATGGCTCTCTTTACCAGGCGAGGATAAGCTTGTGTCAAGGAACACCAGAATTCTGCTACGTTCTTTGAGTTGAAATCGCTTCTTAGCATTTGCATTGTCCTCAACTCAATGAGATCATCTTTTGCCAGATCGTCATCACAAACAGCATCTACGAATAGATCTGCAAGAAATCGATTGCGAATTCACAATTCAAAATTCACATCATCTGAGCAATAAATTTTTAAAGATTGCTGCAATCTATCTAAATTTTCGCGCATAGTTCCTCGCAAGAAGGGAGCCAGGGCTTCAGTATTATCGATTCGGCTGTGAGAGATCACTTCCTCCAGCATTTGGAAGTTAGCAAAGTTGTCTGTCTCTAGTCTTCTTTTTCACAAAGGAAGCTTTACTTGAAAAGCTTGTAATCTTTTGGTAACATCCATGATCGGTAGATCTAACCCTTGAATTGACAGGTTTACTTCATTCAAGTGACTAAAAATATCTGCCAAGTAAGCTAAGCCATGGAGAAACTCCTTACAGTCAAATTGCAATGAAAGAGGATTTTGTTTCCCTTAAAAAAATGAAACTTCCTTTCTCAGGTCCATCAAACACTTCAAAATTTGACCTTTCGAAAGCCAGCGAACTTCTGTATCATACAAAAGAACTTCATGTTGCTCACACATTTCGTGATAATGCTTTTTGAATATACGATGGTTTAAAGCTCGAGCTCTGGCAAAGTTGACGACATTCACAAAAGTAGACAAAATTTCTTTTAAAGTTGATGATAGAGTTTTTGATGCCAATGCATGTCGATGCAAAAAGCAATGAGTCACTATGATGTGAGGAACTTCTTTCTTCACCAAAGAAGCAAATCTTGAGGTTTTCCCAAGAATTGCAGGCGCTCCGTCGGTACATAACCTGCCAATATTTTTCTTCCAGTTGAAGCCTTGCTTGGCAAAGAAATTGTTCACCATCTGTAATACGTCTTCAGCCTCAGTAGTTTCGGAAAGGGGATCGCAAAATTAGAATTCTTCTTTAATTGCGTCGGCGTGCATGCATCGAATATATGCAAGAAGCTGGGCACACTGAGAGACATTCGTGCTTTTACCCAGTTGCATGCTAAATGGAAATAGTGGAGCTTTCAGTTTCTTCATTACTTGATCCAGAATATTATTGAAAATGTCAGTAATTCTGGAGCTTATGGTGTTATTTGACAAAGGAACGGCCTCAAGTTTCTTTCTTTGTTCTATGCCATAAATCAGCTCAGTCATTTTCAGGGCATACAGTTTTACCATGTCCCTCCGATTGTATGTGCTTTCTTTTCCTTGGCGATGGGGTAAACAACCTTATATGATGCTGCGAGGGAAGGCTTCTGCGTCTTAATGGATCCGAACTTCGGAAAAGTCCCAGCGTTCTCAAATCAAGGCTTTCAAAACAAAACGAATCAACACTATCCAGCGCATTTTTAGAATGAATAGATGTGAGGTGCTCCTTCAGTTTTGCTGGTTTCAAACTTGTATTGGCAAGGACTTCACCACACAGAAAACACTGCGTTCTTTCACTGCCATCACTATCAGTAACGAAGGTAAAACTAAAAGCTGAATAGTCTTCTCTGCACTTCCTCTTTTTTGACATTTTCTGAATGGCTATAATTTCTAATTTATTTATCTTTCCTGGTTATCAACCTTTTGTAGCAGAAAACTCATTAGCAGCAATAAAATATTTCTATACTCAATTCAACATGCACGGGTACAGTTTTTGGTTCACCCTATTACGACATAATCGTTGTGTATGATTACATCACAAATGCGATTTTGCCTTTTTCTAGAGTAGGCGTGGTGCAATTTTACACGTATATACAGTACATTGACTCCATCATATTATGTACCTAGGCAAGTTATCTTAGAAAAATAATACTTTTATGTCCTCTCCTCTTATTTATCTCCTACAGCTCCTAAATTTTCCCTTGGATCGACAGAGGCTTGCTATTTGCCATTTTTGTTTGCGACGCCAAGGCTTTTTATGCATGCATGTCCTAAAGGGTTGTCACCTGAGATTACCTTATTTATCAGAAAGGTGTCGTGACGGGGCGTACTGATTACTGGTTTTCATCCCGAAGTCGTATGCCTGAGCAGTAATCTTAAAAAATAAAAAGGGCCAGTAGGCATATCTTCTTCATGTCGGAGAGAAAGAGAAGTATTAAGTTAGTTCATATTGTTTTAAGAGGAGAAGACACAAATCACACATAACCTTTTATCTGTACAGTTTTGACACTCCAGTAGCTTTCTTCTTAAATATACATCAATTTCAAACACACAATATTATTTATCATATGCAAGCCGTAGCGCATGATAAGCGATAAGTAATTACAAAATTGCTTTTGATTAAATAATCATATCTTGGTAATGGTCAATGTCTTTTATGAAGTACTCCTTTTAATTAGTCAATCGGTCTAGGCATAGACACAGGCGTGTGGTCAATATGCGAGTTTCTTCAATCAATTCTCGCCATTGGACCTTATTTTTACAGCGTTTAAGAAGTTTATGATTTCAAGGGCGTAGCCAGAAAAAAATTGAGAGGGGGGCCAAATTTTGCAACTTTTGATGTGACGTCATTTACTTATAACTGCATTTTACCTTTCGTGAACTACGCTCGTCGCTACTATAAAAATTGCTGTACAAAACTGAGAAAATGTGAATGCGATTTTACTGATCTAATGTAGTTTTATCAAGAACAGCTTTAATAGTTCAACTTCGATTGTGACGTATAGCGCACTATTTAAGGAATTTCAAGAAAACCACTCCCACTGGTAGGTTGAAGGTTTTGATAAAAGAAGCAAAGTCTTTGTAGTAGTCCGCATCGCAATAAAACAGGAAAGCGCTCAGCGAGACGCTTATTTCTTGCAATTACCATAACTTGGATTATCAATTCATCACTCGACTGCGACATAGAAGAGAAACTTTGGCGATATTTAGTGTGTAAAACGTACACATCTTGTTTGATAACATTTGAAAGTTTAAAAACTTAAAAAGCCAAGCCCGATCCACCCCCTTGCTAAAAGTTAACAATAAACTCTAATGTACTAGCAGAGGTGCAAAAAATTTATGTTTATATATTTTTGATAGTGTTTTGTAATTTGACTTAAAATTCAGAGGGGGCCATGGCCCCTTTGGCCCCCCCTGGCTACGCCTATGTATGATTTCCTTTTAACGTTCGTAGGTTTAGTTTATATCTGTGGAGGAAGGTTTCTCTTCCGCTTGGGTAAAGGCAATATCGAACTGTGCTTTGCTCATTATGAAGAGACAAAAATATGGCGTTGAATTTTCTAAAAAACATTGTTTATGAGAGTAAGTAAGTCTAATAGTTCACAAAGATTGTTTTCAAGTGTTATTTTTGGTATTGTTCGTCGATGAGAATTTTTCAATTCTTCTCTTAAAATTCTCCAAAACAGCTTGTTCATTCTATCCTTTATTCTTTGATCAATTTCTTGAAGAAGGGTAGCTACCATCTCCTTGCATGATTGTAACTTTTCCACAGTATATAATTCTGTTTCCTTTTCGTGCAAAGAGGGTATTGTGTGATTGGATATTTCCATTCTTATTTCAACATATAACTCGATGCATTCATTAATATTAATAATTATTTCCTATAAGTCCACATTACGTGAGACGGTATTAATGATTCGAAATATTTTTTCATTATATTCTTTTATTTTTTTATTCATCTTTAAGAGAGATTGTACAATGGTTGTCGTAATAATATAAATCTAGATAGAAGTATGTCTAAAAAAAGGGGGGGATCTACATTTTTTATCACTGCAGCGGACTTCAACAGAACACTGGTCTATTCTAACATCGATGATAAGCAAGAAGACTTCCATTTGTTTGGAGGTTTCTTCTACTGTAGTACCTTCATTTCACATAAGGTAGTAATTTGTCACGCATCGGTGTTTTTCTTCTTCTCTTTTTTTTTATAGGGAAATAGTTTTTATTATCCTATTTTTTATTCGTGTTGCATTGAGGGGTATTTCATTCATTGTTTTTATATTTTTCAATTTTGGAATGAATCACTCTCCCAAAGGAAAAACCCTTCTGTCAGGGCTTGAATAATATGTAGTAGTCCAGGTGAACATCAACACTGGTACATATATTCTTGTCAGATCAGAAAGCATTCATTATACTATCATCTCAATGTTATCTTTTATTTCTTTCTGAATATTCTATCCCTCAATGTCTCACACCACACTTTGACTTAGCACATGATTATACTCATCTAACACATATCAAACAAAGATATCTTGTTTATAGCCATCCAAGGTTCTTTCTTCTTTCCTTTTTCTTTTAACTTTCTCAGTAAGCAGGAAATCACATCATCATAATACATGTCTGTGACTGATAAGTTATGGGAGTTCAGAACAAAGTCTAGTGATTTTCCATCATAACCACAGTCCATGTAAGAATTAACATAAGCTGATTAATTTTTGGCGGTACAGCAATGATTTCAGCATAAATTAATTATATTTTTGCAGCAATCAAATAGTAATGTACACTACATTATGCAATGGGTAATTTACAAAGCAAAGCTTTATCTTTTTGTAGCAATTCAGAAATTTTTTATAACAAGTCTTTTCTTCCCACCATTCTTTATAGGAATTCTTTTTTGGGGGGTCTCATCATATCTTCTATATGCATCTTCCTCTCTTCTTCATTCTTTTTTTACCAAAAAGGTATAAGTCTTTTTCTATTTCTTACACATTTAGGGTGAAGTTGGAAAATACAACAAGAGAGGGTAACGACAAATATAATTATTGCAATGGGGATGAGTATAGGTAAAAGAGGTTTTAACAAATGTTCTATTCCCCTATCAGTGATATCTGCAATCTCATCAACTCCGGTTTTTACCAATTCCCCACAGCAGGGGCACCACACCCAAACCATCGATCAAGTTGTCAATTAACTGTTTTGGAGTAATATTGGTTTGTGTAAAATTTATAGAAATGTTTGGGGGCTTCCGTCTTGCTTCGGAGAGATTTATGGGTAGGAAAACGAGTGAACTTGCGTGTTTCACCATTTTTATAATGTTTTTGTTCCCTTGGTTATAGAGGTCAAATTTCGTCGTAATTTTCTTATTTTTTTTGTGTCTGCGATAGTAACATTTTAAAGATAGGAGTGCAAAATTTGTGTTAATTGTGCATACTTCTTTAAATATAGGTTTCCTTGTGTGATTTTTGTCAGATAAGCAGTGATGTTGTCAAACAAACGCTTACTGTTTCTTCTAGCAACTTCGCGAATAATCAATCGATCAAGTTCTAGATCTGCCAATGATATACTATCAAGGGTTTGAGTTGTTTTAAATACGTGTCTAGGTGTTGCAATAAGAGACATCGATTATTGTCAATTTCTTTTTGAAGGAAGTCATCAGCTGTAGAGGACTGTATAGCCTGTAAAGTTAGCGTTTGGGTAAGCGTACGCCTAATAGCTTGTTCTTGTACAATGTTGACGGCTTCCAATGAGTTTATTCGATTGGAAAGAGCTCTGATATTCTCCTCGTCCTTGGCAAATCTTTCATTTATTTTACTTTCAAGTTCATTGAGTTTTTCATCGAACTCTTGTTGTAGAGTAAGTCCTGTAGTCGTGCCGGTTATGGCGTTTCCGACAATTGTCGTTAAAAAGGTTAAAAGAACCACTACGCCCGTAATTTGTTTTTTCTTGCGTGATGGATCATCAGGGGGTTTGGAAATATCACCGTTTGATCCATATAGTCGAACGGGGGGTTTGGAAATTTTGGTTTATTTTGTGCGGGGTCAAAATGAACATGGTCGAAAGAAGCGAGCGTTTGGAGTATTCCTCTGACAAGATTATTACATGTTGCGTTGTTCTTGATACGTTGGAGGCAAGGATTGTCGTCTTTGGTCATCAATGGATATGTTTGATATTGACTATGATAATCACTCATTGTGATAGGACCATCTCGATAATTCTGAGAATTTTGACGAGTAGTAGGAACAACAACCTTTACGCGTGTTGGTATCTTAATTTGGTAGTTTTTATTCCATGTTTTTAGGAAGTTTTGGACCTGGTTTAATGATCTGATGGTATCAAATTCCTCTTGGATCACGATGTCCGTTGGTACCGGTTCAAATGCCATTTCTCGTCCATATATAGCGCAGCAGATGGCGTCTCGAAACCACAAGTGTTGTATGTCAAGATTATAACAAGAATGATCACAGGGGCAACACGGAGAGTGATATGCGGCTCTATAAGTTCCGGAATTTCTGCCATACCACAATGCCTTCGTTTGTTCACAGCATTGCGAGTTTTCCGGAACAATATTTAGAGCTGTACATGGGGATTTACACACTGACACCCATCTATGATTTGGGGATGTTGTGCAGGATTTGTTATGAAAATGATATTGCCAAAAGGACCCTTTAGAATCATCGTAATGTATGGGAGCATCGGGAGGTGTGTCCTCGCTATAGACACAAGCGTACGACCTGACCTCACAGTTGACTAAATTCTGTTCAAGAGAGCATTTGGATTGTGGATTGTATAACCGCATAGTCTGCCAATAAGGACAAAGTCCTTTCCTTGATGATGCTTAACAAGGGATAGGCAATTTGTTCTGGCATAGGAGAGGTAGAATGGAATTGATCAGGTTGGATATTGTAATGTCCACTTCCATCGGTGTCGGATCATATTTCCAGTGTTACGGACAATGACGGTATCGGTTAGAAGCATCTCAGGATTTAGAAAAGGGTGTTGGTCAGTAATCTCTTGTTCACAAAGACAGGTTCTTTCCATCTCGGTTACATTGTTCCAATATTGTGATCCAGGAAAATATTTCTCAGAAAACGTTGTTCCTTCAGTTATAGCGTATCCAAATATATTGGAATACATTGGTATAGGGTTCTTCCATGCATGGTCGTCATGGGATTGCTCCCAAAGATGGTCAAGGGAAATATGTTCCCAGGTTGCATTAGGTGTAAAATGCCAATTATCTGGGATAGATACACGAAGGGGTATAAAAGTGCCATTAGGTAATGGAACGAGAGAGGCCTTTACGTTTGAATTACAGGACAAAAGTGTAATTAGTGATGTTTGAGATAGTCGTCGGTGGAAAGTAGGTATCCAACATGACATCGGCGAGTCAGATGAAGGCGATCTCTCCCCGCTTTTTGAAGAGGAGAGGAGATAAAGTATGATCAGGAGTACCATGCAGAAGGTAGAAAAGACAAAGACGAAGATCATATATTCTAAAAATGCCTCAGAGGAACGATGTTGTAAAAAGGGGATAAAAATGCCGTGGTTGCTTTCCCACTGAACATGGTTCCATACCGCCAGAGGCAAATTGTCGGGAGGCAAGGATTTTGGACAGGATGGGAGAATCAAAGGGAGAATGAGGAGATATTGTTGTGTATGAGCATATTTACCATGGTGGTATTTATCAGGAACAAGGTAAGGATTATATAGTCGTCGTGAAAAACAGTAAGTGAGGAGAAGAAAGAAAATGGAAAGGAGGATGGAGATAGATGATAAAGAGAGCATGACATATTCATAAAAAGGAAAACGAGGGGTGTAAGGTATGAGGGAGTTAGTCAGAGGCGAACAGGATGCGTTGGAAATAGTTTGTACATGAGATGCAAGCCGGAAAGAAAAGTCTTCTAGTCGGTCGTTGAGCTGACTCTGGACATATTCAAGTTGGTCTGCCCGTGAGCAAATTATTGGCAATAAGGGCGTCCAATTGATGGAGAACAAGAGGGAACAAAGTATTGTTGACAAAAGGAGGTGATATTTGTGATTCAGCTTTGGGAAGTAATAATAATTGTGGGAGAGTAGAATTCGGAGAGAAATGTTCACGGTAGATAATGCGAAAACCGTTTTCGGTGAGAGAGTTATCTGTGGTGAACTGGAAATAGACAGGTGATCAGAAAAGAGGGAGTATGACGGGAAGAGTACAATTATTTCCTGCGAAAAAAAACGGGGTATGGTCTTCACTTTCTATTGTGAGAACGTCGTAAGTTTCGGTGCGGAACCCTACAATCGTAAGGTGTATGCAATAATTATGTCGTGCGGCAATTGTCCATGTACATATAGAGTTACTAACGTAGTTATAGGGAGAATATGGAGAGTAAATACTTTGGTCGTGAGAGGTAGCCATGCGTTGATAGCCACAACGACCCAACGGGTACAGGGGGCCCACAAGGTTCGTTCAAGGATTAGCTGAAATCCGGGAAAATTTCCCTGTGCGTCGGTACGAAAGATAAAAAGCAAATGTCGAGATGTAAAATAAAAAGGTGAAAGAGAGGGTAGTGTGCCGCGAAAAGTGTATATGGGACGATTGAATTCGACGATTTGGAGGTAATCGCAGCACACAGGTTCAAGATCTAGGCTGACAATTGTGAGTTTAAGGGTATAGCCGGGAAAAACGGTAATGTTGTAAAGAGTATTTAGGTTGGGGGGACACATATCCGCAGGAAAATGGGGTGAAGTAAAATTAATAGGTTTGTCAGAAATGCGGATATATACCGTAGTCCGATTAGGTACATCGGCATGTATGAGATATCCATGAATGAGGAGAAGAAGGATCCACATCTTGTAAATAAAGATAGCATTCAGTCGATGGGAGTAAAAAGATAATATGGAATAGTAGTTGATACAAGATATATGTTCATAGATAATGCTTGAAAAACATTAATATTGTGTTCGAGCAAAAGGCGGGTACTGATGGACAGTACTTTAGGAATTCCTTTGCGAAGCGCTCGTTGATATACGTGTGTATCGTAGAGTTGCGGAGGGGCGACGGAGGTAAAATGGATATTCCAGCGCGTCATGGGGGAGAGACCGCCTAATTTAATAGATGGTAATGCTTCAAGTGTGGTAACATGATAAAGGATAAGAGAAGGACCATCATAGAGGTCCGGAGGAAGGGGATCTCCACCATGGCTATGACCATATTTGGCCATGATCCATTGTCCGGAAAAAGCCAGCCGCGGCTCGTTGTGCAATTCGCGGAGAAGTTGGAATTGCGGATTAGTTAAGCCTGCACAGAGGGGACGTAAGCATTTGTCAAAAGGATGTTTGCCTTGTTTATTATATTTACATTTAGAATGGCGCAGATGACGCGTAATTTGACGGGAAATTGCTTCCATCAAGGAAGGAGCAATGAATAAGGTGGGCCATACAATGGGGTCGATGGGAGAGACGGCCAATTGTTACCATGCCATTCGCGATAAAGCATCTGAAGTAAAGACCTGTTGCGAAGGTTTGTGCATTATTCCTAGGATGGGAGGGAGACAAATTGATTGTAAATAACACATTAGAATAAGATCAGTAGGGGGTTTGCCCTGCGTAAAGTTTTGTACTAAATGAAAGACGCCCATATTACCCGTAATTATCATAAAAGGGTAAATGCGGAAAAGATAGTGGTATTTGAGAATCACGCGTTTTAACGCATCGAGCTCTTTGCGGCAGGGATGTGCCGCACGTTCGGATGTAGTCTTCCATGCTTGTGAGGAATAAGCCAAAGGAAAGATTCGAGCCGTATCCAAAGGTTCTTTATCTATCTGGAAGAGGATTGCACCATATCCGGTATTGGATGCGTCCGTCTCCAGATATAAAGGTCGTGCGGGCACGAAGTGTGAGAGCACGGAGGGGTTTTGCAAAAGCTGTTTTATAGTATCAAATGTTTGTAACAACGTGGGTGTCCATTGAATATATACATGAGGGGCTTGGGAGGCAGAAATACCTCCAGTATAAGCATCAAAAGGGTGCGAAAGTTCATTGAGTCGCGCGATAGGTTCATAACGTAAGGCTCCTAGAAAGAAGCGAACCTGAAAAACTGTCTGTGGAGGAGCCAAAAAGGTTGGAGCTCTCAGTCTCTCGGGTTGAATAAAGCGTTGGTGAAGTGAGATAACTTCTCCTAACAAAAAGACAGATCGTTTACTGATGTAACTCTTGGCAATTGAAAGGGTGAGGGAATGTCGGATGAGATGTTCAAAGAGAACATGTAGAAGATACAGGTGTTGTTCCACTGTTTTTGTGGCAAGAAAAATGTCATCCATATAAATGACCAAATGAGAAGACGACCTTTCATTAGGATATTGTTGGTAAAAAAGTTGCTGAACAGGTTCCCAAATGGCCGCGTTCATGCTTTTCTGCCAAATGAGAGGGGAATTAATAAATCCCATTGGCATACATCGCATACGAATCTCCTTGGTGGGATGCGATATTCCGAAAAATTGGGGGTTTTTCTCGGCCACCTTACAATGAAAAAACGCTTTGCTTAAATCTAGAAGAGAAAATATTTCTTTTTCGGAGACGATCTGGAAGACGTCGGCAATTAATGGCAGGGTGTTTTCAATTTTTTGCACTTTTATATTCAAAGGGATGAAGTCCTGGACTACTCGCCACTGCTGGTAGGGGTGATAAGTGGATAGTTGTCGCTGCTCCTCATAAACTTTCTGAGGAACAACAAAAAATGAAGTTTTCTATAAGGATGGGCCATATTCAATGATGCCCATATCAAGATATTTAGTAATGTTATCCTCCAACGCTTTTTTCTGTTCAGGATGGCGCATGGGATATGCGGGGCAAGTGAATGGAGGGATTTTAGGATCCACCAGGTTGACTGTACAGAGATAAGGGAGGGTCTGCGGCCCGCGCAGGTGCCCTTTTAAATCGGTAAGTTGAGAATGAAAGGGTTCGTAAACAGCATACCATTGTTCACGGGGATAATCGTATTAGTAGTGGAGTGTAAATCCACTTTAGAGGGTTCTTGACCCGATAAAATCTCAATGTCTTTTTTTCGCGAGATTAAATCGTGTATTGAGGTTTCAGCTTGAGGTGCTGAGAGTTTGTTATCAGTTACGAAATAATATCTTTTATCACATTCATCATTCATCACACTCTGGCCTACCCCCTGCTCACATCTGGAGACTTGTGCGTCTTGGACGCAGGATGGACTGACTACAACAATTCCATCCTCATCGGAAGGGTTTGGAGTTTGCCTCTGAGCCTCCGGAATTTGCGTGCGTTCGTTACAAACTGGCACGTCTTTTACCCAATTGGAGGGTTTTCCGGCTCCCACCGGTTCCTGCAAAATATGCGCATTTTCAGGAGGCGGTATACTCCTGGGTAAAATACTCTCTGGTTCACAACATTCACACATCACATTCATACACTTTGAAGAAAAGAGAGGAGTGATCAAGTATTAGGTTGTCCGGAAAATAATGGCCATTTCAGGAAGACTGTTTTGAAATTGAATTTTATCATAGAATTTTTATTATATTTCAGGTAAACATCAACATGATTATTGATTTATATGTGCTCTTTAATAATTTCTTACTTTTTTCTTTTAGAAAACGTTTTATGAGCGAATGAACCTTAATTTTGAATATGAGAAAAGAAGACTTAAGATTACTTTTCCTGCATGAGTTCAAGCTGGGTAACAATAACAAGGCCTGCATTAGTGAATAGGCGTGGTCCAATCCTGCTCCACGATAATGCGCGACCTCATGTTGCGAGCATGACACTGCAGAAACTCACAGACTTGGGATACGAAACTTTACCACATCCTCCTTATTCTCCAGATCTTTCACCCACGGACTACCATCTTTTCAAGCATTTAGCCGCTTTTTTAAGCAACAAAACTTTCAGATCTAATGCAGAGGTTGAATCTTTTTTCAAAGATTTCTTAGCATCTAAGCCAAAGGATTTTTATCAACGAGGCATAAATGATCTTGTTGATAGATGGCAAAGATGCATGGCTGTTCAAGGATCATACTTTGACTAATTTCAATGTCTAGTGTCACCTATTTGATTAATAAATTCTTTTTCTCTAAAATTGGCCATTATTTTCCGGACAACCTAATACATCTCATATAGTACAGTCAAGGCTGTGGAAACCTCAGAAGGGCGCTGGTATGAAACAACAAAATTGGGCAAATTAGCAACTACCGGGGTCCAATCGATTCCGATAATATTGAAGGGTACATCTTCACTTACACAAAACGGTACGATTACGTTACAAAATGATATATGAACAAAAGATGACAACGTTTTGTTTCCGCCCACTCCCCGAATAGGGTGGGAGATGGCAATTTTGTCAGCAAGGGCGCGAGGCCAAAATTTCTTAAGGGTTTTTAGCTTGCTGAGATTTGGTGCGCTGCCGGTGTCAGCCAGAAACGTCACTCCAGTCGGCGTATGTGTAAAATAGCAAAGTTTTCCCGAAAAAGCATCATAAAAAAGATAATGTGTAATTTTGTTAACACAGGTGGAAACTAGAGTGTGTGTAGGAGTGAGGAATTGGATCACCGGATTATCCAATTCCTCTACTAGTTTTCCGAAGAAGTATCTGAGGAAGGATTAGGGGTTGTTTCGTGTCTTGGGAATGAATAAGGGTATTGAGGTATCTGGTGAAAAATAGAAGCAGAGGTCCCTGTGAAAGTTGAGGAAAGGGAGGTGTTAGAAGTTTGGGGAGTCAAAGGGTGAGAATCGTCAATCCTATCTGTCACGCGAGGATTGTCCTTTTGGCCAGGAACGACCCATGCATGGTCTCTAGCCTTTTGTCTTGTCCTTTGCCACGAGTTATTGTTCGGTCGTTGATAAGGTTGACGTCATTGGCGGTGGAATTTCTCATGGTAGCGTCTCATAAGCATATCCAGTTCATGCAGGGTCATGACGCTTTTTTTTAAGGCATTCTGACCACGTGAGAAAGGAAGCCACTCGTTGTCATGTCGCAATTTGTAATTTCCAGTCAAAGGGAGTCGGTCAGTGAGTGTCACGTCAGGGTCGACTTCTAATCTTTTGCCGCATTGATCAAGAACGGCCTTCACCAAACACTCCAAGCTTTTGTGTCCGGGTCTATCACATGCATAGCATTGGTGCATCTGACCTGTAGGTAGATGCAAAACTTTTTCCATTGCAGTTTCATTGTTCTGAAGGATAAATTCAAAGGAGGGAGAGTGAGTAGAATGGTTATTGAGTTTAAAGGTGGACGACGTAGATTGACCTCTTCGCTGTCGCGATTGGCCATGTCCAACGTTTTAACCGTATCGGATAGGCGGTTGAACGTGACGTGTGCTCTTTCGAGTTTGGGGTTGAATAGGTAAAGAAATAGGGGGGGGAGCTGGATCCTGGAGGTAGCGTTGCTTATCACCGCGCATCATATTTTGGTATCGCTGGAGTTTATTAAAAAATTCTCTCCAAGAGTTTTGCTCCGCTCCCAAGTTCCCCTATAGCTTCTGGCAATTGTCTATGTATTCGGGATAAATAGTCAAGGCCATGATCCGACTGCGAGATAGTTTTGTTTTTCATGGAGATTCTCGCTTCCATAAAGATGGGTGTGAAGTGAAGAGTAGCATTGTGTTTCTCCCAATCGAATTTATGTATGCACGAAATGATCTGATCAGATAGAAATCATTTCGAGAACGCTGCGCCACGAGGGGTTATCAGTTGGTAAGAGAGTGGCCAGAGCATCTGCCACTTCCTTTCCCCTGGCCAGACCTGATTTTTTTAAAAGGTAGATCATTTTGTTACAGAGCAAACGATCATGAGGAGTATTTCCGTCACCGTGTGGGATCATTTGTAAAATGCGGTTGATCCATTTTGTGGCGGTAGTGCCTTTTGAAAAAGGAGGGAGAGCGGCCAAATATTCAAAGTATTTCCGTAACGAAATAGAATTTTGATTCGATTCTTTAGAGAAGGTTGCTGTTATTGGTGGGTTTGAAAAGGAACTCAAATCATCAAGGTCTTCTGGAAGGGAATCGTCAAACAAGGTCAATCGAGGTTTTTGAGTTGGTGGCGTTTTTTTAGGTGTAGGTCTAGGTTGTAAAAAGGGTGATGAAATAGAAGGGCCCGCAAAGACGGCGCCCGACATGCGAGGTACTCCCTCTAGCACATTTGAAAGCTGTTTTAAACTTTTGGAAAGTTTTGGAATAGTCTTTTCAAGAGTATTAACATGTTTTGATCGAGTACGTAAAGCAGGGCCGACACTTTTAGGTCGCACTGTCGTTATGTCCTCCTCTTCGTCAGTTTCAATGACAAAAGAAGGAACAGGAGCAATTTCTTCCTGTCCTATGCCGTCCATGATAACAAAAGAAGGGATTGGTGTTAGAAAAAAGGAATGGAGAGAGGTTTCCTTTTCATATGGAGGCAAAGAGGATGTATCATCATTATCAGGTGGCGCCGATGGTTCAGTGTCATGGTAGGCCTGATGTATCTCTTCCAACTCTGGAGGTGTTACTTTGGTTGTGACCTTATCAAAGGTTTTTTTCCAATGCCTTTTGATCTCGTTCCAGCTGTTTTGAGCCCCTGTCCAATGTTTTAAGATCGTTTTGCAATTTGTACTTTTGTCTTTGTATTACTTCCTCATCATGACGCATCTGCTCCATTTGATTTTTAAGGGTATTGCGCAGCTCGGTATGTTCCGTAAGACTGTTGGTCAATTCACGGTTATCGTCCAAGATTTTGGTAATTAGGTTTGCACGTTTGACTGTTTCCTTGTCTATGTTTTTTCGTTTAAATAGAGGCATATTAATGATCTAACCTATAATGATAGAAAACAACAATCAGCGGATCCGTCTTTGAAGAAGTAATGGAATCGTCCAACAGGAAATCCCGGGTCTGGGCACCAGTTTGGAAATCGCACCACACACAAGTATTGGCGAAATGTCACACTTTGACTAGAGCGCATTACAGCTCGTCTGTCAGACACAAGTTAAAATAGTTCAATTGATAGCCGTTTGGGGCTGTTTGTGAGCCTATCCGAGACGAACTGTGTGGTGCCACTAGTTGGTCCAGAAGGTTACGTTATTTTTACTGCGTACTACGTCACACGCTGATGTAAACGACGGTTTGCTGTTATTCGCTATTATTTTCCAGCAGTGACGCTCAAGACGCCACAACAGCCTGTTTCTTAACTAGTTGAGGTAACCACATCGTTGCACTGCATGATTTTTAAACACAAAAAGCATTAAGCCATTACTAATTGCCTTACTAATTGCGGTCGCTACTGAACAGGTGAACAACAACATAAAAGTGACGTAGATGTTGTTTGATACAGTGTTGGAGCATCTGAACTATCGATATGCTGTAAAAAATAAGCAGAGAATTTTACATATGGTACTTTGTTTACAGCTGTTTTCAGTTGGCTATTGTGGTTTTGCCAAAGCAAAGGCGATGCTCACTGACGGAGGTACTGTAGCGTTTCATTCTCATTATTGTTCAATATTCCCATGGATTCATGCTAGTGTTTATATGAATTTCAATGTATTTTAACCTAAATGATATTTTTCTCATACTTCGAATTTTCCATATTTTTGATACGCGGTTTCGGGAATAGTTGACATCTCGCCAAACAACGTTTAACATTCACAGTTTGAATCTGTATGAAACCAGGACAGAGGTGACTTATAAATTCCATATAGCTAGTTTACAAATATGTTAAATTACAAACTGATTTTTGTATTTTATGATTGTGTATAACAGGGGCGGATTAGCCCGGCGGGAATTCGGGAGTTTTCGGGTGGGCCGCTCGACTGTGGGTCGGTCCAGCGATTCACTGGGCTGCCACAAAACTAACTATAAGAACCAAACAAATGATCAAGAATATGAACCAGTTTCATACATAATGATTTCGCAATTATTTTTCAGTAACAGTATTTTTGTATAGCCTGTCTATAATTTTCTTATTGCGATTTGTGACTGTCGTGGCTTGACGTAAAATAATAAACAAAGCGTCAGGGGTAACTTCTTTTCCTAATTTTCAGTACTATGACGTAATAAAGAGTCGTAGGAGAACTGATATCGCGTATGCAACATAGTTGTTTACCATCCATTCTCCAGGCCTCTCTAAATTTTAAGTAATGGAAAAAGAAACAAAAAAATGGAAAGGTGGAGCTGAGAAAGAGCGTGAAAGAAAGAAAAAGAAATTTAAAGAAATTGCTGTTAAATGTATGAACATTCAGCAAGCATTTGCAAGAGCAAGTACCTCAACGGAAAGCCAAACGACAGTTAATCCCGCTTTGCTATTAGAACATCAAGATCAGCATCAGTCTGTAAGTTATCATGATGTACCAGCATCAGATTTGGTAAATCAAAATTGCTCTGACATATCTATTCCGCCAGTATCAGAAAGCGAAGTCCAGACTGTATATACTGATGAACCAGAACCAGACAGCCTCAGCCCAGATAATCCTGAAGTATGTTATGCTCCCCTAACGCAAGTTTTAAAAAGTCAATGTCAGCAGTCTGTAATTCTCGATCCAGCTATAACAGACAGTGAAGACTACTCTGCAATATCCGCCCAAATTTCAGAAGTTCAACGAGATCAGTCTGTAATTCCTTCTGTGACAGCGCACCACTCGTGGTTTGTAAAACCAAAACGAGATAAACTAACCGAATATTTCGAGTTTCACCCACATCAACCAGAAACAACCAAATTCAACGCTACAGATGTATACTTCCGACCTGATGACCCTGGAAGTCGTTTGCAGCAATTATGGCTCTCGTATTGTAAAGAAAAAGAAGTTCTATTTTGCAATCTTTGCATTGCATATGGTACTACTGCTAGTAGCAATCGGAACCCCCGCAAATTTCTAACGGGTTTCAATTCGTGGAAACACATTTACCAACGAATTGATGAACACGAAAGTTTTAAAAACACAAAGCATGTGTTGAAGCTCAAATACGATTCAGCAGTAATAAGACAGTGGTAGACCTAATTACTGTCGGTCAAACATCATCATACAACAAACAGGTCATGCAAAGAAGGAAAATTCTCGACAGAGGGGTCTCCACTGTAAAAATGATTGGAAAAGGGGGAACGAGCAATAAGAGAACAGGGAGTTAGGAAGCGGTGTCTGCTTTATGTGATGAAAAAGTTGATCATAGGACATTTTTAGAGACTGCACTTCTCCTTGCGAAGTAAGATAACATTCTAAAATCTAAAGTGTCATTTGGAAAATGTTATCAAAAAATGTTTGCAAAACAAACCCGACAAGCTCAAGCATAACTGTGCAAACAGAAAATACATTTATCTCCAAAACTACTGTTGACTCTATCATTTCTATTATATCTAAGCTAATGAAAGAAGAAATTTCAATCTCGGTTAGAGAAGCAGGCATTTATTCAGTTCAAATCAAGATATAACTTCAACCGACAAATGTTTAATTATTCTACACTTTGTTAAGGAAAACGGCGAAAAACGATTTCTTGACGTTGTTGACCGTCATTCGGCAACTGGAACAGACCTGTGCAATTTGTTGAAAGAAGTTTTGCAGAAGCAAAGCATAGACGTTTCCAAATGCATCTCCGACAGTACAGATGGAGCATCAAATATGTCGGGGCAGTATAATGGATTTACAGCTTTTCTTGAAAAAGAATTTTCTGGTCACATTCACACATGGTGTGATGCCCACGTTCTCAACTTGGTTCTCTGTGATGTTACTACGACTAATCATGCTTCCGTATCTCTATTTGGATTAGTTCAAACAGTTGGGTTGTTCTTTCGGGAATCATATTTGCGAATGGATATGTGAAAAGAGCGGGTGAGCCAAAGACATAGTCATGATATTTAGAGTAGGTTAAACTTGATTGGAGCAACTAGATGGTGGTCTAAGCACGAATGTCTTCGAAAAATTTTCGGCACATTTGAAGATCGTTCCAGCGACATGTTTTGCGATGTAATTGAAATTTTGTATTGTGCTTCTACTTCTGAAAAGTTAAGTGATAAAGCGCGGTTTGATGCCAGTGTCATGTTAGATAATATGATTTGATACCAACATGTTTTGACAGCCATTACTTATCTACGCATCATGGAGATAACCTCTGCACTTTCAAAGTACTTGCAGATGTCTGGAATGAATTTCATTAATGCTTTTAATATGGTGGAAGCTACGAAAAAGGATATTCAACAGATTCATCGCGATTTCACAATCGTTGTAACCAAGATTGACCATTTTGTTCAACATGTCAATAAAGTTTTGGAAGAACGTGGTTTTGATGTCTTGATTGAAAGCAGCTTTCTTGCTAAACGGGTTCGAAAAAGCAAAAATGAACCCTAGGATGAATGTCTTTCAGACTCAATGAAAAAGTTTGAGGTCAATACACATAACAGAGTTCTAGATCAAGTGGTTGAAAGTTTGCATAGAAGATTTGCTATGCATAAAAAGTAATATGCGGACTTAAGCTACTTCAATCCCAAACGCTTTTCGGAAACAGTTGTTCATGGGATTCCTATCTCAGCTTTGAATATGATATGCAACCTTTTGCCAAATAAAAGTTCAGGTTCTCAGTCCCGTAGCACTCCAACTTCGGGCCCCCCCAAAGTAAGTGCAAGAGCCCCTGCGCACAGGTCATATCACTTTAGAGGTGTAAAATTGAAAAGCTGCATTAAGAAAATACACCACAATTTGTACATAAGTAAACAGGCTAATGTCAGAATAAAGCATGCCGATACCGAAGGTGCAAGTCATAAAAAATTCGGCACCGATGCCAGAGTTCAGTAGGACATTTATGCAGACACTGCGAAACGAAAGCAATGACACTGAAAAACATGAAAAAGTTATAAAAACGCAGTATCATTTAAATAGTCTGGAGCGAACCTTTTTGTTCGCAAATGCTGTTATGACATTGTCATAATCAAGAGATCGGGCGCAGTCATTTTCGATTGACAACATGGCTAATGAAGATAGTCTACTGTCTGTCATAGACGTTCTATTAAAAGTTTTGATCAGTTTCAATTTGCTGAAGCTTCTTTCAGCGCTGGCAACAGTCACGGGGCAAGTTAGTAAAATTCGAAGTGCGATGTACACATTCGGATACAATTCAAATAAATGAGTCTTTAGAAGATAGTTCAGAAAGTCTTGAGCCGTATTGAGATTGCGTTTTTTTTGTAAAATTAAAACAAACCGCTGTAGCTCAGCGCTCATTTCATCAGAATCAATGTCACCGAACTTTTTTTGGAACTCTTTACAGCAAGTAAGAAGAGCATTTTCTTGTTGCACAAGCAAAAGTTTGTCTCGTGTGTACAAAAACGAAAAGGCGGAAGAAACCTCACGTAACAAATTAAAGCGCTCCTTTATTGACATAATAGCCTGGTCTACTAATGGATAGAAAAAGTTGCTTTTAAATTTCAGTTCAGGAGTAGCTCGTTGTTCCTCTTCACCTTGGTAATCAAACAATCTTCTTTTCTTTCCACTTCTTGACGGAGGAAAAGAAGGATCAATATCCAATTCCTGTGTAAAATTGCAGATGTTGCGGCACTGTCATAACCCGTTGTGCGATAGTTTTGCAAAAACTTTTCAGTTGCCTGGATTTCCGTTTCCATTGTATGAAGGGAGACTCCATACGATTGAAGAATCTTGCTTGCTTTATTGACTTGGAATAGGATATCATACCAAATAAACACCGACAAAAGAAAACTCCATTTTGATAAATGAGCTATCAACGATTTGGTTTCTGAGGCAGCTCTTCCATCTTTTCTTTCTATGGAAATGGCTTCCAAGTCTTTCAGTGCCAGCAACACCTCTTTTAAATTGCATCGAAGAGGTTTGATGCATTTAATTCTGCTTTCCCAACGAGTATCAGATTGTGACTTTATGGACAGCTCCACATGTTTCTTCAAAATTTCCCAACGCTGAGCAGAGGAAGAAAACAGCACATACAACCTTGTAAGTACTCCAAAAAATGTCAATGCTTCCGTCGATGAATTAGCACTGTCAACAACAACTAAGTTAAGGGTATGGTTTGCACAGGGCATGCAAACAGCTTTGGGATTGATGTCTAGCATTCTTGCTTGGACCCCAGAATGTTTTCCTTTCATGTTAGCACCATTATCATATGACTGACCTCGACAATCAGACAATTCGAGTTGCAGTTCGGTCGCGTTTTCTAAGAAAGCGTCCAACAAGCCTTTCCCAGTACTGTCACTTATTCTCAAGTAGCCAAAAAATGTTTCTTTAACAACAGCAGCTTCTTCATTACATAGTACATAACGGAGAATGACAGACATTTGTTCATGATGTGACATATCTGGAGTGCAGTCCAAAATTATAGAAAAATACTTTGCCAATTTCAATTGCTGTAAATTTTCTTTTTCAACTTCTGTCGCTAGCAATTCAATTAGTTCATTTTGTATGGTAGGACTCAAATAGTGATCTTTAGTGTTTTTATTCTTGATTCTGTCTTGAAGCTCTTTTAGGATCGGATCTCTTCTTGCCAAAAGCTCAAATATACCCAGAAAATTTCCATTGTGAGGAGATCCTAAGACTTCTTCAGATCCTCTAAAAGCAAAATTCCTTTCCAATAGAAACAAGGCAATGTCGATAAGTCTCTCTAAAACATTTCTCCAAAAACGTCTTTCATTGAAAAAAATATTCATATCGCGTTTGTCGATAGTGGATGAATTTCTTATCCCTTCAGCTAGCAACATCCATTGACTGCAGCATTCTTGGTGGGAAATGCCGTTTTCATGGTCTTTCAGTTTTTTCGAAAAACCCTCCCATGTATTTATACCACTACAAAAGGGGCTTAGTGTTTTTCCAAATAGCTTACAACAAAAGCAAAAAACTTGATCTGATTCCCCAGAATAAACTAGCCACGACTGTGAAACACTTTCACCATTAGGTAACACACGTTTATAATGGTTGGAGGAAAAACGTCGCCTTGGAGTTGTGTTATTATATGGAAAATTCATTATTAGTTGATGTGGTCCACGCTTTACTATATCACATCGTTGAGCATCAGAAATACTTTCAGGCCATTTACATGGGTCATCAGGGATAGGGGTAAATTGAGATTCAGTTATTTTTGATATTGAAGGTTGCGTATTGGCAGGTAAATCACAACTTACATTTTCTGGAAATTCACAATCACTTTGATGCTGATCGTCATAGTCTTCTTTTTCTTGTACACTATAGTTTTCTTCATCCCTCTCGGTACTAATGCCAGGTCTACTCTGCTCAGTAATCTTGAAAAAATCTGTCATCTTGGGCAATTTCGCTACAGCATCTCGAGCAGTGGCTGCTTCTTTTCTCTTTTGAGCACCACTTTTTGAACGTTTCATTCTATACAATGTCAATAAAATACTTTATCTGCACTCTGCAGTGTATATATATTGTCCCGGTATTTATAGCCAAACAGAATTCCAGACCATTCTATGATTGTTGCGTAACAACGGCATTGTTACGTCAATCGAATATTCAAGATTCTACCAGAAAATCAATCGAAATATTTTAGATTCTGCGAGATAAAATGACGTTGCATTCACTTATGATGTCACAAACCAATTTCTTCCTACAGTTTAAATCGGTTGTAAACAAGTCTGCTGAACTGAAAATAGTCACGTAGCCAAAAAGCAATTTCAGACTAACTTGGGCCCCCAAAGTTGGCCTGGGCCCCCCCCAATTGGGGGGTTTGGGGGGCGGCTGCTACGTCTCTGCAGGTTCTTCTGTTCTGCAAGATCTTTGGCAAGAGCTTTTGGATTTCGCATCAAAATGGCCGGAATCGAAAAAGTTCTTACCTGAGCACTGCACTGAATTGGATGAAATAGGTGATCATCTGTTTTCATTTTAATATTGATAAACTATTTACAGGTTAATGTTTTGACCTTTTATCTAACTGTATAATACAACCCGAGCCTATAATTACTTGATGCCTATTTTCCATGCCGATGGAAATGTTTTTATTTGATCAAAATTTTGTTCTGATATTATCATCCAGCACTTTTCGCAGGTCAACTGTGCTGATACTAATAAATTTTTTTTCATACTACTTAAATTTAAATTTGTTTTTAAAAAACAGATGACGAAGATGTGAGATCGGACAAAAGCCACAACATTCGAAAATGTCGATACCAAAATTGTTTTCTATGCTGTTATACTGCGATTCAGAGATATAAAATGTACTGCAAAAGTTATCCTCTCCTGTATCAGGCATACAAAGTAATCCTTACTTTTTCCGTTACACAAGTTGGCTGTGAAAGAACCTTTAGCAAGCTGAGAGATGTGAAGAACCGTTTAAGAAATCAGCTAAGCGAAGATTGCTTGGATTCCCTTCTATTGATGTGCGTCGAACGAGACGTTTTGTTACGCATTTCGAGCTATACGATCATCGACGAACTAGCAAAAATGAACCCAGAAGTGCGAAGACTGTTGTTCTATAAATAGTGTTTGATAATGTTTGTTTGTTAATTCTAGATATTCTTTTTTGAAATGGGCTAAATGTGATGTAGTTTGTAAGATGAACCCTGTGACGTTTTAGCAAGATTTGCAATTAGTTGTCAAAAATGGGTGGGTTTTATTTCAAAGTTTCCGGGTCGGTTGAATTTGCTAATCCACCCCTGATGTGTAATTCTATTTGAATAGGATTGTGGATTATTAATAAAGAAGGTTTAAACTAAGTGTGATTACTTAACCCTTGAACACGCTGAAACCTACAATTGGTGACCCCGAAGACGTCCTACAATTGGTAACCACGACACTGCTCTGAAGAGAACTTTAGATCACAACCAGCATCAAACATGCAATATAGCAAGAAAACAATATACGAGGCATCGATATCTGTCAAAGATTTCAAAATTTTTACTTCCACTCTAATAGCTACAGCATATCTCAGATTTTTAGCAGTTTTTTGCTATGCATTATGGTCAACAATAATATAAGAGGCATCGACAATTAATATAAAAATAATTACATTCACTTTCAAACTAAAACGAACTTCGAATCAAACATACTAAATCGAATAACATAGACACTGACGATCACTATTACATTTCCCTAAGAACCACAACTTTTAAAGTAATTACCATAGCAATATAACCAGTGCTGCCAATTTTCCCTTGTAAAGCTAGACCTAGCTCTTTTTTCGTAATTTTGCATTTTCTTTTTTATCCAACCTCTAGCGTTCTGATTTACGTGAGAGTAATGCCAGTTTTGGATTGCGGAATTGAGATAAATGTTTTATGCTTCATATTTTGAAGAACAATTATATCAAGATGAAACAACTAAACATGAAAGTAAACTTGTTTTTTTACCCCAAGCGTACCACGTTTTTGCAGGAGAGGGCCTGATGACAAACTTAGAAACCAAAAAGTTCCAACACCTAAACACTTCAAATCCACAAAAATTGAAAAAAAACAGGATAATCCAACACCCAAACACTTCAAACCCATAAAAAAAAACATTGCTAGACAATTTTTACGTGCTAAATTTAGAAAAGTAAAGTGGCTATTTCAGCATGTCGTCGGGGCCACTATAGTGCAGTCGAAATACGCTGCGAAAGCTTATTTTCAAAACACAAGAATAATCCATGAAAATGCGCCTAACGCGTTTACCGAAAACGCTTTCAAGCATTAGGTTTTGAACAGGTAAACAAAAGCATGTAACTAACTTTGGTGCCAAAGGTCACTCAAACATCTTACAGCAGCAAAAAAGATCTTGGGCCAAAACAAGTTGTCCAGAACCAAGTGACACTAAAAAGTTTGATTTATTTAAGACCATGATGCTTGAATGACTCTTAGTTTGTTATTTTTCAATGTAATTACATCAGTAGATAAGGTACGTTTTGGAAGGATAAGATGAAACCAATGTTAAAGATGAAACCAAAACCAAGTGTTTAAATTCTGTATCCTCTCCTTAGCGATTTATTATTATTTTGTGGTTTGATTTGATTTTGCATGCCTGACTTAAAGTTAGTTTTACTTCGTGATATCGCGGCGGGTCATGTCATTGTTTCCTGAACTAACTCACACAGCGAGTCACCGAAATACCTTTTATTGCACAAGTGAAATTTCTGAATACGGCATAAACCACAAAACAATAACAAATCGATGAGGAGAAGATATAGAATTTTGAGATCTAGGGGTTGTAGTGATGTTTTCCTCCAAAATATTTCGCTTTCCTTGGAAGAAGCTTTAACCCTGCTCTCTTTTTTGCCTTTGGAAATATTATATCTTCATAATATGTAGTTTATAGTTAATACATATGCAAGTGGAGCTTCATTTTTACAAAACATATATAATTGTTTACAACAACTTTACTCACTTCACGAAGTTGTAACATCTAACAAAATTTATTTATTTTATACTTGGTTACGTTTTATAACCTTTGGAAATATATCTTTAAAATGTGTGATTATTTTTTGAATTTATCGTTGATTATTTTAATTTACTACGGCATTTACAGATTTAAATTCTTGAAAAGGTCTTTGCGAAAGTCAAATGCGTTCGAAATTTTAGATGTTTTACAAATTAAAATAACTTTTCGTGTATTAAAGTCGCTTGCGGAAACAACAGTGTGGATTTTAAGATCTTATTAACAAATACACAAGATTAATTAAGAAATAAGATTGATTTAATTGTTCAGAATAAACAAAAACCTATCTGTATGCTGTGCACTGTCATGCCCACAGACCCTCTTTTCGATGTGACCATCACGTGATAACCCCACCTTTGCCACCTTTATTCCACATTTCAATCGAATTTGTCGTATGACTTCAAAAAGTTTAGTGAAAACGGAAAAAGCGTAGAGTTACTTTCTCAGCTGTAAGAACAATATCTGCTAAGGTATAAAAGTTATCAATCACTCTTAGAAAATTAATAGCCAAGGTATAAAAGTTATCAATCACTCTTAGAAAATTAATAGCCACGAGTTGTAAATTAAAAAGTTATTAAGCTTTTCTCATGCACAAAATTGATGTAAGTGAACCAAAAAGTGAACCAGAATGTTTTAAAACTTCTACTCAATATGCTGGAGATATTTGATTGAAACAAAATGTGACTAAAGAGATATCAGTCTGATTCAGACAATCTGTGCTGCAAACAACTGAAAATCGACAAACTAAATAGGAGATGAAGAGTAGCAATAGGATGATTTATGTTTTAGGTGTAGATTGAAAAATTATTCGACAGGTGGTCTTTGAAATTACGTCCAGTGGCAATGTAAGTTTCATTCATGCCTATGAGTTTACATTTTGTTTGCAGACTGGTACACCCAGTGGTTCCCAACCAGGGGTCCGTAAAAAGCTTGCTGGGGGTCCGCGAGTGCCTTATAATTTGACAAAATTAATCAACAATATTTAATAAATTTTATGTTAATGTAGGCACTAGGCAGCAACTTGTACGTACGAAAATAATGCAGCGCAGTAGGCTAAATTGTTTCCGTATTTGGCTAAATATTGTGTAATCACTAATCAGCATCTGCTTTGCTGATTGTGACGTTTATCCAAACTCAGAGATTGAAATTAGGCGTTAAACCAGCCTTATGAGGTCACCATTTCTCCCAGTTCTATGCCAAGCATTAATAGCAGATCAGCATTAGCAGTTCAGACACAGTATAACCTGTAGGAGATTGACACAGCATAACTTTTAGCAAAAGAACAGGTTGCAATGGCGACGAAAAAACGAAAGTATAATGAATACATATCATATCGATTTGCCGTTACGTTGGATCGCGATGGTACAGAAAAACCTCTATGCTTCCTTGTGGAAAAGTTCTAGCCAATAGTAGCATGAAGCCAGTAAAACCAAAGGAACAGCTAAACGCTAATCATCCGGGAAACGTTTTCGACAGGCGCGATACATTTTTGCAAAAGAAGGCAAGATTTGAAATAAGTGGAAGTTTAGATAAGTACGGTTTTATTCTAACCGAAAAGCGTTTGCTTGTAGCAAGTTACAAAATTGCGTATCGGATTGCCAAGGAAAAGAAGCCGCACAGTATTGCCGAAACACTAATGAAACCCTGTACTCTGGAAATAACTGAAATAGTTTGTGGCTCAGATCAGAGAAGAAAACTTGCCAATCTCAAATAACGTTGTTAAATCAAGAATAGATGATATTTCAGAAAACATTCTCAAACAAGTGATGGAAGAATTGGCAACTTCTCCTTTCCCATTTAGCTTGCAGCTTGATGAAAGCACTGATGTTTCTTACTGCAGTCAGCTGGTGTGTTATGTTAATGGCAATGAAATTAAAGAATTTTTGTTTTGCGATGCTCTTTTGGAAACTGCAAAGGCTAGCGATGTATTTCAAAAGGTAAACAACTTTTTTGTCAAGCAAAATTTTGACTGGAAAAAGAAAATAGGCTCAATTTGTACGGATGGAGCACCAGCGATGCTCGGAAACAAGTGCGAGTTTGCCGCTTTGGTCAAAAAGGAAGCTTCTAATGTAACCGTTACTCATTGCATGTTGCATAGGCATGCCTTAGCAGCAAAAAGTTTGCTATTGACTCTCAAAGAAATTCTATCATATTGTGTGAAAATGGTTAATTTTATAAGAAGCCGATCCATTAATGATCGTCTCTTCAAAGCTCTCTGCAGAGAACTTGGTTCAGATCACGAGGTGCTTTTGTATCATTCAGAAGTGCGTTGGCTGTCTAGAGGCGAAATTTTGAAACGACTACAGGAGCTACAAACAAGAGGTCTCATTATTTCTGAAAAATAAAAACAGCCCCCTTGCTGAAAAAGTTGAGTCCGAATTATTTTTGTACGGCCTATCCTACTTGGCAGATATTTTCGGTCATATTAACAACGTTGATCGTGCTATGCAGGGACCAGGTGTAACAATAATGGACGCAGCTGAAAAACTGAACGCGTTCTTGCTCAAGTTGTCTTTTTGGAAATGTAGATTGGAAGTAGATAATTATGCTAACTTTCCACTGTTAGAAGATCTTATTTTGAAGAATGAAACTTGGAAAGAAAGTGACATTTTTATTTCTATGATAAAGGAATTTTGTTCACACTTGGATACTTTACAAACTTCCTTCGAAGGCTATTTTAATTTGGGGAGCTTGAAGGATGAAGCATGGATTCGAAATTTTTTTCTCATTGACTTAAACAATATTGATGACGAAGATCCAACAAAGATGACCTTATTGATTTGAGAGCAAGCGAACTTTTACAGATTGAATTAAATGCCACCTCTCTGGAAAATTTTTGGTGCTCTCAACAACATTTTTACCAATCTCTGGCAAAGCAAGCAATTAGCACTCTGATTCCATTTGCTACTACTTACCGCTCCGAGGCTGCATTTTCGGCTCTTGTTACTATAAAAACGAAACAGAGAAATCGTTTGGACGTTTAACATGATATGCGTGTAGCTTTATCAAAGACCCAACCACAGTTCAGTGTTTTGGTGCAAAAAAGACAACAACAGGCTTTTCATTAAATTGCACCAGTGTACCTGTATTCGTTTGAAGTTACTTTTCTGATGGCTCTTGAATGTAAGTAAAATGTTATGATTGAGCAATTTGTAATTTAATTCTACGTACAATATTACATTTAAAATTCGCCAGCATTTGTAAAAGTGAGCTTAGTTTACCAATGTATTTGTTTAGGATCGGTTTCAAAAATGTAGGGGTCCGTAAGCTTGATAAATATTTGAAAGGGGTCCGTGACTAAAAAAAGGTTGGGAACCACTGGGTACACCGCAAAACTGCTTGAACCCACCACCTATCTGCAGTGTAAAATACGCAAAGACTTTTTTCCAAGGAAACAAGCAAAGTGATCGGGTCTTTCTCTAAGCAAAATCTTTCATGCTGAGCGCTAAGCTGTGATCACTGTTTTAAAAGTCTTTGGTGTGATTTGACAAGGAAATGAAACCCAGGTCTAATGACCGTGAGGCGAACGCTCTAATTCTCACCACGCCAGTATAATTGTGCGTTTGATAATTGGGAAAAAGTTTAAATCGTAATAGGTTTGACTTTTGGTTTTATAAAAGCGTAAAATAATTTTGTGAGGGAATTAAAATCTGACAAAATTGATATTGTTTGCTAATACAAGAGGCTAGCTATGCACTTAGCAAACTGCAGACAGTGACACTGTTTCGACCTATCAGGTCTCTTCAGTGCAGTTGGTGACCAACAAGAAGCTAGAGGCTTTTAATAAAGCATAGCTTAGACCGCCACACTTGTGGGACCTATGCTAGGTCCACTATGGTGGATGGTCTGTCAGTACTCTGCGAAGCCGTATCACTCGTGAATGAGTGGCGGTTGTCGCAGGTGAACTAAGTCTATAACAACTGCTAAAACAATAGTGCTGTCACAACCTAGTGATGACAAGCTTTTATAGTATTGCAAGAGGCTAGCGATGCACTTTGCAAACTGCAGACAGTGACACTGTTTTGACCTATCAGGTCTCTTCAGTGCAGTTGATGACCGACAAGAAGTGTGTGGCGGTCTAAGCTATGCTTTATTTAAAGCCTCTAGCTTCTTGTTGGTCACCAACTGCACTGAAGAGACCTGATAGGTCAAAACAGTGTCACTGTCTGCAGTTTGCTAAGTGCATCGCTACCTCTTACATTACTATAAGAGCTTGTGACCACTAGGTTGTGACAGCACTATTGTTCCAGCAGTTGTTAGACTTAGTGCACCTGCGACAACAGCCACTCATTCACGAGTGATACGGCTTCGCAGAGTACTGACAAAAATTTGATAGTAAGAAATTTTGTAAATTGAAATCAACTTGGCGTATTTGAAAATCTACAATTGCAAACGTGTATAGTAGTGATTATAGCGGAAAGCGTATAACAAGTGTATAAAGGATATCAGTTAATGTATTTATTTTGCAAGGTTTTTGGTAAAATTGTTGATTTAGCTATACTGGAGTTAATACGCTGTGAGAAGTTTTATTTTAGTTGAAAGTTGTGAATTACAAATATTGGTTTCAACTTCTTATAGAACAAAACTTAGCGCAAGAGTTTAATTGTACGGTACAAAAGTCTTTGATCAGCTAAAACGACTTTTGATTTGTGACATTTACTTTTCATACAGATTACATCCGCAAACATCAAAGTAAAATACTTTGATTAAACGGTATCAAAAGAGTTAGAGCGATCTAAAAAAACGTCCATTGTATATTTTTTATCTTCAAACGCCCTTGTGATGTTTTTCATCGTATTGGTAAGAGCGTTGTTGGTGGGATGATATTTCCTAAATCCCAATCTATGTTTATGGAAGAAGCTTGCTTGATCTAAAAAAGAAAATAGCTATTTACGCAACATTTTCTCCAAATTCTTAGACATCATGAGGAGTAAACTGGTAGTTCTGTAGTTATTTACATCGGTTTGTTCTTTTTTTGTGCACAGCAATTACTTTTGCTTTTTTAAATGCGTTAACAAACTTGTTTTGGATCAAGAAAAGATTAAAAATGTAAGTTATTACATGCAAAATGCTGTGTTGTGTTCTGTGTGTCGAGTTTCTTGTATTGGTGTTGCTGAGTTGTTGTTGTGCGGTTTCCACAGGAAGTCTGACTCCAAGAACAAATATATTTTCAAATCATAAAATCAACGTCGAATGTACAACTGTTGACTTGAGATGATCCTTTTTATCAAATTGCATTGTCTCTTTTTATATGCTTGTTTACTACGTCACTCTGCCGTACGTCCGACAGAACTACGCCTGGCCATAGGGCTCAGTCACCCAGAGTTATTACATCATGACAAGAGAGCAAACATTATTCATGATATGTAGCTATCTATATTCTTTTAGGATCAATTTTTAGGCCAACGAATGATTCAAGTTTAGATCAATGAATGATTTTGGTATTGAGGTCAACGAATGATTTATAATAACGATATACAATAACGAGCACTCGAACAGAGCGAGAATGTCTATGAGTCACCCACAATGTTCGATTTCAGCAAAACAACGATGATCCAAAGTTTGTTCTTTGTAAGGTCGCCATGGTGTCACTTTTACAATAGACATTGAAATTTCATCAAAACGAATGCTATTTTTTGGATGTACTGTAGTTCAGCTAGTAATTTTTAATTTTAGGAACCCGAATGGGGTTGAAATATATAGAGTGCAGTCTTGGTAAATTGAGATATTGCTAAAAATTATGATTAGTTTTGTTTGAACATTGAACTAGGTCATTGGTTGGAGTGCCTGCTTCGTAGTTGGTAGACCTAGGGTTCAATCCCCTAGTCGAGTCATATCAAGAGACTTCAAAAAATGGCATCCACATCTTCCTTGTTCGGTGGTCGGCATTTAGCGGAGGTTGTGAAGAACAAGCCGGCAAGTTCGCTTGTTGTGTCTTTGGGAAAGGCACTTATCGGGACGCCTTCACCTTTATGTGGAAGACAAGTGGCCCAGACACCTCGGAAATGGCAACTCCCAAGCGAATTCGGACGTCCCTCCAAAATATAGCGATACAACTCTCTTTCTCGTGAATGGAGGATAAACATGAACAATACAAATCAAAAAAATCATTAACGAAATGGTTGTTAAAGTAATTAGCAACTGTTACAGCATCTGTGGATAGCTTACCATCAATATTTAATGCAAGCAGTTAATGCCTATTAATTTTCCCCGAAGATTGTTAATAGTTAGGGATATTCTTTTTATATTGTGCTTTTGTTCATCAAGGCGTGATACATAAAAGGTTTTCTTTTTTGTTGAATGCAGTGAAAGTATTTATTTCTAGCTTCATTATATCTAGCTTTAATTGTAATGGTTTTTATAGAAATAATTTTTTTATCGATTTATCTTTTTCCTGCATTAACTTTTTCAATTTTCATCAAACCAACCATTGTTGCTGTTACGTTGTTTTGAGTTTACTAGGGAAAAAACAGTTATTGAGATCATTAGTTTATTTGTCAATAAATTGGTTAAAGGCCAAATTAGGGTAGATTTCTGCAAAATAAAATTGATATCAGTTTTTCTTACTCCAAGTAAAATCCTTGGGTGTTCCATGGATCAAAGATTCTGGTTTTAATTTTTGTTTTAGATTTGTCGCTTTTGTGTAAAATCACATAAGTCCTGATAAATTATCATAAATAGGATGAAGAAGCACTCCAGCTTTGATATTACAAGAAAACAAATTTGTCAAAATATGGGCAAAAAGTCGCCATGATTGCCTTATATTTCAAATATGGATAAAATTGCCCAAATATGGACATATATGAAGACTTTGGTAACACAATCTAGTTTTGGAATTTAATTGCTCCGAACTCCGGATTAGGCTGCAAACATAAACTCTTAGGGGAAGACCCTATTGCATTATGATTTTATAAAATTGTAAACCTTGCAACTAATTGGCAAAGCAGCATACGGGCGTAAGGGGCATTAACAATTTATTAAAATGAATATGCCAGGAAACAATTCGTTGGCATGGATTTGCTCGACACGTCTATCAAAGGTCGCCCGGCTCCCACCTTGTGAATTGTCAACGCACTCGCCTCGAGCGTGATGGCATTGCAAAGACAAGGCGCTAGGCTATAAATGCAGCGTTTAATCTGCTTTTTCAGATCAGTGTGTAAACTGATCTCCCAATGGATATGCAACCAAAATCAACCAATTTGTCAACCCGCCCTGCTAAGCAAAGCAATACGTCGTCGGTTGAAGTCTCAGTGCTTCTGCATGTGTTGGATTTTTTTTTTTTTTTTAAGGATAACATTAATGAGTGGGTTACTTTTGCTTGTGACGGGACGGGCCCTGCTGATGAGTCCAAAAGGACGAAACGCGTCCAGGGATGGTCTCGTCTAAATTGGTTGGGTGGTATACTCGTTATTGTTTCCTGGCATATTCATTTTAATAAATTGTTAATGCCCCTTACGCCCGTATGCTGCTTTGCCAATTAGTTGCAAGGTTTACAATTTCCCTCTTCGCTTAATAACTTTCAAATCTACATTATGATTTTGCGAAGCTTTGGTGTTCATGGCGGTCTGTACAACACCGCTGGACACCGTTGGCCTACTGCTCAAAGCTGCCGACGAGTTTTTTTAAGAACAAATGTTGGTGACTGTAGGCATTTTACTACCTACTCTATCGGATGTTGCTGCTCTAAAATGTAAACATAGCCTGTATCTAACATAAATTTGGTTTCAATTTTATTGAGTTGATTTTTCGGTATTTATCTAGGCTTCAGCCCAAGTAAGCAAGACTAGCTGATTAGCTCAGCAAGCCAGTGAGTTAGTCAATTTTGGCTGTGGCTTACTTTATATAATAGCTTTAACAAGTTTTACAAAATTGTTAAGTTTTCTGAAAAGAAATTATATTAAGAATATCACATTCATAATTTCATTTTGCAAGTTAGCAGTTCAGCATGATGGCCAAACATTCCCATCTGTAGAAAGTTTTGTGCTGTTACTTTGGAGCTGTGAAACTTGTTTTCTGTTTTGTGACAGTATATATGCCGTGCAGAATAAGTTTTCTGTTACATTCATGGTATATAAGCTATTGGTATCAGACTTTAAAGGTGAAAAGAAGCATTTTTTTATTGTTAGAGGCTTTTTAGGACTAAATGTAACAGGCCTAATTATTTTTACAATATTATAATCATATAGCATCATGTGAAAAAAAAGTGATGTGCGGCCAGCAATAGTTAAGAAACGCAGTGATATAACATCAATTTTTTGGCTACAAGAAAAAAGTTAAAACACAGAGATGATGGGTTAAAGCTGTGTTGACACCATATAGACAATAATTTAATATATATTACATTTTGTTAGCAATTGGGAAATGTTATCTTTGATTACCTCTAATCAGTTCCTTAGTAGATTTAGTAGTTTATGAAAAACTGCTTTTCCTGTAACTTTTGGTCCAACAGCAGCTTCATATCTTGAAATCCAGTTTTTGATTAAAGCAGTATCAAGGTATCATGGTATCAAGGTGCCATAGGCAGGCCTATCATCATGCAAAAAGCAAAAACACAGATTACAAATTTTGAAGCTATTGAGTTTGTGCAAAATAGCTGAATAATTTTCTTTGCCTTTTATTTTGAAGATGGTCAAGGTTTTATTATTCCATCCACTGTACTTACTTTTGTGTACATACTTTTATTGTTTTTCACTTGTTATAAGTATGTATTCTTTTAGTTTCGCTGCCCATTTTTGTGATTAATTTTAAGTGACATATCTAGAACCAGTGACAGTAATGGGACATTGCACATACTGGTATTGTCAAGTGACACAAAGGAGTTATAGTTGCATCGCCAATCCTGCTCTTGTCAGCAACTTAAATCCTAAACCCTGCTAAAAGAATAGATGTCTTGGACTATGTGATGTTGCATACGATGTCCAGTTTTCATGGCAAAAATGTAGGTCAAAACTAGGGCAATATTGAAATTTCATACCTGAGTGCTATTAAACGGAAATAAAATGTTTTGTACCATGCTTAGACAAACTCTAATTTTATTATTAAATAAGTGGTCAGTAGTATAAAGAAACCATGACAGTATTTGTTTCAGCATTAAAAAGAAATGAAAATAGTTTGCCTTGAATAGTAAATACATTTTCCAATGACTTTGGCTAAAGCAACTAATGATGTTTGTTATTGATAATTGACTTGCATTCATGTGTATGAGCTCATGCTCTGTTTGCTTGCCTTTTATCAGACTGGACCACCATGACAGGTAGACTGCTTGCCCCCACCACCTGTTTGCCACGTAGAGATGGAGTCATTCTGTTTAGTGTCTTGCCCAAGGGCACAAGAAGTAAGCTTGCTGGCTTGTTCTCCACACAGTCTCTTTTGTGCTGAGCACCAAGCAAGGAAGCTGTGAATACCATTTTTTAAAGTCTTTTGGTATGACTTGACTAGGGGAAATTAACCCCAGATCTACTGACTACTAAGTGCACACTCAAAACTACTATGCCATTGCACCGGTTTATACTATGATGGGTAGACCACTTGGACCCACCATCGCACCAGCAGTGCGGTGTATACACATCTTCCTGCATAATGCTCAGAACAAATAGCTCTCAAACGATGACAATGACGAACTTGCATTTTAAAAAATTTAAAAATTGTCCAGTGTAAGAGCATTAATTGCAATAACATCCTAACTTTTGGTATACACTACAATTTTAAAAACACATTAGCAAATGTATCTTTAGCGTGTGATTTAAACTATATGATAGATGTTGAATTAAATTGAAATTTTTGCTATTGAGGTACCAAGTATGTAATTGTCAATCAATCAATCAGGTTTATTTTTGTCTGAACAAACGATAAACTGAGCTCTAAATCTGTAAAACAAAAAAAAACGAAAAACCCATCACTGCAATTGGAAATGGTCTGTTCAGACTAGGAAGCATCAAAGAACCCATTGTGATTGTAATTGTGATTTGATTGAAAACTTTAATAAAATATAGCGGTAGCCTGCTGTGTAAGCTCTCTAGTTTTCAGTTGCATTACATTATTTGTATTTATATGCGTAGACTCTTTGTCATGTCTGTGGGCAATAAGCCTGTATGTTTGTGTATATGTTTCAGTAGTTTTTGATGTAATGCTGTTCAGGTACTGCAATGCACATTTAAATGTGCCCAGTCATTTGGATGCCATTAGATGAAAGAAATGTTTAGTTTTGCTTTTAAATAAATTTGCCTAATTTTATTTTGTTTGCATTGCGTTGTAAAAGTTTAACGTTTATTGGTTTGAATGAACTCAAATTTAATTTTTTTAGAAGTAGATAATGTTTTATTATAAAAAGTTTAGAATTACTTGGTGTAGTTTCTTCCAAACATTACTTCAAAAACAGTGGAGCTACAGTGACCATTACACTCAGCTTTGTGCTGGCTAAAGCTAGACTGGAGACATGAGCCAGTAGCTCTAAGGCAGCTAGAAGTCAGAGTAGTCTATTAGTCTCTGCAAAATAATGATACAAGAGGAGTAAATTATGACCATAAGTAAAAAAGAAATTTTAAAATGCTATATGAGCAATGAAGTAACAGTTAAGGTTGTCTGTGTATGAAATTGAAGATATGTAAAGTAGGTGAATAAAACAAAAAGAAAAAGAAAATAGAAAAGATAAACAGTAACAATTAGTTGAAAAATATTATTGAAAATCTTTAAATTGTTTACTAATGGGACCTTGTGGTTAGTTATTGAATGCCTGAAATTTGAAATGTTTATTGATGGAGGAGAGTAGTGAAAAGTTAAAGGTTGTTCAAGATAGGTGTTTACTGATCTAAAACCATGTGCATTGCAGTACTTTAGAAGGGAGTTGAGCCAAAAATAATGTGGAAGAATAAGCATAACTCTTATTCCTTTGATCTTTATCCCTGCTTTACTTTTTCTGTTAATGAGTGTGAAGGCACAATGAAAATTGAAATTGAGAATGCACTAAAATAGTGATCATTTCTACAAGAACAAAAATAGGATATTAAGTGGTAGGCTTGTTTTTGTACGTGATGTGCTCTCTATCATGACTATTTTTGTGACTTCGATTTCATTATGCTGTATGTGCTCTGCCCCATTCTAGGCCTAATCATGGGCCAAATTAGGCAATTAGTCCTCACCTATTCTTACCTTGGTGTAACTATGATTTTATTTTCAATCAAAACAGCAAAAATTTGTTCTCATATGGCTTATAGTGCGATTTTACTCGTGAATGTTTTTTCTAGCGATTTCTTCTCAAACTTTTTGAAGACCCTGGCTATACCTTATATGTCCAATTCCTTGTGCAGGCATAATGAGGGGTGTAAAAAGCCATGTCTTTCTTAAAGTTTTTGTCCTCATCCCAGTAAGCTGATAAAAGGTATTTTCAAGCAAATAGCAAAAATGTTTTCTTGTGAATGGTACGATTTCACAAAGGAATGATGTTTGCTTTTTATTCCTTTCACACTTTGGATTATATTATCTTTCCTTTAATATGATGTCAAGAAAGAAAACAGTAATTTAATTTACTGGTAGTTGTATGAAATTACAGTGATAGTCATATTATGGATCTCTTGGATGGCCAAATTGGCCAATTAAAACTATGGAAAATTTGCTCTTTTCTGAAAAATGTTTTTCTGGCTACACATTTTTGGATCTGAATAAATTTTTACTAAAATCTGTGCTGGTCATACCCACTTAATAAATGCATGATAAATGATTAATAAAATCTCACAATTGTTATAATGTGTAGCTTATTGTTAAAAAGTACCAGACGTTATAATGCCATGTAGCATTATGAGTGACAAAACTGCAATATCTGGATGTTTGAAAAGAAATGAAAGAATTGCTTATTAAGTTTTTAATTAACCTCAAATTGTGGTATTATTCTTTTACCAAAAGCAGATATGTATTTTTTGCTGTAAAAGCTTTTTTTCGCAATTTTAAGGTCAAAGCTTTAAGAGGAAATAAATAAAATTTTGCAACATAAAATCTTGATTATGTCATTTGACCCCCTGAAGGTGTGCAGTTTTTTGGATGTTAATTTGTCATGTGCATGCTCTTGTGTGAACTAAAATTGTTTTTCTCCATCACAAAATAAATATTTATAAATTCCCAAATATGATAATATTATAATGTCACCAGTCATTTCAGGATTCTTCCCTTAGAGTAGCTATCAATTGCGCCAAGTTTCTTGTGTGCAGTTTGCAAGTTTCTAAGTTGCAGTAGTTTCAATGGAGTAAAATGACAGATATTTGTATATGTGCTCAATGTACAAAAAAATCTCTATGCTGTATATGTTATATGATAGCTGATTACTTGCTGTCACTTCAGTAAAGGAAATGACTTTATTTTGTGTCCGTTTTTTCTTGGATGCTGACTGATTCATTGTTTTGAGATTCATTACATATGCTGGGGTTCTCTCAGAAAGTACATGACAGCAACGTTTACTGTGCCCTTATGGTGAATTAATTCTAATCAAAATGCTATCTCTTGACTTTAATCCTAACGCTAACTCTAACCCTTCATTGTGCTCATGGCAGATATGGTGGACATTGCTGACATGTACTAATTCAGGAGCTCTTAAACTGTGGAGGGCAAGGCTGTGGGTTCACAGTCATCCTTGAAATAATGAAAAAATTTGAGAAAACAATGCTATATCATAGTCAATCTCCAAAAAAAGTCTTTATGTTAGTTTCGAGAGTAAATATGCGATAATATTCAGAAATCTGGCTGTAATTTCAAAAAGTAAAAGATTGTCACAAATTAAGGGTGGAGAGTTCAAGTTTCAGTCGATCTTGCCAAAGGGGTTGCATCTTAAAAAGTATTTAGATCTTAGGTACTGATTAGAGCAACTGTACATGTTGTACTGAGTACAATTGAGAGAATAATGCAAGTTTAATTTGTGTCACATTGACAAGTGCTCTTTCACCATGCATGCAAAAACTTAGTAACAGTATGTACTCCTTATCTTTTCAAGAAAATATTGTTATAAAAGCTAAATTATGATATGTAATTTTTTGCAGATTTCTTATTCAGTTTTTATTAATGCTGATGAATTCTAGATGTACCAGTACTTGAAAGACACGATAATGGGTGGGACTGCAAGTACCTCTGAGCCAGATACATTTCAATATGAATGTGACACAAACATTGCTCAATTTGTTAAGAGTAGTTATTTTTTTGAATTGTCTAAACATGTGGAGGATTATGCCTCTGTAGAAAGTGTGTCAAGTGATGGACTGTATGGAATTGTAAATTTACATCCAAAAGTGGCATTGGTAGGCTAATAAAATTGCTTAATTTTAGTCGAACAGTTGAATTGCTTTAAACAAACTAAACTTTGAATCTAAGCTTAGCATGTACTATATCATTCTACAATCAGTCACCTTATAGATATATCATGAAATTGCTCCACAGTAGTAAGGCAGAATGGCACAGGATACACATGCTAATGTAATGTCATTTATACTGCTGATATCGAAAAAATTCTGTAAAATCTCTTTTTTTGAGGGCGCAACCCAGAATCTATCTTGGTGTTCAAGTTACAATCTCTTTGTTCACAGATTAGCTGCTTACCATTACCACAAACTGCTGATTTGTTTTACTGCATGAACACCGTGTCTGTAGTGGTTGCAGATGACTTGTTTGTCATGCATTCGCAAATATCTGTTGCTTAAATTACGGTTGCATTAGATAAAGTGCAGGAAGATAGAATGAGTGTCAAACTGGCAGTGAAAAGGCTGCAAGTGCAGCTCTTTAAGCATTGTCGTTGTTTCCTTTCACAGTCATGCTTTGAGCTCTAACTACAACATCTTATGCAAATTGCAGGGTCTTGTGTGGGTGGCTGCTGATTTAGACATCATAAGGTTATTTTGCAGTTTCTAAACTCTTCATTTTTTTTTACTCATTGAGTTGAATAGGTTTCTAGTTTATGTTGTAACCGTTTCTTGATTGGATTTTAATCTTTAGAGTGCATCATCAACTTTGGTGGCCGATTGCAAAAAGAAACTAGATGAATATTTTGAAAGATTTTTATCATTTGAAGAAATACTTGAAACACCAATTTCAAGGAATGAATTGGATTTTCTATTGAATTCAGGTAGACGACAATGTAATTGTGATGAAGATTTGTTGCAAAACTCTATCCGAATCACTGGCTTAAAAAGTGATGTTATGGCAATCATCAAAAGCTTGAGAAGTGCGCAAGAACCTAAGCCATCTTCAAGTTCTTCATCAAAAGACTCAAGGTAAAATATTTCATTGATAAAATTGAGTCGTTTATTTGTAGGGCAGCACAGCCTGATATAGCAGTGATCTCACCATGTAGAAGCTACATTTATTTGTTAAATGCATCAGTACTTTCTTTTTTTTCAGATATTTAACGCTTTATGAATTTGATCTTAATCCTCCGAGTATAACAATTGCCAAGTTTATAAAAGAAAAGGAGGAGCATTTTAATGCCCTCAGAAATGCAATTAAAGATGCGAAAGTCTGGTTTGCACCTGGAAAATTTTTGCTTCACTTTAAGGCAACAATACAGGTTAAGTTGTTAACTAGCACCTTTAACATTGTTTGTATGGTAGAATGTAATAAAACTATCCTTAACGTATTTTTATTGAACAGACAATTTTATACTTTGCATTAACTAGCCAGCGTCATCTGGCAGGGCTGCTCGTCAATGGTGTTGGTGCAAAAAATGTTGGTTTAACCTGCTTTTTGCAATGAAAGTAACATGTGTATGATCAGTAACAGAACGGTTGTTATAAATTAGGGTGGGTTTATTTATTTTTGGTCCCTGTCTTTGCCTCTTTGTTCTAGTCTTGGTCTTTTTTTTTGATTCAAGACTGGTTTCAATCGAAAACTGTGCATTAATCTGCAAATTGTGTCTTTTTGAAAAAATGTGAAGGTCACAAAAGCAATGTGCAAGTTTGCTGAAAAATAGGGATAGTTGCACAGTTTAGCTGATTGTCTTTATAACTGCTAAAATATGCCGTAAAGTCGTAGGTCTTTTTGTAACTTGCCTTCAACCGTGGCTTCCTGTGTGTGTTCTGCCTCTGGTATATCCAAGGCGTTTTACTCCTCTCCCCAAAAGAAAATTCTTTAACTGGATTCTGATGTTAAGTTCTTTTCCTCAAATCAGAGCTATAGCACTGTAGCAATCCAAGTTAAAAAGAAATAGTGGTGTGCGCATGCTGATGTTAAACCTCAGAAAAATGATGTATTGGCTGCTATGGTAATGTATCAGTCAATATTTTTTAACTTTTGATGTTTTTCTGAAACGAATTTCTTGCTCTTTATTGACTATTTTAACTAAAACCGTTTACTCGCATCAAAACAAAATTTTCCGAACTCCACTTCGTAAAAAAAGTACAGCCACAATTTCACTTTTTTAATTAAACAATTACATAATAGTAGGGTTGGAAAAAGTACACAACGACTACCTCAAGTCCAGTCACTGCAGTTTTACCATACTTACGTAAACGAGAAATTTGTGTGGGAAAAAAAGATCGCAGTGAACAAAAGAAACCAAATGTGCGCTCAAATTATATCATTTTTTTTATTTAATGATCTGGTTTTGAGAATGTGATCAAAGCATTGTTTTCCATAACTGCAGGAAACAATAAAGCTTGCCTTGTCAAGTACCAGTTATGGATGTTGGAATTGATCAAATATTTTCTAAGAAAAATGTGGAGACAAAAGTTCAGGTCGTAAATAAACTACTTTTGCGGCCTACTAAGTTTGAGTTTCGTTGTTGTTGTCCTATAAATAGCTATCTACTACAAGTTATGTGCAAACTGCAACAGAACTGAGGCTCTATGCTGTACTACCTGAGGCTGTTGCACCGTCTGGATCAAATGCCGGCTGTGATATGAAGCCAGCACCCAGTGTGAAGGCCTATGCTCATTTCATGGAAGCCATAAAAAGCAGGTTATTTGGTTATACATGTAAAAAAAGAGGGACCAAAACTGATATTTGAGGCCTTGGAGAAACTCCACTATCATTATTGGCCTCTGCTTGATTTAGTGCTAGCGAAAGTTGTCACTATACTATTTAGTGTGTGCAGATTGTTGTTTCCAGTTTCTGGTTACAGTACAGAGTAGATGAAAGCAATCTCATTTTGTTACACCTTGTTGTTAGAGATTTAGGTTCCAAGAATTATGTTTGCTGACTATACGCTACGTGACCTTCATCAAGGCCATAGCTATTACGAATCAATACGTTGTGCTGCATATCAGTACTAATCTTCCAATTGATAAAGTTTTCAAGAGCCACAATGTAGCTCTATGAAGGGTGCCGAGGCACTAATCAGTAGCAATAGCGGGCATTACAAGGGGTATCTACAAATCTGGGTGCAAATTTTTTTAGAGAGACAATATTGCTTTAAAAGGCAGGACGTGCATATTGCCCCTTAAAAAGAAAGGGCACAAAATTCGATTTCACACAATTGATCTCATAATATAAATACCGTAGATCAAATTGAGGAGTGTATCTCCAAATAAAGAAAAGGCACAAAAAGTATACAACAAGCCTTGCCCCCCCCCCCCCCATCGTGCTACCGAGCCCAAGTCAGCTTTTCAATGCTCATGGAGCTATTATGTTGCTTGTGCTTAAAGCTAGAAAAAAATGGTACTTGCAAGGCCATGCTTCAAGTTTTTAAATATCAGAGAAGATCTAAAATATACGCAAAAGTTTTCACCTCAAGGCCTACGGGCACTATAACAAAAAAGCACGTTGTTTTCATCCTCTTTTTTCTTTCTTGTGCCTTTACTCTTGTACTTCATCTTTTCCACTAGTTTTACCTTCTCTCACCCCTTTCCTCATCTTTTCACTTCTCTCTCGATCCATCCTTGCATCCCTTCTGACCTTTTTTTCTCTTTATACCATCTTCCTTTTTCTCTTAGCTTCACTTTTCATTATTTTTTCTATCCTGTTATCCCTTTTTCTGAACACTTTTCTTTTTCTTCTCTTACCCTGTTTTGCTGTCTTTCCTTCACATTTTACCACTTTATTTCATCCTTTTATTCCTTCCCCCTTTTCATTTCCTTTTCATCGTGCTTTTACCACTTTTCTTCTGCATAACAAATTAACGGCTATTCTTTTTGGCTGTTGAATTATACTCTCTGGTCTTGCAAATACTCACTGCTTTGTGTAGGTATTTCTTAGTTCAAACATTATTCTGAAAACTTGAAAATCAATTCTAGAAAAAGCTCATGCAGAACCACTGAAGCCTAACATAAAGAGATATTTTCACTTGATGTTAATTTATGTATCAGAAAATGTAGTATGTCATTCTAACAACACTGCAAACATAAATCCGTTGTGTTGTGATCTATTAACCCAATAATTGACTACAGATTAAAAGTGTAAGTTACCAAGCTCGAAACACCTGTTTTTGTATCTCTTATAAGCTTGCAGCGACGTTTTTGCACCCAATACTTTTTAAGACGATGAAGTAAACAAATTTTATTAGCAAAAGGTTAATTATAATGTCATTTTATGCCTTAAAGGATTGCAATTTTTTTCCACTGAATGAGTTGAGTACTGGCTTTCATCTGAGCTTAAAATCTTTTTTCTGCGTCAAGAGATAAAAGAGGTAAAAAATTATCTTCAATTATGTCATCATCCTGACTTCCCCCCCTGTGTAATACTCATCTCGGAGTAGTAGTTAATTGTGCCAAGTGCGATATTTCTACTATCAGTAATTTTAAAGCGTTTCAATTTCCAACACAGATAGAAAGAACTGTGCTTTATGTAGTGGATTATAGCCGGCGCTGCAAGATTATGCGACGCATCTATTACGTAAGATTGAAGAAAATTGGTTTAACTACCTTGTCCAACTTCATGCTTTGATCAAGTTTGAGAGTAGTAACAAAATTAATGAATGGGAGGCATAACTGTTATGTTCTCAATCTTGATTATTGTATTCGTATATCGAGACTACTCTTACAAATAGCCTCTTATTTTGCAAACTTTCTTTTCTGTATCTTTCAATAAATCTAGTGAAGAGCATTAAGTTAAGTTGGGAATGATCACAGTGGTGTTGTGTGGTTTTGGTCTGTCCCGTGCAGAAGCAAAAAATTTAACCCCATTTCCAATCAAGCCAATTGTAAATGTTGGTGTTCATAAGCGTAACATTTTGCTTTGTGCGAGGAGCTGACCGATTTTTGATTTTGACTTTTGAGGCAAAAGTGTTGACCTTTTTTTTTATTGTTTATTTTCTTCCCAAAACAAAGTGAAGCTTTTTTTTTTGAAACTGTCTGCTCTTTTGAAGTTGCCTCCATCTGCAGATACCCCTTATACTATATCACTGTGTGAGTGGCAGAAGGGTGATCATTTTTGCGATTGCAAAAGTAAACTATTTGGTAGTAGATTTATTTCACGAGTTGGTGCGATTTCTTTTAAAATAATATTTGTGACGTCAAGTTTCTTGACTTCACCTATGTGGCGTGGTGTCAGCATAAAATAAAAGGGTTCATACTTCCACCCAAATGTTTTTTGATCTGGTTAGGCCTGTTTAGCTCTTTCAAACAAAAATGTTCCCTCTTGGTGTGATTTCACTTTACCTCACTTTGAAGTAAGCCCACTGTTTTCTTTTGATTACCCCTCAAGCTTCGAGTTTTATTAATTGCTATTCAGAAAGGGCATCCGGAATTTCAAGTGCTACGTTGCTCCAGCAAAAAGTCTGGCTCGAAAGCGAGTGTGTAGTGGTAGACATACATTGAATCGGCTCGACTGAGCATGTGAATCACGAAATAAAAGACGCAAAATTGGCTGTACTTCGAGTTTGTGCCAATGCCTCTTGTGCCAACAATTTTAAATCAATGTTCACAAACACCTTATCGCTTTACAAACATCTGTTTGCTCTTTTCTTAAAGTAAGAAGAGTGGGAACTAATTTAAAGTTGTGGGTAAGTGCCGAAGTGTGTTTAATCCCGACCTCCCTACCCTAAAAATCAAGACATCAAAAAACCTTGTCAGTTCACAACTTTTATTACTTTTATTTTTAAGGATAAAGGAAAGGGGCACAAATATAAAGTTGTGGTGGGCATCAAAGTAATAGCTACATTTACATAAGTAAACATTCATATTACAAGTATACATCATGACTTTTTCGTAGTTGTATCAATATTTGTAACCTCAAGTATTTGGCTGTATTTACGTTTCCTGGTCCAGGCATAGATACACTGGGGGGAAGGTAAAAGGGGCCATACCTCGCTCTGATCAATAATCAAGTAATCTTGACGATTAGCACGAAAAGGAGAGTATGGAGAAAAAGAGAACTATATACGTGTTGTGTCCTTGGTTACTTAATAGAATGCCTTCATCTTTACGTTAAGACAGATGATCAGGTTCAACAGCCTGATCATCAGTGTGGCTCCGCGTAACTAAAAACTAGGAAGCTGAGCGCAAGCCAAAAAAGTTCTAGTTCAAAAGAAGACAAAGGTGAATAACATCGGTAGGTAATCTAACGCAGAGTGCAGCACTTTTGTTTCAGTTGTGACATTATGTTACGACCAAAGTGGATCCCTCACCAAGCAAACTTTTGTAATGAAAAGGGAGATGATTTTTTTCTAAATCTTGGAAAAGTTCTCATCAAAACTCGACATCCGGTTGCATTTTGCAACACATGAGCAATACAGAAATTGAGATTAGTCAGATGCGCAACGCCACTGTGCAAGGGTGATAAGGTAACATAGATAACTGGCAGTATATCAGTAGCATGCTTTACTCTGATATTTGCTAGCTAGCAAAATAACTCTGAATAACAACCACATTGGTTGCTGTATCCACTAAAATCGTAAACTTATCAGAAACCAAACTGACGTTTCATGCAGTGCCACTAAACTGCTACTGCATGTTGCAAGAATTAAAAAAAAGAATTGCTCGTTGCAAGGTCAATAAAGCTCAGATGGTTGTAGAATTTTATTTATCAGAAACAACCTTTAAATATCACCTGCAGCAGCTTTCAACCGTATTTCTACAGTCAGTATTTAATGAAAGCATGAACAAAACAAAATTCTGCACAGAAAAGTTTGTAGTAACGTCATATCCGCTAGAGCGTGCAGCTTTATGCTAGATAAGAAGTGGAATGCTCAGTTTCATTTGACCCTTAGGCTGGTTTCCTCCGTCATGAGGTGCGAATTTAAACAGCTTTTATTGTTACGTAATCACGACATCTTCCTTTTCTGGAGCTGATTCTGGTTAAATATAATAGGTAAAGTTAATGGTTGAATCGTAGTTAACTTAAACAGCAATCCAAATGCTTAATAAAGCAAAATCGAAAACTTAAAATGTGCACTTAACTAACTGAGTTGCGCAACCGGGAAAAAAGTTGACATTGCTCAAAAAAGTGCTAAAACATGAGGTGTATAACGATAACTGCGGTGTAATTAACAACGTAACGAATACTGGGTTTGAAGCCTAAGTTTTTATAATCAGTCCTCCAATGTTTACCTAAAAAAAGACATCTGGAATTCGAATAATGTGTTGCTAATCAAAGTTTGATGTGGGTGATCACAATACAAGATCTCCTGCTAAGAAACAGGACGTTTGTTATGGTTTATTTGAAACCAAAAGAAAGCGAAGTTAGAAGGAGAAGCCCTGAAGAGATCTGATAGATCGAAACAGGCCTGTCGGCATTTGTCAATCATACACAAGATGCGCGTTATTTTTTAAACAAAATAAAAACCAATGTTAGATGTGATTGATAAATTCTTTCGGTATTGCCTGCACATCACTAGTTTAACATAAGCCAAAGTAAAACGCGATATGCTGACTTCAATATCGAGATATTAGGTTCACCAGTTTTATCCGACTTTACTAAAGAATTTTCTCACATGCGATAGCTAAACTTTTGCGCAGTGTAGTCACACCTGCAACAATGGTCGCACAACCAAAACATAAGACTAGAATTATCTCACGTTTTTCGATTATCTCTCAACCTGAGCGAAGGCCGTCGGTTGCTGCTAAGTGCAAATAAATATTACAAGTAGGCCAATTACGCGTTGAACAAAGGAAACAAATTGTAATCACGAAACGTTGGTTCGATTCTACTGTACAGCAAATCCAAAAAATGTATCAAAAACAAACAAATAATCCATTGACAACGTGACAGTGATGTCAAAATTGCTTTCTGTGGTTTCTTGTTTCGTGGGGCATCCATATCGTCAACCTTGCATTACTTAAAAAAAACGTAGTAAAACGATCTTTATATGATTTTTTAGCTCACCCAAGCAGATGTTCCTAAATTTGAAAATAAGTGCAAATCGGAAATGGAGAAGTTTTTCTGTAAATTTGGAATATGGCGCCGAGAATACCCTCGTAATGTCATAGCCAAGTTTTGTGATAAATATTCCAATCTGTTGAGTGCTGAAGATACAAATTGGAAGTTGGAGATGACCAGTGATGATGAGGTTATTTTAACTGGCATTCTGCCCCAATTTGCCGATCAACAAGCATTAATTATACAGCTTTTGGAGGAAGTAAACCAAGTACAGAAGTAAGTAGGATGAATTTAGTTTTTCGCCGAATATACTGCCACGTACCTTGACGATAAGGGTGGTAGTCATCTTGGTAATGGCGTGAACTTATTATTCAACTCTCGCACAGCAAGCCCAATGTATAGCAAGTAGCAATATGAGTGTTCAGGTTGTTGGAAAGCGGCAACTATTTTAATTCGCGAACAGACACAGACTGGTTGCCCCATCACTAACCAACCGCACTACCATTGAAGTTCCAGTTGCTACCCCTTGCAACATGATAGGTGAGCAGCTTCACTATTATAACTTGGTAACGCGCTGATAAGGTTGCGCGATAGAGCGTTGGCTGGTAGTTTCGAGGTTCCAATTGGATTGCCTGCGTGGCTGCTGTGCGGCTGTGAATATTGATGAAATGTTACAATGCAATTTGCTTAGTTTTGTATTAAAAACCGGATTTAAAAAAGTGGACCTCTCTCTCTTTGTAGCCGCATTTCATTGCAACTTTGTAATTTCTTGCAGCTCTATATCATATTTTATATAGCATTACAGCACTCTTATTGCTGAGCACCAAGCTGGAGATCTGTAAATACCATTTTCAAAGTGTTTGGCATGACTGGATAGCAAAATGATTTTAACAAATTGAACATTTCAATTACGTTGTTTTTAAAATCTATTTTATTGCTGCTTTAATGGCAATAAAATAGCCATTTTACTGGGACGACTTACCTGAAACAGTTGGTTGATATTTCGTCAATATCCAAGAAAGTCATGCTGGGATTACCTTTGTTTGGAAAGCATGCTGCTCATGTGAATGCTTTTGAAGTTTGTGTGTAGTGTGACCAGAATGCTGCTTAAAACGAACTTGACGAGTTCGTTACGAAAGAGGCAGATCAGCATTTGTTTATCAATACCCTTTTTATTAAAACCAGTGATACTGTATTTAACAAAACTAGTCTTGGTTTAGAACGGAGGAAAGACCAGGGCCCTGGAATAAGCAAGCGTAGCTGTGGGTGAAGGCACTTGTGCATAGTTTCTGTGTCGCAAACTCATAACAACCGTTGGTTACCGCTTTCACAAATGTTCTATGCGTGAAACCCACGCAGCTGCTTTTATCAATATTTATCTTCCCGATGTAACCGACGTGTAGCCCCGCCGGGTGGTATTCTATATGATCGGACTTGCGAAGTTCTGAGATTACCTGCCACTTTTTAACGGTGTCTTGGAATTGCTTGGCATGGTAATAACTGACTACTAAGGTTGGGTAACGTAAGTGCAATAAGGCACTGACCTTGCAAGCTACAAATTGTGAGTTCAACTCCCGCATGGTGTTCAACTTCATAATGTAACACTTTAAATAAGCACTTAGGGTAATTTTCTGTGCTTGGTTCTTGTGTTTGTGGTAGAAACACGTGTGCCAGTTGTACTGGTAACTTGGGAGAGGATTTAAATCCCAATTCTATGAGTAACTGCAGAGGTTGTAGTGTATCCTAAGAGTTGAGATTTATTGGCTTAATGTGTTCAAGTTTCATTGGCACATTTGTAGTTAAAAATGCCAGAACTAACGTGCTTTTCATTTCAGTAACAATCTGCAGTTGCTATCATCTGAAGAAGAAAGATCAAGCTCCTCATTCCTTGCCCGGTCAACGAACACCTCTCCACGATGTTCAAGCTTTTCAGACGACGACCAAAGCACCGTGAAAAAAACAAAAATTCCACCAAAACAAAAAGAACACAAACCTGAACCCACAAAGAGCAAAGACACTGAGCAACAAATGCAGTGCATGAACTATTCACCAAAGGCACAATTTGGGCCTATGTTAGAGTTTGTGTTGAACGAAGCAAGGTTTTTTGATGAACTGCAATCTCGCTGTGTGGATTTATGCATTCTAGCAAAATATCCCGGACGAAGCAATGCGTTGAAAGCAACTGCAAAAGAACTTGACGTAAGTTTTTCACCAAAACTATTTACAAGAAAAAGGTTTGCAATTGCACATATAAGAACCTGTGTTTACACCCGCTTGAGGGTTGCACTGCTGTCGGCACAGTGCGTTGTTTCACATGCACAGGCGTATAACACGCAATTTGCGGCTAAATATCTTTCCTGTCAACACAACACTGCTAAAACCACCTGAAATCGAACTAAAAATCTCACAAATAATGTGGTTGTTGTTGTTGTTGTTGCGGCAATTCTTCCTCTTTTTTTTGGGTGATGTCACTGCATGCAGTGGATGTCTTAGTTCACACCGCAAGTCTGATCAAGGTCAGGATAGGGGAAAGCGGCTGTCTATTTCGAACCAGTCATGAATACAAATCGTAGGCTAGCATGCTCCACCACTAGAAGGATAGAGTTTTGGTTTACCAACTGCATATGTTCTGTGCATTATGCATGGTGAAAAAATATAGAAACACCTGTTTTGGAATTACCTGCTGACCAGCCGCCTTAGGAGAAACAGACTGTTGAAGTGTTTTTAGCTTGAATATATTTCATTTTATTACATTTTTATTGCTCTGACTCGATCATTGAGCTCTCTACTGTCAAATCAACTAACTACGTAAATGTTATCTTATTTATGCATGGTGATAAAAATATAGAAACGAATGAATTATCTTGTACCATGCTGTGCTGTATTGAGATAACTTTTTGTGGTGTTTTACAATTTCTTTTATACGTAACGCTAAAGGTTTTTCCCGCACCACTAAGACTGCATGAATCATCTTTTTCTGTACAAGTTTATTTGTTTTTAAATGTGCTTTTGCACGTTAATTCGAGTTTATAATTTTTTTTCAGTTAAATGGTAAGCAATTTTCCCAAAAAGTTGTAGCAAAAATGGAAGAATTTTTATCTTCTATATCAATTACTATCATACCACTGAATTCTGTTGTCAAAGACGATTTTAAGCAAACTGAAACTGGTTGGTTGGAAAAGTTCTACGATCCTTCTGATTGGGCTGTGATAAGGTAAGGAATACATTAGAATGGAACAGCTAGAAATTGTTCTATTTTTATCTTCAGTTTTTCGGGATAGCGACACATTGGCACAAAGCATAGTTGGGTGACTGTTCAGACCTGCTTCAGGGTTTACAAAGTTTCAATATTCGGCTTGAATTGCATATACTTCTCGTTGGAAAACACAGAGCATAGGAAACCATTGTGAATATTTTTCCAAGACACAGTTATACCCTCATCGTGAGGTTTGAATTCAAACAAAGCGTTGCCACGTGATTGGCTGTTCGAGTTTCGAACCAAATATTTTCGGGATTTTATCCCTTCAAGGATCATAAGATTCTAATTTATAAAATTTGAGACAATTCCTCAATTGTTTCGTAACAACAAAATTACAATGAATTTCAGAAAAATGGTTGTTACTTCGTAATGATATAACAATTAACAATCATGTAACATATGTGTTACATTATCCCTCAAAGAGTTATGACACATGTGCGACACAGAGCACTGCTTGTGATACACGGTTGTTGATAAACATTGCCTTTTCCTGGCATGGCTGTTAGTGTGAAATGAAACCCGTAGGTCCACACTGCACACCCAGTCAAGCACCGGAAATATGGTTATCAGGTTAGGAAAAAGCAGCAGGTCTGTTTCAGATCAGTTCATGTAGAGAGTGATAGTCCTGTTACCAACAAAGCTACACTAGATACTTTGGCTGAGCGGCTTATTTAAGTTAAACTTGCATTACTTTTTAGTTGGCAGAAAACCGATGTTGAGATCAAAGGGTTTAAAAAAGACGTCCGGAAATATGTCGATTTGCTCAGGAGTCACATGAAAGTTGGACCGGAGACTAGGGACAATCCTGACAATCTATCTGGGTAAGTCATTAAGCACTTGTGTGCTTAGGCCACGTAGGTCCACTGCACTCGTATTAGTCATGAATGAGTCAATTCAGTTTTTGTGTTTATTTTCCTCATCACTTCAATTGCTGAGCGCCAAGGAGTAGATATGTAAACACGATTTTAAAAGTCTTTGATGTAACTCGACACTGGAAATGAACCCAAGTTTACCGATTGCGAAGCGGACGCTCCAATCACTATGCCTTGCGCCAGTACGACTAGTAACAGGAGTTAAATGGAAGCCAGTGAGCGGTGCTACGCAGTGTTGAGATTTTTGCTTTTTCTTTAGTTACTAATGTATGTGACCTCAATGCACACACATGAGTAAGTTGTTGTGTTTAGAAATCAAGAAGGTTGTCAAACCTACAAGTCGCGCGCTAAAGTTTGAAACCGCCAGCGTAAAAGTTGCAAATGCTATACTGCAGTGCCTTTTATGTTGCAATTGTGCTGTTATGCAACAGATGCTTCTCTACTAACCGTTGAGAATGAGCTGTTTTTTTCTGAATCCAAAAAAATGATATATACCGTATTTGCCGGTGTATAAGTCGACTCGTTGTATAAGTCGACCCCCTAAAATTCGACGGAAATTTACGATTTTACGATATATTCTTTGTATAAGTCGAGCTCAATTGTTTCATTATCTTAAACTTTAAAATTCAACCAGAAATATGCGAAATTTATTGACGAAATCTATACGCCATTTTGAATACTATTTACTTTGTAACCCTGTGATATTACGCGCAATACCCAGTACGGTACTTTTTTCTAGCAGACATACGGTAATCACGCACAACGAGATGCCGAACGAAGTATTGAGCGACTTCCACGTACGAGAACACATAATGTGTCCTTTTAAGGGCAGTGAACGCAATATCTGCCCTTGTAAGGGCAACCACATTATTCTGCTTTTACTGGCTTATAACTTTTTGTGAAGTGTAGTAATTACCATCACATTTGAAGCGATGAATACAAAGTTGAATTTCATGACTCGGTGAGTCGAGTATAAGTCGAGGTCGATTTTTTTGGGTCGATTTTTGATCGAAAAAGGTCGACTTATACACCGGCAAATACGGTAATTTTTTTTCTAATATTTTGCTTGAAGAAATTGGAAAAAGTGAGAAGTTATCAGGTGTTAAAAGTTAAAAAGTTTTCAACATTTGTGAATTTTCGGCCCAGTGTTTGTTGAATTCTTTTCTTAGTTTCTTTTAAGTTTTCACATTACTGTTTGCAATGCTACATTATTTCCTCTCAGCAGCTGATAATTCTCCATTATTCGTCTTCTTTTCCAGCCAAAAACTTGGTAGAAAATATTAATTTTTTTATATTTCGTAAAAAATCGCCTCATTCATTTATTTGAAGTGTCTCTTACATAAACAGTGTAGTGGCATCATAAAAAAAGCAGCATTATATAGCATTTGCGAGAATTTTTATGATGTAACATTGATTCACTTTGAGACAGGTGGCCTATAACTTTTGAGCACGACAGTAGCATCGTGTGAGAAATGAACTTAAGCTCTTCAACTCGCACGACAGTAGCATTGTGTGAAAAGTGAACTCAAACTCTTCAACTCGCACGACAGTAGCATTGTGTGAGAAGTGAACTCAAACTCTTCAACTCAGCAACCGCACGTACACGTCTTATTGATCGACAAAACAAACCAACAGCATTATCTACAAACGAAACATTGACCTTACACTGTTATTAAAGTGTTTATTCTAAAGACCACTTAAGCGAGTCATTTAGTTGAAAATTCATACTTTAGGCAGCCAGTTGCAAAATCAACATCTACTTCTGGACCAACACCAGCTCCTAGAAGGTCTCTTGGATCTACGTGAGTTTTAAGAATAAGTGTTATGAAACACAGGTTTAAGGATTACCTTTGTTTCAGAAGGCGCACGGCTTATGTGAATGCTTTAGTGGCCTGACCAGGAATTCTGCTTAAAAAGACCTTCGTTAGTACTTTGCAATGAGAATATGCTCACAAAAATAGCCTAATGGTGGTGGTAACCAGCACACGTTTCGTACGATTTTTGACTGGTATTGTACGCTCTTTGTCCATTTTTCATTCATGCATTCTTGTACGGAAATTTTCATCCGCTGGGATATTAATGTAGTCGTACATAGTGTATTCTGTTGAGTAAACTTACAGCTTTTTTAACAAAAACCATTTAGTAAGTTTTTGTCTTTAAAAATGAATACGTGTTTGGTACATACTTTGCAGACAACATCTGAATATCAATTAACAGCAAATACTACAAAGCATCATATAATCCAAGCGGATAAATATTTCTGCACAAAAATGCATGACATTAAAAAACGTGCAAAACCGGAAAATACACGTACAAAACCGCACAACAACCGTACCAAAACGTAAACTGTGTACAGCGAACTTAATCCGGTTACTGTGATACACGAGTCATGGTCACTTTATAGTAAGAAAATTTTATAAAAAATTTCACAAATTTGCCAAATGATTCTTACCAAACAATTTCTTTGCCAATATGTTTGTAAAGGCGTGTAGCATTACGCCATAAAAATATTGATGTTCAGCTCTAGTGGGAAGCCCCCCAAATTGAAAAGATCTCAAAGAGAAGTATTTTTGTCAAGTTGGAGAATGATTTGAGCTTTAAAAATTTCTTTTGAAGTGAAAATATGTTTTAATGCTTATTAAATAAAAAACAGGTAAAAAAATTAAGACGTCATCAACCTTTCAATTGTTTTGTCATTAAGTAAGAATATTTTTGCAATATTTGTCATATTTTGTATTGTTTTTCCTATACCTATAAATTTTTTATTCGTAACATTTTTGGAGCTATATTACAACAACGGATGGTGCAAATTAAAATATAATCTCTCGTGACATCTTTGTAGGAAACGAAATAGCGCGTTTTTAGTTGATTTTCAAAGCTTGAATTCTCTCACAGTTATTTCCAGAAAAATAATTCTTGTATGTAGCCGATACAGCAAGTGTGGACGACCGTTAACATCCAAAGAGCCATTTGGAATAGGTTTCCTCCTAATAAGCACTAGGAGCTGCAAGGGATTTTTGATATCTAAAATGAAGAAAGCATAACTTAGCCTATATTGTTTTTTAACGTTACGCTTTGTATAAACAGCTATAGTGGATTGGTTATGCAATCCGTGAAGTGCTACAAAAAAATTAAACTTTATTTTTGATAATAACAATTAAAATTGGAAAACAGTAATCAAACCCTAGCAAGATAGTCTATCCAAGCGACTTTACTCCATATCAGTAAATGTTGAAAAAGGGTCTGCTATTAGCAAACAGTAATAAAGTCAGCTTAGACATTTATTTGCCATAAGAAAAATTAATTTCGCTAACGCATCCTCAGTTTCTACAAAAAAATAATAAAAATCGCACAAAAAAAATTTAAATATTTTCAAACAAAACTGATGGTAAACCACACAAAAGGTTGTACTAAGATAATAAAATCTTGTTTATTTAGTAATTAGTCGTCTTTTTCATCTCACATCTATTTCTATATAACTTAACCTATCATATTAGCTTGAATGGATTTTGAAAGGAGTCGGAGCTAGTTTTATGGCCTGTAGTTTTGATAGCTGTTTATTATTATTGTAGACCCTGTGCAGATAAATATTTTTGCTTCTTGTTAAGTTTTGAAGATTTTATTATCTTAGTACAACCTTTTGTGTGGTTTACCATCTGTTTTGTTTAAAAATATTTAAATTTTTTTTGTGCGATATTTATTATTTTTTTGCAGAAACTGAAGATGCGTTAGCGAAATTAATTTTTCTTATGGCAAATAAATGTCTAAGCTGACTTTATTACTGTTTGCTAATAGCAGACCCTTTTTCAACATCAACTTTATTTTTGCAATAAACACATTTTGCGCGGTCTGAGTCCGAGAAAATCTCTGCCACGCAGAGGCCAAGAACTTGGCATCTCTGTGTCTTCTGCACGGCACATTCTGGTTTAGGATCTTGAAGTTCATCCCTACCCATTCCAGATTAAGCATCAACTGACAGAGACTGATGTGGAAAAGAGCATAGCTATGTGCCAGTGGCTTTCGAAAAAGATCGGTGATGACGAGGAATTATTAAATATCTGGTTATCGGATTAAACCCACTTCCTCTTGAATAATCTTGTTATTTCTAAACACTTGTGGGTTTTCTTCAGAGACTACATCTACGATAATCTATAACCTACGCACCATTCCTGGTTCGAAAGCAGCCATAACTGCAAAAATTCCGACCATTACACGAAAGGAACGCGAGAGTGTTAACAACTTTCCTCGGTGAGGTTAAGAATATTTTCGACTGAACAGTGGATATCTGGAGCACTTCTCTAAAACTTTTCTTGACATTTTACTTTTAATTTGAGGATAAACGGTTGCAGATTCTAAAATGTTTGTTTTTACTTTTCAACAAATTTGGTCATCATTGTATGATTTAAGATTCTGGATTTGTGCCCAGTTGTTTTGTTTCAACAATTGTGAAACACCCTGTACACCTATTTGAAGATCTCTTTTCAATTAAGTTAAAAAGCTGAACTTTAAGGTATCCGGTCATTTTTCCCAGATACTTATCACCCGAAGTCACCCCCACAACAATAGCTCGCAAAGCCATTTCCTGTTCAGAATATTTGCCATGGTACAAGTTTATCCAAATTCTTTTCTTTGATATCTTGAGTTTGTTGGAATCGCTTACACGTCCACAGTTTTTGAAGTAGTTTTGTTATTTGTGCGCAATTCCACTCAAGTAGTCAGTTATCTTTCTATTTTTAAAATACTCTATATTTGGATAAGATTTATCGACACTTAGTTAGTATTTGCGGCGCGTTGGAGCAAGTGAATGACCTACCACTTTAGCAAGTGATTGTTTTTTTTGTAACACTTGCAAAAATCGCCTGATGATTGGATGATGCGTTATACAGTATGTGATTACCAAAACGTGAATTGCCTTGTTTGTACAAGACAATTCGCCAATTACGCGCTCATGCATATTCTACATAGAAATGGGAAGTCGTGGTTGTCGCCACATTGTTCTGTACATTAATTGTTCCAAGTAATTGTCTTCAAAATAGTTGACACAAGCTTGCAGGCTTGGCAAAAACTGCCTTTGTATAACTTCAAATGTGCTTTAAACCTTATTTGCATGAACGAAACTAAATTGTCTTGCAGTCCTTCACTTTCGAATTAACAGTAGAGGGACTGCGAAAATTGATAGAAGCAACTTTTCACGAACATTTGAGTCAGTTTGATTGCTAACAAAAGCTTCTTGGTCTTTTTTTTATGAGAAATTTGTGTAAAGGTCATGTGATTTGATGACGTAAATATGACACCATAAGTTGTATCTGAAATGCTGTTCTGCAACAGCATTACGAAAAAAAGGTTTAAAATCGTTGCTTGTTTTGCTTTATCAAGAGACAATAGAATATTCATTATCAGTCTCGTAGAGTCGGATGCACCAAGCGTGGTTAACTTGCGTTTAAGATAATCACTCGGTTACCTTTCGGTTAAATGAAATTTGGTGTGCAATAACAATAACTCACGCTTACCGCGTGGTTAACAGTCTGATTTAACTAAAATATTAACTCAATGTTATTGGTGGGTTAAGTGCTGGTTTACTATTTAGGTCTTGATTGTATTTTAGCAGATATGGAATAATGAAAGGTATGATAGGTGTAGCGCTATTACCAGATACCCTAACAAATCCTGGTTACGATGCTGAAGTTGAGCTTAATATGTCGCCTTAAGTTTGTTGATACATAAATTGTGCAGCCACTGCATTTACATTGATCTAGATCTGTGTTGTACAATGTTTACTAACCAACTGGTACATTATTAGGTTGCTTTTGTCGGCTGACGGTTGTCATTTTAAATATTGATAGCCAATAGATAGAATGTTTCTTTTTTCAAATCACTGTAATTTGGAGATCTTTCTTTAATTGCTTCATTTATACTTTTGTTTATCTAAGCTTGTTTCGAGTGTAGATCACTAGAACAATGACAATACAATGAATATTCATTAGCTAATACTAAGCAATGTATATTTTCAATTAAACATTTAACACTTGGATGCTAAACCCAAAAATTATGTAACTAGCAGTTTATTTATTTATTAGACACTATTGCATATTTACCAAGCTAAGCCATAACAGAAATACAGTTTAAGATAGTTAGAAGCTTCATATACAGCAACTTTAGGAAATAAGAATTCATTTGAAAGCAAGTTCTTTTATGGAGTATTAATTGTACTTAAAACAGTGAACAGCTAAACAAGTAGCCAACAGTTTTTTACCAAAAAACTAAAGCATGACTCAGCGGTTACTTCTTTAACTATTGGCTAGCTAACCTTGATAACGTAATCGCTAGTTCATTCCATTGGTTAGTACACTCTGGGTAATAAAACCAAGCGGTTAGCTAACCAGAGGTTAACTTATCCGCATTGGGTGCATATAACCCCTAAAGATTATTACGTATTTAACGCCAATAAAGTTATTTCATGAGCTGAACCAGAAGTGTATGCACGGGAGGAGGGTTTGGAAGTCCAGAACACCCCCATGAAATTTAATGGTATACAATTTTTTTAGGTTATCACAGTGTTTCTCAAACTGTGCGTCGCGACGCCTCGGTGCGTCGTTTCAATTCTCCAAAGGCGTGGCGGTATAATTTGGTTTTGTGCCATTAAGTCTGGGTTTTATTGCGTCAAAAGAACTCTGATCGTAGATTCCTTTTTTAATTTCTTCTGACATTCATAATCAATTGCATTTTTACAATAGTGTTTTTATTACACTGTTGTATTGCTTACTTGTTATTTCAAGAATCAAATTGCAGAAGTTTAAATTAATTGGCGAAAAACATATAAAAAATAAAGTATTCAGTTGTATGTTGGACGAAAACAGGAAAGATGAGTTACAAACTTAGAGGAGCGTAATTTTACAATTGAAGATGACAGACCAATCCAAAATCTCGGGAGCATAAGGACAATTATTTGTGTAGAATATGGGTCACATTTATCTCGCAGTACGGCAAACTAAACCTTAGGATACTGTCTGGTGCTTCGCGAAGTCTCGCTAGCTTTTTTAAATGCGTCGCATCAAAAAAAGTTTGAGAACACTGGGCTATCAAATCCAATTTTTAGCTTAATAAAAAATCCATGCAAGCATGACCCTAAAACTTTCTACAAAGCAAGATAATGCTTATTTTCTAAAATTTTTCCATGGCTCATGCTCCAGGACCACGCTGTAATCGTGTATTTAGCATTTTTGATCAGTGAACCCGCCCCATGACAAACTTCTGCTAGCTAGTACGTCACTTAGCTGAATCACGTGATTTGCAAGGATGCATCTTGTCCTTTGCAGGAAAACCTGTTGCGCTGAGCGAGTTAAAGTTTAATATTATTTTGCTTAAACTATCGCAAAATCTTTTAGCGAATAACATTTTGTCCTTTTGATGGAAGGTACTGCAAAGAAGCATCTAACTCAGTTTTGTACAAGCTTAGCAATAGAAAAATTTTGGTTTTATTTAGTATAAGAATTGAAATAGCAGTTACGATTTTTGACTAAACAAAGTTGAGTTTGGCATTTGCATGATTGAAGCAAAGTTGAAATCTCTTTTGCTTTTCAGTGAAGATCTGAAAATGTCCAACCTCGTCAAAACGAATAGCATCTATAGGAATAAGGGTTTGCGACCACATTACGTTTTTTCATTGGGGCAATTTCAGCACCAGCAACTGTAGAAGGACAGTCTCGCTTTTGTGTATGATTTTCTTTGTTGCCCAGCATAAGTGCTTTGGCTATGCAAGATTGAAATGCACACAGTGCATATGTGTTTTTGTAGAAATGTTGTTCTGACCACAATACCTTCGATACATCAACCAGTCATTTTTTAATGGACCCCCCAATGCAGTGACAGACAATGTTCATGTGGTATTTGCATGATCTTAAGGGCACTGTATAGTGCAAAGAGCGTGTCACACAACTCCACTCCTCCAATATGTGCATTGTATTGCTTTACAATCGCCGTACACTCGGTTTCAATTATTTTTTTCCTTGGCTGTCTATCTACGCACTTTATTTTCTTGCTCATCGCCTATGTATAATGACATCAGTTGAACGATTCCATTATTATACCATCAAACAGCAGTGATTCCGCTATTCGTATCAACTCGCCAATCCATTTATCTTCTTTAAGGCTCTTTTTGTTGCTGTTCACTTTTTTATTCTTTGTTTGTCCTCAGAAGTCGATTAGCACGAATAGTGGAAACACACCATTGCTTTAATTTTGTAAGCATCGACGAAGAGCAATAGAACTAAACAGATTATCAAAATATAATTTATGGCCAACGTTGCTTGGAAGGTTAGAAGTTAAGCACAGAACAAGATTGCCCGTAACTCTAAATTCTTTTGAAATCGGAGGTGTTGAATTTTTTGCAGTATAGATCTCAAAGTCGTACACAATACCGCTAACGCCACATCTTGCCCAAACTTTCATTCCCTATTGGCTGGGTTTTTTGTTAATTATTACCCCATTTGTTCAATGATAGAATGCTTTTCTTGTGGTAATGTTTGGTATATGTGTAGCACACTGTCTCACTTTAAAAAGTTTGTCCAAATTGTGATCTTCTTTCGACCACGCTTTGTCGTTATTATTGCAATAAAAATATTTTTTTTAGTTTTTTAAAACGATTGACCCCCACGACATCATCTGCAATTACTGATACATTGTATCTTGAGACCAATACATTCAATATCGTGGAAGCTTTATAATTCCCATCATGATCACTGCTCCTAAGAATTGCTCAATTTTTTTGAATTTGGGGAGAATAAATTTCCACTTTTAAATAGAGAGTATGATGGTAGTTTGGTCTGCTAAAAAATCAGTTTGTCATCAAAAAACATCTTAAAAAAGAGTTTGTTCTTCCAGTGGTGGCGGGGAATATGAAGCTCCAGTGTACAAAGAATCAAAACATGGAGCAGGTCTTGATCTCCAGAGAGCATTGGTAACATGGTGAATCGAAGAAGAAACTTGAAGATTAAAACAAGATGATTGATCTTTATTTGATTCATCAATCTATCACCGATGGGCTTTCGGAGCCTGTAACAAAGCCTTGTCGTAAACCTAAAGCATAAATTCCAAGACAGCATTGACACTAAACAACGAAAAGTATTTGCAAACTACCTGCTAAAATTTTTATTTTGCATGGTTGATGGAACTTCTCCCGAATCCCTGCACATAGAGTTTGTGTTCGGGGCTTGTCTGTAAAAAATTGTGTATCCCCTTATTACACTCATCCCCAGTCAGGATCAATCCTGCCAAGTTTCGTGTTTGTACGCTTTGTAGTTTCAGAGGAGTTTAAGCAAATGCACTTACGTAAGTTCACACAGAAATAACTCTTCTTTATAGTGTAAATTTTCCTAAGGCACGTGGAGCCGTAATGTAAGGATTAAAACACCACCGCTTGCCGACCAATGCTTTGTGGTAAACTCAAACCTAATGTTTTCGTTTCAGGACACTGTGAGTTACATCAACTATTCAGATTTAGTATTTAAAGCTAAAGATAAACAGTATATGTTTGTTGTCAAGCTGTGAGTGAGAGTGGAGTGAGAGCGAATGAGTAATTAAGTAGTATGGATCATGGCGTTGCTCCACCTATGCTCACTTGCTTTACTATTCTGGCGCGGATACAACGGCGCAATTGCTTATGTAGGAGACGTGAAAAGACTACTGCACTTTTGTGACCAATGCAGAAGATGTCAAAAATGTTACAGTGTTGCTGTGTTTGAAGAAAGCTCAAAAGTAAGGAAACGTATCACTTAAAGTTAAAAAGTGATCTGTACAGCAGTTTTGTTGATATCGCAAAAAAGTTAGATCGAAAATTGAAGGCAGAGAAAGAGAGAGATAGAAGTATTTGTTATGAGTTTAGTGCATCTACAAGCTGCAGTGTGTGGTCTCTTATTATTCAAAGACGTATGCATTGCTTGCAATCAACTTTCTCAGCTTTTGAAGAATAATTTTACACTAACTAGAAAGAAATGAAAAGTGTCACATAATTTGACTGCTGACAAATTAAAAGAAAGCTTGCTCTAGACAGCACGACGTCACTTTGATGATTGAAATACTGAACTTATAGGACGCCTGGAAGAGAACGACGATCTGGTGGGAAAAACACTGCAGCATTTGCGCTAAAAGCTTTTTTGAGAAAGGTGATGATTGTTCGAAAAATGTGGGGAATGGAAACAAAAAGAGAGGACAGAGAGCAATTAATGAGGAGCTAGAACCAATTGTTACTGAACTTTTAAAATCGTTTGGCTCAGATTTAGGACATGGGGTGATACCGATCAACCAAGTTGATAAGCTCAAAGTCATGAGACAGGAGCCTGTTTTATTTCCAGTATTATCTGAAAGTAGAACTCACGAAACATATCTTGATGCCTTGTGTTTTATATTTACTACACAAAAAGAACGGAAGATGTTCTCTGTGTGAAAGATCGCACCAAAACATTTTGAGGGAGAGCATCATGCTAATTTTGTACAAGGAGATGAGAAGACCCAGGCTAAAAGATTGCACTTAAGTTCATGTGCAATAACATTGCCATTACTGATTCAAATGTAAAGTTCTACCCACCACACGCTCAAAATGGCTGATATTGAAGCTCAACTGGCACTGGGCTCTGTGAGCCTTTTCATGTTTTTAAGACCAATTGTTTACGACTGAGGAAAGGTTAACGCTTGGGAACAAAAGTTCATTATGATGTGTCTACTTCTCACATAAGTATTGTCATATCAAATGAGGTTTGCCGTGCAAGTTAATTGTAGATTTGGGTTGAAATAGCTGCTCAACGGGTCACATTGGCTGGGATACACGAAGTCTTACTCGGAGACCCCAATGTACATACAGTTGTCAAAAGTTTAAGACCACCTTACGATTTTTGAGTTTTATTAAAAATCTTGTTTTTTTTACAAGAGCAACAAAACATGGTCAGCGGATTGTTGCTAAATAAAGCAAGCGCTGCAGCTGTATACACATATTACACGAGTTTGTCAAAATATTGGTAAAAGTCAGTTTTTGTGTGGCCTCCTTTGCATTTTTATAACACTCTTGATCCTCTTAGGCATGCTCAAAATTAGCTTTCTGCAGTATTCCACATCCAAATTCTTCACCCAAACTTCTTTTATGGCATGTTGTAGCCATAAGAGCCTGGAAGGTTGCTGTTCTGCAACTTTTCTTTTCATCGTTGACTACAAATTCTCGATCGGATTGAGATCAGGACTGTTTCCAGGCCACTCCAGCATGTTGATTTTATGTTGATCCAGAAAACTCTGCACCACCATGGATCGGTGACATGGAGTACCATCGTGCATAAATACTGAACATTGATGGACCACCATGTGCAATTGCAACTTCTCTCGAAGAAGGTTCACTTATCGTGAACCATTCATGGTCACTCCAGTAGGTAAAAAGTACAGTGCAGCAGTTCCATTAACAGACATTGCTCCCCAGATCATCTGGCTGGGGCGAGGGGGGGGCTTTACTGTGGGCATAGTAGATTTTTCCTCAAATCGTTTGCCTTTCTGTCTTTTAACATGTCCTTTCTGTACCAAGATTTGTTGAAAAGTTGATTCATCCGAAAACATCACTTGACCCAATCTTTAGCAGTGCAAGATTCATATTTTTTTGCAAATGCCAAACGCTTTATTTTCATCTGGGGGGTCAAACGAGGTTTTCAAGCTGGTTTATACGATTTTAGATTACACTGGTCACAAAAGCGCCTTGAAATTGTCTTTAAGCTAACCTCTGTACCTATCTGACTCATATAGGCCTTGATTTTTTGGCAAGAACTAGTGGGAGAGCTAGCTATTATCCTTTTCATCATGGGGGTGTTTTTTCGTGGCCTCCCACTTCTTTTTCCGTCTTTATAATTTCCATACTTCATACAATTTACTTTTGCTGTATGAACTGTTGTTTTGCTGCAATGCAGTTTAGACGTAATCATGCGTTTTGAGTAACCTTCCTGCCACAAAATAGTAATTTGGGCTCTCTGAGTAGGTAAAAGAGATGTTTTTTACCCATTTTTCAGGACACACTAGAACTTCAAAAACTGCATTAACTCCTGTTAAAGATGGTAATCAGCATTAAATGCTCTTACACGAATTTGAGTTAGACAGTAAATTGTAATGATGTCATCATAGTATGACTAGTCTGGCTTTGCTGATGCAATAAATACTGATTATTGCCTAATTCCTAATTTTTTAAGGTGGTCTTAAATTTATGACAGTGACTGTATATTGCTTCCTGAACAGCTGAAGGAGATGAAATTCCTCAGATACTTCTAGCACTCTACACACGTTGTGGAAGATACTGATGATATGATGGATCAAGGTTCTCGACCTTTTTCAATGTATTTCTTGGATGTTTTCCTCCCTTCCATTTCTCCCTTTAAAAAAATAAAACAAAAACACTAGACATTTGTTTTAACATTGTTTGCTTCTTGGATAAAGGAGTAAAATAAACTACACGTGTAAAACATGCAGAATAAAGTAAGTGTATGGGTGTGGGTGCGTGCGCGCGCGCACGCGTGTACAGGGATGCCAAAACGGATGGAGGAAGAAGTGCATGTTCATCAAATAAATTTTGAGATTATTTACGAAAAAAATAGACAAAATCCAAATGTTTGGCTAGTTTTTGAGATAAAATTATGATGGAATTGCTTTTGTACTAATTTTTTATTATGTAGACATTTTTTTCTTTGGAAATCATTTTGCTGCTAAAAGTGATTTTTCTTTTGGGATGTGGCCCTGATAATGCCTTGCAAGAAACAAGGCACGTACGGCATAGCCCGAAACTCGAAGTTACAAATGTAGTTACGAAACAAGCTGCTCCACGTTGTAAAACAGGTCTACAACTTTAAAATTTTATTTTTTTATTTGTGAAAACGACACTTGTTTTGGCGCCCCCTCTAATTCGGCTTTGTGCTTTTCTATTCATTTCAAGGAGCAGTGGAATGATCAGAATGAGGGAAATGGGAGCTGTGCGTATACCCCATAATATTTTTTGACTCGATCCTGTTGTAAAGTACTTTTCGTTTTGGAGCAAGATTTGGTTGCGTTGAAGAACATTTTTTCAATACTGTTCTCGCAACTATCCCAGGTAAAGCTGGCTGAACTGATATTCTTAACACCGACGTCACTGATGAAGGTCCTGCGGCCGACTATTTCTGTGCATAAATACTGACGCCACCAATGAAGGTCTTGCGGCCGACTATTTCTGTGAATAAATACTGACGCCACCAATGAAGGTCTTGCGGCCGATTTCTTCTGTGCATAAGTACCGACGTCACTAATGAAGGTCCCGCGGCCGACTACTTCTGTGCCTAAATCTGAACATTTTACCGCAGACGTCGATGAAAATATCGTGGTATTGCATTTTTATAGGAGCACATGTTCCAGATTTGATGCCTAACTTTTTGTTTTTGTTTTCGCATTATGTATGCAATTATGATCCCATCTATTTTTCGGCGTTTCAAACAAGTTAAGAAGAAAGTTACTCTACCACAACTTGACAAAAACAACGATATGCCAAGCAAATTTTCTGAAATAAAAAAAAACATTCAATGAGATTATACGTTGGAAATAAAATGATTATGTGGTATCTTTGGTTGACTGTGTTCTGGACTGCATTTTTGTTTTAGTATGGGCCCCGACTGAAGACAGTAACCGAAACGTTTGCTAGCGGTTTGTTGAAGTTTTATTTTAAATGAAACGTTGTTTATCGAAGTAGGTAGCTATTATTGCTAAACATACTTTTTTGTTTGCGCAGCAAGGCTTCAAATCAGATGCTCATATTCCTACCTAGAGGAAAAGACAACAAAAATATCTTGAAGCACATTTTTTTAAGCCCAGTGGACAAGACAGAATTGCAAAACCTTGTTGGGCCTAGTACTCAATTTCTACCGTTTCCCAACCCTACTGAGCCTGAAGGAATCAAGTTTGCAAACAGTGTAAGTTTTGTCTTGTACTTTCTAAAATCGTGAGGTTGTGGATTCGATACCTGCGTGATTCTGCATTCTTGCGCTTTTTGAAAAGATAGTTTACGATATTTTGCGTCGTTGCACTATGCTGGCAGTACAGGTGATTTTGATGCTAGTGTGATTTTCGATTTGCTTGTAGAATGAATTTGTTAAAGATTATTCCGTATTCGGAAAAAAAGGTATATGATTGTAAGTCTTAACAACAGGGAATTCGCTCGCTGATAGCTAAGTAAGAGCTATTGGTCATTTGCAACATGTCTTTCAAGGGTGGTGAAATAAAATAGCTGTAGAAAGCACTTGATTTAATTGCAGGCTACACGGATATCATTGTAATGATTGTTTCAGAAGTAGTAAGTTCCTGGCAGGACCGGGCTAAATTTTCGGTTTTTCTTTTTCTTAATTCCCAATTGCATCAGCCGCTGAAGGGTATTGGAACGAAAGGTCTGGGATTTGAAGCTCGGTAAAAGCACGATTGGTATTAAATAAGAAGGGCAACGAGTATTCAAGGCGCTGCGTTGCTTTCAAGCCCGAAGGCAAGTGTGTGGTGGTAGACATACACTGAATTAGCTCGTTGAAGCATGCGAAAATCGAAAAAAACGAACGTAAAATTGAGCAGCAGGACGACTGAAACGATTTTATTTTTATTTTTGAATGACGCAACCGATAATCGAAACTCGAAAAGTCATTCATTATAATGTAGTTGTGTTTTTAATCGGTTTGCTTTCTTTGCAGGTTGGTGGTATTACCAAGAAGTTACAAAAAAAAATCCGGAAATTTTTTTGCCAATTTTCGCTGTGCCATGTGCAGTTATCAAATGCTGATCAGAAAAAGATTATAATTCATAGTGTGTACGATCTTGGACGTCGACTCGATCTCCCAGAAAAAATGATTTCTTTTCAAGACGAGCTCAACGTTTTGTATATTATTGGTCGAAACGAAGTGATTTGTCCTATTTCGCAACATCTAAGCGGAATCTTCTATCTTCCCAAAAAGTAATATTTAGTCAATGTTTATAAATGTTGAAATATTATTGCTGTAGTAACAAGAATGTACAGGAGCATGAATGGACGTGCAAATTGTACAACCAAGGTTTGTCCCTATATGCTCGTAATCATGATGTAGGTCTAGAATATGAACTGATCTAGATTCTCGATGACTTGACTAACTAACGTCATTGACAATGACTAAACATCATTGACATATACCAACATTGGTAAAACTGACTTTGGGAGGGATTCAATGCCACAATCGGAATCATTTGTTTTGGCTTGCTTTAACTAGGCGCTATATTTTGTATGGTCATACATGCCAACTCGATGGCGTAGTGGTTAGACGTCCGCTTCGTAGTCGGTAGACCTGGGGTTCAATCCCCTTGTTGAGGCATACCTAAAGACTTTAAAAAATGGTATCCACAGCTTCTCTGCTTGGCGCTCGGCATTTAGGGGGGCTTGTGGAGAACAAGCCGGCAAGCTTGCTTGTTGTGTCCTTGGTAATGGCACTTAACGGGACGCCTCCGCCTTTATGTGGAAGACAGGTGGCCAGGTCTGGAAGGGATGGGCTCCGCCAGGCGTCTTAGCCCAAGATTCGCTGCATGATGAACACAACCAGAACAAATTGGACTGATTGTAGGTCATCTGCAGCGCCCCAACGGCAACCGCCATGGGACAAAAACTAAAATACATTTAAAGGACAGTGATCGTTTATTACGCCTTGGTGTTCTTTCGGACAATTACTTAATTGTTTTGTGGTGGCAATTTAATTTGTTTGGTATGATTGTAAAAAACTACTAACGTTGGGCAACCTACCCAACTGCCACAAGACATCTCCAGCTGACAAAATTGTTAAATTATTGTTTGAATCCCATAAATTAGTAAGAATAGGCCAATATAAGGTTTTGCTAACAAAAAGCAGATTATATAGTCGTTCGCTTACAAACATTTGTACTTTTTGAATTTCACGCAATTAATTTGTATTTCACATCACTACGTTGAGAAAAAGCGTTAGTGTTTAGACTTTTTAAAACTTTTTCGCAGACAAAGCATTGCTAGAATGAGATGGTGAGACTCAGAAATTCTTTGTTGGTTTGCCTTTTGTTGAGAGCAGTTGTAGATTCCATAATTTTACTTGACAAAGCTTTTCAACATTTGTTGTCCGCAGAAGAGTTGGCTCGAAAATAGAAGGTTATATCAAGAGACTCAAAGAGCCAACAAAAATTAAACTCCACCGACTAGCTCAGAATGTTGAAGTGCAGCGATTAAAATTAAAAATACTATTTGCAGTTGCATCGTTTATGTAGGACTACCTGCGCATATCTGGTTGGGGCATAATGAAATTAATGGGGGTCTGTAACTCTATCAATTTTAGGTTTTAACTTTAACAAACCAAGGCAAAAACAAAATTGGCGCTTCAGTAAGTGAGTGAACTTTTAACAAACTAGTTTTTAGGTTTTGGTGAGCTTAAGTTACCAGTGTTATTGCGATGCTTAGTTTTTAAGTTTTTGGTTAGCCTAAAGTTATAATGTCAATGCGATGCTTTATTTTTTATAACGTTAATGTGGCCATATCTTAGCAATTAAACGTTATACCATTGATGTCTAATTGGAACTGATTGATTGGTGAGGCCTTTTTATGTTGGTTTTCCGTCCGATGATTTCAAAAGCTTATTCATTTGTCATAATAATCAGGGCGTCGAACCAATTGGAAACTGGATACTGATTGGAAACTGGATCCTGGATACTGACACTTTACGCGACTCCTGCCTTGCCCTGCATCCTCAAGGATGATGTTCTGAATGAGGTAGTCAAAATGCACCGTTTCACTGTCAACAACGAAGCGAGATTTACTGAGAGTTATTCTGAAGCTGACAAGCAAGTAGCAAGTAAGATAGCGATCAGAGCAGATGAAAGAAGTGGTTTCTAAAGACAAAAAAGGTTTTAACTAACTGGTTTTTAAAGACAAAACCGAAGTATTGCGGTTTTATGTGCCAAACTTACCAAACTGTGAAGCACCAAGCCCAACAAATAACACGGTTAGCGGGACCTTAGAGCGCAGGCAGACAGTGCTAGTACGATCTACTTCGGGATCGGGAAACACTCAGACCAACGGAGCCTACAAACGGGTATCGTATCACGTCGGAGATAGAAGCCTGCACTCTGCAAGCACAAAAAAGGACATATATTAAGAATGCACAAGCTACAACAAATCAAGCACCTTTACGTACTTGCGCATACTTTATGCAACTACACAATAAGCAACTATTTATCTAACAAGTTATGCACTCTAAATAACACAATAAATAACATCGCAGTCTGGTTAATATCACATCACTTTATTAAATTCTTATTCCATTATTAAAATTCATCTTTATTTGTACGCACATTATTAATACATTATTAAAATTCACCTTTAAACTATTTGTACACACAAACTGCAAAACGCTCTGACGAAGTATGCCTACTAAAGCCTGCGATTCTTGAGTTACGTAACAAAAAAAAGGCAGGTTTTGCAAACACAAAACGTAATCATGCGAATGAAACAAAGTTCAACTAATGCGACAAAGTTCAATTAAGTGAACAAAAAAGGAGTTCATATCAGATTTACTGCTGGAGCGAACGGAGATTTTTACGCAAAACATTGAATCCGAACTGGAACTGAACCGATAAAAATGAATTTTGCTGCACCTATAGTGGATCTTTGTTATGTAAACGGTTCCACTGGTTCCACAGATTCATTGGGAAAGGTGGCAACCGTAACTGCAGTTGTAAGGACTTTGCCTGACATCTAACGATACGATTTCGAAAAATAGTATACATAGCAAAAATTTTATTTCTGGATTGTGCAAGCAAGAAAAATAATAGTGAAATTTTGCTGCTAAGATTTTTGTGTTTTCCTATAATTTGTTTCCCTTAAATCTGTAACTTATAGAAACCGCGGTGGGTCCATTAATCATCTGGCTTTATCCCTATTTGTTTTAGCGTTTTCTTGTGTAACACAAGTTGCATAAGTTTTCGTAGAAATATAATTTTCTGCTGGAGTCAATGTGAATTTGTCGTTAATATTTTGAATTAAACTTTTGAAGTGGGCCTGCTGCCTCATTTTTGAATCTTATGCGTTGTAAAACAATAGATCATTATCTTACTTTTAGCGGTGATTAATCCAGTCAAATTTCAGTTGAGTTCTGTTTATTTTCCGGCCTACTAACTTTACAGCGAAAATTGTTTAGTGATACAAGGAACGAAAAAAAGAAAATGCAACAACAACAAACACCGATGAAACATGTAAAAAAACGATCAAAATAATTGCCTGAAAACCAGTTTAAAATTGGTTTCATTTCTGAAACCAATCTGAACCCGATCCTCTAAAATGGGACGCTGGTGAACCCGAACCGAACATGAACCATCTTTTTTTGTTATATAAAACAATGGACCTGAAGTGATAAACTAAATTTTGCTGAACCGTAATCGGAGCGATATTTTAGACGGTTCGATGCCCAGGTTGTAGCACTTCGATTCCATTCAATGCTGTCGTGGAGAGAGGTTTTCTGTCGGCGACGACATTTCAAAGCGAAAAAGAGCTGGCTTTAGTAATAAGCATTTTAACACTCTTGTGTTTTTAAAGTGTTTTGAGCGTGAACTTTGAATAGCAAGCAAAATGAAAATGGTTTAAATTTAGGGAAGCGCAGGGCAGGAGAGCCCACTATTTTTATATCTTTAATAAAGTAGTGCGGAGCAGAAGCGCCGTTATTGTTTTTAAAAATGAGTGAGATCGGGAGCACCGCTATTTTTGATGGAAAGGACTGTGTGCGTTGCTGCTCCGTTGGAATTGACTGCCTACCTCCGCAAGACGGTAGTGGCGCTAGCAAGATCTTGTCAACAACCCAATGGTGTTTTGCTTTATTATGTTTTGGTTGATAGCAATATTTGCGATTAAAATGTTCTTTACCATCAATGCTGGTAACTTCGAAGCAGGTCTGAGCTCGAAGTGTTCTATGAATAACTGGAAAGATTTCTTGTGATCTTAAAATTAAGATTTATTACCTCCTCGATTAAATGTTCAGTCCTACGAAAGCCATTCGTTGGAAATGTCAAAACTTTTCTGTTTTTACTTTCAGCCAAGATCTGCAGTTTCTTCCACCTCCTGAAAAAGGTAGTACACGCTCCTCGTCCCTGGGCCAGTCTCAAAGCTCCTCCCGATCATCTTCTACCAGCTCTTCACACGGCAGTCAAATCACGGCGAAAAAATCAACAATTTTACCGAAAAAAAAAGAGGACAAATCTGCGACATCCAAGAGCAAAGAAACTGAAAAGCAATTGCCCGTTGCGAACTATTTGCCGAAAAAACGATATAGGGCTATGTTGAAGTTCGTATTGAATGAATCAAGGTTTTTTGGTGAGCTGCAATCTCGCTGTGCCAATTTATGCACTCTAGCAAAATCTGAACAAAGTAATGCGTTGAAAGCAACTGCAAAGGAACCTAAGGTAGGTTTCTTATCAATAACTACTTAACAAAAACTTTTGCAGCAATACATGCAGAACTTGCGTGTTTGAACTTGAACTTGAACTTGCAGCCAGGCTCAGAGCACACAGCACTGCTGGCACAATGTATTTGTATCAAAAAACTCAAGCTTGTTGCTAAGCCCTTTTCTCAATGACACATGGCAGAATCCACCGGGTATTGGACTCACGGTCTTAACGAATCGGGTGTGTTGCTGTTGTTGTCCTAATCTCTTCTCGTTTCTGGAATGGAGGTACGGGATGAAACGGTGTTACCGGATGAAACGGTGGTACGGCATGAAACCTTCATGTTCACACTGCAAACCTAATGACGATCAGGCTAAGCGAAAGTTGCGGGTTATTTTGATTTTGAATTCGTCATATATGCAAGTTGCTCACTAATACTTCCTAAAACCAGCACGGTAGAGTTTTTGAGTTTTCCAGCTGTTTCTGATGTCTCTTGTGTGTTATGCATGGTGGTCAAAAATATGAAAATCAACAAATTATGAAGCTCCTTTGCATAATTAACTTGTATGGTGGTATTGAGAATGATTTTGGCATTTTACAATTTCTTATTGCTTTACGGTAAAGCTTTTTCTAGCGCCCTAGGGCTATTTTCTGTGCAAGTTTAAACATATTGTTGTAGTTTGTAAATATACTTTTTTGTTTAATATGTATGAGTATTTATACTTTTTATTTTCATCCGAGTTTATTATTTTTGTTCTAGATAAATGTTCAACAATTTACAAAAAAAGTTGTTAAAAAAATGGAAGAATTTTTATCGTCCATGTCAGTCAGTATCGTGCGACTTAATGCGGTTTGTAAAGATGATTTTGAGCAAATTAAAACTGATTGTTTGAAAAAATTCCATGATTCTTCAGATTGGGTGGTTATGAGGTAACAATATTTGTACTGTAAAGCACAATTTTTTCTCATCTCGTTTTGTCTTGTTTCCGTTAACTTATCCGAACCCACTGGACGTACAAACATGAAACTCGGCACAATTAATTACTGCCCTCGAGTAAGAGTCATATAGAAGGTTAGTGCCATCACAATGACATCACTATTGCAAACCATTTTTTGAAATTCCCATCATTAATGGCGCCCATCAATAATGTCGGGGTTAAATATATCGGTTCGGCCGGCTGCGCCTGCTTCACCCATTGGGCACTTGTGTGAGCAGTAACGAAAAGTTAATGTTTTGTATGCGTCTCCATAATTCCTGTTCGCGTAATGGTGGTTGTCGTATTTTATTAATCAAGACTGGTGATGCTCACGAAGAAATGATGTTGTCATAAACTATTATTAATACTTTTACAAAGTGTAACGGGGGAAGGGGAATTGAAACACAGTCAAGATTGATGATAGCGGCGAAATGGTGTAGCCTATATACATATAAACCTGTAACTATATACTATATAAACCTGTAATATATAACCTATTTCAATAGGCGCCTATTAAGCTATTTTCAAACATTCCCTCTTAATCCAGTGTTACAAATTATGCAATTATTGTTTAAGCTCGTTCTGTTCTTAAACCCGGGATTGTATTACATTAAACTTTGCTTCTAATCCCGATCTTCCTACTTTTAAATAAAAATTAGTGTTTTGTTCCCACAGTCTATCAATTACAAGTATCGGTAATAGGCTTTACTGTTTATGTTTGGTATCAAAATGATACTGGCTAATTATGCTGCCTGGTTGTGATGTTATTTAAAATTATGACGGAACAGTGTTTTTAAAAGGATTCAAGACAGAGAAAAACACTTAAATGACGATCGCTTGTTGCACTTTGATACAGCGTGAGATGTTCTAGACTTACTTTTTGCAAAAGTTAACGTTTCTTGAAACACAATCGATTGAAAAACTTGGTTGCGCTTAGTCACTACAAGTCTCCCAAGTATATCGAATCCGTGGTAACGTCTTATTTGCCTTGTTTTCACCAATGGGGTTCTTGAACTACACAGACTATTACCCGTTAAATTCAGCAAAAGCTTGAAAGCATATCAAAGGTGTAGGAGGGTGCCAAGGCGAAAAGTGTTTCCAGGTGAAGTCAATAAATATCAGGAGTACTACTTACCACTTTTTCGTAACTGTAGGCGTATTCACATGAAATCTCTGGCTGGGCGCATGTCGTTTGGTCGTGGCATAAACGCAGCTTTGTAAAGAGCAAACTAATCTGAAATGAAGTACTCACAGTTAAGTTATTGCAATAGCAGAGCCCTCATCAGTAATGTCAAGGTTAAGAATACGAATTCAGCTGGCTGCGCCGGCCTCACTCAAGTCCAAAAAAATTGCTTCAACAGTTAGATGATATGTCGCTCGACACTAATATATTATTGCAAAAGATAAAACAGGACCATCATTATTCCCCTTACTCTTTTTCTAGAGGTATCACCAATTATTTTGCTTAGAGTAGACCACATATTGAAATGTTTAGAGACTTTATTTTTTGATCAATCTTTCAGAAAATTTTGATAGATAATGCCAAAAAGCCATGCTATCGGGAATCAAAAGATAAAATGTAGCAAAGTAGTTAATTTTTGTGAAATTTTCGATTTTGTAAATAGTAGGCACCAAAATTTTGAGTGTTTTCAACCAGTAGGCTACATTTCAAAATTTTTAGAAACTTAATTTTTCGATAAATCTTTTCCCAAATTTAGACAGATAATACTTTTGAGGAAAAGTAATCAAAAGGTACCCTAGAACTAACTTGTCCAACCGTTGCAAGTTTCTTAGGTCTAGTAGGATAATTGTTCAACTGAAAATGGAACATGATGTATGGAAACCAATTTTTGATCAACCGTTGTAAACTAATTCTTAGACTACCTACTTTAGAGTCACATATTGCTGAAAAGTAAATTTCCCAAGCTTTCAAGCGACACTGCTTGTTAGTACCTCATTATAACCTTAATATATTAAACTTGCTTGTTTTTACTGAACTTACCACGTTTTGGGAGAGGTAACAAGTAACACCACAGATCTTAAAGTTCAATTTTTTCATTATAAAAACAAATATTAAAGATGCATGTCATATATTATCGAAATTGCCTTGAAATAACCTTTAATTTGGTTAATATACTTTCAAAATCGATTGAGAAATGAGGTCATAAATCAGATTTTCGTAAACTGATTTCGTAAAAATTGAGCAATCTTTGAAAAAATCATCATATGATGATCTCTATTAGCAATAGACTGTGTTGTTCATGCCAGACCGCATTATGACATCATAAAGCAAATTTTAGGCGTGCAAGAGAAAAAGAGAAAACTCAGGCTTAGAAGGCTTAAAGTGCTTAAATAAAGAATTGCTCGTTGCATCGTGAAATGAACTTGAAACTAGTTGTTGAGTTTTCTCATTGAAAGCACCTTACTAATATCTGCCGAAAAACCTTTCAATCGTCTTTCTACGATAATTAGTTTTTGATAAATTACAGCTAATGAAATTGTGCAATCAAGCGTTGAATGTGAGTCATCTTTGACCCCGAAAGAGTGAAATTTGTTGTAAGTGATCTCTCGGGGCTGGCTTTCGTTTGAGCAAACAATGGTCGTGCTCTGTGAAGAAATGCAATTTGAATAAAATTATCTTTGACTATGGCATGATTATGACGTTATCAAACCCCTTATGACACTCATCCTGAGGTTGTGATCAATCGTGTCAAGTTTGATGTTTATACGTTCAGTAGTTTTGGAGAAGTTAAAGCGCACGTATGTACGTACATACGGATAGATAGAATTGTGTTTGATATATTAGATTTTCTCTAGGCATAGCAATACTACCACTGCATGGTTTAAACGCCAGATGCATCGTTCGTGGTTGCCTTAAAAACGATGTCTGAATAAACTTCGGCACGTCATTCACTCTTACCTTTCGTCCACTTACTTCTTTTTGTGAACTGGAGGTGTTCTCATTAAAATGTTTTCTCACGCAATTCTTCCCATTTTCCTTTAAAATTTTGTTCTTCCCCGCCATGCTTGCTGTGCTCTTTCAATGTCTGGATTTGCAGGACAGCGACAGCGATGAAAGAATCGGGTAAATCTTTAGACCTGCTGTGGAGTTTGCACAGTTTTAACACTCTGCTTGAGTTAAATTCATTGGTAGTCAGAGAGAGCAAAACGGAAGAAATAATTGTTAAGTATTTTCCACCGCACGATAACAAAGTCATCATTGGGTTTGAACCCGACAATGCCTACATCATTCGATTATTGCTCTCATAAGAGAGACACTTTAAGGAGCTCAACCACGTGGTTGACTGTTCGGGTTTTGAACCTTTAGAATGTTTCAGGCTTTTGAAGGAATCTTGTAAGAAATGTGCGAGATGGAATGCAGGCAGTGACTCATATCAGATAAGTTGTTATCACTGTCTTTTCCTGGTATGATTGATCGTGTGAAACGAAATCCATACTGCACATCTAGTCAAGCTCTGGAAACATGGTTATCTGGTTAGGAAAAAACGGCAGTTTGTTTCGAACTAGTCAATGTAGAGAGTGCTTATCCCATTCCCACAGAGCTACATTGGATAGTTTGGCCGAGCGGCTTTATTTAAGTGGAACTTGTATTACTTTTTAGTTGGCGAAAAACCGATGTTGAGATCAAAGGATTTAAAAAAGACGTCCAAAAGTATGTCAACTTGCTCACGGATTACATGAAAAAAGTTGCAGAGACTAAGGACAAATCTGAGGATGTATTCACGTAAGTAATTGAGCGGCTATGTGCTTAGGGCACGGAGGCTCATTACACTTTGTTTAATCACGAGTGATATAGAATTCGGTTTTTGTCTGTCATCTTCCTCTTTACCCCTATGGCTGAGCGCCAATCAGAAGATATGTCAATACCATTTTAAAAGTCTTTGGTATGACACGACAAAGAAATTGAACCCAAGCTAGCCGACGGCGAAATGGATGCTCTGATTCAGGTTGGCAAACTGCAGTCCAAGGGCTAAATCCTGTCCGTTTTACTATTTAGTTCGACCCGTCAAACAATTTTACAAAACTTGATTGAGTTCGGTTTCAGATCTATAAAACTAGTCGTGTCAAAACTCGTTCGATTTGCGCACTAAATGCAGTCTATGCAGGCGTGAAAGCTTTCAAAACCGAATTAATTTTCAATGCAAATTTTCCACATTTTTTATCTTCACTTTCCCCAACTGGTAGCAATGAAAAAGTTGGTTAGCATGTACATAAAGAGCGAATCAGTAGACGACTTGCACATAAATTCTGCCGTCCGCTTTTAGATTTTGGTTGCAAACAGGTTGCAAATATTCAATTTCACCTGAAAGTGTCACTTGCCTCTTGACTTAAGACTTATAGAAGAGCTGTAGAAGAGTCGCTATTTGAGCTGATCTGTTTTCCATGTAACTTCATTTAAAGGAAAAATTTTATTAACCTAATCTAAATAAATTTGATATTTGGTTCATTCAGGGGTCCTTGACTAATGCGTGGTAAGAAGGGCTGCAGGTGAGGAATTAGAAATCATCTTCAGGTACAGGTTCCCGAATGGGGCGTCGCAAGCTTGCGTTCTTGGTGCCTCATTTTTGGGAATAAACCAGTGTTGACTAGATGACCCATTTGTTTTGGAGGTCAACTTAAGCAGTGTGTCGTATGCCTTCATACCTAGGTTTACTTTAATGGATGGCTATTGACATTAAAATTGTATAATTATATTGGGTTTGTGGGAAACGAAGATTTACTCAAAGCTGAAAATGGGTATGCCTAATGACGAAAAAAAAACAAATCGCAACCAAATTGCAAAAAATGGCACGAAGAATGCTTGTGTTGTTTGGTTTCACGTTGATGTATGAGCAGACATTCATAGTCATGCATATTAAGGAAGTTCCCCAAAGATCCCAGTTACCTGATAAATATCCTACATCTGTTCTGAGAATTGTCATAACCACACTAAAGTCCAAGTTTGATGAATAGGTGAAAGAAACTACCCAATTGCATTTTTTCACATTAAAACGAGAACAAATTTTGAGTGATTTATTTTTGTGTGACGTGGTCAATCTTGACATCTTTGTAACGAATTGCATTTTTGCACCCATCTGGCTCGTCTGTCAAATTAAAAAAAAATTTTGTTGCTTCCCCTAAAAAGTTTGCCTACTCTTGCTCTAATCGCTATACCCCGCCGCACCGATATGCCAACTAGTAGGAGCTGAAGGGAATATTAATGATAGGTGCTATGCACTGTTGGGATTTTCAAATTGTTGTCGCGCGTCACTGTGCACGCACATTAGTAGGCTACTGGGTTTAGCAATCAAGAACAATATCAAACATATTTTTAGAAGAAAAACTAAAGCATTTGGTTGAGATTTTATACCTATGGTAGCCACTTAGAAAAGTGAGCATCTACTTTCCGATTAACGCTAGCCCCTTGAAATTCTGTTAAATCTCGGTAAATTTGACGATTTATAGTGTGGTTGGAAGGATTTCCTTTGTTTTAAATAGCATGCCCACATGCTTCATGTCAATGCTTTTCAAGTTGGCTGTGACTCGACCACAAATTGTACTTGAAATGAACTTTATGAATTCATTATTGAAAGATGCATATGGTATGTAAAATGCGTCATATCTAGGGCCATTTTTTTGACCTAAAAAAATATATTTTTGACTTTATTTTAGCAAAATTTTGACTTTATTTTGACCTAACTGCTTTCGCCTATTATTTATGTCTGGTTGCGCTTTTTTAGTTAAAAATGTTTTATAATCCGCAATTTACATAAGTTTTTAAAGAAGAAGGTAGCCTACTTTAAACATTTTCTCAAGCACTCAGTCTCGAAGCTAATGCAACCAAACGTCAAAATCTAGGATAACGAGCCATTGTGTGTACCGGTATCAATTAGTGTGTAATACAAAAAATGCGTTGCAATCGCAACTGTACTGTACAGTAACAGTCGGTCTATGATGTTTTTAACGAAAGCCACACAGTATAATTACCAGGACTTTTTATGGTAATACAGCATCATATATTTTTTTACGTTTATAACATCAAAATTTCTGTCTTTTCTCAGTAATTTACTGAGCATAGAAAACGACCTCTCAACAGCAGCAGAGGTTGGCTGGGCTTTTTTGCAGTAGTGCGTAGCTTGTTGGATCAATTGTCAAGTTGGTACAGTTTATTATTGTTTCTAAATCAGAGTTGGATAGTCGTTTTTTAATGTAATTTTTAATTGCGCACGGATCATCATCGAATTGCACATTCTTGAGCAGTCCGTATGCTTCGGTTATCGTGCAGGCACTTCCTTCTTAGAACTCTACGTTGGCTACTAGAGTCCGGTATTGATTTATTTTAACCAAGTTCGGCACCAAATCTTCCACATTGATAGCGTCTTTTGCTCTGGTGACTATGAGGCCTGCACTTGTCCAATTGTTGACAATGGTACGAACAGCTGGAGGATTCTCACTCTAATATAAGGCAGCTCTAAGCCAAGTTGTTCATCTTGTAATTACAGGGTCAGGAGGAGATGGCAGACCAGCATCATGAAAATCTTTCTTGCGATTTTTGTTTTTGATTGTTGCTGGCTTGATCGTTGCTATTATTTGATCAATATTTTTAAAATGAGCACGCACACGCACAGCGCAGTTATGTAGTAAGTGCGCAACGCAGGTGACATGCATCAAAGAAGGGTATAATTCCTTTAATATCTTTCCAGCCAAAGACATGTACCGAGCAGCATCAGTCAAGAACAATGAAAAATTCTCGCGTTTTATTTCAAGTTGTCGCAATATGTCATCCACAGTGTGCAGAATAATACTGCTATTAACATTGCTACCGCTGTCAAGTGGATGGCAATCAACGAGGAATGTCTGATTTGGGGCATCTAAGCTGCCCACAAGCACACCAATATACTTTTGTTTAGCAATCTCTGCTTCATCCACAATTAAAAAAATTTTTTTGTCACGAAGTAATTCTTGAATTTGTTCTTTTTTTTGGGATGCTAATTTAGCAACACATGCCCGGGCTGCAGTCTCCGAAGGCAATACTTTTTCCATTGTAGCAAACAGAGACTTTAAAGAAGGATGGTTCAGTTTATGAAGTGGGATATCAGCAGCTAAGAATGAAGAGACAACCTGTTCCTTGAAGTTTACTTGATCGAGTTGTAAAAAGGTTTGCATACTTTGGGATTTGCTCTTCGTCTCCAATTTTCTTTGGTGTTGCTTACTTTTTCGGTGGCTTCCACAAAAAACTTTTTGGTGGTACAAAATTTTAATATAGCTTTGAAAAAAGCTGTTTTAGCCATAAGCTTTTCGTGACGCTCTCATCAGTGGCGGTATCGCGTCAAAAGGGAAGATCTAGAGTGAATGAGTCTTTTATGTGAATAATTTGGATGTTACGTAATCAAGACAGGCCAATGATTGCGTTTGTATTGCAAAGCGCGCGAAAGAAAGATTTCGCAAGTGCGAAAGTTAAAGAAGGCGCGGCAGGAGGCCAAATGCTACGATTATCGAAAGAGTTTGAGAGTGTAAACAAACTCTTTCTGTCTGCATAACACCGGGCGTCGGGTCTTGATATAAGTAGCCTCTAAAAGATTGAGATGGAAAGAGCTGCGCGCTGCGGCAAGGATTGAAAACCGCTTATCATCATAGTTTAATGCGCATCGATCATTATCTAAAAGATGCTGACCAATGGCGGAGTCACAATCCGGTTTAGTGTCGGTTCGTTTGCACGATCTGTGTGGTTGAGATCGGCGTGGACGAGTCAATTGCTGTCTTAACCATTGCGGAACATGTTGCTTGATGCGATCCTGTAGTCGTTGAGATGTTCGCCCTACGTACCGACTATCACAGTGGCACTTGTATTCATATATGACAAAGCTTTTCTGAATGGCAGGTAGAACATCCTTGCGGGCCACAGGCAGCATGCGCTTAGACGTAAAGACCAGGCGGGTGCTGACGGAACCATAGCAGCTTTCCACGGCGGTTTTGACTTCTTTTTCTAAGTTTGTAAATGGCTTACCTATCCAAGGGACCCTCAAGTACACAGGACACTTTTCAGGGCCAAATCGCTTAAGGGTGGCGAACTGAGCAATTTTCTTGGTGATCTGAGTGTTGATGATGTTTTTAGGATAGCCATTGTCCAGTAATATCTTCTTAATCCGTTCTATTTCTTCATTGAGTCTACGCTTGGTGCAAATCATTAGAGCTCGATGCACCAATGTAGATATTAGACTTATTTTGCGTTTGAGACGACTAAAGGACTCCCAACGCAAATACTGGCCAGTGAAAGTGGGTTTACGGTATACACTGGTCTCCAAGCCAACATCTGTTCTTTCGACGTAGACGTCAAGAAACGGTAGACATTTCCCTTTCTCTTTTTCAAAGGTGAACTTGAGGGAAGGATGAAGGCAGTTAAGTTTGGTCAGAAATTCATCTGCTTCAGCTTCGTGATCGAAGATGGCAAACGTGTCGTCGACATATCTGAAGTATGTTGAAGGCTTTTGCGTTTGAGAAAATAACTTTTCTTCATAATATCCAACGAAGATGTTGGCCAAAGCCGGACCAAGTGGTGATCCCATAGCTACTCCGTCTGTTTGCTTGTACATGGTGTTATTGAAGCTGAACTCAACTGAGGATGTAGCGCTCTTCATCAATTCAACAAACACGTCCTTTGGAATGACTGGTCGGGAATTAGACTGGTCGTAGAGGGATTCCGAACAGATTTTGATGGTTTCATCAAGGGGAACGTTGGTGAACAAGCTGGATACATCAAAAGAACACATGAATACATTAGAGTCGATGTCAAGATTTTGCATGGTCTTAGCAAACGTAAACGGATCTGATATGCAGTGTGACGAAAACCGCTCCAACACAGGTTGTAATAGGCTAGCCAACCATTTGCCAAGTTCATGATGGGACGAACCTGTCATAGACAGTATTGGGCGAAGTGGAGTGCCTTCTTTGTGTGTTTTCGGCAAACCATACATTCGAGGTCTTTGCGATCCAGTTGGTCGTATTGCGTCATATATCCACTTCGGCATGTGATCGGCTTTGACTAAGTCAAGCAACCGCTTCTGAAGGCGCGATTCAACGATGGCTGTGTTGTCATTGCTGGAGACCGGACCAAGTCTTCTAAATTTTGATTGATCATCAAGTATCTTGTTCATTTTATCGACGTAGTCGCTTTTGTTTAAAAGGACAACGCCGGAGCCTTTGTCGGGTTTGGTGACAATGATATCATCATTCTTTCGTAACCGGTTGATTGCACGAAAGCACTCTTTGTGCATTGTGAAGTCACGTGAGTCTATCGTGCTGTCACTGTACAAATGAGCAAGGTCGGCGAGTCGGGCTTTCAAAGCAGTGCGTTGTTCAACAGAACTGGCACTGTGATGTAAAAGCTGTGCCCAAAGTGACTCAAATTCGGCGAAGATTTCTTCTTTGCACAGATACCTGGGTGGCAACCCAAAGTTAAGACCATGCGACAGCACGAAACTTTCAGTGTCAGACAAGACATAATCTGAAAGATTCAGAACATGCCTAGTAGTATCACCGAGAGCATTGCCGAAACGGTCACGTCTGAGTAAAGCAAGCAATCGCTCGTTTTTCTTCCATTTTGATTTCGTTCTTTCATCAAGTAGTGCCAGGTATCTGCAGAATCTGATTGGTGTCGAAGAATGTTAGAAATTCGCGGGCCGCCCGCCAATGTGATTGGTTAATTGTTTGAAGTTTTCTTGATTGCTCTGTTAGCTTTTCAACATCATCTGTTAGAAAAAGCGCGTTCCATCTCTGGCCTGTGCCTGGCTCGTGATCGTTCAATGCGAGCAACGATGTACTTAGGGGCAACTCTTTTAGAAATGCAAGCCTTGAGAAAGGCTGCAGAGAACTTAAGAGTTCTGACTTTTCCTCTAGTTCTTACCACATTGTTCAAAACAGCTATTTGCTGTTTGGTGTACCGAAGGCGAAAGTACACAAAAATCTTGTTGGTGGTACAAAATTTTAATATAGCTTTGAAAAAGCTGTTTTAAGCCATAAGCTTTTCGTGACGCTCTCATCAGTGGCGGTATCGCGTCAAAAGGGAAGATCTAGAGTGAATGAGTCTTTTATGTGAATAATTTGGATGTTACGTAATCAAGACAGGCCAATGATTGCGTTTGTATTGCAAAGCGCGCGAAAGAAAGATTTCGCAAGTGCGAAAGTTAAAGAAGGCGCGGCAGGAGGCCAAATGCTACGATTATCGAAAGAGTTTTGAGAGTGTAAACAAACTCTTTCTGTCTGCATAACACCGGGCGTCGGGTCTTGATATAAGTAGCCTCTAAAAGATTGAGATGGAAAGAGCTGCGCGCTGCGGCAAGGATTGAAAACCGCTTATCATCATAGTTTAATGCGCATCGATCATTATCTAAAAGATGCTGACCAATGGCGGAGTCACAATCCGGTTTAGTGTCGGTTCGTTTGCACGATCTGTGTGGTTGAGATCGGCGTGGACGAGTCAATTGCTGTCTTAACCATTGCGGAACATGTTGCTTGATGCGATCCTGTAGTCGTTGAGATGTTCGCCCTACGTACCGACTATCACAGTGGCACTTGTATTCATATATGACAAAGCTTTTCTGAATGGCAGGTAGAACATCCTTGCGGGCCACAGGCAGCATGCGCTTAGACGTAAAGACCAGGCGGGTGCTGACGGAACCATAGCAGCTTTCCACGGCGGTTTTGACTTCTTTTTCTAAGTTTGTAGATGGCTTACCTATCCAAGGGACCCTCAAGTACACAGGACACTTTTCAGGGCCAAATCGCTTAAGGGTGGCGAACTGAGCAATTTTCTTGGTGATCTGAGTGTTGATGATGTTTTTAGGATAGCCATTGTCCAGTAATATCTTCTTAATCCGTTCTATTTCTTCATTGAGTCTACGCTTGGTGCAAATCATTAGAGCTCGATGCACCAATGTAGATATTAGACTTATTTTGCGTTTGAGACGACTAAAGGACTCCCAACGCAAATACTGGCCAGTGAAAGTGGGTTTACGGTATACACTGGTCTCCAAGCCAACATCTGTTCTTTCGACGTAGACGTCAAGAAACGGTAGACATTTCCCTTTCTCTTTTTCAAAGGTGAACTTGAGGGAAGGATGAAGGCAGTTAAGTTTGGTCAGAAATTCATCTGCTTCAGCTTCGTGATCGAAGATGGCAAAAGTGTCGTCGACATATCTGAAGTATGTTGAAGGCTTTTGCGTTTGAGAAAATAACTTTTCTTCATAATATCCAACGAAGATGTTGGCCAAAGCCGGACCAAGTGGTGATCCCATAGCTACTCCGTCTGTTTGCTTGTACATGGTGTTATTGAAGCTGAACTCAACTGAGGATGTAGCGCTCTTCATCAATTCAACAAACACGTCCTTTGGAATGACTGGTCGGGAATTAGACTGGTCGTAGAGGGCTTCCGAACAGATTTTGATGGTTTCATCAAGGGGAACGTTGGTGAACAAGCTGGATACATCAAAAGAACACATGAATACATTAGAGTCGATGTCAAGATTTTGCATGGTCTTAGCAAACGTAAACGGATCTGATATGCAGTGTGACGAAAACCGCTCCAACACAGGTTGTAATAGGCTAGCCAACCATTTGCCAAGTTCATGATGGGACGAACCTGTCATAGACAGTATTGGGCGAAGTGGAGTGCCTTCTTTGTGTGTTTTCGGCAAACCATACATTCGAGGTCTTTGCGATCCAGTTGGTCGTATTGCGTCATATATCCACTTCGGCATGTGATCGGCTTTGACTAAGTCAAGCAACCGCTTCTGAAGGCGCGATTCAACGATGGCTGTGTTGTCATTGCTGGAGACCGGACCAAGTCTTCTAAATTTCGATTGATCATCAAGTATCTTGTTCATTTTATCGACGTAGTCGCTTTTGTTTAAAAGGACAACGCCGGAGCCTTGACTTAGTCAAAGCCGATCACATGCCGAAGTGGATATATGACGCAATACGACCAACTGGATCGCAAAGACCTCGAATGTATGGTTTGCCGAAAACACACAAAGAAGGCACTCCACTTCGCCCAATACTGTCTATGACAGGTTCGTCCCATCATGAACTTGGCAAATGGTTGGCTAGCCTATTACAACCTGTGTTGGAGCGGTTTTCGTCACACTGCATATCAGATCCGTTTACGTTTGCTAAGACCATGCAAAATCTTGACATCGACTCTAATGTATTCATGTGTTCTTTTGATGTATCCAGCTTGTTCACCAACGTTCCCCTTGATGAAACCATCAAAATCTGTTCGGAAGCCCTCTACGACCAGTCTAATTCCCGACCAGTCATTCCAAAGGACGTGTTTGTTGAATTGATGAAGAGCGCTACATCCTCAGTTGAGTTCAGCTTCAATAACACCATGTACAAGCAAACAGACGGAGTAGCTATGGGATCACCACTTGGTCCGGCTTTGGCCAACATCTTCGTTGGATATTATGAAGAAAAGTTATTTTCTCAAACGCAAAAGCCTTCAACATACTTCAGATATGTCGACGACACGTTTGCCATCTTCGATCACGAAGCTGAAGCAGATGAATTTCTGACCAAACTTAACTGCCTTCATCCTTCCCTCAAGTTCACCTTTGAAAAAGAGAAAGGGAAATGTCTACCGTTTCTTGACGTCTACGTCGAAAGAACAGATGTTGGCTTGGAGACCAGTGTATACCGTAAACCCACTTTCACTGGCCAGTATTTGCGTTGGGAGTCCTTTAGTCGTCTCAAACGCAAAATAAGTCTAATATCTACATTGGTGCATCGAGCTCTAATGATTTGCACCAAGCGTAGACTCAATGAAGAAATAGAACGGATTAAGAAGATATTACTGGACAATGGCTATCCTAAAAACATCATCAACACTCAGATCACCAAGAAAATTGCTCAGTTCGCCACCCTTAAGCGATTTGGCCCTGAAAAGTGTCCTGTGTACTTGAGGGTCCCTTGGATAGGTAAGCCATTTACAAACTTAGAAAAAGAAGTCAAAACCGCCGTGGAAAGCTGCTATGGTTCCGTCAGCACCCGCCTGGTCTTTACGTCTAAGCGCATGCTGCCTGTGGCCCGCAAGGATGTTCTACCTGCCATTCAGAAAAGCTTTGTCATATATGAATACAAGTGCCACTGTGATAGTCGGTACGTAGGGCGAACATCTCAACGACTACAGGATCGCATCAAGCAACATGTTCCGCAATGGTTAAGACAGCAATTGACTCGTCCACGCCGATCTCAACCACACAGATCGTGCAAACGAACCGACACTAAACCGGATTGTGACTCCGCCATTGGTCAGCATCTTTTAGATAATGATCGATGCGCATTAAACTATGATGATAAGCGGTTTTCAATCCTTTGCCGCAGCGCGCAGCTCTTTCCATCTCAATCTTTTAGAGGCTACTTATATCAAGACCCGACGCCCGGTGTTATGCAGACAGAAAGAGTTTGTTTACACTCTCAAACTCTTTCGATAATCGTAGCATTTGGCCTCCTGCCGCGCCTTCTTTAACTTTCGCACTTGCGAAATCTTTCTTTCGCGCGCTTTGCAATACAAACGCAATCATTGGCCTGTCTTGATTACGTAACATCCAAATTATTCACATAAAAGACTCATTCACTCTAGATCTTCCTTTTGACGCGATACCGCCACTGATGAGAGCGTCACGAAAAGCTTATGGCTAAAACAGCTTTTTTCAAAGCTATATTAAAAAACTTTTTGTCGCATTTGACTAACACGTCGCAAAGGTTGCATCGCAAGTCGGCGGGCGGGCAGGGAGTTGCCGAAAAACTCATCCGGATATTCCTGGGAAATTTGCCTAACTTTCGCTGTAGAAGATTTGGCCTGTTTAGGCATTCTTTGCTTTGCAAGCTACGACTTAAAAAGACCATGTGTAAAGAGCGCAAAGGTTTTACAGGAATAGAGTGTCTAACAATTATGTGTTTATGCATCAACAATGACGATTTCATGCATAATAAGTGCTACGTATTTCCTTCTCAATTACCGCACGCATTTTTACCATTGCAACTATCTGAGAAGTTTAAAATCAAATAAAACTGCGCATAAAATTTTAATAGCAGCTCAAAAATTGAAAAAAATATAAAAAAATTTAAATTTGTTCGTTCTTTGTAAGGAATTTTTGATGAAGACAATTTTGACAAGTTTTGACTTTATGCAAAATTTTGACTTATATAATCTACCAAAACAGACTCCTGAACACCTGAAACGAACGTTAGTACACGTTTGATCATGTAACAAGGTCCTGAAAAAATTTTGACTATTGATTTTAGCGGGCCTAGTTGTATCCTTTTTTGCAATCGTCCATTTGTCCTGATCTCTTCAACACTGTTTTGATATCTTCTTTTATGTTAAACTAGCCAGCTTTTGCTGGCGTCGCCCGGCAGGAGCCCTCCATCAGTAATGTTGGGATTTAGTGGTATTTTGATTCAACCGACCGGCCGGCTTCACTCATCGGCTCTTGTGTGAGCAATAGCAAAAAGTTAATGAATTTCGGGCACGTTCATAATTCTTGTAGACGAAATTGTGATCATTATATTTTTTTAATCATGACTGGCAATGCTCACAAAAAATCTTTGCCACCAATTATTGTTAATACTTGAGAGGGGCAGTGATTGAAACATAATTAAAACTATTGTAACGCCGAAATGGTGGTTGCTTTCATAATTATAGGAAATAAAACTATTTACTGGTAAGCCTATTTTACGATGTGAATCTACCTCTTTCCTATTTATATTAGTGGTATTAAATTCCTAATTTCGCTGCACTATTGGTCATGTTTCCGGCATAGCGACAAAAGCTGCTGTTGTTCTATCTATGTTCAGTTTTATAAATTGTTGTTATGGTTTTATGTTGATTTTTTCTTAAGCTTGAGATTATATTACAATGATGTATCGTATAGACATAAATACCTTAAAACGCAGCACATCAGCATAAGAAAAACTCCTTGCTTTATAATATATACGTCACCCTAAGAGCCACCGTCGGTTCAGCCGGTCAAGCCGACTTCACCTATCAGGCTCTTGCGTGAATAGTTACCAAAAGTTTATGTGTTTTCTGCACATAAGATGTTCACGACTTTTTGTGCTCCTTTTCCTAATAGAATATCTCATTTCAAAATCCTGGCTATGCCTTAGATCTATGTGCTCCGTTCATTGCTGACACGAACCCAAGGGAACCTTGCGTTTTCCGTAGTTGGAAGTAGGGATTACATTTCTGATATTAAGCTATTCTGAAGCAAACTAGCAAAGCTGTCTTTCGTGTGGAGCGATTTGACACAGTGACGGTGTTTTTCTTTTGATTTCCCTTTACACTTTCTCAAGTCTTCGCTGGCTACGCATTATGTAGCATATTCTTTTCTTCCTGCTTGACGTGCCCTGAAGAGTTAAAGAGTTTTGGTTTTCCCCAAATGTTTGTTTTGAACCCCGGGTAGCTCTATAAAGCTATTATAAAGCAATATACCTATAATATCTTCCATGTGGTGCGATTTGACACAGCGACGTTGTTAATTTTGATTTCGCCTCAAACTTTTTTAAGTCCTGCTGGCTACGCATTATGGTTCATATTCGTTTTTCCTTGCTTAGGCATGCTTATAGAAGTTAAATGAGTCATTGCTTTTTCCCAAATTTTCAGGTTTGACACGGTAGCTCTATAAAGCTAATTATCAAGCAAAATAGAAAACATGCTTCTCTCAAGATGGTGCGATTTTACCCCGGCAAGCATACTATCACCTGTGCCAATTCCAAACGTCTCAATTAATGCAGCCGCGCAAGCTTCATCGCACTAACATATGTTAGAGCCACTACGAAATGTTTTAGTAAATATATTAGTCATAGTTCCTGTACATGTATGGTGATCATGCTGGTCTATCAATTAAGACTGGAAGTATTAAAAAAGAAAGAATGATGACACAAACTAACATTCGTAATTTTTAAAAGTGTAAGGGGAGTGAAAATAGTCAAAATGATGGCGTCGCCCAAATGATAGTTGTTTTGACTCATAGAGAAATAAGCTATTTAGTGGCAGGCCTATTTGACGATTTGGTGGGCCCGCTTTCGTATTAATATTGGTGACATTAAGATTTTTGCCTGCGCTGTTTGCTTTAATTCGGCCATAGCATGAAAAGGGACCATGCCTTTCCTTTAAGTCATATAGCCTACTGCAATAGCCGCCTATTAAGCTCTTTTCAAACAAAAACATTTCCTCTTAATCCAGTGTTACAGATTGATGCTATTATTGTTTAATTTTGATCTTTTCTTCAATTTGGGATTTTATTACATATAACTTTGCCTGTATCCAGACCTCTCTACTGCTAAAAGAAGATGAGTGTTTTGTAGCGATATCCTTTCAATTACAAATATCAGTAACGGGTTTTACCATTTATGTTTGCTATGAAAGTGATAGTGGATAATTTTGCTGCCTGCTGCTGTTTCCAGTAAATAATGGCAAGCATTGAGATGTCATTTAACATTATGACCTTACAATGCGTTTTGAGCCATTAAATATTGGGATCGCTACTTACCACTTTTTCGTTACAGTGGGTGGATTAACATGGACTAACGTCTCAGACTGCGTGCATGTTCCTTGGCTTTGGCATAAACGCCGCTATGCAAAGAGCAAACTAACCCAAAATGAAGCACTCACAGTTAAGTTATAGCAACAGTGGGGCCCCCATTAAAAATGTCAAAATGAGAGGAGATCAAATCAGCTGGCTGCGCCAGCCTCGCTCAATTGCAAAGGAAATTGTTTCAACATTTAGATCATATGTAGCTCGGCACTTACATTTTGTTGCAAACGATATTAAAGGACCACCTTTACCCTATCGTCTTTTTCTTCGATGATCATCAAATGTTTTGCTTGGAGTTGGCTACATATTAAAATTTGTAGACTTCATTTTTCGAAGAATCTTTTTGAATATTTTGATGGATAATACCAAAGATCCATGCATCCAGAAAGAATAGCCAAAATGTAGCAAAGGGCTTACCGTATTTTCCGGACTATAAGGCGCACCGGTATATAAGGCGCAGTATAAAAAATTGGCTTCAAACGATTTTATTTTCATAGATAAGGCGCACCGGACTATAAGGCGCACTGGGTTATAAGACGAACTAAATGAAGCAATACGCACTGGGTTATAAGACGAAATTTGTTCGCAAGAAAGAAAAAGTTTGCTTTTTGAATACCGCGCCTTATGGTAGGTAATTGCTAGCGCATTGTGTTTTGCTGAGAAGCTTATTGCGTAACACGACGGCCTGTTTGCAAAACAATTGTTGTGGTTTTAAATGCAGTGAACGGCAATCTTGGAAAGCAAACACGGGTACGGTAGGTCTCATAGTTATGCTGTAAATAACAATTAGCAGTTTATAAATACCGGTATATAGCGCCATTTACAACATAAAATTGGTTCAGAGCATGATCATAAAGCCGAACCTGATCCATACATTAGGCGCACCGGACTATAAGGCGCACACTCAATTTTAGACAAAATTTAAAGATTTTTCATGCGCCTTATAGTCCGGAAAATACGGTAGTTTTTTTAGAAATTGCAATTTTGTGAAATGCAGGCACTAAAATTTAGGTGTTTTTAACCGGTCGACTACATTTCATTGATTAGAACTTCAGTTTTTGATAGATGGCTTTGAAAATGCCGACAGATGATGCAAAAAGCCATGCTTGTGAGGAAAAGTAGTCAAAATGTACCAAAGAACAAACTTTGTTTAAGAATTGCAAGTTTGTATGGTCAAGTAGGATAATTGTTCAACTAAAAATAAAACATGATGTATGGCAACCAAGTTTTTATTAGCCATTTGAAACTAATCCTTAGCCTTAAGTGATTGGAGTCACATATTGCTGGAAAGCAAGTTCCTAAGCTTTTAAAGGACAGTAATTATTGGTATTTTACAATAACGTTTTTGTATTAAAATTACCTGTTTTTACTGAGCTCACCACTTTTGGAAGGGGTAGAAAGTTACACCACAGGTCTTAAAGTTCAGTTTTTTCAGTATAAAAACTGATATTAATTGTACATTTTATACACTATCGGAATCGCTCTGAAATAACCTTTGATTTGTTGAAAAAAATGTTTGAAAATCAGTTGAGAAATGAGATCACAAACCCGTTTTTTAGTAAACTGATTTTGCAGAAAGTTTGCAATTTTTGAACACGTCTTCATATGATGATCTTCGGTAGCGAAGATCTCTGTTAATCGTGCAAGACATATTATGACATCATGGAGCCAGTTTTATGCGTGCAAGCAAAAAAGAGAAGAAAAATGCATATAGGGCTTAAATAAATAATTGCTCGTAGCATAACCAAATAAGCTTTATTTGCTGTAAAGTTACTTTTATTGAAGCAGCTTATTAATATCTTCTGAAAAAACGTTTAATCGCGTTTGTGCGATAAGTACTGTTTGAGGAAGAACAAAAAACAGATTGTGCAATAAAGCGTTGATTGTGACGTCATTTTAAACCTCACACAAATGAAAGTTTTTGTAATGTGGTAAGTTTTCGTTTGAGCAAAAAGCAGTTGTCCTCTGTCAAGAATACTAAATAAAAAAAGATTATGACGTCATCATGGCGTCACCAACACTCTTGTGACACTCACCAGGGGGTGGTGATCAATCGTGCCAAGTTTGATGCTTGTACCTCTAGCAGTTTTGGAGGAGTTAAAGCAGACAGACAGACACACAGACAGCCAGAATTACGCTTTATAATATAGATGTGTTTGTATGTCTCAATGATAGCCAATAACAAAACTGTTCTATTATGACCAGATTTTATTAAGCAGTAATATGTTGGAAAGGGCTTAGGTGTTAGCAGTTTTTTTGTTTTTAAAATATTTAGAAGAAATTCAATCTCCTTCATACTTTGGTTCAATAACTGGTGCACTCTGTTAACGTAACTGCCTTACCTCTGTATCTGGGTGGTCTGTTAACCCAAGAGTTCGCTGCGTTCGTAAAAGGTAGTTTAGTCCTACAGCGGGTCTGATTACAAGTTATTCTTTGTATAAACGCATGAGTGTAACCTTGATCATAGATAAAAATATCTTGGTATTGCGTTCAGATGTAAGCACTTGTTCCAGCTATGGTGCCTAATTTTTTTGTTCTTGTCGATGTGTTTGCAATTGTGATGCCTCTTACTTGGTGGTGTTTCTAGTTATTTAAAAAGATAGTTACTTTAGCACAACTTGACAACAACATTACAATTTCCTAAGTCAAACTTCTGAAAAGTAAAAACGGTTCGGTCAGCATGTATGCTGGAAATAGAATGCATGTGTGTTGTATTTGGTTGGTTGTGTTCTGGATTGCGGCTCTATTTTCAGTATGTGCCCTGACCGAAGGCAGTCACCAAATCGTTGGTTAACTGTTTGTTGAAAGTTTTATTTCAAGGAAACTCTATTTTTGGAAATATAGTTCTACCTTCTAATGATAGTTATAATGTTTTGCTTAGAGAGCCTTCAAACCAGATGCTCATGTTCCTACCAGCAGGAAAGGAGAATGAAAATATCTTGAAGCACATTTTCCAAAACCAAATGGATACAATGGAATTGCAAAATCTTGTGGGGTCTAATATTCAATTTCAACCGTTTCCTAACCTCATAAAGCTGGAAGGAATTATATTTACGAACAGTGTAAGTTTTTGCGTGGACTTTCTCACAATCGTAAGCTCGTGAGTTTAATACTCGTGTGATGCTGCCCTTATGTATTCTTGGAAAAGATGGTTGCGACGATTTTTTCTGCTTTTTTGCTCTGCTTGTAAAATAAATGCGCAGTGCCGAGTTTACTGCCAACTTGGAATCAGGTCAGATTTTCAAATTCTTTCTGGAAGCCCCGAGCCAAGCTACATCGATACTACTACTGCAGTAATTGCTGCCAAGATGGAAGTTCGCGGAGCATTTTGCTAAATCAAATAATCAGCAACTGTTTTAATTTCCAGTTGTAAGAAGAAGGCTGAGAAGATTGTGTGACTATTTTTTGAATAACGCCTTTGACAATTGAAGCTTGTAACATTGAATACAAGCAGTTAATACATGTTAGTTGAATTTTTAATTGATTGATTCTTTGCAGATTGGCACTATTACTAAGAAGTTGCAGCAGAATATCCGGAAGTTTTTTCGCCAATTTGCCCTGTGCAGATTGCAGTTATTAAATGATGATCAAAAAAGTAAAATAATGCACCTTGTGCACGAGGTTGGACAAAGATTGGAAGTTCCAAACCGATTGATTTCTTTTCAAGACGAACTTAACGTCACGTATGTTATTGGTCGACACGAAGCGATAGCTCCTCTTTCAAAAGGCTTACACGGAATCTTCCATCTTCCAAAAAAGTAAATTTGTCAATGTTTTTAAACATCAATAAAATATCATTTAAAAAATATGTTTTTAAACATCAATAAAATAAAAATGTAACAACTAGAATATAAAGAAGCGTATATCAACCTGTAAATTTATCAGATTGTCGAACCAAGATTTGTCCCTAAATGAGTATGATTGTTGGTCTAGATCAGGGGTGGGAAATAGTTTTGGCTTGCGGGCCGCATTGCGGTTATGGAAGCTAGCTGAGGGCCGCACTTTTTAACGAACGCATTGGTACAGCGGCGCGATGGCGTAGTGGCGTAGATACTCAAGCGTCCGCTTCGTAATTGGTAGACTCTGGATTCATTCCCTAAGTCGAGTCATACCAAAAGACTTCAAAAAGTAGTATTCACAGCTTCCCTGTTTGGCGCTCAGCATAAAAAAGGGATAGTGTGGAGAACAAGCCGGCAAGCTTGCTTGTTGTGTTCTTGGGCAAGGCACTAAACGGGACGCCTCCATCTCTATGCGGCAGACAGGTGGCCTACCCGTACTTCACCGGGTTACAATTGTGAAGTTGCTAACCCAGCATGTCGTAAAAGGCGACTCTTGGGTACCCACCAATGGCAGTCCGCCTTGTTGGTGGTGGAGCTACCAGTAACTCATGACTGGTTCGAAATGGGCTGCCATCTTTTCCCTAGCCTAATTTCAATTAAAATGACGGCATGAACCTGAATTGCTGTTCGTGCCGTACCTCCATCCCGAGGAAGAGGAGGGGCAATTACAACAACAACAACAACGCATTGGTATGTTATTCTAATTGATTTGCATTTTAAATTTGGTATAACATTAAAAACCAACATATATTAGACAAATGAATCAAAGTAGTTTTATTCAATTGAAAATGCAAGCACATGTAATTTTTAAAGTCTATCAATGAGAAAATGCACCCAATCACGTTCTTCTACATTAATTAATTTTTTTAAAATTATTTTCTTGAGGCTTTCGTGGGCCGCACAAAAGTTTGTCGCGGGCTGCAGTTTGCCCACTCATGGTCTAGAACTCTAGATGAAGACTATTCTAAACGTCATTGCCATAAGGCAGCATTTATAAAACTGTCTTTGGTTAGCATCCGTACCCATGATATGCATCAACTACCCTCTCTGATTGGTGAAACTAGGTTTTTTATGCTGAAGTCAAACCTTTGGAAGATTGAAAACATCTGCCACCTTTTGGTGTTTTTTCTGATAAGTTAGTTTTTTTTATTTTGTAACAACATTTTGATGTTGTTTGACACACTTATGAAGGATTAGTAAGGCTGGGTAACGTAGCTCACTGCAATAATGCCTTGGTCGTAGAAAATCACTTTACGGCATTTGGCACTTTGCCTTCTTTGCTTGGTTGCCGTTTGTGGTGGAAAAATGCACTCTGCCCTAAGTACTGGTTACTTTGGAGCGGGCCTGCATGCGAATGGTGTTATGAATAAGCGTAAACATTTTCTTTTGTCTTAAAACTGTTTTTAAATATCTCAATGCGTGTTTTGGTGTTACCGAAACCATTTGTTGTTGAAAATGTGAAGCTTTTGCTGTTATTTCAGTGCCGATCTGTTATTTTTGTCCCCTCTTGAAAGAAGATCGAGCTCTTCATCCCTTGCTCAGTCTCTGTGCTCCTCACACATCACTCGGCCTCTGAGCTCCTCACCCCTTACTCAGTCTCCGAGCTCCTCATCCCTTACTCAGTCTCCAAGCTCCTCGCCCCTTGCTCAGTCTCTGAGCTCCTTCAGGCGATCTTCAAGCTCTTCTCAAGTGAGTCAAAACACTCCGAAAAAAACAAAACTTTCACCGAAAAAGAAAGAAAATAATCCTGGACTTTCCAAGAGCAAAGAAACTAAACCACAATTAGCGAGTATAATCTATTCACCCAAGAAACAATTTGGGTCTATGTTAGAGTTCGTATTGAACGAATCAAGGTTTTTTGGTGAGCTGCAATCTCGCTGTGCCAATTTATGCACTGTGACAAAGTATCCTGGACGAAGTGATGCGTTGAAAGTAACTGCAAAGGAACCCAAGGTAAGTTTGCCACGAGTAACTACTACATAGAAACCTTTACAGTTACACATAAAGAACTTATGTTTGGACTAGCTAGTTGCCAGTACTGCTGGCAAAGTGCATTTTTCACAAGCACTGGAGTGAAGCAAAGAAATTTGTGTTAAATATCTTTTTCATTGACACAACACTACTGAAACCACAGGGCAACTTGTGTGTTGTCTTTGTTGTTATTGTTGTTGTGTTAACTTCTTTTTTTTTTGGAATGCAGTCTACTTTGAACCAGTTATTAATACCAGTTGCAGACTGGTAGACCCCACAATCTGAAAGTTAGAGTTTGCTGGCTTTACAACTGGATCTGATATCTTGTGTATTTTACCGGTTCGAAAGCAAATATGTAGTGGCAGGCATACACTTAAAACAGCACTTCTAAGCTTGCAAAAAAGCGGAATGAAATGACGCAAAATCGAGCAGCAGTACGCATTGTGGTGGCAAGAAGTAGAAAAATGAAAGAATCGTTTAACTAATGTAGTGAAATTGTGTAATTGCGTTAAGCTAACTTCGTAGTTAAGAATTTTTTTTATTTGTACCGCTGAAGGGTCGCCTGCTTTCGTGAGACTGTGTAAAATTATTTTTTTCTGTACAAGTTTATTTCTATTTAAATTTGTCTATGTATTTTCAATTGACTTTATAATTTTATTTTAGTTGAAAGGTAAACAATTTTCCAAAAGCGTTGTGGAAAAAATGGAAGAGTTTTTGTCTTCTGTGTTAATTACTATCGTACCGCTTGATGCTGTTCTCGAAGATGATTTAGAACAAATCAAAACTGATTGGTTGGCAAAATTCCATGATCCATCAGATTGGATTGTTATGCGGTAAAAAACATTTGCACTTTGTATCAAACGCAATTAATTTTGTTTCTGTGTGCCTGCCTGTTAGCTCATCTGTAACTGCTGAGCGTAGAAACATGAAACTTGGCACTATTGATAACTAACCCTTGGTGAGTGTCATAAGAGTTTCGTGATTCCACGCTGGCGTCTTAATTTAAAATTGTTTTAAATTCTACTTCTCTTTACAGAGAAAAAATAATTTTCACGCATGCTAAACCGAGCTTTCTCGACTCATCTCCTTGCCAACAATTGTACTTTTGTGGGATAAGATGACGTCATGACGAACCTTTCTTTGTAAACTTTGTTTTTGTATTGTCTCAAAAAAGTACTTGCCGTAGAAACGTGGTTGAAAGCTTTTTGGAAGATAATAAAAAGATGCCTTCGTTAAAAAAACTTTTGCTACAGTTTGACCTTTATTGGGGACACAAAAGCAATTCTTTTTTAATTTTGCATATTTTCTCTTTATTTTGAACTCTTCAAATGTACATAGCTCTGTTTGTCAACGCACTATTATACCTGTAACTGAACTCTTAATGGACTTGAGGTTAGACTGTCTCAGCGCAGTCGTGTGGCGCGTCTGTTTGATTGTAGCCATAAAACTTATTACTCACATGCAGCAAAATGGAACAAGATGCGAATTTCGATGTGAAGTCCTGCAGGATTCAGAAAAAAATTTTCACTTTTTTAGCACAAAATCCGGACGATGGGTTATGCAATTAAGCCACAACCGATTGTAGTAACTGTTGTAGACTGTGCTTGGGTCCAGCTTAGATTATCTACCGATAGTGTTTACTCTACGTTATCGTGGGCTCCTTTTTCTCTTCTCTGCCTGCATTTGTTTTGGGATCAGTGTAACCAGGAACTTGATCACAACTATAATTTAAAGAGTTGTGAAAAGATTTACCGTAAACAAAAGCTTAGATTTGTGAAAGCATCAATCTATTTGAAGTTCGCTCCAACTTTTGATTTGTATTTTTCACCGTTCTTAGTAAATAAAAGGGGTGAACATTTGCTAAGTGATACGCTTTTTGTAAGTACGAACAATCTTTCTATAGGTGTAGGAAGGGCGAGATTTCTGGCACACTGTCGCTCACACTAAACGTTTAATTAGTTTCAACTTTCCCACATTTTGGGAAAAGAACGGATAAATGTTTATGAAACGATTCTCTGTTTGTGAGCTAGACCAGTCTTTATTCAAAGTAGACAGGTCGGAATTAGAGACATAGTCGGCGAAACCCAAAGCTTAAGGGAAAATTAAAAAGAAAAACAGTTAACGTATAAACTTACCACTGTTTGGATGGCACATAGAGCGATTATTTTCAGTTTGAAAGTAACTTGGTATATTACTGAAATCGGCTGCAAGACATTGGATAGGGGCATGGCTTCTTTTGCTTTATGCGGTAAAATTAATGTTGTAAGCATAGTTACGAAGGAGTGCACCAAGGCACACCAGTTGGCTTCATGTTTACATTCGTAAAAACTTCCGCCGCTATGGCTCTTTGCTTCTCCTTTTCCATGATATTTATTGGATGGAACAGAAAAAAATTTCCAATCATATGCTGTTATTGACTTAACTTAGTCTTGATTTTCCAGATGATGGTCTGGATTAGGGGCACTGGGTTTATTTTCCGAATTGGAAAAACTTTCAGTACTATCACAAAATATTCCAAAGGTGAAGCCGGCTGAACCAATACCGTTTAACTGGATATATATAGGCGACGAGTACCGCTGCAGGGCGACCCCAAAGAAGTCGGCTAGTATTAGACTAGAACCACTAGAAATGTTTTACGTTTTTACTTTCTAGCTTCGCAGGACAGTGACAATAGTGCTAAGCGTAGGGTAATTGTCCTGGCCCGTTCAACGCTATGTTTGAATTGAATTTACTGCTATTTATAATTTAATAGTAGCTTATGACATGCTGCGAAAGCTAAACAATTAAGTGGAACTCGCATTGCTTGTTTAGCTGGCAAGAAACCGATGTTGAAGTCAAAGGGCTTAGAAAAGACGTCCAAAAATATGTCGACTTGCTCACGGATCACATGAAAGACGTCACAGAGACTAGGGACATTTCTGAAAATGTGTTGCGGTAAGTCATTAAATGGCTATGCGCTCAGGCTATGGAGGTCCTTTGTATTTTTTTTGAATTATGAGTGAATTCATTTCGTATTTCATCCTCCTTATCACTTTTATTGTTGAACGCCTAGTAGTAGGGTTGTGAATACTACGTTAAAAATCTTCACCCAAACTAGCATAGACATTACGTTAATGGCTGTGTCGACTTTCAACGGAGTAAAATAGAGCGCATGCGAAAAAAATTGCAAGGTGTTGGTGTAGTATGTGATCTACATGCATGTTTCTAATATAGCTTGTGATCTACATCCAGCGATACTACGAACGCTAATTGTCACCTCTGGCAGTGCACTTGGACAAAGGCAGTATACACTAGAGGGGATTGCCTGGTGTGTGAATGTAGGGGGTAGTGTACACTGGATGGAGTGCAACAGTGTGGGGGAGTATGTAGTATAAATCACAATTGTATGTAGATAACATATTACATCGGCATCAATTACAAGACGCCTTTCAAAATTTCAAAGTTGCACAAAAACTAGCAACAGCCCGCAGAAAATTGCCAAATACAAAAGTTAGATTCTGTTTGAAGAAAAAATGTTCAATCCGTAAAGTAAAATTTTGTCCTGCCACTAATTTCTGGGATATTGTGTTCATCACGTCGGGGTCACCAACGTAATAATTGGAAGGGGAGTTAACTACCTTAACAAAATAATTTGTTTGGAAATGTTCTGATTAAAATTCACTTACTTTCGACTGTAAAATTTGGCAAATCCAAACGAATGAAGATGATGCTGATTCCATTCCAAATAGTTTTTCTTTTGATTTTAAATTGATTGTATCCATTTTTATTATTTGAATAAAACGAAAGAAAAATGATTCAAAACAAAATAACATCTAGGTATTACCTACTAAAGCTCTGCAACAACGATTTTTCAAAATAGTAAATCCAATTATATTTCTGATTAATTTGGTGCTAGTTCTATTGGAAATTTAAAACTACAAATCAACGCCTAAAGACCAATTTGAAATCCGAAAACAAACAATTTTAAGTAAAGACGCGTAAATTAACCAATGCAGATTGCAAAAACGTGCTGTAAATTAAGAAACATTACGATAACTAAAGATTCGGGTTCAGAACAGCTAGAGCTTGATTTGACAAAGAGTTGAAATCTAGTTTTTCTACTGCGAAGCGGTTCTCTGGGCCCTACACCACCTTGCCAGTGCGGCGGGTAGTAAAAGCCTGGTAGTCTGGTAGAAGCACATTCACAGTTGAGTTTTTAGTTGGTTGTGTGACACGAACATAAGCGTTGTGTTTTGCTGCCAAGAAGAGTTTCAAATATAGAATCGTATGAAAAGTGAACTTGCTCTGTTCAACTGAGCAAGCTTTCGTATGCGTTTATAGAGGTTGATCCAGCCGCAGATTTGAACCCGAAAGTAAGTTCTAGAAAACAAGCCACAATTTTGCACAGCGTTACCAAACATAATGCTCTGAGAGCTGAACAGACATTCTTTTAGCTACCAGCTGGACACAATCTTACGCTTATGTGGGCAAGTTTATTTTTGCAGGCAATTTACTATTTGTGGAGTTCTTGCTGAAGTCAATCGACGTCTTAGTGGCAAGATGGTTATTTCATGTTCTGAAGATGGAAAATCTCTCGTATTCAAAGGAAAGGCTCTATTTTATGACATGAGCGTTAAAACGTTGGAAGAAGTGGTAGGTTGTTTCTTATTGGCTTTACCAGGTGGAGCGTTCACTCTGCTGGCCGTTTGAGAAGGTATTGACAACCGATCATTGCCTGCACGCCTTGTTACCGGTGGACGTACCTGTGCTTTATAACTGGTTCAAAATGGCTACCGCTTTCCCCTAATATTATCAGCATATTCTTTGCTTGATTGAGTCTGCGGTGTAAGGCGTGGATCTTCCGCTTCACACCGTGCCTTTATCCGGGAGAGAAGGGATGAAGGCACAATGTGAAACGGATAATAATCTTATCATTAAAATTGCTCTTGCTTGCAGTCTGCGGTTGGATTTGATTTTTCCCCCGCCAACGTGTAAAGCTTTGACCGTTTGATATAATCGAAGACGGATGCAAAAATGTGGTGGTTAGGGATAAATAAGCAAGATTTTAGCGGTTAATGGTAGACACTTGGCATACACGGTATCAGCCATGTCAAACTATTTTTCTGTGTTGACCAATCCGCAGAGTTTTTTCACAATACCATATCACGTTTGCACAGAAAGTTTGATCAAAGATGACGTTGCAATCAGTTGATAAAATAAAAGCAAACAGGAATTAGTAACGTTATTCATAAGGTTAATTGACCGATCGCAGTTAATGCATCAAGTTAAATTACAAATCGTCATGTACTGTTTGAAGTTGCTATTCTTTCACGTGATCCCGTTTTAACGTTATCCCATAAAAGTCTAATGATGTTGCAGGGCTCTCTGGTAGAATCGGAACCTGTGCTGGAGAAGGACAAATTGAAAGCTTTGAAAGCATTTTTAACAAACAAAGGAAAAACGGAAAATGAGGAATTTATTCGAGAAAAGTTTGCGAGCAAAAATATAAAATGTATGTTCTTGTTTCGGTTCGTTAAAATATCTGATCACCCGTTGGTTAACGATTAGGGTGATTTTTGCGTTGTTTCGATGTTAAAAAATGGTGCAGGACGATTTCCCGCATTTTGTTACAGTGTTCGTGGTAGAAATTTTGTGTGGTAGTACTAAAAGATGTTCTGAATAAACACAAGGTGAATGGAGAGCTTGGGAAACTTCGATGTGAACCTGTGTTTCTTTGGTTAGCAGTCACCTAATGCTCTAATACGTGTGTTAACGTCCTGCGCAAGCCAGTTACCAATTCGCTATTTGCAGTTTAGGAGCTGATTTAGTATACATATTTACCAATTTGCTTTTACAGGTGTCTTAAACAATCACCCGAAGAAAGTAATTCTTGCAGCACTTACAACCGAAATGCAAGAAAAGGGATCAAAGTATTTGGATGAACTTATTGTTGCGGTTGATATTGCTTTTCCACAAACTCTTACCAAGACAGTGCTGAACAATACAACATGGAAAAGTTTGTTGGAAGTTCTTGCAACTGTTACATCTTTAGCAGTAGATAAAAAGGTCCGACTGCTAAAATTGAATATTGTTATGAAGTTAATTACTTGCCTGCATATCTTTATATCTTTATGCTCCGATCACGAAAAAATTTTATCAGTAGGGCATCTTTTTAAGACTATTTTTGCTGCTTCGGGTAGATTGTTAAGTGTTGAAAATCAATGCATTAAGATGCTTTGAGCTGAGTGCAGGGATTTTATGATGCACGTTTGGAAGCATTTTGCTATTTTCAATTCAACTATTTATTGCATCTTAAATTTTGTGCGGCAATCCAGCAGGGATAGAATTGTGTGGTATTGCTCTTCAAATAGACATAAAGACCTTTTTCGGAGATATACAAAAGGGAGAATTTTGGAACACTTTTTTTAGATAGCAGTAAGTGGAGACAATCTGGCCCATTATGCTTAATACAATGTTTTAATGTACATGTGAATAAATGCAACTTTCGTTAGAAGTAATTGCGACCTTCTCAGTTTTGTGTGGTATCAAAAAAGTTGCCTTACTTATTAATTACTCGAGAACACTTTGTGTTTGGACCTGCTCGTAATTAGCAGTAGAGCTCCTGCTGCTGAAGTGCATTTCTATCACAGCAATCAAAGTAGGGAAATTGTTTTGAAGTTCCATTTTAGGAGCATAGCAACAAAGAAAGTCCTCGGGTGTTAAACTTTTGAGTTAGCGCCCTATTGCTATGTTGCGAAGTGGCTTTACTATCAGCTTATCGTGACTAACTGGTCTGTATCAATATAACGTCATAAGACAAGAATGTAATATTCATCGCCAGTTGGCGTTTTTCCTCTTAGATGATGTAAACTATTCATTGTGTGATGAATCTACCCACTTGCGTGTAGTGATACACGCAGTTTCACGTCAATATAATTCATCTGCATTTAACCCCACTTAGCTGAGGAAAACACATAAATAATGACAATGGGTTTATATTTAGTAGCAATTAGCTATTGTAAATCTGCCGTTATCTATTCTTGCTTTACTTCTGATGTGTATTTCTACCAATAACTACCTATTTTGACGTGAGTGATTGGTTTGCAAGCTTATTGTAGCCTGGTGCTGATCACGTGGTTAATCAAGGAAATACTCAACACTAATACCTTCAAATCCATTTTAGAGTGAAAGAACGTAACCATTGTTTTATTATATGATTGGTTTGTGGTTGTTTGTACGTGGTGTGTGGCAGCATTAAGTGTTTATTGACTTTACTCTGTATTTTGTATCTTGAAGTGTATTTGCTCTGTGAAAACATATTTACTTAACTGAAGTTTAAAGTTGACTTCTAACTCGGCGCGACGAGTCGCTGTTGCCCGCAGGGGAAATACTGTTTAATGCATTCTCCTCTACTTGGTTGTAGGGTTTGTGCTGTGCCGAAAGTACACAATGGCTGACAGCATTATTAACTCCGAAGCTGGTCTGAATACAAGTGCTATAACCTAGAAGTTTTTCCTGTGGTTGTTTCATAGAGATTAACGAGTTTTCTGTTAATTAGAGTAACAGTATAAAGTTAATCAGTCTGCACAACGAGATCTTGGAGACTGCTGAGTCAAAAATCAACGAATTTTTCGTCACTTTTGAAGTGATTACTCAAGTGGAGAAGTGTGACGACTTAGTGGCAAGTTTTGTGTTGAAATATTTCTCTGATGAGGCCGGGGTAAAAACGTCGAAATGTGATCTTGGGCTGAATGTTACTGGAACGCGTGCAGATATAAACCGATGTAAGTGAAACCTGCTTCCGGAATTGTGTAACGTTGAAAAATATTTATTGTTTTACTTGTTGATTAATTGAGGTCAGTGTAGTTCACTCATTTATTCATGCGTATGAGCTTATGCTCTGCTTGCTAGCTTTTAATCACATTGGGCTACCACGAAGTGTATACTGTTCGATCCCACCAACAGCCTGCCTCGTAAAGACGGAGGAATCCGGTTTAGTGCCTTTTCTGAGAACACCACTAGCGAATTTGCAAGCTATTTTTTGTTCTATCTGCTTCGTCTTTAGCACCTAGCAGGAAAACAATAAATGTGATTTTTGACAACTTTTCTGCTAGTCGCATTAACGGCTTGAAGATCCGAGTTCAACCAAAATTAAAATAAGCAGATGACCCAATGAATTTGGTTTGACGAAGATTTAGAATCAAATTAATTGAATCGGCGGATGCAGCTCGAAGTGGTGAAGCGTATAAGAAACTCATTAGATTGTTACATCTGCGACCCACCAAGGAAGAAAATGTAGGTGAAGTTAAAATATCTGGCATTATGCGGTATTTTTCGCTATCCCGACATTTTTCTGTTTTGCTTAGCTTTTTAAAAAGTACTTTGTTGTTAACAGTTAAAGTTAAACTGAAGAATTTCAGTCGCAAAAAAATTTCAGTCAAGGCTCTTGATCTTCTTTCTCTATTTGATTCATCTTCGTGGAAAGATTTTATCAGGATTCTTGAGCATGATATCCGCTGTACCGTCAACACTGATACCGTAAGTACGAATTAGTTTGTCATTTTCTACTCCGTTTTTCACAGCGTTTTTATGCACATGGGCATTAAGTAAGGTTAAAGGTTAAGTAGCCATAAAGTTAAAAGTAGCGCAGAAATTTTGGTTTTTGTTATTTTGCGGCTTGTAATCTAAATCGACTCACAATACTAAGCAAGGAATCGCCGACTTTAGCAGTAAATTAATAAGAGTGTATAAAATAGGTTGAAATTTACTTTAAAAGTGCTATTTACCATTTAATTAGTTTTCCGAGTCGTCAAGCCGACGAGAAAAAAGAATTTTTGTATGATTTTAGAGTCGATGCAAAAGAAGCTCTGAAGAGGAAAGCTTGTCGTAAGTAAACGTTTTGTTTTAGATTAACGGCATTCCTGGAGCAGTTTTTGTTTGTGGTGATTTGTTTTTCACGTTAACTTTAGTCAAAACAGTTTAATTGTTGTGGTTGCCGGATGTTTTTTCTGAGATGTAGGTATGGCTGAAGATTATGGAATCGAGGGAACCAGGCTTACGCCTTTCTACCTTGATCAAAGATTGTAAATAGAAAAGGCATTTCCAAATTAGTGTGGCCAATAGAATACTGTGTGGCCAAGTTAGTGTGGCCAATGCCGCACCAATCAACAGCCGTCTCAACGTGGTGGTCCGGTCCCCGACCCCGTTTTTGGTTGGTTTGAAATGGCTGTTGGCTTTCCGTAGGGTCCAAGTTACCCCGTACACTCCCCTTTATTTTTTCGCCGTGATGCCCCATGAACGACTGCAGAAGGGCAGCACACAGCTTCTGTAAAATCGGTCGTCTGTTTTCTCTCTTCTCCTGCTCTTCTCTTGCCCGTCTTCGTCTCCTCATTCTTCTCTTGATGAGCGGTAATGTTTATTTCAACCCACGTCCCATCTATCCCTGCTCAGTGTCCGCTAAAAAATGTGACCTGGCGGAGCAAGTCAGTGCAATGCTGCACCTGCTCCAAATGGGTCCATCTCCCTCCAGAAATCTCTTCATTTCGGGAACTTCAATTGTAATCATCCCCTCTGGGACTCCAAAGGTACTTCCGACCCCCGCGGGAAGTATTCAACTGGGTCATCTCTTCTGACCTCCTTCCCCTTAATGACCCTCACACACCTACTCTTCTCCATCGCTCCTTTGGCAGTCGCTCCTCCCCTGACATTTCCTTTGCTCCCTTCTCTCTCGCCCTTTCCTGCTTTTGGGAGGTGCTTCAGGATTTGGGTTTTGATCATCTACCCATTCTTCTATCTGTCCCTCTCTCTCTGGTCTTCCGCCCCAACGGGCCTCCCCTTTCCTTCCTCCCTTCAACTTTCAGAAAGCTCGCTGGGATGACTTTGCCTTCTACTTTGACTCCCACTGTCCTGCAGAGGAATACCCCTCTCTTTCTCTTTCCTCTGCTGCCGCTCTCTTTACCTCTCTGGCACTGAATGCGGCCAAATCTTCCATTCCTTTCGGCCGCATCAAACGCCCTCCTAAAGCCTGGTGGTCTTCTGAAGTGGAAGATACGGTTAGTGAAAGACGCAAGGCTTTCGCTGCCGCTCACAGAAGTGATGACGATCGCCAGGCTTACATCTCCGCTTCTCGAAGTGCTTCGCCTGTCATTGCCAAGGGCAAAGCCGAGGCATGGCAGACGACTTGCTCTTCTCTTTCACCTAAATCTAACCCTAAATCTGTATACTCTTTTCTTTGCTCTATCGCTGGCTCTTCTTCCTCTTCCTTCTCCTCTCCTAACTTCCATGACTGTTCTTCTCCTCAGAGAGTCGGCTTCAGTTTTCGCCGCTTACCTGAGATCCCACTTTTCTGTCTTTCAGCTAAAGATCCTGCGTAGCAGAGCCAGAGGCTACCTCTCCGAGCTCCGCCGAGCCACGTGCCTCGAGGAGTCTCACTCGTCTTTCTGCTCGCTTTTCTCTCCCGATGAATTTCTTGCGGCTGCCTCCAACCTTTCCTCGTGCACTGCCACTGGCCCAGACAAAGTTGCCCATCCATGCTAAAGCACCTTCCTCGCTTTGGCATGGATTTTCTTCTTCAATCTTTCCTGGACTTTGCATTCCTTTCCTTCCATCTGGAAGACATCTTCTATTATTCCCATCCACAACATGGGAAAGCCCCTCGACTCTCCTGCTTCCTTCCGGCCTATCTCTCTCACCTCCTGCGCATCAAAGCTTTTTGAACGCATCATTCTATCCCGTTTACTCTTTTTTCTAGAGTCCAATTCCATTCTCTCTCCCCGCCAGGCCGGTTTCCGCCCTGGATGGCCTACTTTAAATCAAATTCTGTACCTTTCTCAGTCCATTTCGAATGGGTTTAACAAACCCAGGCGGAGCTCTCGGACGATTTTCTGTACTATTGATTTCTCGAAAGCTTTTGACTCTGTCTGCCATCCCGCTCTTTTCCATAGACTTATTTCTGCTGGCCTCCCTTCTTGCTTTGCTTGCTGGACTCAATCTTTCCTTTCTGATAGGCGCGCTTGTGTGCTTTATCGAAATCACAAAAGTTGTTCCTTTCGAGTCCGTCGAGGTGTTCCGCAAGGATCCGTTCTTGGCCCTGTACTTTTCTCTCTATTCATCAATGATCTTCCTGCTTCTCTGCCTTCTTCCGTCAGCTGCTCTCTTTACGCTGACGATCTGGCCATTGGGTCCTCCTCCTCCTCGGTCCCCACTGCGGTGGAGGCCACACAAGGAGCTCTGTTTTGATTGGAGCGTTGATCTGAGTACTGGTGTCTTCTCAATTCGAGCAAATGTGAAGCCTCCTTCTTCTCAGTGGATCCCCATCAAGCAAACCTCCAACCGAGCCTCCTCTTACTCAACTCTCGCCTCCGTTTTCATACTCACTCCAACTTTTTTTTGGGTCACCTTCGACCGTATTCTTTCCTTTTCTAAACATGTGTCTTTGCTGAAGGCCAAATTCTTCCCACGTCTCAAGGTCTTACGCTGTATTTCTGCTTTCCCATGAACCCCCTCTAAGGAGTCCCTCTCTCTTCTGTATAAAGCTTTTCTTCAGCCCTTTCTGACTTACGCTTCACCCGAATTGTTTCCTTTCCTAAGCGCTACCAATATCACCAAATTGGAACGCCTCCACCGAGTGGCTAGTCGCGCCATCACCGGCTGCCTCTGGTCCTCCCCTATCGCACTTCTCCTCTCCAAGGCGGCTCTCCCTCCGATACGAGTCACCCTGACTCATTTCACTCTTTTATCTCATGAGCGGGCTCTTCGTCTCCCAACCTCCTTTCCCATTTCAGGTTTGGCCAGACATGGAGTGAAATGAAGACTCTTCAGATCTTCCTGGAGAGCTTTTGCATCCATTCACCCGCTCATGCTTCCTTCCAGTTCTCCTAGGGAGGCTCTTGTTGCTTGCCCTCCCTGTCCTCCTTGAAATCTTCCCTCGTTTACCGTGGAGCCCACCCTTCCCACTTTATGCTCTCGCTTTGATTCTCCTCCCTCCCGCCAAGGTGCGGCTTTTGCCCACCTTGACTCTCTTCTTCCTCACGATCTGGCACTCTGGACTGACGGCTCTGTTCCTTTCGCTTTTGGCAAAGGCTGCTCTGGCGTACTTGCCAACTGCTCTCTTTATGGCACCGATATTTCTGTGCAGCTCAGGAATGCGCTGACTTCTCTTGGCACAGAAACCTTTGGCGGTATTTATCCTTTCCAACTTCACTACAGTCTTACATTACATCACCATTACATTATCACAATCTTATTCAAATAGAATAATACGGTAGCATGCAATACAAATAACACGTTGTAAGTAGTTAAAACTATCCAAAAATTTAGTTAAAGCCAGCAATCACATAGAAGAAAGGCTAACTGATGCATCAACTGTACAACTAAATATCTAATTCAGCTTAAAAAGACTAGTTCAGTCAAATTACCCAATTACAAAATAAACAACTAGAGCTTGCTGATAATTGTACCGCACTAAATCCGGGTTACTGATATAAACAAAGGTAATGTTGCCAACTAATTCCCAATTATAGCTAAACAGCAAAGGCGGATCACAAACATGAAATATGGCGGATCACAAACATGAAATGCAATTATATACAACAAAGTTAAGCAGAGTGAGAAGATAAGCGAATAAAAGTGACAAATGGCAATACTGGCAGTGGCAATGGTGTAACCGAACGGCAAAATGGTGGGGTTGGGTCGGGATAAATAAAGATTGTGCATTTCCGCTTTTATGCAAATTAATCACAAAAACGCAATGGTAGTCTTATTGATCGGCCTCTTCTCGTAGCACCTCTAGGCCGATTTATTTTCGGTGACGTCAAAGCAACCGAGGCCACTCTTTCCTTTTTAACAGGCCCAGTACGTTCAAGTTTCTCTGCTAAATTTATCGCCATTCTGCACGCTCTTTGCTGGTCTCGGCAGCACCAACAACTCTGCCATTTTTTTTCTCTGCTCCTACTATCTGACTCTCGTTCTGGCCTCGCCACCCTGTCCTCTCCATCTTTCCTCTTACCTCAAACTCTGTGGCAGATCTGGCAGGAACTGTCTTCTCTCTCCTCCTGTTCTATCAGGCTACAATGGGTCCCCGGACACTCGTTTCTCCCGGGAACGACGCGGCTGATGAGCTTGCCAGACGGGGAGCGCTGCTTGCGCCTTCCGCGATCCCTTGCAGTCTCTCTCCTCTTATCTCTCGTATCCACTCTCGTCTTTTCTCGGACTGGAGGCGTACTGTCTCATCGAAGTACTTTGACCCACAGGTTCCCTCGATTTCCACCGAGGAACTTGGGCTCCCTCGTCATGCTCGCTGTGTCCTCTCTCATCTTCGCTACAACGGACACAGCCTTCTTTTAGGTTCTTATCTCTCCAGGATTGGCAGAATCGAGAATTTTTTTTGCAGCGCCTGCGGACACTCGTCCCAGGACACCTTTCATCTCATTCTGCACTGTCCAGCTACGGTCGGGTACGCTTCGATGCCGCCGACTCGATGCCAGGCCAACTCGATGTCAAGCCAATTCGATGCCAAGCCAACTCGATGCCAAGCCAACTCGATGCCAAAATATATAGTTAAATTTTCAAATTCTTGTTTACTAGTGGTGTACTAGCGTTGTCGGCATCGAGTTGGCGGCATTGAGTTTACGTGGCAACGAATCGGCGGCATCGAGTTGGCCCATTTCCCCAGCTATGGACTCCTTGCGCCGCTCGCTCTCTGGCGACTCTCTGTTTTTTTACGACCTCTGGTCCAGGCCCTGGGGAATTGCCCGGCTTTTGGGGATCCATGGTCTTCCGCCATGCTCCCCATCAATAGGAAGGGGTCGGGTAACAACAACAGGGAGCCAGGTTTACGTCTTTTTACCTTGGTCAAAGATTGTAAATTGAAAAAGCGTTTTCAAATTAGTGTGGCCAATAAAATACGTGGCAAGACGGGTTTTTGTTGTCTCACTAAAAGTTGAAACTCTCTAACAAGTTGTTGATTGTTGATGACCATGCCGTGTAGACACGCTGGGTAGCGGCAGTGATGAAAAACATGTTGTTTGAACAATTTTAATGTTGAGGTACACAGTGTAGTTGGAAAAAACTAATGACTTTATTCCAATAGTAATAGTCAAACAAGTTGTTCACAACAAACTGCGAACGTTTCGGCCCTCAGCTAAGGCCATTTTCAACGCAAATAATGTACAACAAAAAGGTTAAATATCTATACCAAGCCATACTGATAACACTACGTAACACAATTAGGTTAAATATGTATACCAAGCCATACTGATAACACTACGTAACACAATTTTTGTTTGGTTACTTTTTTCAGTGCCTCTTTATGTATTTTTGAGCGCTGAGTTTAAAAATCCGGTTAGTTTTTTTATATCATCGTTACTTTTTGAGATATTTATAATTTTTGTTTCATCCGATCTAGCTGTAGCTAGCAGATTGTGTTCTACCTTACAGTAGATTCTAACTGCATATCAAGGTTCCGTTCAATACATATTAAACGCAAAAGTCAGTTCAAAATGGTTCATAAAGAAGAAGGCGTGAAGATAAACATAACACGTTTTTTTCAAATAATATGAGCCATTCAAAAATGCACTGTTGAGCGAGCTTTTCTTTTATGACCACTCTTATCTTGCCTTATCAAAGACCAAATGTAGTCTCTCATCTTTGCACTGTCCCAGCAGCCTGTATATCGTCTTTCCATTGGCTCAGCATCCTGGTGAAATCTCTCACCATGTTCCTCACTGAAGTCACCAAGATTTTCTTGAAAGAAATCCACATGAGAGCATAAAACGTGAAGTTTTACAGACATGCGACAACCCATGTTTTGGGAACTTTTAATCTTTTTCACTAACTCTTTGTAATTTGGATCCTTTTTATTTCCCAAAAATCCATCAACCACACCTCGAAATGCTTGCCACGCTTCCTTTTCTGTTTCATTCATTTTTTCTTCCAAGGTTTTAGACTTTAACATTGTGTTTATCTGGGGACCAACGAATATTCCGCCTTTTATTTTGGCCTCTGATAGCCTGGGAAACATTGAACTGATTTCTTGAAAAACTTCTCCTTCAAAATCCAAAGCTTTAACAAACTGTTTTACTAGACCTAATTTGATATGAAGTGGTGGCAGTAAAACCTTTTCCCGGCTTATAATAGGCTCCCTGATGACGTTATACATTCCTGGTGTTAGTTCTTCCCGTGTCGGCCAATGAATTTTCTCGTAGTGCTCACCATCAGCTCTACTATTCCACAAGCACAAAAAGCAAGAGTATTTTGTGTATCCACCCTGCAGACCCAGCAAAAATCCTAGCATTTTGAAGTCATCACAAACATACCACTTAAACTGAGCATAATTGATTTTAATGATCAGTTGCTTGACATTTTCATAGTCTTCTTTCATCTGCAGTGAATAGGCAAGTGGAATTGATGAATATATATTGCCATTGTGAAGTAATACCACTTTAAGACTTTTGGTAAAACTGTCAATGAAAAGCCGCCATTGAGTAGGATCATGATCTATTCCAACAGCACGAAACAGGCCTTCTACATCTTTGCAATAGCAAAGGTCTTCAATAGCATCAAAATAGACAGAAAACTCCAAGTGCCTCTTTCTGTAGGCAGTACTCCTGCAGTCATCGCCAAGCAGATTCCACTCATTCAGTCTGGATGTTAATAACTCTGCTCCAGATTTTGTAAGATCCAGATCACGTATTAAATCCTGCAATTCTTGTTTAGTCAGAAAATGAGGTTCTGCACTTGTTGGTGCATGTTCTGCATCAATGTCTGAATTTTCACTTGCTGTTGCTGAGTCTTCACTTAAGTCCGTTTCTACCTGAAATGATAAGGAAAAAGTACATAGCAAAAAATTGGATCCAGTCTCATAACATATAAATTACTGTTAGTTACACTTACCCACAGAAAATTACTCACATTTGATGGTGGGTTTGGAACCGGTAAGGCGTCACTGCGAGGAACAGGTGCAATGGATGAGGGTATACTTGGATACGTCATAGCTCTTCTTCCTCCAACCTTGCGATACTTCGAAATGTTTATCATGCAAAAATAGCAATCATCATGATGATTTTGGGGCTCTCTCCAAACTCTGGGAACTGCAAATGACATAACTCTCCCAGAACCCCTCAACCATCCTTCAAGATTAGATCGACAGCTGCCACAGATTACATGTGGTGCCCAGATTTGTCCTGATCGTCAATGTCCATCCCAAAATATAGTCTATACGCTGTCCAATACTTTGTTCCTTTCACAATTTTATACGAAGAATGTTGGCCGCTCATGTAGTATCCACATACATAACAAAAGCAATCTGGTGAAGTTTTGCACTGTCTACTAGCCATTTTTATTACACTATTTAAAGGATGAACTCGATTAAGTTTAACACAAGACTTAACTCTATAAAATATAATCATAGAGGGCTACTGCTTAGGCGGTTGACATACATGGCTGGCTGTTGGGTTCCTGACTACAACGCGGAACTTCTCTCTCCAAACACTGAACATGGCTTTCTAATCAGACTATTCTGAATTTTATAGGCTGAAATAAAACGAAACTGAGGACTGATAAGTAAAAAAAGCACTTTTATCAGTGAGATTTCGTACTTCCATATGCCCATTCACTCCCTCAAGTAAATAAAACACTGATTTACAACATGATAATGCTGACAGAGACAGATCACAGCAAGCATAACTGCATAAGAAATCTACAATTAACGGAAAATCATAAAAAACGGAAATCGCTGTATCTTTAAAACGATCGATCATAGAAAAAAACTGATAGTATTTTTGGAATCAGCGCTTGAAAATCATACAGACACACTTAAAAAACTTAACCAAACAAATATTTTAAAAATTTTGTAACGTAGTGTAATCAGTGTGGCATAGTATGGTTAATCATTATAGTCAATCTTTTTGTTGTACAGTATTAGCTTAAAAATGGCAGTCATGAGCCCAAATTACTGACTGGTACTTTTTTCTGACCAATCAACAGCCGTCTTTATGAGGTGGTGCAGTCCCTTACCCTGTTGTGCTGGTCGAAATGACTGTTGGCTTTTCCGAGGGTTCCAGGTACCCCGTGCACTTCCCTACCATTTATTTTTTTGTGGTGCTACTCTCTCAACGATCACAGAAAGGCAGCTCACTCTCTCTTTAAAATCGATCGACTGTGTCTTCTTCGTTCTTCTGTCTGTCTCGCCTGCTTATCCTCCTTCTAACGAGCAGCAGTGTTCATTCAAATTCCGACCCTATTTTTCCTTGTTCTTGCGCAACGGCCATGTGACCTGTAAGAGCAGGTTGTTCCAGTGTTCTGCTTGCCTCAAATGGGTCTATCTATTCTGCCTTTTCTTCTCAAAGTTTAAATCCTTCTAATCTCACTGCTGGAGTTAACCTCCATGCTCCACCTGTTTTTTTTTGAAGGTTCTCATTTAGCTAACATTGTGTGTGTCGTTTCGAGCATCCAACCCAATGAGGTAGTGGTTGTTCCTGTGGTGTAGTTTCAGACTTTGTACGAGCACCATTGATGTTTCCTTAGAAGAGCATCCGAAATTTAAAGTGTCTCATTGCTCTAGTAAAAAGTGTGATCTGAAAGCAAGTGTGTGGTGGTAGATAAACACTGAAACAGCACTTGTAAGCCTGCAAAAAGCGGGAGAAATGACATAAAATTCAGCTGTGTAATTTGTTCCGGGATCTCTTGGTATGTATACCTCAATTGCAGGCTGAACTTATTCTAGTATTTTACTCTCACGGCAGCTTTTCCTCCTCGCTCTTATTTTGTTGACCGCCTACTCTTTTTTTCCTCTTTCTAATCCTTTCTCTGGAATCTTCATTCTCTTCCGCTTTACGTCTTTTCTGCATGTCCTTTTTTCTCTTCTCACACTCGCTCGGGGTTCTGCAATGGAATACAAGAGAGAATTGTGCCAGAAGTGTAGAACTTCTGTTGACTGGTTGACCCTGTTGATTTGATATGTATCAAGGAATAATTATTGGTCCTCTTCTACTTTCAGGACCCCAGGATACTCGGCCCTGCGTTCTGATCCACCCACTCTCGATAAAGCTTTTTTTTTATCACCCACACGCTGGTGATGGAGACATTATCTTTTCTAGACTCCTGCTGTGTTTACGTGAGAGTCCACTTTTCTCAGCAAAACTTCCTTCTGTAACATCTTTTTCTGCCTATTTGCTCCTCCTTTCGAGAAACTTGATCGGACTTTTTTCTTTTTATTTTTCGGGACTTTAACTGACACCATCCTCTCTGTGCCTCCAGAGGTCCTTCAGTGCCTTGTGGGGATGAGTAATTCGATTGGGTGAGCTTTTCAGTTTTACTCCTTTTCAATGACCGTAGCCCCCTTTAATGTGCTTCCTCACTATTCTGGCAGCCGCTGCTTTGGGGACATTTCCTTTGCTTTGTCGTTTTTTGCTTATTGGTAAATGTGGCCAAATCTTCCGTTCTTTTCGGCCACATTAAATGCCAACCTCAAGCTTGGTGTCCTTTCAAAGTGGAAGAAGCGAGGGAAAGTGAAAGCTTTTTCTTTCGCTTACAGATGTGATGAAGAACGCCAGGCTTACATCTCTGCTTTTCGGCGTACTTCACTTGTAACTGTCACGGCTAGAGCGTTGCAAGATATGTTCATTTCGTTCTCTTTTGCCTAAGTCAGCCTACCGGTACTCTCTTTCGATCTATGGCTGGTTCTACTTCTTCCTTTTCTTCTTTTCTTAACTTTCCTAACTGTTCTTTTCCCGTACAACTGTTTTCGCCCCCTGAAACTTTGCCTGGCAGAGCCACAGGCTACTTATCTGAGGTTCGTCGTCCTGTTCTTCGGAATTTTATTTCTATTTTTGTTTACCTTTCACGTCCAGTGAATTCCTTGCGGCTGCTATGATTTTTTTCATATCCATTGCTGATGTTCCAGACAGAGACTCTTACTCAATGCCGAAGCACCCTCTTATTCTGACATAGGTTTTCCTTTTCATCTTTCTAATCTTTTTTAGTCTTCATTCATTTCCTTCCATTTGAAAGATGGAACTCCTTCATTCTCATCCGTGAGGTGTAAAACCTCTCGACTCCTGCTTTCTTCAAACTTATCTCTAGATGATTCTTTTTGCTTTTCAAAACTGTTTGAACAAATAATACTATTTCCGTCTACTCTTCTTTTTGAACTTTTTCTCAGCCAGGCCGATTTCCACCTAAGTCGGCCTACATTTGATCATATTTTTAATTTTTCTTTGTCCATTTTGGACCGATTATTATTCAATTCTTCCGAGTAATACACTGGCCAATTCTTACAAATAATACGACCAATGAGCTTGCCAGACAGAATCCATAGCACTAGCTGTTCTCTTGCCCCCCATATCCTTTAATCTCTTCTCTCGGACTAAAGACGTACTGTCTCATCAAAATTTTTTGATACCAATCCACTTAAGAACTTGTTTTTCCTCATCCCGCTTCCTTAGTAATTTCGTGTCCTCTGCAACCAACACAGCCTTTTTTAAACTCTTATATCTGAAGAATCGGCAGAATTGAGACTCTTCGGGCAGCGTCATTGGTTATCTGACTCGGTACATTTCTTTTCAGTTCTGTTCTGCTACGTTCTTCTTACCCGGTGGTTCAGGCCATGGGGGTTCCCCCACTACTGGGGCTCCATGATCTGCTATGTTTATATCCCGAAAAAGGAGCCTGGTAAAAAAATAACTGAACGTTGTTTTGTTTTTAGTCTTGATCATTTACAAAGTTGTGGAGATTACAGCAGATACAACGGAAAAGAAACGAGCTATGGTGACGTCCATGTCACCGTGTGCAATGGTGACATCACAGGCGACGACTGCGATGTCATTGTGAATGGCGTAATTAACCGTGATTTTGATTTGTCACATGGTAAAGCATTTAATGGTGATGGATGTTTTTTAGGGTAATACGCTAGCCTTAGATTTGAGTTGCTGGCAACCAAGTAATGCATGAGCTGCCAATGTAATTTGTAATGTTGTTTCCGACTACTTCTTTGAGATCGAGGCATGGTGGGAGGCTCGGGTCCCCAGAAACCGAGCGAACCCTCACAGCTTGGACTAGAGGTCAAATAACGACTAGAGTTGCAGCAAAAGTGATTTCGTAGCAGCAAAGGAAATAAAAAATTCCGAAACCAGATTAACCTGTGGTTTCACATAGCTATCAATTCTATTAAAGTAAGTGCTTGCAAGGAAGCTGGATCGTGCTTTCGAGTACTTTTTTAATTTTTGAGTTGTTTATATTGATTATATGTAGGAGCTCTGTCGTCCGCTTTATTAAAGAAAGCCGGATTTTGGCTACAGCTCGATTGCGATCAGGCGGAAAAATATTCTCGCGACATTCGCTTTACTAAAGGTCGCAATCTTCGCTGTAACCACGTGATTCATGTTGTTACGCCTCACAACGCAGAAGAGTTGGCCTCTAGGATTGAAGAAGCTTTGCAGTTGGCGGAACTTTTAAAGGCCAGATCAGTCGCACTTCCGACGCTAGGAGCAGGTACGAGATCCTGTGTTTAGTAATTCATCGTAACAAGATTCCACTCCCACAAGCGAGTGATGATGTAGGTAATCATTTACTCTTAAGGTTGAACGAATGGTGTGAACCGGAACATCTAGAGTGAAATGGAACATCCATGTCTCACACCGAAAACTTAATTAAACAAATAAAAACATGATGATCGCAATAGAACAAAGAGGCAACCCTTTCAAATCAGAAATAATCGGCTAGTATCCTTAACCCAACACAGCGGACTGTCATTGGTGGGTAGCCATTGGTGGCCTTGTTGAGCAGCTTTGTTATCGTCTATTTCGTTCAATTCCAATGATCGACAGTGCATTTGTAGCCGGACTAAATTTTTTCCTTGTTTATATTCAGTTTATTAGCTTATCACAAGTGATACGGTTTCGCAGAGTACTGGCACACCATCCACTACACTACCTAGTATAGGTCCCACAAGTGTGACGGTCTAAGCTATGTGTTATTTAAAGCCTCTAGCTTCAGGCCGGTCACTGACTGTTCTGAAAGGACCTGATAGATGAAAACAGTGTCCCTATCTACAGTTTGCTCAAAAAGCAATGAGTTTTGCATATTTATTTCAACTCCACCTGGTTTTTCCAGGTGGTATTGGAATTAGTCCGTTGGAAGTCGCTTGTGCTATGTCGACAGCTTTTGAAGCTTTCGGTCGTAGCAAACCTCATTGTGTAAAAAAGATTAAAGTTGTGGTGTACGAACCATCAATTACCGCCATGTTTCGAAAAAACATAGTGGAAGTGAAAGGTAAGAAATTATACTTCAGATTTGTTTCACCGCCAAGGAATAGCTATATAGTGTTCGGCGATTTCAAAACTGCTTTGATTTTATTTTGATTTGAATTTTTCCCTCACACTCGCAAAACAGCGACAGTGGGCTCTAAGCATAAGACGGTTTTCCAGACCTGCTTCGGAGTTTTGAGGTCTCAACCTCTTACTTGAATTGATTGGTACTACTTTCAATAAATTTACTGCTTGTTGAAATTCGTCAAGCAGAAAATTCAATCCATTCACGTTGCCGGTATGACTTGATTGATTGATTGCCCGGAGCAGAGGTTTCTTGAACTTTCGAGACCAGTAGCCGTGTCAACCCAAGCTCAACTCTAGCTGCTGGGCAGGCTGCATAAATTGCCTTAGTTAGTCTGGAACACTGGTGTCTTTTAACCCGAAAAAATGTAAACCTCTTTTTTAGGGAGGAGGGAATTGGATCAGACTAATTTTCAGTCTCGCGACTCTCTGTTAAACCCTCTTCTTTCAGCAATTTTACCACCACCTTCCTTTATTGGAGTTATCTGCGACCGCATTTTTTCATTTTTTAAACTGCAATTTCGCTGAAGACCAAGCTCTTTCCTCATCTCTAGGCTTTACACTGTGTCTTTGCTTCCTCATGGGGCCCCTTCCAAAAGTACCTATTTTTTGTAAGGTTTTTATTCGCCCGTCTTTTTATTCTTCACTGTTTTCTGCGGTTTCCAACGTAAAAAGTTACAACGCTTTTACTGGTTGGTCAGTTGAGCCCTTACCGTTTGCCTCTCGTCTTCACCTACGTCTTTTCTCCTTTCGGAGGCTTCTCTACCTGCCATTCCGGTTTCCTGACTCATTTTGCCGTGTTCTGTTGTGAGCCGATTGGTTTTGTCTACCACTCTTTCTTTGCATTTCAGGAAGTCGTGACAGAAAGTTAAACTCAGGCTTTTCAGGCCTCTGTTGATATTTTGCGTCCACGCACCCGCTTACGCTCTTTTTTTGTTTTTCTAGAAAGGCTATTTTGCTTTCCTTCTTTCTGAAACCCGTCTTCTTATGGGTAAGAAGCTCACTCTTTCCTCTTCACCCTCTCACTCTCACCCACGTACTTTTCGCCAATGTGCTGCTCTTGCCTACCTTGACTTTCTTCCGAATAACGATCTCGAGATTTATATTGATGGCTTTCCTTGATTTGGGAAATAAGTTTTCGGCAACTTTGCCAATTGCCCACATTGTGGCACTAAAGCCACCCTTCTCCAGTGTGTTCAGTTTTTTCCGCCGAAGCCTGCGCCATTTTGCTACCTCTTCGCTGGTTTTGGCTACACGACAAAATGTTCTATTTCTCTTCTTTTTTGGACTATTCATTTTTGCTTTGCTTTCCTCTCAGTTTTCCTTCTTTCTCTTACTCTCAGGCGCATATGGCAGGGATTTTCTACCCCCTCTTCTTCCTCTGCCCTCAGGCTACCATGGACACCCTGCCATTCATTTTTTCATTTAACTATACACGATCGATAAGTTGTTTACACGAGATACTGCTTCAACTCCCTCATGGTCTCTCCTACCTCCCTATTCAATTGTCTATTCTTTTGGATTAAAGGCAATCTGTCCCATAGAAATTTTCGACCTAAAGTTCTCCTCTTCCAAGATTTAATGAAGAATTTGCGCTTCCTGATCTCGCTTGGCATGTCTTCTCTCGTCTTTACTGCAACGGACACAGCCTCCTGTTGAATTTTTATCTTTCCAGAATCGAAAGAATTGAGAATTATTTGCCCAATGCCTGTGGTCACGCTACTGAGGACGTTTTTGATCTCATTCAATTGTGTCCTTTAAGCTACAGGCTTGTTGGCGACTATCTATTCACGATTTCTTGCATCATTAAATAAATATCTTGTTGCCTGCAGTTTAAAGATAGCGATAGTAGATTCTTTATTTTTTGGTTTTGTGGTGGCCAGAGCGTTCGCTTCGCAGTTGCCAGATTTGGCTTTGATTGGTTGATTTGGTTTACTCCTCCTCTTCCTTGGGTTGGAGGTGCGGCGCAATGGCAATTTAGGTTCACGCCGTCAACCTAATTGAACTAGGCTAGGGAAAGGTAGCAGCTCACTTCGAACCAGTTATTGATGCAAATTAGAGACTGGTAGCCCGACCACCAACAAGGCGTACTGCCATTGGTGAGTACCCAAGATTCGCCTGTTACGACTTGATGGGTGAGCAGCTTTACTATTTTAATCCAATAAAACATGGTGCGCCACTTGTCTGCCACATAGAGATGGAGGGATCTCACTAGGTGTCTTACCCAATGACACAACAAGCAAGCTTGTCAACTTGTTCTCCACACTATTCTTTTTTTTATGCCCAGCGTCAAGCAGGGAAGCTGTGAATACCACTTTTTAAAGTCTTTTGGTATGACTCGACTCGGGAAATAAACCCCCGGTCTACCGAATGCGAAGCGGACGCTCTAGCCAAACGCCATCCAAAATAAAATCACAAACCTCTTGTTTGGTGCTCAGCAATAAGAATAGCGTGGAAAGTGAAATAAAAATCAAATTTACTGAGTCATGATAAAATAATGTCGTAAAACTAAGAATCTGTTCTTTGACAGCTTCAAAAATGGAGTATTTGCCCAAACTTTATGTGAATGGGGTAAATTTTTAATGACTTTATAACTTGAAAGTTACAGGCTTTCATTTTTGTAGAAATGATGAGTTATGGCAAGCGGACTGTCGAGCTTGTCGAAGAAAAAATGAAATCTTGGCTCAAAGATGATGAAGTTCGCGTGTTTGTGCTCAGTGATGATGCGTCAGAAGTAAAGACAGTAAGATATTTTCATCTTTTAGTTACGGAATACTTTTGCAGTTGTAAAGAGAATAACTTGTGCTCAGACCCGCTTCGCAGGTGGCAGTACTTGTTGGTGTCGGTATCTATATTGGCTACCTAGTCTGACAAGGCAAAAAATTGTGTTAGCCAAATTCGAACTGCGACGCGGCATGAATAGATTTTAGAAGGTGGCACTGAGCAGACATAGTAGCTTTAGCAAAGGCACAGTTGGCATAACAGAGGCACAGACGTCTTATTACATGCATACGTAAAATCGTGGTCGGTCTACTGACATTGTACAAATAGGCAAAGTGGAGATATGGTCCATGCATAGTAGAAGCGCAAGCGTAGCGTGTAGTAGTCATCATATCACAAATGCAGTAGGCATAGTAGAGTAATATTCGGCACTGTTTGAGCATAATGGGCATAGCAAAGACGTAGTGAGCATAGTACAGACATAGTAGGCATGGGAGAAATATATAGACATAGTAAAGGCATCGTAGGCCGGGTACAGGAACATTAGGCATAGTAAACGCAGCACAGGGACAGTATGCATGGTACAGCATAGTAAGCACAGCGCAGACAGTAGTCATATTATTAAAGGCATACTAGGCATCATGCAGTGTACTGTATCTACTATACATGCACTTGGTCTACTGTGAGTGTATTATGCTGACTATGCCTGCTCCGAACGTACTATGGCTGTAGCGTGATTGATGCCTGTATTTTGGCTTGCATGCTTGGGTTTTACAACTCCCTTTGCTATGCCCATTATGCTTGTATTTTTCTAATATACTTGTGCTATGTCTCTTAAGCCTAAACTACTCACATTACGCTTACTATGCCTGTAAAGTGCGTACTTTATTTGCTACTCCTTTTATGATTGTATTTTGGCAACTATCTCTACACTGGGCGTGTTGTTTTTGCATTATTCCTATTATGTCTGTACTATGATCTCTATGCCTGTAACATGGCTACTATGCCTTACCATTCCTACATTGGGCCTACTATGTCTGTACTATGTTTGCTATGCTGGCACCATATCTACCATGTTTCCACTACGTTTATTATGCCTACTATGCTTGCACTAAGCCAACTGTGCTTGTGTTATGCGCAATATATTTGTAGTATGTTGTAGGCTAATATGCCACGCTTACTACACCTAACCAATGCTCACTGCACTCATACTATGCTTATTGTGCCTATTACGCCGAGCCTATATTAAAAAAGAAAGTTGATTTTACGTCTTTTTTCCCGTGATTCACCGGCTCAGACGTGCTGATCCAGTGTATGTCTACCACTACACACTCGCTTTCGAACCAGACTGCTTGCTGGAGCAAAGGAGCACTTTAAATTCGGGATGCCCTTTCTAACGAATACCAATGGTGCTTTTATAGAATTTTGAACTCGAGACCTTTCGTTCTGAAGATTTTAACAATACCACTACACCACGGCAGCTGCTATGAATAAATTTGTATTGCCTATACACATATTTTAGAGAAGTTTCCTATGTAATAACATCGACTGTTGCTAATTATGGCCTCATAAAATTGACCCCAGTCCCAAGAGAGGCTATATGCGTTGGAACGCCCTTTTGGCCGACTGGGAACTATACTGCCTTATCACAAACAAGCTTTCTCAGAAACCACCACGTCCTGACTCCAGCTGTGTTGATGAGGCACACCAGGACTTCGGCAATATTATTTTTGCAACAACAAAAATATCAATACCGCGCTGTCGTAGTAACTGTAGATCGTGCTGGGATGAGGATTGCGAGGACTTTTACCAGGTTTTTCTTCAGGCAGGACAGGGTGAGGCAACCCGTACAGCTGCATCCACCTTGCGTTATCGGCTTGACGAAACACAAAAAGATCGCCTGGTCTGAATATGTCAATTCCATCGACTTTACGCATTCCAATCGGCTTGCATGGAATACAATCAACAACTTGACTGGCAGGACAAGGCACATCGTTCTTGCTCCATTTCTGCCAATTCGATTGCTTCGCAGTTGGTGCAGAACGGGGTTTATATGACGAAGGATCGCTAGTCTGCCAGGCTTGTGATGCTAGAGATGTCTGAACTCTGGAGGATTCCAACACCTCCTGACTAATACATCTCTGGAGATTTTTCTCCTAGGGAATTTGTCAGTGCTCGCTGTTGAAATCTGTAAAAGCTCCGGGCCCTAATTCTATATGCCCATAGCTAATACTTCTTGCCGGTGCTGCCCTAAAGTCCTGGTTGAACAAGTTCCTGTCTTTCTGCATGCGATAACTCAAGCTTCCTAAAATCTGAAGAAGAGCATTAATGGTTGCCATCCCAAAGCCGAATAAACCAAGAGTGGACCCAAAGAGCTGTAGACCAAACCCTTCTCTGTGCATCCCGTTTCAGATCTTGGAGAGACTTTTCTATGCCCGCGTCGAACCAATTGCCGACCGGTCGCTACCTCGAGAGCAAGCTGGGTTTCGACGTGGAAAGTCGACTGTAGGCTAGGTTGCTCTCTTAACTCAAGAAATTGAGGATTGTTTTTCGGCTAAAAAGAAGACCGCTGCTGTATTTGTCGATCTCACAGCAGCCTACGATGCTGTATGGCATTGTGGCCTCACCGGAAAGCTTCTGCGTCTTCTTCCAGACAGGCACATGATCTCAGTGATCAAGAAACCTGTTCCGCAACCGCAGTTCACCTTTACCACCGGTTCTGGAAAGCTAAGCAGGTTGCGATGCCTTAAGAATGGCAACCTACAGAGATCACTCCTGACTCTTCTCTTGATTAACATCTACATGCACGACCTACCAGCAACAACCGCCAAAACGTTTGCATATTCTGACGATCTTGCACTCAGCAAGCAACTGGCAGGTGTTAGATGGGACTCTTACTCAGGACATGGCAACCCTATCTTACCTCCAGAAAAGGAAGCTTAAGTTCAGTGCCACCAAAACAATGTCTACTACCTTTCACCTTTACAACAAGGAGACACGGCGTGAACTTAAAATCTATGTCAAAGAGCAGACCCTTTTGGTGCCGAACCAATCTACCTGGGCATAAAGCTAAATAGGGTACTGACTACGGCTTTTCAAATATACACTTTTTTTTCAAAACTTTGAGGTCACACCCTAGGTTTGTTTCAATTCATGACACAAGACCCCACAAAAAATTTGACTTCTCTCGGTTTAGCATTGACGGTGTGAATTCACTTTAAAGTTTTGGGGAGCAACGTGGGGGGCCAAAACACAAAATTGAATATAACTCCCAAGCCGGAAGTCCTAGAAGACCATATGACCACTTAAAATTTGCAGAATACCAATACATATTACACTAAAGTATAAAATATGCATACTATTTGTAGCAAAAATTTTTTTTAAAAATGAAAAATCTGGGCAAAAAATGAAATTTTTCGAGATTTGACATAAATTTCGACAAATTTCACAGACAAATTGTTGAAAAAAATAAATTTTCAAAACGTTTAGAACAATTTTTATAGCAAAGAAACAAATTAGCTTAAACAATAAATTTTATAAACGGGTGTTGGACTGTTGGTATCCCATATAAAATGATTTTTCCTGCGTTGAGCTGTGCATGTGGTGAATGTCACTCACAGTAAGTAAATACGAAGTGTTAGAATCATTTGAATGTTGTTAGAAGTTCTATTTTCATGAAGAAAAGCCAACTAAAGTGGCTTTCTTAAAATTAGGTCGATCACGTCTACTTTATTCCACGCAATGTAGTATCATTTGTCTTTGTTCCGAATTTTCCATTAATATGTTTTTGTAATCTTAATGTATCTTGATACCTCTTTCTCCTAAGTCGTTCGTCTCATGCAGCGTTGAAACCAAGTCTTTAGATTTTCGAAAACTTTAGAAGCTGTTCCATTTCGTGCATAAATACCATAGAAATTGAACGTCTTCAACTGCAAGGTTAAAACGTTGAAAATGATAACTGAGCTTTCACCAACCAAGTTTTCAACTTTGGTATCATATCATTAATTGAAATACCGGTTTGTGTGGAGAAATGTCTGTCTTTGAAAATTTTTGGTAAACACGAAAGAGCTTAGAAGCTTAGAGAGCACAGAGTAAATGGGATTAGCTCTTCTCTCAAATACCAAAGGTGTCTTTTTAATGTTGAGAGAGCTGCACCAAATATTTCTTTAGATATTAGTATTTGTTTATGAGCCAGCAGCAGCTTGTACAACTGTAAATCATAAGGCAGCAGCTTCAGCGGGCTTCAAACCAATTCTTTGCATAAACGACAGCAACAAAATAACCAAACAGTTCTAAACCCTTGAGAATTCTTGCGTCTACATCAAGTTGAGTTTGGAGCAGCAACATCTTGAGTGCATGTACTGTATTGCAAAGACATTCAGCGTTGAGTTAAGAATTCTTCTAGGAACTTTCAGTTCAACAAAATCCGGTGTTGCTTTGTTCCTTGAAGAAAGCAACTTGTCTTCAAAATTCGAGAAACTTGGATTAGTTTTCAGTGAGGACGTTTCGCTACTAGCGCTTGAAAAATGATGAGTGTATCTACTGTTTTCCTCAACAGTTCTTGCTCAGCTTCTGACGTTTTCTCTTGTTTTTCTATCAGCTCTTCTTTAGACAACTGTCGTTTCAATTGTTTGACTAGTTTGAGGTTTTTACCTCAAAAAGTACTTTTTCGAGGTCCTTTCTGATATTGAATAAAGAGATAATCTTCGGCAGAAAGATACTTATCAATATCCTTCTTTGATATGTCAAAAAAATTGGTCAGCGCACATATGACACTTTTCTTGATATTCTACAGCAGCTTTAGGGTCTTCTGCTCTTTTTAATATCTCGTAAAGATTACTTAACATCTGTGTTTCTACTCAAGTAACAAGTATATCCAGGAGTTGCACCTTGTGCAACCTTTTTCCACACAGCAATTATTTCATTATAGGTTGCACTCATTGCATTTTTTACAGAGTATTTTTTAATTTTTAAGTGATAAAGAAAGCGTCCAACAACATCTTGATTTGTAGAAAGTTTTTTCTCACAAAGTGGCTCATCTTTTACTCTTCCCACACTACTCCACCTGCGAATATTCTTTCTCAATGCCATTTGTTAAGGTTATATATGTTTCCTTTACTTATCCTTTAAACCTGCGTAAAATTAGATTGTGTTTGATGCTAGAACCTTTGCTACTTGCAATGCAAAATGTCATGAATGATCACAAACTGCGTAGAACTTGAGCAAAGATTTTAACTGCCAGATTCAACTTAAACAAGAGAAAATGAAACACTTACAACAGCTAAATAAATTGCCAGCGAAGCTGTTTTCATTTTTTGTTTTCTGCGCTATCTTTGCTAGTTATTTATTCATGGTTTTTGCAAAAATTTTAACTGCTAACAATCTTTTATCTGTTTTCTTTGAGCTTAAACTGGCAACTTGATTCCCATATTAATTAGTAGCACTTTTTCACCATTAATAACTAGTTTAACTACTGTACCACTAAAACTAACGACTATCTCAATTTAAGATATAGCATTCCACACCCGTTTATAAAATTTATTTTGGGCTTATCTTTGCAATAAAAATTGTTCTAAACGTTTTGAAAATTTTTTTTTCAACAATTTGTCTGTGAAATTTGTCGAAATTCATGTCAAATCTCGAAAAATTTCATTTTTTGCCCAGATTTTTCATTTTTAAAAAAAATTTTTGCTACAAATAGTATGCATATTTTATACTTTAGTGTAATATGTATTGGTATTCTGCAAATTTTAAGTGGTCATCTGGGATTTCTGGCTTGGGAGTTATGATCGATTTTGTGTTTTGGCCCCCCACGTTGCTCCCCAAAACTTTAAAGTGAATTCACACCGTCAATGCTAAACCGAGAGAAGTCAAATTTTTTGTGGGGTCTTGTGTCATGAATTGGAACCAATCCAGGGTGAGACCTGCAAGTTTTGAAAAAAAAGTGTATATTTGAAAAGTCGTAGTCTGCTCACGTTTCGTCGACATTTGGAGTTACTGCGCAAGAAGTTAACAACTCGTGTTGGTCTTTTGAGGCGACTAGCAGGATCAAGTTGGGATGCGAGTGCGACAGTATTGCGCACAGCCACCTTTGCGTTGGCCTACTGAGGACCACTCTCTTGCTTAGAACTGTGTACGTGCTGGGTACCGCACTGCTAACACTCGCCTCATTGATAAGCCAATTGATGACGCCTTGCGCATAGTGACCGGATGTCAGCGTCCCACTCCTACGGACAATCTCTTCGTTCTAGCAGGCATCGAACCAGCTGAGCTTTGCCTGCAAAAATTCATACGGTCTCTAGCTCGCTGGGCCCAGGAGCCAGAACATCTGCTTTACAAAAGGTTTGTGTCCTCATCTTTCGGGCATCTGCGGCAACTCAAATTGAGACACCCATTTGTGCCTGTAGCACTGAAACTGATGAACGTCCTTGCTCAGTCACGCACCAGCGTAGCACAGTGGTCGGATTACAAATGGAACATGTTGTGGCGGAAAAATACTTCCCTGTTCCATTTATTCCAGACGTCAGTTCATTATCATCGGGAGTGTCCATTCCCAGACCTGCATGTGTCAGGCTTAAGCGCCTTCAAACTGGCGTAGGGCTTTTCCGCTCAACATTGAGCAAATCGAGTATGGCTCTTACTGCGGCTTCTGAGTGTGCCGCAAAGGAGTAAACAGCTGAGCACACGATAACATCCTCCTCCATCTACCAACATTCAAATGGAGCCCATATTCTCTCATCTTGATGCCTTAACTGATAGACGTATGCCCGGCCATCTTATGAACTGTTCTCAGAACATCTTTCCCCAACGAAGAAGAAGAATTTGAGTAACCGCATGTATAAATTTGAGTAATCGCAAAATCAGAAATACATGCCATAAAATAGCAGTTGCTTAGTTTCTGGCGATAATTTGTGATAAGAGCCATACGAAAAGTTTAAGGTTTCATTCATTGCTTTACAAGAGCGCAATAAATCCGTCCTATGCAGCTCTGTTCACATGCTATAAACCGGAAAAAGAATTTTGTGTTGCAGTTGGATCAACACACAATTGTTGTTTACTTAGGCAGGAGATGCGATGCAAGAACATCTAGATTTAATACCGCAAATTCTTGAAGTGGCTATGATTTCGAACCTGTCATAATGGCAACTGCGGTAAAGCATAGGCCTATGCAAGCATTTAAGAGATCTTTTACTTGTATGTTTTGTGTAGGCGAAAAAAAAGATTGTCGAGTTTTTATCCGAAAAAATAGTAACTAAAACAAAACATGACGACATCGTGGCAGAATTGGATGAAAATGACTTGTTCGATATTTACCGGGATGCGCTGAAGTATAGAGCCTCTGTCGGTTACGAGTAAGTTGAGTGTGTGTATGTGTGTGGGCGCGCGCGCGTACGTATGTACAAGTAGTTCGTCGTGAGATTTAATTTTTCTATCAGTCAATTGTGGCAACAAAACCGTGAAATCGGGATTAAACTTGTACTCTTGAATCATTTACGAAATGTTTCCAACCTTTTTACTCTTCGAATTGCATCCACCCAAACCATTACACATCAATACCCGTGGAATCATTCTGCACTTTACTGACGCAACAAATAGTTATCTATCTTCTGTCTTTTGGTCTTTCAAATAAGGCTTGCCCCTGCAGATCAAGTTCCTACGCCTCAATCTGTGTTTTGTCTCTTCCACAGCAGCTTTATTTCACTTATATCCTGCTTTGCACAATAATTTATTATTCGGTTCGCCTCTCTGTCTTTTTCTAGGTCAGTCCACATTTCATAGTCTGACACAATGTTGTACATGTCTTCGCATGCCCAAACCAACGCAATCTTGATTCCCTCAGTTTTTGATCAAATTTTCGTACATGTTCTGTTCCTCGTATGTACTGGTTATATATCTCTGATCACTCCCAATAAAGACCTTAGTATTTTGAGCTCAGACTTCGAGTTCCTACTCCTGTTTCTTAGAAATACTGCTTGTAAGCCAAACATCCTTGGTAAAGGATTTTTCTTTCGTTTTACCTGAATCCTTTTATCGCATGTAACATCAGTTATCTTTAGCCACCCACACCAGCCTGTTTGTATCCTCCTCTTAAGGTACCAATGGTTTTAGTATCTCGGTTTAAAACTTATTCGGATCAGTGCATATCGACTTGCTGGTTAAAAAGAATCGGATCATTCATCTTATATTTGTCTCTTTGCTTCCGCAGGTCTACTGCTTGTACCTGCTTTCCGGGGTTCACCGGCTTTTGCAACCTATATCTCATCCGTCTCTGGCTTGGGGTCAGCTTCTACCACTTTTCTTCTTTAGAAGTCATTCGTTATCAGTTCTATCCACATCTTGGGTCTACCAATCGTTTTGTTGGATGTGTTTTTACTCCTTTCCGCATGCGGTGCCTTCCCAATCGCTGGTTTCTTATTAGTGTCTTGATGCTTTCAACTCCAATTTCAACTAATTCAAACGAACTAGTACCGGTACCATATAACCAACATTGCTCTTTTTTTTAATTTCAGAGAATTATTACAATGTTTTTCTAGTTCATCTAAGATCATCTTGAAAGGTCGCGCTGCGAACGTCATTCAGCTTTATGACGTCATACAGGAGCGATTGTTTGAGCTTCGAGAAGCTTCTACAATGTCGAAGATAGCTGTGTGGAAGTGGGCAGGCTCTTCCAATCACTTTACTGCCCTCCCGCTCCGAGTGTCTCGAGCTGTAGAAAAACTTTATGAGGTAATATTTATCTTTTGATCTGTTTTTCCTCGTAAACTTACGAAAAAACAGTCATGCCCGTTAAACCAAGCCCACTTTTATTGCTTCACTGCGACACGTTATCTTATGGGAGAATTGAATTTCTCTTCCAAGTGTTCACCATAATGCACTAAGCAGGAAAATAAATAAAAAGCGGCTTTCCCTAAAACTTGTCAGGGCTTTACAATCGAATTAAAACTACAGAACCCCTACTGCCACTTGTTGAAATGTTTTTAGAAAAGTAAGAATGGCGCTCATCGTGTGACAATGTATGGGTCAGATTTGTTCGTGGATTTCTCCAAGATGAGTTTTGATTTCAAACTGATCAGTGGAAAGCTTAAAAGGGAGGATAGTGATCGTGAGTCAGTGTGAAAATAAGTATTGTTGTGATTCAAATGTAACATATGCAAGGTTGTTGATGCGGTGTGTGTTTACCAATAATCACGTGACTTGTAGTATGTCTACAACTAATCACCTAAGCGGTGCCTGTCTATCATTAACTACCTGATGTGCATTATGTCTACTTCTGTATTTTTGAACTACTGAGTCGCAGTACGCTATTGGTTTGTGATGAGATGTCATCGGGTGTGCCGTGAAGGTTATCCAGTTTCGCACAATTGGCCTGAAACATTTTGGATATTTAGCTTTCTTCCCTTGGAAAAAAGGCTTAAGAGAGGTGTAAAATTTGTTACCCTGTAATAATGGCGCTAAATGTAGTAGTTAAATGTTTTACCCTTGAAACGGATGATTTCATCAGTTTTTGTTAGAAATGAATCTCCTTAAGTCAATGGGTTCGCGTTGCTTGCAATCTATCACAAAACTTTGCAAACTATATGAAAAATTGAAGTGCTGCATGGTTAAACGTGCAGAAACTCTTAAGAAATACTATATGATTTTTCAAAATGGCTGTTTCGAAAATCTCTCTGCTTTCCTGAGAACGATCATGTTGATAGCTGTGGAATATGGATCCAGGATTCCAAAGCATAATATCATTAGATACGTAAATTAGCTAAAGACCACCTTGTTGTTACATTTGCTAGCTTCAAGCTGTAGTTTTTGAAGTGGATATGTTAAGTGCACTTATTTGAATGAAGATTTATAATAATGTACTTCTTGCATTTATTTGATTCACATTCAAGACACTTTGACAAAAATGACTATTGTTGATATCGTAGGTTACAGAGAATAATATTTTAGCATTTTTAGTTGCTGGCCTGCTTCGTGATTTTTTCCATGAAAAGAATGTACCTTGGCTCAAAAAACCGCCTGCTTTTGTATCAGACTTTGATTTGCAAACAAGTCCGTGGGCTTGCCTGGCAATTTTATTGGTGACAAGATGTTTAGCATCATTTACACATGGTTTTAGTTACATTTGGATTGCAGATGCTTTACATGACAATTGCATCTTATGTTTTCGCTTAGGGTTAAATCCTTGGAGGTCAGTTTTACGTTCTTTTTTCCCGCGTTTTTGTAGACTTGAACTTGATGATTTTAGTGTATGTTTACCATTACGCGCTAACTTCCGAACCAAAGCAACGCAGGATGACGGAGCAGCGCATCACTTACGATTCCGGATGCTCATTTCCTCGAAGACTAATGATGCTTTATGAAGCTTCAAACTCCAGACTATTTGTTCTGAAGTTTGGAACGATTATAGCCATGCATTTTTAAACGTTGAGCTCTTCTACTGTTGTCGCTGTCGCGTCTTCATCGTCTGAGCAGCAAGTATTGGCTGCGTAGGGGCGGCGTAAAACTGGTATCACTGTTCACGTCGCAAGATCAGGCTGGGGAAAGCAGCAGTCTAATTATTCCGTTTTAGATCGGTATTTCCACCACAAACAATCATTCATGGGTACCCAAGTCAAGAATTAAGTACTTTACTTGCTTTAGAACTACCTTCTGAGTGGGAGGACATGGAAGGAAAATTATACAAAAATGTGACGTTGGATGAAAACTCGGTTGAGTACCAGCATGTGATGAATTCGTTCAACGCAAGCAGCCCGTCTTATAAAAGCATTAAAAAGGTAAGTTAGTTGACTCTTTATAGTGTGGTCATACCAATATTTGTTATACATTGAATCACATGTGGTAGCCTGTGTTGAACCCCGTTTTGTTGTACAGTAGACGCCGATTAATATGACCACCTTGGGATCAGACCATTTTGGTCATAATATCTGAATGGCATAAAAGTCGAAGCCTCCATAACAGCTCCTGAATCTACACCGTAAGCCACAAGAAGTCCAAACACCGTCAAATTCATCGTTTGACCGAAGTAACAGTGTGACGTTGGCAGTAAAACAAAGTACAGTACTGTGGCAGTACAAGTGATGGTAAAACTAAGTACAGTATGTAACAACATGTTGAAAAGGCGAAGTTACAAGTGCGTGGCGGGAAAAAATACTGTACTGTAATAAGAGAGATGGAGAAAATGTTGGTCATATTATCCGAAATTTGGTCATATTAAAATCCACACTGTTGATATAGCAAGTAACTTTAATAAATTAAAAATCATTTTAATTCGTATAACATCTTAAATTCGAACGTTTTCGACTTTCATAAAGCCCTTTTCAAGAATTAAATCTGTAAATGTGACGTAATAAATTAAAATAATCAACGATAATTTCAAATAATACACATTATGAAGATATAGTACTTCTAATGGCTGTAAAAACGTAGCCAACTTTAAAATAAATAACAGCTGGGAGAGATTGGATGCAAAAACTTTTAAGCTCATCAAAACCAGGATCAAAGTCTTCCAGAAATGGCAAGATTCCCAAAATTATGCGAAAATCCAATATGGAATGTCATGTTACGATTACGTGCAGTAAGTAAAGTTGTTGTAAAATTCTGCTAATATATGTTTAGCAAAAAAGAAGCTCCACTTGCATAGCATTGTTTATTAAGGCTAGGGCTATGCCGTTTTATAAGCAAAGCTTCATGAATTTTTGCTTCATAATCTGAGTTACATTTTTTCAATATGGTGAAAGAATTAATATTATATGGTAGATTAGAGCAGGTGGGGCATGACAAAATATGGTCCTTAATTGCGCTTTTTCTTGAATCTGCTAAATTCAGATGCTCCTTCACTCTGGTGATCAAATGTCGGGAAGACATACCAATGTATGTCAAGTTCGTATCACACGAACAAGTAAATTTATAAACGACATTTGAGCATAGAGGCAAAGGCGTCTCTGATTTCAATTGAAAATACTGTCCTACTTTATTTGTGCGATAGAGAGGAAGCAGCCTTACATCAAAATGTTTTGAACATAATCGAGAGAGAGCTTTCACAAAACGGATTGACGCTTCACCAACATACGGAACAAAAATAGGACATAATTCCACGTTATTTACTACACTTAATTCATCAACAGGTATATCGTTAAATTTGGCTTTAAATTTGTTGTAAATTTTATCAAAAAACCAAGTCGGATAGTTATTATCATAAAATAAGCGCTTCAACTTTCCAATCTCGACTTCAAATAAATGATGGCTGGAACAAATAGATTTAGCTCGATTGAGTAAGCACAGTACAAGGCTCGACTTCCAAACATTTGGACATATTGCATTAAAGTTCAATAAAATGCCAGTATTAGTCTTTTTTCCCCACACACTTAAATCTAATTCATTTTCTCGAATTTGAACATGAACATCCAGAAACGGGAGTGCCTGCATTGATTTTTCCATGGTAAACTGCATGTTTGAATGCTGTTTATTTAACAGATTCAAAAATTTTTTTATCGATAGATTGTCATCGAAAATTGCAAAAACATCATCCACATATCGTAAATATAATTTAGGGTAAAAGCCATTTGTTTCATTGAGAAGCTTATTTTCTAAATTTGCTAAGAAAAAGTTTGCTAATGTCGGTCCAAGAGGTGACCCCATTGCTACTCCGTCAATCTGTTTAAATAGTTCACCATTGTATAGAAACATTCCCTGAGTTGCCAATTTCATGAGCTTGATGAAAGCATGCTTTTCCATTGGTGGTGTGTTTGGATTGTCTTTGTCAAATAGATAGTTTGCTATAATTTGAGTGGTTTCTTCTAGTGGTACGTTGGTGAAGAGTGAGACTGCATCAAAGCTAACCAGAATTTGATGTGATTGAACTTTTACCTGTTTTAATTTTTCAATAAAGTGATTGGTTGATGACAACATGTATTTATCAGGGATGGAGGGTTTAATAACGGAATCCAAAAATTTTGCAAGTTTGTATTCAGGTGTTCCGATCATGCTTACTACGGGCCGTGCTGGATTATTTATTTTATGGACTTTGATTAATCCATACAATTTTCCCGGTTTACTACCTGTGGGTATGAGGCTTTGCATAATGTCCTTGTCGACGTTCTTTAAGTACTTTCGAATAAAATATTCAATTGATTTTTCTTTTGAAATCACTGGATGAAGCTTATTGGGTTTTATCATCACCTTAGAAAATTTTGTTCTATCTGAAATAATTTGCTCTAGCTTTGAATCATAATCGTCACTGTTTAGAATAGCGATATTTTGTCATGCTTTTTTTTGTCATGCCCCACCTGCTCTAATCTACCATATAATATTAATTCTTTCACCATATTGAAAAAATGTAACTCAGATTATGAAGCAAAAATTCATGAAGCTTTGCTTATAAAACGGCATAGCCCTAGCCTTAATAAACAATGCTATGCAAGTGGAGCTTCTTTTTTGCTAAACATATATTAGCAGAATTTTACAACAACTTTACTTACTGCACGTAATCGTAACATGACATTCCATATTGGATTTTCGCATAATTTTGGGAATCTTGCCATTTCTGGAAGACTTTGATCCTGGTTTTGATGAGCTTAAAAGTTTTTGCATCCAATTTCTCCCAGCTGTTATTTATTTTAAAGTTGGCTACGTTTTTACAGCCATTAGAAGTACTATATCTTCATAATGTGTATTATTTGAAATTATCGTTGATTATTTTAATTTATTACGTCACATTTACAGATTTAATTCTTGAAAAGGGCTTTATGAAAGTCGAAAACGTTCGAATTTAAGATGTTATACGAATTAAAATGATTTTTAATTTATTAAAGTTACTTGCTATATCAACAGTGTGGATTTTAAAATGCTTTACCTCTCTGCCAAAGTTGTATTGGTCATATTAAACAGAGAATTTTAAATGGAGAAATTCCGGACCGTACCAAATTGGTCATAATAAGCGGCTGGTCATATTATCCGTGGTCATAATAAGCGGCGCCTACTGTATTATATATTTAGATCCTTCACACTCGCTGAATAGCGACAGTGATGTTAACAGCTGCTTTCAAATAAGCTGCTCTGGAGAATGCACACGTGAATATAATGAAATTACATGCGCACGTGAATATAATGATAACAAATTTTCTATTCTTGCCCGTGGCCGTACTTCTTTTCATCTTTCCACCCTTAAAGCCACGTACATCAAACATCCAAACCAAATTTATGCAAACAAAAGGAATTTGTTTATGGTCTAAAAATTACACATTAGTTTCCGCTCCTTCTATTGGTCGCTTCTTTTACCAATCACGATATAGCTTTTTCCCTTTTTTCTGTTTCGTCAACTGTGTCTCTATATAAGTGACTCACTTCACCTTTTCACTCTATTTCTGACTGATTCTCTTGAAAAGTGTCAGACAAAAAGTTTCGAGAATGAATACTCTACTTTCTGGAATGATTTTATCGAAGTTTAAACAACGTAGCTGTCGTGAGATTTGAACGCATGATCATGATCATCGTTGCTCCAACTCGCTGGACCACGTTGCAGTCCCGGAAAAAATTTGCAGCTTTTGTGACATTTTCAAAGGAAAAAAATTGGTTATATCTTTGTTTATGCTTTTCTGCTCAGCTGTAATATGTCAGACGGCGCGGACACTTTCGATCGTATCCATCTAATTTTTGATATACTGAACAGTAATGATAAATGCAGTTTTATTAAACATACTTCACACAACATAAAACGCTGTAGCTTTTTGTCACTTTATGGACTTCATTGGGGAATATCTTGAACACAAATAATCTAAAAATAATAAGGTTTGTAATATTGATAGTGCAGCAAGACCAGTGTGACAAATTGTAACGTTTTAACACTTCACATCTTTGTTGAAAACGTCCAAAAGCGCTTTTGCTTCATGTAAACAGCCGAGTTTAGTTTTAAGAAAGGCATAGACTTGTGGTTCCCAACCAGAGAGGCCGACCTCTGTAGGGGAAGTTAAGTCAGGTTTTAGAAGAGGTGGGCAAAGTGTGAAAGTCGATCTTCGAATTGGTGTCAGGACAAAAGCTGGAAAATTGCCGCTTTCAAAAAGTTGATGTCTTACAAAAAAGGTTGTCAAGTTTGTTTTGAGGCGAATATGGTAAATGTAGGAAGGTAAAGAATAGCTTCAATCAAGGCGGTGGAGGCAGTGTGTTAAAAACGTTGGGAACCGCTGCCCTAGACGATTGATAGCAACACTTCCATTATCAAACCCCTTAAACCTTCCTGAGAAGTAGGGCTACCATTTCGGAGTACATGTTTTCCATTTGCAAGAAAAAATAATTGTCCTCGGAAGACATTAAAAAACGTCCAATTGTCCTCCATTTTGAAAATAATTATATACAGTATTTCAAAATAAAACCCATAAAATGTTGACCGAGGTAAGCAAAAACTTGCTGTCAAAAAGTTATCTTAAAAAAGTTTTTATGCCGAGAAAGTGAAAAAACGAGACGGCGTGACCAAGTATGGCAAGGAAATCACTTTCGCATGATTGATCTTCAAAAAAATGTGCTTTAGTTGACAAGCAAACGAAAAAGCGTCGGAATTACGAACCAAAAACGTTGCCCTCAACTATATGTGAAAAGTATGTTGGTTCTGTTAGAAGAAAAAGCCCGACTGTCCACATTAAGCAAAGCCGCTTTTTCACGTTTTGATACAGAGACGAAATGTAAACACTTTAGAATTTGTCAAACTGGTCTTGTTGCCCTATCATTATTAACAAACGTATTGTTTTCAAATTATTTGTGTTTAAGTTAGTTTTTCGTCCTGATTAAGTAGTCCTGGGAAGTGAACGACTAACTTCGGCGTTTTATGCTCTGTCATATGTGCTTAACTAGCCGACGTCGCCCGGCAGGGGCCCTCCATCAGTAATGTCAAGGTGTAGGATTTCGGTTCACCCTTCGTGATCTTGTGTACGCAGTAGCGAAAAGTTAATGAATTTTATGCACTTTCACAATTCCTGCACTCGAAATCGTGATCATCATATTCTCTTAATCATGACTGACAATGCTCAAAAAAATTTTGCCACAAATTATCATTAATACTTGTGAGGGAGAAAGGATCGAAGCACAGTCAAAACTGATGGTAGTGGCGAAATGGTGGTTGCTTCCACAATTACAGAAATAAACTCTTTAGTGGTAAGCCTATTTTGCGATATGGTGCTGCCGCTTTCCTGTTTATATTTGTGGCATTAAGTTCTTTTGGTTGAGCTATTTGTCTTGTTTCCGGCGCAGCGACAAAAGCGGCTATGGCTTCCCGAAAATCATTCACCATATTTCAGTAGGCGCACATCAGGCCAAGTTATTTTCAAACAAATGTTCTCTTTAAATTCAGTTTTACAAATTGTTGAGATTATGGTTTTATGATGATTTTTTCTTAAACTTGAGATTTTATTACAATGCTGCATAGTATAGACATAAATATCTTATCAGGCAGCACATCAGCAAAAGAAAAACGTCCTTGCTGTATAGTATATGCGACGCAGTCACCCGCAGAGCCGCCATCAGTAACGTCGGGATTGAAAGTATCGGTTCAGCCGGCCAAGCCGGCTTCACCTATCCGGCTCTTGTGTGAGCAGTAGCGAAAAGTCGATGAATTTTATGCACTTTTACAATTCTTCTACACGAAATTGTGATCATCATATTCTCTTAATCATGATTGGCAATGCTCACAAAGAATCTTGCCACAAATTATTATCGTTAATACTTGTGAGGGAGCAGGGATTGTACATAATCAAAACTAATTGTAGTGGCGAAATGGTGGTCGCTTTCACAATTAAAGAAAAAAACTATTTAATGGAAAGCCTATATTTCCAATTGGTGCTACCGCTTTCCTGTTTATATTTGTGGTATTAAGTTCCTAATTTGGCTGCACTATTGGTCTTGCTTCCGGCATAGCGACAAAACAGGCTATTCTCTCTATATTCAGTTTTACAAATTGTTATGGTTAACCTTTTATGTTGATTTTTTCTTAAACTTTGGATTTTATTACAATGATGTAGAGTAAAGACATAAATGATATAAATACCATAACAGGCAGCAAATCAGCCTAAGAAAAAATCCTTGCTTTATAGTATATATGACGGCATCACCCGCAGAGATTCATCAGTAACGTCGGGATTGAGATTGTCGGTTCATCCGGCCGAGCCGGCTTTACCTATCAGGTTCTTGTATGAAGAGTTACCAAAAGTTTATGTGTTTTCTGCACATAAGATGTTTATGACTTTTTGTGCTCCTTTTCCTAATAGAATATCTTATTTCAAGATCCTGGCTATGCCTTATATTTATGTGATCTGTTCATTGCTGACACGAACCCAAGGGAGCTTTGCGTTTCCCGTAGTTTGGAAGTAGGGATTACATTTCTGATATTAAGCTATTCTGAAGCAAAACGAACAAAAATATCTTTCGTGTGGTGCGATTTCACACAGTGACGCTATTTTCTTTTGATTTCCTTTTACACTTTCTCAAGTTCTCTCTGGTTACGCATTATGTAGCATATTCTTTTCTTCCTGCTTGACATGCCCTGGAAAGTTAAAAGAGTCCTTGCATTTCCTCACATGTTTAGTTTGATCCCGGTAGCTCTATAAAGCAAAATACCCATAATATCTTCCATGTGGTGCGATTTAACACAGTGACGTTAATTTTGATTTCGCCTCAAACTTTTTTAAGTCCTGCTGGCTACGCATTATGATTCATATTCGTTTTTCCTTGCTTAGGTTTGCTCATAGAAGTTAAATAAGTTCTTGCTTTTCCCAAATTTTCAGGTTTGATTCCGGTAGCTCTATAAAGCTATTATCAAGCAAAAAAGAAAAAACATGCTGCTCCTAAGTATGGTGAGATTTTAACCCGGCAAGCCATATCATCACCCGTGCCGATTTAAAACGTCTCAATTAATGCAGCTGCGCCAGCTTAACCGTACAAACATGTGTTAGAGCCACAACGAAATGCTTTAGTAAGTATAAGCCGTAGCTCCTGTACATATAATGGTAATCATGTTGGTTTATTAATGAAGACTGGAAGCATTCAAAAAGAACGATGACACAAACTACCATTCGTAATTTTCAAAAGTGTAAGGCGAGGGGGAGATGAAACGTAGTCAAAATTGATGGCGTCGCCCAAATGGTGGTCGTTTTGACTCATAAAGAAATAAGCTATTTAGTGGTAGGCCTATTTGACGATTTGGTGGGCCCGCTTTCGTATTAATATTGGTGACATTAAGATTTTTGCCTGCGCTGTTTGCTTTAATTCGGCTGTAGCATGAAAAGGAGTCCTGCCTTTCCTTTAAGTCATACAAGCTATTGCAGTAGGCGCCTATCAAGCTCTTTGCGAACAAAAACATTTCCTCTTAATCCAGTGTTACAGATTGATGCTATTATTGTTTAATTTTGATCTTTTCTTCAATTTGGGATTTTATTTCATTTAACTTTTGCCCCTAATTCAGACCTCCCTACTTTTAAATGAAGATTGGTGTTTTATACCGATAGGTCTGTCCTTGCAATTACAAATATCAGTTATGGGTTTTAGCATTTATGTTTGCTATCAAAATGATAGTAGATAATTTTGCTGCCTGCTGCTGTTTCCAGTAAATAGTGGTAAGCATTGAGATGTCATTTAACATTATGGCCTCACAATGCGTTTTGAGCCATTATTATTAGAATTGCTACTTACCACTTTGTCGTCACTGTAGGCGAATTAATATGAACTAACGTCTCTGACTGCGTGCATGTTCCTTGGCCCTAGCATAAACGCCGCCATGCAAAGAGCGAACTAACCCGAAATAAAGCACTCACAGTTCAGTTACAGCTGTAGCGAGAGCCCTCATCAATAATGTCGAGGTTAAGAACGTCAAATCAGCTGGCTGCTGCGACAGCCTCGCCCAATTGCAAAGGAAATTGCTTCAGCATTTAGATCATATATAGCTCGACCCCTACATTTTGTTGCAAACGATAAGAAAGGACCATTTTTACCCCATCGTCTTTTTCTTGAGTGATCACCAAGCGTTTTGCTTATGTTAGAGGCTACATATTAAAATTTGGAGTAGGCTACGTATTAAAATTTGTAGACTTCATTTTTCGATGAGTCTTGAATAATTTGATTGATAATGCCAGAGATTCATGCTATCGAGAAAGAATAGCCAAATGTCCCACTAAAATTTTGTGTGTTTCTAACCGGTAGACTACATTTCATAAACATTTGGAGACTTCAGTTTTTGATGGATCTATTTTAAAACATCGACAGACAATGCAAAAGAACCACGCTTGTGAGGAAAAGTAGTCAAAATGTACCAAAGAACAAACTTCGTTTAACAATCGCAAGTTTGTTAGCTCTAGTAGGATAATTGTACAACTAAAAATGAAACATCATGTAGGGCAACCAAGTTTTGATCAGCAATTATAAACTAATCCTTAGCCTCAAGTAATTGGAGTTACATATTGCTGGAAAGCAAATTTTCTAAGCTTTCAAAGGACAGTAATTGTTATTACTTTATTATAACGTTTTTTTGTACTAAAGGCACCTGTTTTTACTGAGCTCACCACTTTTGAGAGGGTAAAAAGTTACAGCACAGGTCTTAAAGTTCAGTTTTTTCAGTGTAAAAACTGATATTAATTGTACTTATTATACACGATCGGAATCGCTCTGAAATAACCTTTAATTTATTGAAAAAAGTTTGAAAGTCAGTTGAGAAATGAGGTCACAAATTAGTTTTTAAATAAACTAATTTTGCAAAAAGGTTGCAATTTTTGAAAACATCTTGCTGTTGTGATCTGCGGTAGCAAAAGTTTGTGTTGATTGTACGAGACATATTATGGCGTCATAGAGCCAGTTTAAGCGTGCAAGCGAAATAGAGAAGAAAAAATGCTTAGATAGCTTGAAGTGCTTAAATAAATAATTGCTCGTAGCATAATCAAATACACAATAATTGTTGTAAAGTTGTTTTTATCAAAAGCAGCTTATTAATATCTCCTAAAAGAACGTTTAGTCGCGTTTGTGCAATGACTACTTTTTGAGAAAGAACAAAAAACAGGTTGTTCAATGAATCGTTGATTGTGACGTCATTTTAAACCCCAAACAAATGAAAGTTTTTGAAATGTGGTAAGTCGGAAGCTGGTTTTTGTTTGAGCAAAAAACGGTTGTTCTCTGTCAAGTAGTGCAAATTCTAAAAAATTATTTTTGATTATGACGTCACCAATACCCTTATGACACTCACCACGGGATGGTAATCAATCGTGCCAAGTCTGATGCTTGTACCTATAGCAGTTTCAGAGGAGTTAAAACAGACACACAGACAGACAGAATTGCGCTTTATATATTAGATGAAATTTGTTTATAATTGCCATATGGTTTATCAAACTAATGAAGAAAAATTTCCCTTTGTAAAATCTACTACGCATTTATGAATACAAGGCAGAGTGTTTTCTGTACGACGTTGGATGTGCATAGAGAAAACCACTGAGGGTACGAACACATTATATGACCCGATTAATCAATGCTTCGGGGTGAGCATCATATGGGGTAAGTGACGTCATGACATCACAATAAGATAAATTTTTTTTTATAGGCTTTTCTTGACGGAGAAAAACATTTTCGGGGCTCCGACAAAAGCCAACATGCGACTCGATAACTTGCGAAAAGCTGTATTTTTGGGTAGGTAAGGTGACGTCATGAACGTTTGATTCTAAGTTATTTTTTTCTCAAAAAATATTGACGGAGAAACTCAATTTTAAGTTTTTGCGAAAGATATTAGAAAGCTGCTTTTGAAAAAACATCACAATATTTTGAGTTATTGTGGCGACGCAACAAGCGTTTTTCCTTCAGCCTACTTCTTTTTTCTTGAACGCTTTTATTTAAAACTTTGTTTCGTCGTAATGCGTGATGACGTCATACTGTTGTCTGGTACAATATTAGCAAACACGATCGAGTATTTCAATTATTATCATGAAAGCAGGAATGTGCTATTTGTAGTAAAGAAGGCTAGAGACTCGGGAAATTTTTATAGAAAACAGACAATATAATTGTCGTGCTGAATTCGAGGCATAAACTACAATTACAAAGGGAAGCAGAAATAGAATTTGATCAAGATTGTGGGATTTATCAATCAGTGTACTTATTGAGCGGGTATGGCCAGCTTAGATTTTGGTAGAAGTGCATTGGGATCCAAAGACACGAAACCAAAACAAATTTGCGGAAAAAGCAAAGTTTACCAGCAAATTTTCATACTCTAAATAGGCAATTTAAAAGGCTAATGAAACAACTTTGGCTGCAATTAATAACTAATTTAACTAGATCTACCGGGGTTAGGGCTAAAAAGTTGAGAGGAGGCATGGACCTATCTTCTTGCACTGACTATGCCTGTGCAGGAAATAAGGCACATACGGCATTGCCAGAGACCTGAGAAAGTTTGAGGGGAAAACAATACCTGTGCGCGAAATTGCTCTTTATTCGAGGAAACACTGGTGATACTTTACCTAAAAAGGTGTATTAAATTTCCCGAATTGTGGGCTGAAAATTAGGACGTAAGCATAACCTTTTTTACCCCCCTTGGCTAGACTATGCGCACTTCCGTGCTTATGCATAAGCATAGGGTGAAAGAGGCTACGAATTTTTAAGCGGGACCCATTTCGCTCCTCCGTTTACGCTTAAGCAGGACACAGGTCGCACGTAGATGCACCCAGGTGGTTGAAAAAGCTTAAAGATAAATCAAAAGCAAATTATGCCTCTGTGTGAAATCGCTCTGCATATAGGGAAACATATTTGCCATTTTACTTAAGAATAACTCAAGCAGGTTTATAGATCTATCGGGGTCGGGGCTAAAAACTTCGAAAGAGACACGGCTTTTTTTGTCAGCCTTACTTCGTCTTATGCAGGGAAAGGGGCGCATATGGCCTAGCCAGTGACTTTGAAAAGTTTGTGGACAACTTTCCTGTGTATAATTTCAACATAAACTTGCTCGAAAATCACTTAATAAGTATACTGGGGTCAGGACTAAAAGTTTGACAGAGACATGGTTTGGTTGCTCCCCTGGTGACATCTATGTAGCGAACACAGCACGTAAGGCGTAGCAAGGGTCTTAAAAGTCATGGTTATAAACACGAAACATTCTCTTTTGTATTTGCGAAAACAATGACTGTTTCGGTACTTCTCTACTTTCATTTTAATTTCAAAGAAGAGAAATAGGGGCGATGCTTAATCTCCCGCAGTATTTTTGACTCGACCCTTTTCAAAGTACTCTTACCGCTGGCCATGTCAAAATGTCGAAAAATCATGTCAGAGAATCATCAACATTTCATTACTATTCTTACAACTGCTCCTTGCTTGGACCCCAACATCCTGCTGAACCAATGCTCTTATCCCCGAAGTCATTGATCGCGCCCCTACAGGCGGCGTTAAACACTTTCGCTCGCTTTCAACATCTTTTCACTTTGTTGCGTTTCCTTTATCCTGAATTTACATTCCTTTATCCTGAATTTACTGTTGTTAATTATTTGTTAAACATTGGCTTGGCAATGTCGAAATATAAAATAACTGAGATGTTAAAAGATGAGATGATCATATGATTTCCAGATCGAACGTGTTCAAAATCCATTGTTGTACAAGCAATACCAGATCCGCAAGAACGAGGTGGAAAGACGAATGCGGAGTAAGGAGCCTGTGGACAGAGAATTGTTTCATGGAACTGATGGTGATGCCGAAAGCATTTGTTCCGAGGGTTTCGACAAGAATTTTGCTGGAAAAAACGGTAAAAAATAAAGTGCGGCTTGGTTGTACTTTGCAGTTATTTTACTTCTTGTAAATATGACTTGCAGCTTAATAGTTATGATGCTCAATAGCTTTGCTACAATAGGTATAATGCATCGAAGCAGTTATTGAAAAAGCTTTCTAAGAAAGATTTTTTGTGTTTGGACTAAATTGTGAAGTTTATTTGAATCTTATAAGGAATTCCTTCCTACTTTATTAGAATACTGTTTGTTCGCTGGTCTTTTTTGTAAATTATTGGCAGGTTGTAGAAAAGATGTGAAATCAGGCAGATTCAACACCCTGCGAAGCCGATCACGTAGTAGAAACTTGATATACAGGCTATGATGAAGCGGCAGCTCGTATTGAACCCGTCTCGAATGCATGCCGCCATGGCGAACTGCTGTTTGTGAGTCGCTGCCCTGGTGGCTTTGTAGAAGCATGTTGAGTGCACTATTTTAGCCATTATCGCGAATTATTTGCATGGTTTGGGGTCACTTATGCTTACCATGCAGCAGTGCGAACGGCTTAAAAAGATTTCGGTGGGAATGAATTCCACATCCTGATTACGAAACTGATTCTCAGATGCATATTATGTATGGTTATATGTTTCAGCGACCGTCTATGGACGTGGTTGTTACTTTGCTGTGAAGTCGAGTTACTCGGTTAATTATACTGGAAGCCACTCTGCTGGAATCAGAACGATGTTTTTGGCTCGCGTTATCACTGGCGACTACAGCAAGGGGCATCACTCTTTGCGAGCGACCCCAGACATGACCCATTCTGGTGATGCTGCTCGAAAATATGACAGTGTAGTAGATGACGAGGCGAATCCGTCCATGTTTATTGTATTTAAAGACTCAAGTGCGTACCCGTCTTATTTAATTTCATTTTATTAGTTTTAAAGTACTAAGGTGCAGTTGTGAGATCATGGGTTTTAATTCAATCGTGTTTTCTACGTTGTTATGTTCTTGGCAAAGGCACTTAACGATAGTTTTCGTTGCTTGGCTGCCTTACTTTGCTTCATTTTGGATTGCTTGTGGTACAAATACACTTTGCCAGCAGTAGCAGCTGATCCGAAGAAGGTCTGAACACAGCTATTATTGATTACCAAAGGCAGATGCTAGAAATATTTTGTTGCTGTTGTGGTTTCAAATTATTTTTCGAAAGGGGCATGACGAGAGACCATGGCTCTAGGTATATGTAATAATCCGAACAACAACTATGTTATGAGGAAAAAATACGTAACATTTTTATATGCAAAGAACTCAAGCTGTAACCTCGTGAATTATTATCACCTGCTATTTATGATTTCAATTGTTGTATTCTCTCTGTCGTACTATCTATTGCTGTACTGAATCTCCCTTTTTACTACATTTGATATCTTTTGTGTGTTATTTGTCTTGATGGAAAATAAAGAAAAAGATAAGTGAGTTTGGTTATTTTACTAAAAAACATTATTCATCCTATTCAAATATAATGGTTCTCAGTGTTTTCTTTAACCGTATAGTCAGTTATAGCCTAGTTACACCATCTGCTTGTTTTGCGATATGCCTTGTATTTTTATGAATGATTACTAATTATTCATATCATATATTAATGCATTACAAGAATCTATAATTGAAAAACATACATACATTTAGGTTGAAAAATACACCAATCGTCGAATGATGGTCATGGCTTATAGGTGTAGAGTGTCACTTAACCGAAGCCAGCTATCAATACGTGGCCACTCTAATTGATTCAAAAAGTAAAATTAGTTACGTCAGCGGCCAAGATGGCGGATCAGTTAAAGCGCTGAATTCTTATGACATGCTCTGTACCTATAAGCTGTCGTATTCTTTAAGTGGTTGATGTAGGTGTGGGTTCGAATCTCACTCTCAAGAGTTTTTTTATCATGGTGAGAGTTGTACAACCTAGATCCATTTATCAATTCTCATAGTACGTTGCTTTATTAGAACATGGCTAAAAAAGATTTCAATATACGAAACAGAAAATGTTTTCCCAGTGTAATAAGTGTGTTTAAGTTTTTTACTTTTGTAGTTGCTACTCTGTCATTTTATCACATTTACTTTAACTTTTATTTTCCATGTTCCTTCTTTTCATTGCTTGATAGTTGGGCTCAGGGGGGCGCGGCCTGCATCCTTCGATGTCAATTGGTCGCTGCCCTCGTGTGGACCCCTAAAAAAGGTCTTCATTTTGGATAGTATTCCGGCCTTCAGTTAAATTGATTTGAGTGAATTTAGCTTGTCGCTGCAAAAGACTGCACAGCGCTTATCTCTGCCCTAGCTAGCTTTGTGTTGATATATTTTGTTTTAAGGATTTTGCTGTTGAAACGGTGCAATGGAAAAAATTACTGCTAGATATCGCGGCTAATTGTGTAGTTATTTAGTTGTTCTTGATTTACGTGAAGTGGTGTGCTCTTGGCAGCACTATGCTGAAAGTCAGCTTTAAATGCGTTTTATAGGCCGGTTGAACTGATCGGTCGACATGCTAACTACAGTACTACTCGCGTTTTTATTGGTTCTTGCAGATTTCCTCTCGTTTTGCACATTCATGTTTGGTTTTACGACGCTGTTTTCGATCTTCTACAAAAGCAATTTATTTTTAAAATGTAATTTGCCTGATGCGACCAATTTTGTCATTGCACACATGTGAAGAACAAACAGTCTTTTGACCTACCGGTTTTCACAGTATAGATATCAGTATGTGCAGTGTAAATTTAAAATCTCTAGTCAAAACCATAGAACTGTGGAAGAGAATGGCTGATCTGCAAGTGAAAAAAATCTACTCTTTCCAATTCCTTTTCAAATGTCAATACAGGTGAATGATTTTTAAACCTAAGCTATTAGTACTGTCAACTGCTCAATTTACGCGTTACTTTGCCGCAGATCACCTGCGTGCTATACGCTCCTTTGCTTTCTTGTTTTTCAAAAAGAAACATTTTGCAAAGGGGAGCTCGGTGTTGCTAAACCTTTGATTTATTTCATGGCTTGACTTATGGTTACCACGTCAGTTATAAAGTCGGCCTTTGTGTGGGTGTTTTAAAGAAAATAATGGCATATCAGATTCAGTGGATAGGATCAAGGACTAAAACAGTGCTTTCCAACTTTTTGTTGCCCTAGATCTTTTTAAAGATTTGGCTGACACGCTGTGAAAGATATTTTTCTTGGAAAATAAACTTTTCACAATCGATTGTTCTGCTGTATTTTCAAAACAAAATTAAAAACTTTTTTAAAAATAAACTTTCAAAATCTTTGGAGAATTTCCGGTTGGGAACAACTGGATTGCAACATATGCTAATGCAATATTTTTCTAAATAAAAAGTCGTATGTTGTGGTGCTTTGTTGAAGGATGGAATACGATATTTTACGTAATACGCGTGTGTTGTGATACTGTTGGTAGCAGTTTGTTTTTATTCGATTTTGCCCCCTTTACGAGGTTGGCCGGATTCACCCCATTTTTTCTGTGGTCAGATGCACTCCATCTTGTTAATTGCTCGATTCAGGGCATCCTCCGTCTTCAAACTAATCTTCTTTTTGTCTTTTCCACTTGCTCCTTCCAGATCTTTTTGCTTAGTTCTTGCTTGCTTCTTTTTGTCTAGAACTTTCCGACCGCACATGGCTCTTACAATAGCTCGCTTCTTTATGCCACAACCACTCTACTTTTCATCTCAAACGGAAACCTATTTCTAAATAACAGCTCTTTACATTCCCTGAATTTTGCCAAACCAATTCTTACTCTTGCTGTGACTGTAACTTCACAGCTACCACTAGTATTTAGCTGTCTCTGAAACAACAAAATCCATTCACTGCTTCCACTTCTCGATCGAATTCACCATTCTCGTACATCTCGAAAAAACAAAACGCATTACCAACCTAGCCATAACTCTGTTTTGTTGTTGTTGGTTACCCGACCCCTTCCGAGGGATCGGGGTACGGCGGAAGACCCTGGAGCCCCAGAAGCCGGGCAACTCCCCAGGGTCTGGACCAGAGGTCGTACAGAGACAGAGAGTCGCCAAAGAGTGAGCAGCGCAAAGGGTCCGTAGCTGGACAGTGCAGAATGAGATGAGAGGTGTCCACAGGCGCTGCAGGAAGGATTCTCGATTCTGCCAATCCTATAGAGATAAGAACCTAAAAAAAGGCTGTGTTCGTTGCAGCGAAGACGAAAGAGGACACAGCGAGCATGACGAGGGAGCACAAGTTCCTCGGTGGAAATCGAGGAAACCTCTGTGTCAAAGAATTTCGATGAGACAGTACGCCTCCAGTCCGAGAAAAGACGAGAGTGGATACGAGAGATTGCAAAGAGCGCAAGTAGCGCTCCCCTTCTGGCCAGCTTATCAGCCGCGTCGTTCCCCGGGAAAAACTAGTGTCTGGGGATCCATTGTAGCCTAATAGAACAGGAGGAGTAAAGAAGACAGTTCCTGCCAGATCTACCACAGAGTTTGATATAAAAGAAAAGATGGAGGAGAGGACAGAACGAGAGTCAGATAATAGGAGAAGAAATGCAGACTTGTTAGTGCTGCCGAGACCAGCAAAGAGCGTGCAGAATGGCGTAGACTTCAGCAGAAAAACTTGAACATACTGGGCCTGCCAAAAACGCGAGTAGCCTCAGTGCCACAGGGAGAGCGGTTGGCAAGTGCGCCGAAGCCGCTTTTGCCAAAAAGAAAAGGAACAGAGCCGTCTATCCAGTACCAGATCATGAGGGGGGAGAGAGTCAAGGTGGGCGAGAGCCGCACCTTGGCGAGAGAGAGGAGGATCAGAGCGAGAGCATGGAGTGGAAAGAGTGGACTCTACCGTGAACGAGGGCAGATTTCAAGGAGGAAAGGGAGGGCAAGCAAGAGCCTCCCTAGGAGATGTAGAAGGAAGCATGAGCGGGTGAGTGGACGCAAAAGCTCTCCAGGACGATCTGCAGAGCCTTGGTTTGACTCCAAGTCTGGCCAAACCTGAAAAGGAAAGGAGGTTGGGATACGAAGAGCCCGCTCATAAGATAAAAGGGTGAAATGAGTTAGGGTGACTCGTACGGGAGGTAGAGAAGCCTCGGAGAAAGGCAGAGGGATAGGGGAGGACGACAGGCAGCCGGTGATGGCGCGACTGGCCGCTCGGTGGAGGCGTTCCAATTTGGTGATATTGGTAGCGCTTAGGAAAGGAAGCCATCCGGGTGAAGCGTAAGTCAGAAGGGGCCGAAGAAAAAATTTGTACAGAAGAGAGAGGGACTCCTTAGAGGGGCTCCATGAGGAAGCAGAGATACAGCGTAAGGTCTTGAGACGTGGGAAAAACTTGGCCTTCAGCGAAGATACATGTTTAGAAAAGGAAAGAATGCGGTCGAAGGTGACGCCAAGAAAAGTTGGAGTGAGATTGAAACGGAGGCGGGAGCCGAGTAAAAGGTTGGGCTGGAGGTTAGCTTAGTGGGGATCCACCGAGAGGAAGGAGGCCTCACATTTGCTCGGATTGAGAGGAAGACACCAGTGTTCAGACCAGCGCTCTAATCAAAACAGAGTTTTTTGTGTGGCCTCCACCGCAGTGGAGACCGAGGAGGAGGAGGACCAAATGGCCAGATCGTCAGCGTACAGAGAGCAGCTGACGGAAGAAGGCAGAGAGGCCGGAAGATCATTGACGAAAAAAGAATAAAACGGGGCCAAGAATGGATCCTTGCAGAACACCTCGACGGACTTGAAAAGGAGCGGCTTTTGTGATTTTGATAAAACACGCAAGCGCACCTGTCAGAAAAGGAAAGATTGAGTCCAACGAGCAAAGCAAGGAGGGAGACCAGCCGAAATGAGTCTATGGAAAAGGGTGGGATGCCAGACAAAGTCAAAAGCATCGGAGAGCCCGGTCTGGGTTTGTTAAACCCATCCGAAATGGTCTGAGAAAGGTACAAAATCTGATCTAGAGTAGATCGTCCAGGACGGAAACCAGCCTGACGGGGAGAGAGAATGGAATTAGATTCCAGAAAGAAGAGTAGACCGGATAGAATGATGCGCTCAAACAGCTTTGATACACAGGAGGTGAGAGAGATAGGCCGGAAGGAAGCAGGAGAGTCGAGAGGCTTTCCCATCTTGTGGATGGGAATAATAATAGATGCCTTGCACATGGAAGGAAAGGAATGCAAAGTCCAGGAGAGATTGCAGATGTGAAGAAGAAAATCCATACCAGAGCGAGGAAGATGCTTTATCATGGCATAGGCAACTTTGTCTGGGCCAGTGGCAGTGAATGAGAAAAGGTTGAAGGAAGCCGCAAGAAGTTCAGCGGGAGAGAAAGCAGAGCAAAAGGACGAGTGAGACTCCTCCGGGCACGTGGCTCGGTGGAGCTCAGTGAGATAGCCTCTGGCTCTGCTACGCAGCGTCTTTGGCTGAGAAACGGAGAAGTGAGATCTCAGGTAAGCGGCGTAAACTGAAGCCGATTTCCTGGGAAAAGAACAGTTGGGGGAATTAGGAGAGGAGGAAGGTGAGCCAGCGATAGAGCGAAGAAAAGAGTATACAGATTTAGGGTTAGACTTAGGTGAAAGAGAAGAGCAAGTCGTCTGCCATGCCTCAGCCTTGGCCTTGGCGATGACTGAAGCGGCGCGTCGAGAAGCGGAGATATAAGCCTGGCGATCTTCATCACTTCTGTGAGCGGCAGCAAAAGCCTTGCGTCTTTCACTAACCGCTTGTTCCACCTCAGCAGACCACCAGGCTTTAGAATGGCGTTTGATGCGGCCGAAAGGAATGGAAGATTTGGCCTTATTCAGTACCAGAGAGGTAAAGAGAGAGGCAGCAGAGGAAATAGACTAGTATTCCTCTGCAGAAGGACAGTGGGAGTCAAAGTAGAAGGCAAAGTCATCCCAGCGAGCTTTCTGAAAGTTGAAGGAAGGGGGACGCTCGTTGGAGCGAAAGATAGGAGAGAGAGGGGTAGGTGGTCAGAATTCAGATCCTGAAGCACTTCCTAGGAGCAAGAAAAGACAAGAGAGGAGGGAGCAAAGGAGATGTCAGGGGAGGAGCGACTGCCAGTGGAGCGATGTAGAAGGATGGGTGTTTCAGGCTCATTGAGGAAAGGGAGCTCAGAGGAAATGACCCAGTCGAATACTTCCTCCCCGCGGGGTCAGAAGTACCTCTTGAGTCCCAGAGGGGGCGTACACATTAAGAAATGACACCGAGGAGGAGTTGTTAAGAGAGATGTTGACCCCTACATAGGGATCGAGCGAAGAGAGAGAGGAGGTAGAAAGTTCAGAAAAGGTTAAGCCCTGCCTGACGAAAATGAAGACACCGCAGCTAGCGTGCGTGGCATCAGGAAAGAGAATGCCAGACCGAGAGTGGGTGCGATCAGAACGCAGAACAGAGAATCCAGGGATCCTGAAAAATGAAGATGAGTTAAGATTGGATTCCTGGATACAGATAAGGTCGACAGGATGGGATAAAAGAAAGTGAAGTAGTTTAGTGCTCCTGGCTAGAAGACCTCCAGCATTCCATTGAAAAACCCTGAGAAAGTCAGGGTAGAGAGGGGGCAGGAGGCGTAGGACAGTTAGGAACAAGGGACAGTGGTGAGGGGGCAGAGGGAAAAGATACAGAGTGAGCCAACCAGGATAAGAAGTTTGAAGAAGAGGGTGGGGCAGGAGTGCAGCATTGGCAGACGAAAGGCTAGATTGTACAGTGGAGGTATACATGTCGGAGGAGTCCGAGGAGAGAGTCACAGTGTTACGAGTGGGGACACAGCAGGGGGCAGCTCCAAGAGCGAGAACTGTCAAGAGTTCTGAATTTGGAGAGGGAAAGTTGTGAGCACCTTAAATGGACCCATTTGGAGAAGGTGCAGCATTGCATTGACTTGCCCCGCCAGGTCACATTTGCAGCGCACACAAAGCAAGGGAAAGATGGGGCCAGGGTTTGGATGAACGTTACCGACCGTTCATCAAGAAAAGAAGAAGAATAAGGAGACGAAGACGGGCAAGAGCAGGGCAGGAGAAAAGAAAAAGAGAAAACAGGCGACCGATTTTGAAGAAGCTGTGTGCTGCCCTTCTGCGGTCGTTCAGGGGGCAGCACGGCGAGAAAATAAAGGGGAGTGCCCGGGGTAACTGGGACCCTCGGGAAGTCGAACAGCAATTTCAACCCAAACGGGGTCGGGGACCACGCCACCACGTTGAGGCGGCTGTTGAATTGATGCAGTTTTTACCGGCGTTGTCATTATAGACTCTGGCAATATCGAAAGCTTTTGACTTCATGCTGTTACGACTCCTAGATTTCAATGCAAAATTGGTAGTAAAGGAAAATAATTATGAGGCATCGTGGTCGTGTAGGTTATAGTGCTGCTGAGCAGATATTGCATTGTCGTGTGTTCAATCCTTGCAATGGGGTTTTTCGGCAATTTTAAAGCTACGATTTGGGTGCATATGTAATACACCTTTGTCTTCAAAGAAGCCTGATATTGAAGTCAATCTTTATAATTAGCGATTTAGTCAATTTGCGACAACCACACTCAAAATGCAACGCAATTATTAAAATTGTAGCTAGCGACAAAAATATTAGACACAAAACGAATATATATCGGATAACTTCGATCATGAAAGATGCTACAAAAAGACAAAATATATGAATTTTTTGATGCAAGTCTTGGTATTTTTCACTGAGTGTAAATGAATATGGCATAACGCACAATGAACTATTGCGATGTAACAATGCAATTTTCAAATTAGTAGCCACATTTGTTAGCCATTGTTCACTCGAAAAGCGTAGTCTAGAGTATTTTTTGAATTTTTTTTCCAAAAAAGCGAGCAGTGATCAAGACTTACTCCAGCAAGCGCTTTTACAGTGTACAAAAGCCACGGTTAATGATAATAAATCAGCCAAGCCAGAAATGTCTTTCTAATAAAGTATCGTAAGTACTAAAAATAATTCCAGAGATACGAACAGTGCAGAATGTGGGGTATCAAGGCAGTATCTTAAAAGTAGGGGGGAAGGCAGACCCCTAAACTAGTAAAATCGTGCGCTTCATATTAAAACAGAAAATAAAATTTGCAAAAATAAATCACAAACAAATAAATTCAAAGACATTCTTTTTCATTTAATATTACCCCCTTAAATGGATTCAAAAACACCGCCTTGATGATAACAAAACAAAACAATTACGAGGCACAAAATCTATGCTGAATCGCCTACAAGTGGCTTTGAAAAAATGCAAAATAGTGAATTGTGAAATATAAATGTTAAAAAAGTCAAAAAGCAGGCACGACTGGAAAGAATATCTTACCTAAAAATCAACTTGTACACAATATGCTGAGAATGAAAACACTTGCTGCGTGGTTAAGCAGCATAGAATAAAGTTAGTAAGAACAAACATGCCTGTACTAAGGAGGGATAAGATAGGGCTCTTAATATATAAAACTTAATAAAAACACTCATTTGGCAACTTAAAATTTACTTTATTTGAAATTTGTTTACTTTTGTCCCCTCGCGCAATAGAATCCTTAGTATAGCCCACAACGCTTCTATGGCACTCTTTAATTTATAAACTCCCCAACATTTGCTAACCGCGTGCAAACCTGACATCGACTGACTCTTGTCCGTAAATTCCTTGACTTTAAAGTTTGGGGCACTGGAGCAGCAAACTGTTGGTCTAAGTCAATGGTTGAAAGCCAGAAGCTGTATTGGTTGTTGAAATAAAAGCAATGGCCTCGCGCACCGTTACACTCTATAAAGGGTGTGGCCCGAAAATCCTGAAGGCATGACCCAGGACTGGCTAGAGATTGGCCGCCACCTTCCGCTCCAGCGGCAGTATGCTGAAAAATTTTTAGGTTTTGCATTAACGATGTCAAAACCAACGTCTGTTGGTTATTCAAACTTCAGCCGCTGTACACGCAACAACTTGTTTTTAGACCTGTTTCGGAGTTACCGGTGTCAGTATTGCCAACTCAGCATTTTAACCATTAACACTGCAACCAAGCTAGGGAATTCCGTTGGTGTCCTTCTAACAGACACTACAAACCGAAAACCTAAGATTTCATTCAGCACTGCTAAACATTCATCTATCGGAGCTAAGATTAAACAAACTCTTACCATTGCAAAGCTGTATCCAAGCCACAAACTTCCCCAACCGTCCGGACATTTGGGAATTTCCGTGGTCTGGCTATGAACTGCCATAGCAACGGATTGGGATTCGCAAACGGAGCAGCGGCTGATGTGTTCCTTTACCTGAAAAATTCAAACATTACGAGGAAATATACGGAATGATTAAATAAACTGTACGCTGTGTAAAGATAAAACTCTCCAGTAATGTGCAAGGTGCGCAGTAGAAAACCAAAAACATATGGGTAGATCTCCCACAATAACTGTAGCAAGAGAATCCAAACTTTTAAGGCTTCATATTCAGAGCGGAAACTACAACTAACTATTGCTCCTAGGAATCATGATTTTGAGTTTTAATCGGACAAAACCTCAGTTGTACACTCACTGGAGGGGAAAGGCTCAAGGTGCAATCACGTTGGTGGCAAACATTTTGTTTTCTTACAGATCCCTCATACAGGCGAATGAATAACATTATAGAAACAATATTTTTGGATTGGTTTTGCCAGACAGCAGGTTTTAACCAGAAAAGACAAAGGGACAGAAAGTATGTCGAGATACACACAAGTGATATTAATTGCTTATTGTATGAAAACAAAACAACTTACCATTGACACATCCACGGGCATCATTGGAATAGGAGCCGTTGTGGATAGCCAGTAGGACTTATCATTCCGGTTTGCGTATCTACATAAGCCGCCGGTGTTGCAGTAGATGAATGGCATAGTGTTGAAGCGAGGTAAGCACGATCCGGCCTGCCCTGGAATGTATGAAATCGTTCACGTTTGTGCAGGACTGCAAAGATTAGAATGTAATTACATACCCAAATCTTGTCCGTGGGCTTTCTCGCTTCCTTCTATGTACAATAAGCTATATCCATCCCACAGTTTCTTCATTCCACTAGGACACGCCGGAATTTCCACTGTCTGGCTATGGCGAACAACCAACTGTCCAGGTGGCCTAACATGTCCAGATGGACCAGGAAGGCCTTCAAGTCCAGGAGCTCCATCGCGACCTAGAAAAAAATTTTATGTTGTTTGCAGAAACTATAGCAACGTAATTAATTCTGGTCTAGTTGTCGAAGGGTGGCGAGTTTGTTTTCGTTACAACTTATGTATTGCAGTGCCTTTGAGAGGCAGTATACGAAATTCTCCTCAGCTTGATTGCACAGAATTTGATAGAAATCCGCTGTGCTAGCAGTATTGGCAACTGGGAAGCAGATCTAAACACAAGGTGTTCTGCGAATAACTGAATTTCTGCACACCACAAATGGGCCACTGGCAATGGAATTGAAAACAAAAGTTTTGTAGGCGCCATATCATTTTTCAATGGAAATCAAACCTGCAGCTCCTTTGGGACCAGGGAATCCTTGAGGGCCTGTGTTCCCAGGCTGTCCCGGAGCTCCTGGGATTCCGTGTTCTCCGTCAAACCCACGATTACCAGATTCACCCTAAATTTACAATAATTTATTTCAGCCAGCTGAAGGCTTGCATTATCTATATCATCTTTTTTGGGGGTTAGCCAGGAGGAATTAGCTTATCGCTTCTGGGGCGTATAATTTAGTAATACTGGATAAGGCTTTCTATATTAATCGAAAAAATATTTTTGAGTTTTTCGAATTTTAAAATATAAAAATGTATGAGGAAAATAGAGCCTTTAGAAATTTCGAGAATGTTTGTTCAACTCGTTCCTTGGTTACATGCTCTTAATACAAACCTTAAAGCCGACCAACCCCGGGCGTCCACGACTTCCCTTTGGCCCCCTGGTCCCAGGCGTTCCAGGGGGTCCTCGGTCCCCTTTCATTCCTGGCATTGATTCCGCAGACTCAAGCGAACGACCAGGCGCTCCTTTTTCACCGTTTAAACCAGGCATACCGGGTAAGCCAGGCCGACCAGGCGGTCCATTGAGTCCCGACTGCCCCTTTTCTCCTATACGGCCAGGAATGCCAATGTATCCGGCTTCACCTTTAGCACCTGACAAAAAAAATCAATAAATTATAACACAATATTTCCAACTTAATAAAGATAAAGGTTATTTCAGCCCCCACGTTGATGTTCGACGTTGCTGAAGAGATAGCAATCACTAATCACCTGATGTGTCAGGTGTTGATTAGCAAGCATGTTTCACTTGAGTAGAAAAAACACCATGTAGAAAAAAACACCAAGCCAGAAGAAATATTCTGAACGAAAACGTTTAAACCTGTGAAAGCGGTAAATGCAGACGTAAATCTGGCTTTTTGTTGATTCGTCCGTCTCCATATCATACAAGAAAAAGAAAGCAACGTGATGAATTCGCATACTTTCTAAAGTAGTATTGCCTACATTGGTATAATCGCTTTTACATCGGTAGTAAATGCCTACAATGGCAGTAATGTAAGTGAAAATAAATTTGAAAAACTGTTAACCAAAGCTTGTTGTAACGTACCCACCAAAGTTGAGCTAAATGGAAATTTAAATAATTGCAATTAGTGTTGCCAGTGGTTACGCAATGGAAAGTTTTTCAAGCGGATGTTTTTTTCTAAAATAAGGTACTAACATCCTACCTTTCGGGCCCAATGATCCGTCTCTGCCAGAAATTCCAAATTTTCCAGGTGGTCCGGGGACACCAATGACACCCGGACTTCCAGGAGATCCAGGCATACCTTTACTACCCGGTAAACCTGGTTGGCCAGGCCGGCCGGGCACTCCATTGGCCCCAGCAGGACCTGAACAGTGAAAGGTGAAATTAATATCCGCAACACAAAAACAAAAGCAAGAGATTACACTAAAGATGGCTCCTAATCGGGTTTTATATTTTCCAAGAAAATCGTCAGCTATTATGCCACATCAACAAACCACGCTAGCAGTGATGCGCTTAAACATAGCCACTGGTGCGTGTCACCAAGAGCTCGCTGAGTGTATTTCTCAAAGTAGTGTCCAGAGTTTTTCAAGAATATTTTTGATGTGGTGGGGAAAATTGGTTTGGCGAAAACATCTCCAAATTACCAGTCAATTAATCAGATTTATTTTAGTCTGAACAAACGATAAACTCAACTACCAGTCATTTTCAGGAAAGCACCAAGCTTTGTCCCCAAGATTTGTTAGTAACGTTAGTTATAGCCGTGCTGATTATACGGTGTAATACGCTACAAGAAATTACAATAAAATTCATAAGGAAACAAAATTATAATCTACCTGGTGCACCAGGTTTTCCAGGGTTTCCTAGAGCTCCTGCGTCTCCTCTTAGCCCAGCTTCTCCGGGCAACCCGACTTCTCCTGGCATCCCTGGAAGTCCTTGAAATCCTCGTTTTCCTGAAAACATCAAACTGTAAAAAAAGAAAACGGAAACAAAATAAAAGCAAAATAGCTTCAACTGCAAATATAACTAGTTTTCATTTACTCTGCTGAAAAGTTGTCAGTGAAAAACCTGGATATGTTCTGCGCTGATACATCCTTGAGAAAGATACTTTTAAACGACTTTGTCTGTTCATTGGAATGTTTCTACTGGAAATAAGCTCTTTTTTAGGCTTGCTTAAAGAAATTTTTTGAGCGATCGCGTATCTGAGCTGCGGGCACATTTTGAGAAGCCATTTTGCTCTTCATGTAGATCCAAAAGATTATTCAATCCCAGATGGTTAGAGTACGTGACAAGTATGTGGTAGCGTTGTGCCAGCGACACTGAAAACACCGAGTCGTATTTAAGCACATGAAGAACTGTATAATTTGTTCCGCAACGAAGACTTAAGTACATCCAAACTCTCACGACAAAAAAGTACAAAAACGGTTGTAAATCACCTGGTATTCCCTGTCTACCTTGCAGTCCTTGCTCCCCAACAGGACCGGGAAATCCCTGATCTCCAACTGCTCCCTGTTCTCCTGCGATTAAAGTATTAAAAAACAAGAACAGCCAGCGAATATTGTTGTATCGAGGATAACACACAACTTGCTGTAGCCTATGCTACAAGTTCCAACTGAGTCAGCCTGCCTGGGTATATGCCTAGTTAATGGTTTTGTAAAAGTGGCCACTTCTTGTATCAACAAAATTAAGAATAGGATGTAACTCTTCTAAATCAATAAACTTCCAGCCTGTTTAAACAACGCTAGAATTGGGATTCAAAACCATGCCTAGGTTAGCTGTATACAATTCCAACAATTTTGTTAATCTTTACCTTTCAATCCCGGAGGTCCATCTGGTCCTGGAACATCAGACCGTCCTGGAAACCCTTTCTGACCCGGTGTTCCAGGAAAGCCTTCCAAGCCGCTGGGTCCAGGCAAACCAGTTGCCCCTGAAAAGGGAAAATTATTGCGAGTGCTGGCTAAATGATAACTCAGAATTTCAAACATTCAAAATTACAATAAACCATTTGAACTTTGACATGCTGTATCTAAGAGATTCACACTCCTCTAAAAATATTTAAACATCACTTAGCAAACTTAAAACTTCTTAAATTTTGTATTCCAGCAATGAACAAACCAATAATAAGCTCTTACGTAACTATTACCTTTGTCTCCCTTACGACCATCTCTTCCAGACAAACCAGCCGTACCTGGTTGCCCGTCTAGTCCTGGTGGTCCTATGTCTCCTTTGAAACCAGCAGAACCAGCGGGACCTATAAAACACCATTTCTTAACCATAACAATCAATTAAAACAACCACGATGACAAGTAGAATAAAAAACTATTCAAAATAACCAATAAATGTAACATAATGGCAATAACAATAAAAATAACATTATAATAATTAACACAACTTCATTTTAATCTCGAATCAATGCACTCAATGCCAATCCACTTTTAGTAAAAAAATATGCTTACAGCCACCATGCTGCAGCACATCATTATTCGAAGCGTTTCAACTTTATACTTGAACCACCATAAGTTAATTACGCAGGCTACGTCACACTGCATCTAACTTTGTTTCAGCCTATGCAGGCAGCAATACAATTAACTGATGATTCTCAAAGAAAAAATTTAATGCAACTGTTGCTGTCCTGCAAGTAATGAGAATACAAATGCAATGAACAAAAAATATAAAAACAAGTACAGAAAACTATTTTACCAAACCTAAAACGTAAAACTCCTCTACACTCCACCTGGCTGTCCTTGGCCTCCTCTTCTGCCTTTTTCTCCTTTAAGGCCAGTCGTCCCGTCTAAACCTGGCAGTCCATGCATCCCTGGTTTTCCTTTGCCGCCTTTCGGGCCGGGCTGTCCGTCCTGTCCATCCTCACCATCTGCACCAGGCTCACCAGGCGGACCAGGTTCACCAAGACCACCTTGTATCAGAGAAAAAATGAAATCAAGACTGAAATTGGGAAGGGAAAATTTGGGTAAAGTCTTATTTAACCGAAATGGCTCCTTCAAGTAGCTGATAATCTATTCAAAGATTTTTTATTTGTATACATTCCGCTTGAACGTAATCTCTGTTACATCCTAACACAAAACGATGTTTTAAGCCGTGAAGCTGATTCTCACTATTTATCAACAAAAAAGTAATGAAAGAAGCATTTATTCAGTTCCTATAAAAAGTTTACAGCTTTTCTTTTGCTTAAAACAATTACGACGTCACATTCTTTGTGCTATGAAAGCATAAATGACATGTGTGACGTCACAACTGTTTAAAACATAAACTAGGCCAAAGCTGGCCAACCTGTATCAATGTCTGTAACCGCGACTCGCAAACCGCATGCGGCTCTTTGGGCCTTTCAACGCGGCTTTTTTGACTCATGTTGCATTTCTGTACAGCAGGGTTTTTTTCGTCAAAATATTTCGGACATTTGTCCGAAAAGCCTTAAAAATTTCGGACATTTTAAATAAATTTCGGTCAGTCTTTACAAATAGTATTTCTTAGCTGCGCGACTAATAAACAAAACTAAATGTAAGCTAAAGTGACTTAACATGTCAAACATTGAAAACCTTAGGGCAGTTTACTTTAACAATACAATCGCCAACTGACGATCTCTTCAAAGTTGCAATCTCATTGTACTTGTCAAGAAATAAATCGCAAAATACGGTTTAATGAAAAGCAATCAAACAACAGCACTGGTAATTAAAATTAAATGCCCGACTTGACAATATCATATTTAAAGCACTGTTTTGTTTCGTTAGAAAACGTCAGGCTGCAGTGTACCACTCAAAGAGTTTATAGTAATCGGGATCTATTTAAAACCCTTACCTCTATGACCATAGCATGTGATCACCCTAACCGTATCATACATCGATTTATTGAGTTATAAAGGTAATCTACGCGCTTTATATGCATGTTCACGCGAATGACGCGATTATTTCACAAAGTAATAGTATTGTAAATAACAAAAGCCTCTCTCCCATAATTGGACGAGATCATCCCTGGACGCGTTTCGTCCTTTTGGACTCATCAACAGGGCGTGTCCCGTCATCACCAAAAGCCAAAACGCCATATTTGCAATAATATGTAATAATTACATAATAATAATTACATAGTGCTTTAAACCCCACATTTGCAATAATATGTAATAATTATGTAATTATTACGTATAATAATAATAATTACATAGTGCATAATAATAATTACATAGTGCTTTAAACCCCATATTTGCAATAATATGTAATAATTATTACATATTATTGCAAATATGGGGTTTTGGCTTTTGGTGATGACGGGACACGCCCTGCTGATGAGTCCAAAAGGACGAAACGCGTCCAGGGATGATCTCGTCCAATTATGGGAGAGAGGCTTTTGTTATTTACAATACTACTACTTTGTGAAATAACCACGTCATTCGCGTGAACATGCATATAAAGCGCGTAGATTACCTTTATAACTCAATAAATCGAAAACGTCAGGCTCTATCGATTATATAAGTATTTATTTCGTTGACTTCAGTCTCTGTGTTGACAGTGCCACTAACATTATAGTGAGAGCGGGTAGAACTTTGTAACCATAACGCGTATACTCTGTTATAATTAAATGTTTTGTATGAAGCAGCATTAAGTTTTAAGCGCATCAACTTGTCGGCAGTGGATGAAAGCAAGCGATTTCTTGTAGGAGTTCGCAATCTGGACAACAGACTGAAGCTGCGCTCGACTGTTGCATTTTCCGCATTGAACGTGAGTAGCACGTTTGCGAGTTGGGATAGCGTCGGCCAGTCTCTGTTACGCTTCGCCGCGATAGTTAATATTTTGCGCCAGTTGTCATCTGAATGGCGATTGATCATCACTTCGTAGGTGAAATTTCACCATTCGTCACAAGCACTCTCCCTATCCACGTTGTAAATGTCAGCCAATTTGCTCACGGTTTCATTTCCATAATCGATAACTTCTGCATTAACAGCTGGAAAATTTTCAGGTATAAAAACCTGGGCTTGTCCAAACACAGACTCATTGCTGTAATCAGGAAAGCGTTCGCTTAAATTGTTCACTATCTCTTTGACAAATTTTTCCAAAAGGAGTTTTATTGTGGTTGAATCTAAGTGATTGTTAGTCCTGGTCCGATAAGTTTCAACGTTGATTTTTTTTTCCTTTCAATCAGTTCATCCAGTTTCTTTCAAGTGGGCGATTTTCTTAGAGCTCCATCTTTTTAATGACTTCCTGCTATCTATCTATGATTTTTAGCCGCTGATAAGTTTTTTTAAAAGTTCAAGTTGCGGTAGTGCGATTATTATTTGCGATGCAGCGGGAGTCCAGTGATAAAAGAAGCAGTCGGAATGAAACTTCAAAAGAAATGTAGAGATCAATTACATATTTCCGCGATTGGATTTTTCTCAAAATACCGTGGCGCACTTCTCCTCACTGGCACTTTTAAAATTCAGCCATGCTGCCAAAAAGCTTCGGTCCGACAAGCGCGCAAGTTTTTTGGAAAGACTAAACGATTCATTTTGCCTGAAACCGATTGTCAATACAGTACATCCTCGATTATCCGGTCATGTTGGGCAACCTTTTTCCAAAATCTTGACCGGATAAGTATTTGGCTGGATAAGAAAAGACCTTAAGAAAAAAAGAACGAAAAAAACGAAGTTAGTATGAGAACAAGCTTAGCCACAAAACAATTTAAATGCTAAACGAAAGAGACATTTGGGTAAAGTTTAAAATCACATAGTTCAACAAAATAAGTTATTAAACAGTTTAACTTTCATCAGTACCATTGCTGAAAAACGAAAGGATCGGGCCAGTTACTGGGCAGCCTTTTTCGCGCTGCTGACGAAACCAAATGTAAAGCGCGCTATCTAATTTGTCAAAATCTCCATTTCTTATTGCTTTACAAGTTTTAACCGCGCCAGGTATTCCAAGCTCATTCTTTTCTGCTTTAAACTATGTTAACTTTTCTTCACTTCTTAAAATATCATTTAAAGTAGATTTCCCAATTTTGAATTGGTTCATTAATACAAATTTAGGTACGTTCTGCTTTGCCAATCTGCAAACTTTCAGTTTATCTTCTATTGTTAGCACAACTCGTTTTCTCTTTGTTGCACGCTTATCCATTTTAAAACTTAGCCACTAGAAACTGAACCTATACTTTAACTGATTTGAAAAATCTTCTACATTAACCAGCCATAGTAATAATTATTCCGTAATACAGGGATCGGCAACCTTTTGATCGCAGTGTGCCAGTTTACGAATAATATCAAGATGTAAGCAGCTTCGCGTGCCAAGCATTTTTATGTGTTTGGTTTGCACAGTCAACGATGTGAATAGCAAACGGATAAGAAACAAATTTGTTTATTAATTTTATTGGATAAAGTCGAATACAGTCAAAAGACTCTTTTTAATGAAACTACAGACAGACTCCTTGTCCTTGCTTTTCCTTGCTCAGCTCAGTAATATTGGACTAAATTTAGATACACTCAGTTGAACACACAATTTTCATTGATCTTCCGTAAGTCGGCTGCGATGGGCACTGAGAATAAACTTCATTTGGGAAAATATTTGTTCACACAAATAAATGGCTTGAAATGCAGACAGCAAAGCTATTGCCATCTTCTTCAGACAGCTAAATTTCTCCTGCAAAGATTTCCAACGTGATAAAATGTTTTTTTGCTTGTTTTCAATCGTTTCCAGCTATTTCCGCAAATCAACAAATTTCGATGTCCACAATAAAGAGGCTTTGAAATCGATCAGCTGCAACTGGAAGTCTTCAATATCCATCCATTCAAATGCACATAAGTTCAAGTCTTCGCTGCTCTCGGGCTTGATGAGAAATGAAAACAATGAACCAAAATGTTGAAAATCTTGAAATCTGGTGCAAAATTGAGACGTTGAACTTCTAATGTACATATCAATTTTAACCAAATTAACTTGGTAATCCACTGAGAAAGCCTTCAGGTGTTCAAAGTAGCGAAAAGTGGCGATTCGGATGTCCCGTGTGTAGACATCCAGTTTAGATGCAAATCCTTTGCATACCTCAAAAAGACACATCACTGTTTTTCCTGTACCCTGCAGATGAAGATTAACTTCGTTAAGGTGCGTGGTGATGTACGCAAGAAACATCAGTTTTACAAGCCACTTTTCATCCTCCAGTTCGGGGTCGGCCTTTCCTTGTCCCCTGAAAAAGACCCTTATCTCGATTAGACATTCGACGAGCCTCAAGAAAATCTTACCGCAACTTAACCATCTGACACTGCAGTGCAGCAGCACATCATGGTATGTACTTTCCATCTCTTCAAGCAAAACTGTCTGTGAGTTGTAGCAGAGTGTGCGACAAAGAAACACAGTGTTTTCGTAACTGTTTTAGTATTGGGCGTGTCTACACCACAATTTTTCATTCTTGCGGCGTATCGCATCTTTGTTTACTCTAATTTGTTTGTGCTAATGGGAAATCGCATGAACTGGATTGTCTTGAGCCAATTTTTTCGCTTTCACAGCAAGCCAGTTGTGAGTGTCATTGGCAGAACCACAACAGACATCGCAAACATAGAAATTGTCAAGTGAATTGCATGCTTGACAAATTTTAGGACTGTTGATTTCGTGCAGTGCAGACAGTTTGAGCTTGGGAGTGCGCCGCGCACGCTTATAGGGTAGATTTTGCATGCACGTCAAGTCACTTGGCGTGCCATAAAAAATCCTCTCGCGTGCCACCTGTGGCACGCGTGCCAGGGGTTGCCGACCCCTGCCGTAATACACAAAATAGTAACTATTACATAATAATATAAAACGTGTCTGCCTGTTGAACACGACCGGTTAATCGAGGAGCCGGATAATCGAGGGCCGGATAAGCGAGGATGTACTGTACTACCTTGCGCTTTTTTGTAAAACTTTTTTAAACAAATTTAGACAAAACGACTTGCGAAACTTGTTCGCTGTCTCTTGATAACGTTTGAATATTTTCGGCCATGTTGACCGAAATAGCTCAAAAACTTTCGGACATTGCGCAAAAAAAGTCGGTCTATGTCCGAAAAAAAAACCTGCTGTACAGTGACGTACTGAAGGGATGTGCAATCTGCTGTGCGCCACGTTAAGTTTTGTGGTTGGTGGAATTGCGCATGCGCAATTTCGGGCTTTGAAAATGATGGTCTCCAAAAAAAGTTGCCATCTTCTATTTGGATGGAAAATGCATCAACTCAAACTTAAGATTGCGTAGCTTCTCTTTCGACGGCAGCTTCTATCGTTTTTGGTTTTTTAGCACAGCAAGTGTGGCCACCCATGGACAAGGCCAGAATTTCTCAAACTTTTTCGTCACGAAACTTCGAGTCTTATTATTTTAGCTCACGAAACACTAAGTCAAAAAAATTTGTGGATACTGCTTTGTCAATAGTCATGAAAGCGATTAAGCGATAAATGTAAGAAGCCAACAGTAGAATTCACGCTCGTTATGACACATATCATGTTTATTGTTCGGCGGAACCCTTTTAGGAAGCCCGCGAAATATTTGTGTTCGGCGAAATAACGTTTGAGAAACGCTGGACTACGCAATAAAAACGTAGAAAACGCAACTCAACAACAAAATAACATTTTACCAAACCCGATGCTCATGTGCAGATGTTTTCTGGAAACAGATTAAATGTCATACCTTTGCTTCCTTGCGGACCAACCAAGCCAGGAGTTCCGGGCAATCCAGCCACTCCGGGAGCTCCTTTGAAGCCTTTGATGCCAGGAGCACCAGGGTTTCCCTTTTCTCCTTTGTCCCCTCTTCGACCAGCAGTACCCCTAACCCCACTGAAGCCCGGAAGTCCATCACGTCCAGCAGGACCTATGTCTCCTTTTGCTCCTTTGAACCCTTTTCCACCAGGTACGCCTTTAACTCCGGGAATTCCTAAGCGAAGCAAATATCAAACGATGATTATATTTTAGCATGTGGACGATACTTTTACTTCCATTCATGACGTCACAATGACGTCACGTACTACTCAAGACACTCACTTCAGTAATGCGATCAGTTATTTCAAGAATATACTTCTGTCAGCTTTAAGACCAAAACAGTCTGACGGAAAGACCGAAGTCTGGTTTAAAGCGTATCTGGCCATTGTTATAATATTAGCTACGTTCACATGACACTAATTGAGATCACTTTGTTTGCTTTGATATGACGTAGCTCAGATTTCTTTTACAGCTAAATTCATGTAAAAATAAATACATTTTTTTTGAGCGTGGTAAAACGTTGTAAACACTGTTAGATTAGGAAATATTTAATTCAACGAAGCTCTTCCTATGGCATTTATTGACGACGATAAAGATGAGTATGTCACAAAATAGGTTGTATCGATATTTGTCATCTACTAGTACCAACCTGGTATCCCATCCGCTCCTGTATCACCAGTGTCCCCCTTTATTCCTGGATACCCGGCTATACCCTTGAAGCCATCTGGACCCATTACCCCTTTCTCACCCTTCACACCAGGCTCTCCTGTTTCTCCTGGCATACCTTGAAACAAATGAACGGCATTTTACTGTACTTTATTCGTACTGTACTCATGACGAGATTGAAGGTCAAGGTTAAAATTTGATGTTACACTGTTCACATTACCCTAATCTTACTTTACAATGCAATTCATAACTTACCATTAACATGATAACATGAATGATTACTTCTCAAAAGTCTGACAACGCAGGCTCGGTGAGAAACCGGTAATTCTGGCCTCAGGCCGCAATCGTAATCAAGCAAAAGAATATGCTAATCGGGTCGGAGGAAAGTGGCAGCAATTTTAAATTAGTCTTAAATTTAAACTGGCATTCCCTCCACCGACAAAGAGGACTAGTATTGGCGGAGTGCCAACAGTCGCTTCTTACAACTCGCTGAGTGAGCTTCTTTTCCATTTCAACAGGCAGAGCACCAAGCCTACTAATATCTTTCATCACCCCAAATATAAATAAATAATTCTTGTTCGTACTATTTGATGTTCCGTATAGTTAAATGGCGTCAAAACCATTAAACGCATGTGCTGGAAGATGCTACGGCAAATGCCTGATGAAAATGAAAACTTAAAGCTTGTCTAATCGCTTTATTAGAGTTATTCAGTACAATATAACATTCACATCAATTTAATTTAAAAAGTCAGATCGTCACCTCTCTTTCCCTTAGGTCCAGGCAGACCCTCTTTTCCGTCTATGCCCTGTTCCCCGTCGTCTCCCTTTTCGCCCTGAGGTCCGGTGGGACCGGGAAATCCCACAGGTCCTGAAATTTCAAACAAATTAAAAATTAGCAGTATGTCAATAAACAATAACATGAAACATCTTGGCAAAATCGCGGGATTACACTCTTATGATGTTGCAGCATGATTTTGCATCTAACAAGACAAAACTCAAATTTCCAATACATTTAGCTCTATTCTTTTGCAAAACCTCTCTTAGTCCGTTTATTAACGTAAAATTTACCTTGAGGCCCGATATCCCCTTTCCCCCCATCTCTTCCTTGCAATCCCGTTAACCCGTCATTCCCGTTCAATCCAGGAAGCCCAACATCACCTTTGCTTCCAGGTTCGCCTGAAAAGAAGTTAGTATAAATCAATGCAGAACGAAGAGCTGGCTGACGACATCACGACATCTAAAAGCACACAACATGATATTTTCAACAGATCAGCTCAGAAGGGCATGCTATGCAGTGCTCCACGCTAAACTGACTGCGCAAAGAACCGTAGTGAAACGGTTTACATGTTTATTATTGACTTTACCCTATTGCTACGAGCACGAAGAAACCAAAACCGAGACTCCACAAACAGATTTTGATCGATTTATGTGCTTTAATTTCCACCCTCAAAAATTTGTTTTCAGATGCTGGCAAGTTGTAAAGTTTAGTTGGTTTATTTACTCCACAGTCACCTGTTCGCCCTGGCAAGCCAACCTCTCCTTTTGCTCCTTTAAATCTTCCACCTGCAGGGGGTCCCGGAAGTCCAACTTCTCCTTTCAGTCCTATCTTTCCAGGAGGACCGGTATCCCCTTTGGTACCTGCTGGACCAGGGGGGCCTTGGCTTCCTTCCAAGGCATTTACTCCCTTTTCACCTACAACAGTGTATTTAGCAAAGTTCTTGGCTCAACCTATTAAGAACATACCTTTCGGTCCTTGTTCTCCCGTTTCTCCTGGAAGACCTTGTTCCCCGTTTAGCCCAGGTAGGCCTCTGATACCTGGGATACCGGGCCTGCCCCGAGCACCAGGTTTTCCACGTTTACCAGCCAGCCCGTCCGAGCCAGGCATACCGGGCCGACCAGGTTCCCCTGCTGGGCCTTCAATTGACTCGCCGGACTCACCTGGACTGCCAGGCTGTCCAGGCTGGCCGTCCTTACCAGGTAAGCCTTTAGGTCCGGCTGGCCCGGGCAATCCAACCTCACCTTGATTACCCTGAAGCCCTGGGTATCCTGTAAAAACATGAATTCTAAGTAAGATTAGAACTCAGGTACTAGACCGTTTACACAGATTCAGTGGGATATTTTGGCACAGCATGAAGCCAATTTTAACTGTTGCAGTACAAAGTGTGCGCCCGAGTTCTCCACAAGCCTATGCGAGATTAGTTGACCAGAGAACACGAGAGTACTCCACAAACGTACGCCAGAGTACCCCACAAGTCTAAGCCAGAGTATTTCACAAACGTACACCTGAATACACAAGCGTAAGCGAGATCAATTCTCAAGCGTTCGTTAGAGTATTTCTGGTTTCCTTGCTTTAAAAACTGTTCGAAGTTTAAGTAACCTTTTTGATAGAATACCAAAATTTGTAATCGCATGATTCTTGGTACTAATCTTGACCTGCGCTGTGCTATGATTCGTAAAAACAAATGTATCCTTACAAATTTTACCGATGAAAATATTAGTTATTACCATCTAAATGGATCAATGATTACCTAGCGAGCGATAATTGGCATCACTCCAACAAAATTACCTTTTTGCCCAGGATAACCCGGAAGTCCAGGCTCTCCTTGATCTCCAGTGGCTCCCTTAAAACCATCAGCCCCTTCTGGACCTCTAGATCCGGGAAGACCTTGCTGTCCCTTTTCTCCTTTGTCACCTCGAGGTCCTGGAAATCCTGGATTTCCTGTTTCTCCTTTAGGAGCTTCTCCAGCAATGACAGTTTCACCGGGAACTCCTAAAATATAGATCGGATGCCAAACAATCCAATGAAAGGGGATAAAATCATCTCCTTAAATAAATTAAGCATTATCAAAATGCCATCTGAAATCTAAAAATCATTTTCTAATCAAAATCTGATGTAACAGCAGGTGGTTGGTGTGAAGAATAGAGATGTCATATATCAGTGTTGGCAAGGAGCCTAGTCCCTTTACCTTCTCTTCTTCGCGTCCCTTACTTAAGTCCTACCATCTATATCATAAAAAAGGAATCTAGTACATTCCTACCTTTCTGTCCCGGGAATCCCCTTGGACCTATTGCTCCATCATCTCCTTTTTCTCCTTTCTCCCCAAATGGTCCAGGAAATCCAATACCATCTCTTCCTGGCCTTCCTTCCCGACCGGCAGGCCCAACAAAGCCATCCACCCCTTGTATTCCAGGAAGACCAGGCGACCCTCTTTCACCCTGGAAAAAATTGTGTCCGTGAATAGTAAAGATGATAATGTTCCTCCTCTTCCTTGGTATAGACTAAGGAAAAGAAACCATCCGGTTCCACATCCCAATCCCAGTTAAGCAAGTATAAATATTGCTATCCTTTGCTTTAATGGCATTACTTTTGTACAACATTTTCTTACTTTTTCGCCCGGAGATCCCCTTCTTCCATTTCTGCCGTCTTGTCCTTGCAATCCTGGAACTCCAGGAGAACCCTGACCACCAGGGATACCCATCTCACCTTTTTCTCCCACAATGTCTGGGGGGATTAAGGGAGATTCACCTTTGGCCCCTTTAGGACCTTGTGGACCAGGAAGTCCTCGTCTGCCCTAAATACACAGAGTCAATGAAACCTGAGCGCATATTTTTCTCCTCTGCGTAAGGAAAGCACTCAAACAATCACTGTATGCATAGAAAAATTTTTGTATAGAAACGCTTTTTCGTCGCTGGAGCTATTTGTTGTGAGCTTTATGCAGGAAGATGTATATATAGGCCACACTGCGTTAGCGCTTACGCTCAGTTTGCAAGTTTTCAGTTAGACTGGGGCCACCACAACGGGTAGACTGCTTGGCCCCACCATCTGTCTGCCACCTGAAGACGGTGGCATCCCGTTATGTGTCTTGCCCAAGGACACAACAAGCAAGCTTGCCGGCTTGTTCTCCACACTATTCCTATTTTGCTGAGGGCCAAGCAGGGAAGCTGTGAATGTCATTTTTTATAGTCTTTTGATATGACTCGACTTATAAAAAGAACCGCTTCGGGGTTATCAGTACTGCTGGCACAATGCAGTTCTAACTCATTGATTCAGCCAATCAGGAAAATTAGGGCCAAGTGTCTTTATCAAAGGCACAACAACGTAAAAGCCATGAGAACATTGACTTGAAAAACTATCGATTGGAAGTCGCATGCGTTCTCTTTGCAGTCAGTAGATCTGGGTTCAATTTCCTTGTTTAGACACACCAACGACTATGATAATTGTTTTCGCAGCTTCCCATTGGTGCTAGTGCGAAAGGGATATTGTGGAGAAAAATCTGGCAAGTTCGATTCTTGTGCTCTTGGAAAAGGCATTTTATGGGATTTATTTACCTTTAAGGGGCAAACACTTGGTGGGACCAAGTAGTCAACCAGTTGTGGCGGGTCAGTCTAACTAAAGACCAGCAAAAGAGCATAATCTTGTAAGCATCAATGCATCTTACAGCATTGAATTGTCAGCTTGACTACGATCACTCAAAAACAAACTCACGTCTGCGCCAGGTGGACCATCTCTACCAGGTGCTCCAGGTTCACCCTGGTCACCGTCCCGGCCACTCAATCCCGGAAGACCCGGTATTCCTGCAAGACCGTTTGGCCCAGGAGGGCCAATGTTACCCTTTTCACCAATGGCGTCTTGGCAATCACATTCTCCTCCCTTCTCTCCTTTAGTTCCAGGCAAGCCGTTGATTCCGGGACTACCTAAACGCAATGAAGAAGATAAAATCATACAAATAAATTGGTAGCTCACACATCTAAACAACAGGGCCCATTTAGGAAGACAACTGGGATCATTTTCCACTCAAGAAAGACATTTTTTAAAATCTCGAGATGTCACACTTTCCAGAGACCAAACATATTTGTTGAGACTTCTTTCTCCAATTGTTGGCTGCTCCCTCCTCCAAAAAACACAATCTCCAAATTGTTAGTGGAATTGCATTTTTAGTAGCACTCAGCACTTCACGAGGTGCCCAGACCTACTTCACAGTAACCACATTCCACTTGATTGTTTTGACAAACTTACTACTGACTAGAATTACTCAAACAAGAGAAATGATCGTAGAAAGCCTTTCTCAAGGGCTCAACAATTCGGCCCTCTGAAGATTTGAACACATGTTTATTCGATCGTTAAAATTCATACAACAAATGACTCAGTTCTCTAACCTGATAAACCTTTTTGACCACGCGGCCCCGGCCTCCCAGTGGGACCGGGAGGTCCCACCACCTCCCCATCCGGCGTCAATATCTTTCCTGGAATTCCGGGTTTACCTATTGATCCAGGCTGGCCTTGCTTTCCAGGGTCGCCTGGCGTTCCGTCCCGCCCTGGAGTGCCAGGTATCGATTTTCCGGGAGACCCACGTTCACCCTTGAGTCCCACTACGCCAGGCAAACCCTGCGGACCATCCTGTCCATTTTGACCATCCAGTCCTAAAAATAGGCTTGATTGAAATATTGAGCACTGCGTTCATTTAGGAAGTTGAAATATAGAATAAGCAAAAAAATGTCGTTTTGTTAGTGCTATGCAGGGGTGGATTTAGTGTAGGAAAAGTAAGGTAGGTGTCTCAGGCTTTATTTTAGGAACCCTCCTCATAGAGAACAAGGGTCCTTCTTCCAAACATTTCCATAAACTGTCTTTTGGTCTTGCAAAACAGTGATGATCTCAAAAAAAAGTTTTCGCCGGTAGCTTTTAGGCCGAAACTTTAATTTTTGAACACATTTGGATATTTGAACCCAACAAAACAGAGATGATATCCAAAAACATAGATTTTCACTTGAAAATGTGTGGCAGACACCCGAGTTTGCAAACAACTTTCTCTCATACAGACCTTCGAAATAGAACTAATCTCCAATCGAACAGGCCAATATGGGATCCCTTATAAAATCTTGCCACAGGCGCACAAGATTCTTAATCCACCATTGGCGCAATGCGTTGCTAACGAGAAAAACCAAATTTATTTGATTATAAGATATGGGTTATAATGCAGTTCTCAACATTTTGCCGTTTACAATCAAGGACGGATTAGGATTACATTTTTTTTAATCATTCCGCCATTTTTTCTTTCGCTTCGTCTTGCGTTTCACACGCTACGGTGTTTAGCCACCATCGCATGTGGCGTCTATGCGAGAGCGGAATACAACCGAGTAAATATAGTACGTCCCAACCAACCAACGAATTTTACAAAAAGACTTAATTAGGCAATCGGATTCGTAAGCAAACAATTAATTTATTTCCGGGTGTTCATTGCAAGTTTTAAACCCCTAACTATGCGCACTACATCCTAGACTACTTACAATGCACCATAAAAGCTTTCGAAATCGGTTTGCAGTTAGGCCTATAATTTTGGATAGCTTTTGGATAACCAATACAAGCCATAATATCCGCCACCTTTAGCTCCTGCTTTTCCTTTCTTTCCAACTCCTGGACTTCCAGGAATTCCTTGCAGTCCTGGAGGACCCGCTTCTCCGTCTTCACCTGGCATTCCATCTTCTCCGTTCAACCCGTTCTCTCCCACTGATCCTCTAGGACCCTGAGCGCCTGGTGGTCCAACTCTTCCGGGTGCACCAACTGGTCCTTGAAGTCCCTTAGCGCAAAAACAAAGATTAACAGCTCAGTCTAAAATAACCTGGCTTTTCTGCCACATTCTACTGGTGTGTTGAGGCGTTTTTTGCTGAAATACGTTCACCACACTTTATGCTTACGCACTGTACAAGGGTACGATGGAATATTTTGCTAAAACACGCTCACTACGGTTTACGCTTGAGTACTCTACTAGTGTAGGTTGAAGCATTGTGCTGAAAATATGTCCTGTAGAGTTTACATTAAGAGTACTCTACTAGCGTAGGTTGGAGCATTGTGCTGATAACACGCCCACTGGAGATTACATTTTGAGTAATTCACAAGCGTATGCTGGCATAATTTGATAAATTACTCTTATCGAAGCACGCGTATTTTGGCAAAAAAAAACTACGCCGACTTACGTAGTGGTAAATAAAGTAGAAACACGAAACTTAGCAACGTGAAAGACACTTGGCAGGATTCAGCTTGCTCTCTCCAGGCCAGCAGTCAGTCACTCGTTCATGACATTGCAGTCGACCCTGCTGTGGTTTGAACCGGAACCGTAGGCTTGGAAGCAAACTACGGCGCCTCACAGTTGTGCCTCTTGCAACGTTAGGATGAATGCAAAAGTCGAAAACTGCACTTGCGAAAACAGCATCAGCGGAGTTTACAGAACAGATGTGTTACCGCATTTAGTGCAGAATGGCGCCAACGATCATAGCTTTGAACTTGGAGCATTTCGACTCCAAGCCAGATGTTCTTCACGGCTGTACTTGTTCATCACCCCAACAAGCACAGCCACTTTTAAGCGGACAGTTTAACATGTTTTTAAGATAAACCGAATACGTGCATCATCAATTGCTTCCTATTTGTGGTTTTTACCAAAGTTAGTGTTGTCGAATTTATAGCGCCATCTACAGAGAAGGGAAAATAATTTTTCGGGCTGCAAGTTGTAAATACTTACCGTCCTACCACGTGGTCCACCTGGGCCCGGAAATCCAAACTCTCCTGGCTCCCCTTTAGACCCAGGGGTTCCATTGGTTCCGGGAGTACCTTCTTGACCAGCTTCACCCTGTGTAGTAAAATAAAAACAGAAACTGAAAAATTGCTAAGTGGTAAATTAAAACAACAGTGGTCAAGGGGTTATTTAGAGAAGAAAATGGGGAATAACCCAGGCCAAACCGTTAAAAAATGTCCTATTTAAGCAACCATTATCTTTTTTAAATCTCTTGCTTCAACGCCAACACATCTACAGATATGCTGACTTTGGGAAAAGTTCTGTTTGACAAAATTATTGCTCCTGTTGCAAAATACTCCGTGTTCACTGTATCGGTAATTCCGAAGCCTACCCGAGCACAAACTCTTTTATAGATAACTGTAAAGGTTTTCCTGCAAAAGGAGAAAAAAACATTATTCCATGTTAATTGTCATTCACCTTTTTGCCATCGAATCCATTTACTCCAGGTATTCCAGGAGGACCACGGGGTCCAGCCGGTCCTCTTACTCCTTTTTCTCCTTTTCCTCCAGTTGAGCCTTTAAATCCCTGTTAAAATATCATCATTTGTATCATAGTATTCAAATTTTACCTTTATACATCGAAAAAAGATGACAATTACTCTTTCCTGAGTTAAAACCAGATGCAAAATAAAGCATTCAGGCCTCGCACTACAAGCTCATTCAAGCAAGTAGGGACATGTTGCTCAGATTGGGGTAGAGATTTCCGATTTGTATGAACTCCCGACCGAGTCATCCCAACCACAAAATCAAATGACGTACTACCAAAGTTGATCCTCCAAAAAAGGCTCTCAATACAAGTTCAGTTTCAAAAAGAATCAATGACAAGGACAAAAACCTTTAAGCACATGTTGATTTTTAAAAAGTGTCATCGCGAATGTACACTTGCTACGCCAATGTTACCTTCAAACGATGTATTCAAGAGTCGCGGTATACAAGAACCACGTTGTTAGGAGAGAGTAAAAGCTATTCAAAGCAAGTTATGACAGGCTGGATGCCCCACCATTTACGAGACTGCCTGCTATTGCCGGATGAGCAATAACCACCTGTCACGACGAGCTGCGTAAACAGCTTTCATGCCTGATCTTGTGTTTAATATTCCTTACGCAGACTTAAATTCAGCCTGGTTGGTTGATAGCAAGTAGTTTGCAGTGAGATTTAATTCTTTGACTGTACAACGTGTGAAAGTGAATCAATTTTAATAGAACGGACGTCAATGTTTCCACAAGTTTTAAAGGCAAAAAAATTCAACGAAATAATCCTTACGTCTTCCCCGGGAAAGCCATCATCTCCAAATCGGCCGCGGTCTCCTTTTTGACCCTGTGTAAGAAAGAACGTATAAGTAATAGGTTTCAGATGCTGTAACTCACCATGGCACAAATGTAAGCTCGATAATTTCTGTGGATGGAAGAACAAAAACAAGCCGTTGTCGTTGCAGTGGGCCCAATTGTCAAACCTCCACAGGGGGTATAAGCCCTCATTTCTGCATTGCAACATCCAACTTGCGGCTAACCTTTACAATTAGCTCAATCAAATCATCTTGGATTTTCATCCCCAAACACGCAGTACAGCGGCAACGTCGCAAAGAAAAAAATATCTTGACCAGCTTCAGAGTTTTCAGTTGTAAGCTTCCGCTTGAATTTCTTGGTTTTACTTTTGATAAATGTACTGCTAGTTAGAATCCACCGAGTAAAGGAAATGATCGTAAATTGTCTTTCGCGAAGATAACAATTTAGTCATTTTGAGCTATGAACATATGATCATTCGATCAAATATAAACACGGAAAACAAAGGCGTCTGTCAAAAAGTAATAACACAACTGTAAATACGCAACAACTGTGAAGGCAAAATGACAGCCAACGGCCCGAAAGAAACGGCACTACACAAGAAGGCGAGAGCAAAACTAGCTCTGAGCTGCGTAAATCGAGTGAAAATATGAACATTTAAACTGTAGGCAACATGGATGAGCAAATAGTTCCAAAGCTCGGGTACTAACTTACCTCTATGATTCAAATATCAATTGGGTCGTGTTTTATTGATAAAATCAGCTTGAAGAAATCAACTTTAAAGTCTAACGCAAACCCTAGCGACAAAGGTCGGCGTGATAAATCGTTGGCTCTCGATCATAAAGGCATAGGTTCAGACTACGCGAGGTCTTTCGTTCTTGTGTTCTTAGGAAAGGCGTATTACGTCAATTTTTCGACAGCTTGGCTGTACTGCTTGTGATAGAAAGGTGTAGTGCAGCAGTATAAGTAACTCCGAAGCAGGCACAAGCATAAGTTATTCTGTGTACAACTGCAAACACTTCCCTTGATTGATAGGTACCAATGTATAACACGATGTCAAGTTGAGACCTTAGTTTAAATGTTACCTTTGTTCCCTTGGGTCCAGGTGGACCTGGTATGGCAGCCACGTTTTCATCTCCTGGTCCGGTTAAAAATCCAGGTATGCCAGGCCGTCCAGAACCACCTCGTTCGCCCTGAGACACAAAAAGCAAGTTTGAAGAAGCACATAAGTAAAAAGAGGAGCACGTAATATTTTCACTTCCATTGTAACCAAGTAATCAAGGGTTCAATGGCGTAGTGGTTAGAGCGTCTTCTTCACAGTCGGTAGACCGGGAATTCATTCCCCACCGAGTCATACCAAAAGCTTAAAAAAATGGTATTCACAGCTTCCCTGCTTGGCGCTCAGCACATAGGGATAGTGTGAAGAACAAGCCGGCAAGCTTGCTTGTTGTGTCCTTGGGCAAGACACTTAACGGGATGCCACCGTCTTCGTGTGGCAGAAAGGTGGCGGGGGCAAACAGTCTACCCGTCGTGGTGGCCCAGTCTGACGAAAGACATGCAAACCGAGCACGAGCTCATACGCATAACTAACTAACAAGGGTTCAATTTACCAAATGGCTCTGTTGCAACTTGAAAAGCATATTTTTGATAATAATGACTTCTCTTTTACGTGAAGGCTCACGATGAAACAAAAATTCATGCCTCACATCGCAAATTTACCAAAAATGATTATATAATCGCAAATACGCTTATGATATCATCAAAGATATGCTTGTTTCATATCATCTGCATCATATTCATATCATGAAAATATATTGCATCAAAATATATATATCAACAAAAGTATGCTTCTCAAGGCTTTCTCTCATGATTCTATAATCAATCGAGCAAGAACAAGCTGACCAGTACTCGGAAAGCGGCAGCTACTCGGAACTATTCATAAACATAGACTAGCAATCCCACAACCAACAAAGCGAACTGACAACGCATTGCTGCCAATAATTGCTTCTTAACTATTCTAACCAGTCATCCGGATAAGGGCCCTTTACAATAATTTACTCAGTTTAAACCAGAGACTGAGCGGTAGGAATTGAAGAGAGAACGAGGTGGGAGTCAGTAGCAGAACACGGAGAGTGAAATTGTGCTCGTTCAGGTGATTGCAGACCGTTTCGCAACTCTTGAAAACATGATAACAAAACGACCCAACCTCGCAATCATGAAACATAGCAGATAAAACTTGCTCACCGGCTCTCCCTTTTCTCCTTGATTTCCGATTCCCGGCTGGCCAGTGGATCCCCTTGGACCTGGGGGTCCTGGAGGGCCCTAAAAATATGAACAACGATGTAGACGGAATAATCATAAACGCGCTTGACACAGTAAGCCTACAAAATAAATTCAAATAGAAAACAAGAGTCCTAACTTCTCACAACAAAAAATGAAATCGTTTCTCTTACGTCCGGATGTCTTGACGTACAAGGCCTTGTTCGTCCCTGCTCTTTCACGCAATATTTAGTTCATGCAATATCACCACTGATAAACGTGTTACAAAAGTTTTTTGCTACAAAGCTTCTTTTAAGGCTACAAAGGTATTAAACTGTACTAAACAAATGTTTAACTTACAGGTACACCGGGTGGGCCGTCGTATCCTCTTGGACCCATTGGGCCAACTGGTCCGGGAACACCTTGTGGTCCTCTTGGACCATCGGGTCCGATTTCTCCCTGATGTCCTTTTTTGGCGTGCTCTTCTCGTATAAACGCGGGCTCTCCTTTAACTCCTTTCATTCCAATTTGCCCCTAAGCATTTGTAAAAAATCCATTAAGACAACAGTAATTAGGCTTGTTGGAAATTTGATCTCTTTGTTGGTTATACTAATAACGTAGTAAGAAGCAGATTTGAATACAACGTTGCCCTGGATGTAATTACAAATGTGTTCTGTGACCGAAGGATAAAAATATCTACAAAACTGACAGAGACAAAAATACACAGCTTGAGAATTGTAATTTCTTTTAATTGGTCCTTACCTCATGACTTACGTCCTTACCTCATGACTTACGTCCTTACCTCATGACTTTACTTAAAATATTTTTTGGTGGATTAACCGCTCCATCAATCCTCCTCCCACCCTCCTTAAAATATTAACGCTTTACGCCAATAAAAATTGGTATTTAAAATCATTTTACTGCAGTTCAAGTGATTTTTCAATGACGAAATATAATTAAGAAACAAAGCAATCCGATTTTAACTGTGTCGAGCTATTGAATGATTTAAGCGAGCATAATTTCTCACAGACTAGAAATAACATTCCGCACCTGTTCTCCGGCAGGCCCATCCGCTCCAGGAGGACCAGGCATTCCCACTTCTCCGCTTGATCCGTTGCATCCAGCTTTACCTGGAAAACCCCGAGGACCAGGTTCTCCTGGATGTCCAGGAACACCATTTATCCCGGGGAATCCCGGAACTCCTATAGGACCCTGGAAGAATAAATCTTATCTGCTCCGTTGTCTAGATGCCACCGAGGTGCCTTTAAAAAAGACACTTAAAATGTTTTTATCTGCACGCTAGATTTTAGTACACATGCTGCAAGCTTATCCTCAAGCAATAATTGGAAACTTGGAAGCAGGTCTGGACAAATTGTCCAATTGTTGGTGCTACAAATCCTACCCTGCGAAACAATCTCAAATGCAAAATTTATTGAAACCAACCATTTGGAACGCGGAAATTGGAAACTCTGCTCTTGCCGCTATCCACTGCAGTGTTGCAAAGGCCAAGATAAACTTTCATCACAATAAACAATTTAGCAAATAACTTCTTACCAAGTCTCCTTTGTCTCCAGGTTTTCCAGGTTGTCCAGGGTTTCCTGGGTAACCTTTTGCTCCTCTGACACCCTCCGGTCCAGGATGTCCCCTCTCCCCCTGAGGGCCATGTTCACCCTGCGGTCCAGGAAACCCCTATATAACAGAAAATTTAAGGACAACCGTGTCTGGCATTTATTGCAGAGTGTCCACGAACAAGATTATAAAGGGTCAATTCCTCTTTCCTCATTATTTGAGAGGAGAACACCTTCATGGCATTTACAGTCCAACTTAGGAAAAACTTTTTATCCATTAAACCCAAAGGCGAAAGCAATTCTTAGCAATTTTGTTTCATTAGATTGTTCTAATGCAGGGGTGGGTAAACTTTTTAGCGGAGGGCCGCATTGACCATTCAAGAAATGGCCAAAAGCCAGTGCTTAAAATCGTGCAATAGCTGCATACAGTGCAATAACTTATAATTTTGCAATAGCTTCTTGCAAAGCCATTTTACAGGATAGGCCACACTTATCGTACTAAAGAGCCAAAAACGATAGAAACCATCTATGAAAGAGCAGTTACGCAATTCTTAGTTTGAATTGACGCATTTTCCGTCCAAATAGAGGGTGATGATCTTTTATTGAAAACTATTATTTTCAAAGCCCAAAATTAGGCATTTGCACCCTTCCACCGCCCACAAAACTTGACGCGTCGCCCAGTAGATTGCACACCTCTACGCTACATCACTGTACACAAATATAATATGAGTCAAAAAAGCCGTAGTTTGGCCACCTTTGTCACATTACATTAGATTTACGTGGAAGTTTCTACGAGTGCTGGCGGGCCAGACAAAATTCTTTGGCCGGTCGTAGTTTGCCCACCCCTGCTCTAATGCAACAAGTATACCACTAAACACCTTCCGAAACATCATTCATTTCTAGAGCGCTGGTAATTTTGTATACAGTTGGCACTGTCAAAACGAAAAACGTTTACAGTGAGTTACAAAATAATAAAAGGTGATTTGCAGAGCCTAGAAAAAATGTTTCAACACTCTTGTAGCACGAGCAGCTCCAAGCAATCAAACGCTCGTTTTAGAGACCAGGAGAATCTGTGTTCAATGGCTACACAGTCTCCGCACTGTTGAGCGTTTGGGAAAAGCACTTTGTCACAATATTCCCTGCCAAATTGCACTGCTTGTAGTAAAAATGCATTGCAATGGCAGTAACAGTAACTCCGAAGCACGTCTGCACACGAGTTATTCTACGCAAAACTGTAAAAATAGATCTCACCCTTCTTCCTTTCTCGGAAATGCAGTAAGCACATTTTCCCAGCTTGGAGCAGTCTCGGCCATGGCAGGGTCCTTTTGTTCGATTCAAGTATTTTTTATATCTCACCTAAAAATGCAGTATTATAAACAGAAACGTTACGTGGTGATATTCCCGTAACTGCTCTCTAGCGCTCAGCAATAAAAATGCTGAAATGAGGAGTGAAACCGGACTTACTCAATCATGAGTAGTAACATGGCGCAAAATAAACGTAACTGAAAAGAGAAAGATATCACGATATTTCGAACGACTCCTCAATGTGGTTAAGGTGTCAGTTCGTTTCAAATTCGTTACAAATCAAACTAGCTTTCTGTTTCTAGAAAATCGCCTGAACAAATGTGCAACCTTTATACCAGAATCGATCCTGGACCCCTGTAAACACATTAGTCCATCATTCTTTAAATTATCGTTATTTCCGATTAGAATTAAAAAGGCAAATAAAGTGAACTAATAAATTATTTATTATTTTGATACCTGACTCTAATTCAGCATATTTCAGCATCACCGGTAAAGCAGCAATGATTTATGGGATACGTAACATCCCAACAACAATTACAGGTGTCTTCTCATGTTTGTGTAAAATCAACTGCTGGAGTAAATTCGGACCGATGACGCAGTTCGACGAAATGATCGAGGAACTCAACTTACAAGCAACTGTACTCCAATTCAATGCCCGCATAGTTCTGTGTTGGGCCTTGAAGAAGGAGACTTCACTGAAATTTCCTCTGCTTAAAGCAGTGCTTGTCGATGAAATGCACCGTGCATTAGTAACCCTGAAGCAGATCTAAATACAAGCTGTTCCTTGTATTACTGAAAAGAATTTCCCCCTTCCCACCTGCTTCAGGGTTACTTGTACCATCGGCAAAATGCGCTTTACCACAAGTAGTTTAACCAAGCAATAAAAATTGCTGTACACTGTAGTATAGCTGTAAAGAGTGAGTCGTGAGAAAAGCCTGATCTACGCTGAGGCAAAGTGCGGCTTAAATCTTTATTTTTGCTCAGTCGCAAGCTACGCTTGGCTTCAGTGTAGACCTGGTTTCAGATTATTACAAAATGCGGCACTTTAGCAAAGCGCTGCAGTTGTTGATTTTGAGTGATTTACTCAAATTTGTTAGCTCTGACTATCCAAAACAAACAGAATATTTCGTAGTAAACACATCGATAACGCAATGGCCACTCCCTCGTCCTACAAAGCGGCTAGTGGATACAATTGCCATTGGATTGCGATTTCAAAAGGCTTTCAAGTTTTATGGCAAAAGGAGTCTGTTTGTTTTTTATCGCACTCACTGGTACTGGTATCGCATCAAGCAGAAACAGATACCGCTAGTTTGAAAAGCTCTAGCCATTCATTCATTAATGCGCACAAGATTCTCATCAGCCCTTTTTGCTAGTCTTCAGTTAAACTGGGCCACCACGACGGGTAGACTGCTTGGCCCCGCCATCAGTCTGCCACGTAAAGATGGAAGCATCCCATTAAGTGTCTTGCCCAAGGACACAACAAGCAAGCTTGCCGGCTTGTTCTCTTCACTATCTCTTTTGCTGAGCACCAAGCAGGGAAACTGTGAATACCATATTTTAAAGTCTTTCGGTATGACTCGACTATAAAAATGAGTCCCTGGTCAACCGACTGCGAAGCGGACGCTCAAGCCACTACACCATTGTACCGGTAGCTCTAAACTTCACTAGATTTAAAAGTTGTACTAGCATTACATGTCATAACATTTTGTGCAACGTCATAAAATGATTAGTGCTTTGAAAAGTGCTAACTCTAGTTTTTGTTTTGCGTTTTATCAGTTGAGTGCTCTTAGTAGGCCATAAGGCGTTGAAGTCAAGTTCCTGCAAAGATTTAATCCCTGCACAAATATGCAACAAGGCCAAATGGTTGTCGGAAGGTTTAACGATCTCAAGACCTTACTTTTCTCAGAACCTAGCCACGCAAACAATTAAAAGTCATATTTAAAAATCTTTTTTTTACTGGACAGCAACGAGTAATCTCGGCCGTTGCACACCTATACCATGGATTTATGTTCAGGGGGGCCTAAGGGGACATGCCTCCCTCAACTTCTTGACTTGGAAAATAAAAATTATTGTCAATTTGTGTATGTTTTAGGTAAATTTTGAGTAATATAGCAGTAAGCAAAGTTTGTGACCAATAAAGTTTTCAAGGAAATTAGGTCCTTGATCTAGATGCTATAAGTTCTTCACCTGTTTATTCAAAAATACACCCTTGATAGCTTACTCAAAGCAGCGAATACATGGCTTCATTTGTCTTGCCTTAACTAGCCTGCACCTGCCTGCAATTAAATCTGTCAAAAATGATTGATGGGTGTGTTTACAGTACGGCTGGAGGACTTAAATTGAGAGAAAAATTAACGTAAAAACCGTAACGAATTGCGAAATGTTTTTGTTATGATTTTGTTTACTTTGACAAAATCGTCTTCGATTTAGCTGTTTTCGTTCTAGACGAAGCATTTTGCCTTTGCTTCGCCTGGGTCAGTACCTGGATGGGTCACTTCGTTTAAAAAAAAGTTTTTACTTGTACTTCCTGAGCGTACCCTGTAGTTCACAAGATTATGGGCGCTGCAGCGTGCGTATAATCAACGACATAGGCCAGAGCATGCTTCTACAGGGTGAGGATGAAACCGGTTTTTACGCTTGCCGTTTTGGAAATGACAAGGTCAAGAATGTCCCTTAAAAATTTTTAATACTTGTCAAAGCTCTCTCAAGCATTCATCTAACTAGCAGTAATAATGAGAACTTGACTCAACGCACACATGAGGAACGGAAAGTTTGCGCGAATGCGTAATGACCTCTCTCAATTCATGTTGCTAGCAAACAATGGTCCGAACTTTGAACCCACGACGTGAACCTTGAACATAACATTGTTTCTGTTTGGCAACGTAAAATGTAACGCTCAACCTGCAGACTTCAAGCTTCAAGTTTGAATCAATCCACAGCGACCTACTTCTTAAGCGTGATAACAATAAAAAAAAAATGTTTATTTAAGATTTCTTTATCCACGATTTTTAAATTGAAGGTCAATTAACCTTTGACCCCTGTACCAACTGGACCATTTATGAAGCACAATCATAAAACCCAGAAGTCACAAGGTCTGATTGTACGGACCATTGCCATGTCACAATGCCTTCAATTATTGACACAATAATACAATAGAGAATATTTCACGCATTTAAAGCAATTTCAAGTAAAACGAATTAATTGCGGGCAAGATGATCTCAACTTGCTCAGACAAAAAACTGCGATGGGGGTATTTTGTTTTCTTTTGCCTAACATGCAACCGAAAACAAGCGTTCCTACAACAAAATGGTGTAGTTTGTAGAGGCGTAGGCGTTACATATTATTATTATCCTCCATCGGTAAGCAAACTCTTTCAGTTATATAAATAATAACTTGCGTTTAGACTTGCTTCAGAGTTACTAGTACTGCCGGGACAGTGCATTTTCTACCACAAGCTCTGTAAGAAAGCAAAATTGTCGTAAAGTGTCTTTGTGAAAGCCACAACGAAAAAAAATCACTCAGGAAAAAAGTTGCAATCTCACTCTTCAGATTGCGCTTGTAGAGTATGCAAAATGAAAGTGGGTTTTCCCCTAAAACAAAACTTTTTTCAGGTCAAAAAGAGAATAGTGATGGGAGTGAACTTGCACTTTTCCAATCAGCAACAACTCGGATAAAGTCGCAGCTCGAACCCAGTACTTGAATCTGATTCAACTAAAAACTTTTTACATCGGATTTGGTCTGGCTAGGTTAGGATCTTAACGTCTTTGCACCGCGTTTACGAAAAGTCACGACATTAATCCTGGCCCTGACCTGGCCTTGAAAAAAACAACAGGTCTTGGTCTCGAACAACTTCAAACTTGAAAAATAACAGGTTTTAGTTTGTAACAACTTTGTTTTCAGACAATTTGAACTTGGCATTAAATTTAGCGCCATTTAGCGGAAGGCGGTTTCCTGTTGCCGCGTTAATACGACAGTAAGGTCACACAACGTAAACAAAAAAGAGCAAGAAAGCTATCAATGGCTAAAAAGGTGATGGAAGATTTTAAACTCATTCAACCAGTTAAACTTAAAAGACTTGTAAAATACATAACGGCTACAGATGTATAAAGGGTTGCTGACCAAGAGTGCATAAGCAGCGGGAATGGCTATAACAGGGGTAGGCAAACTACGGCCCGCGGGCCGCATGCGGCCCTCGAGAGCATTTTGTGCGGCCCGCGAACACTTTTTGAAACTTTGCCATTTGGAAATAAATACGACAAGGGAATTGACAAGCCGAAAAAAGCGACGGTGTTCTTAAAAAAATGGTAATCGCCTCTACCTTAGACGGAAAATTCGTCAGAGCCTACAATTGCCCCCAATCAGGCAGTTACCGTCTACGAAAAGGTGAAGACCTTTTTTAGTTATTTTTTTTTATTTTTATTTTTTTAGAGACACCACCGATTTTGCGCGCTGAGATACCACACTGCCATAAGATTTCGCAAAATTGTGAGCTAATGCAATTTCTTCTACAGCATGCAGCTGTACGAGACAACAAGCCCTGGCCCTCGACCACCCTCGCAATGGTCAATGCGGCCCTCTGGCTAAAAAGTTTGCCCACCCCTGGGCTATAAGATAAATCGAGAAAGGAGAGTTACCAAGGCCGCTGAACGTAAAGCATCCCCAGAGGTATTTTGTACTTACAGTAGCCTCTTCTATCATTTTTATTTTGATACTCAGCACGAATAATTTTTGAGATTTTGCTTCAAGCTCTTTCATCTGGTGATAGGGCCACACTGGGAGTTCACTTTTTAACCCCTCAATAAATGAGTAGCCTTTACTTTTTTCAAATCTCCCCCAGTTGTGTACAAGTTCGGTGCATACTATTTGACATATAATTCTAAAGTAAATCTGCAGTTCTGAGTAGAATCAAGTGCAAATAAAAGGAAGACCATTTGTTTCCCGAACCGCTGTTAAAATAAGAAATAGCTTTTTCTTTTCAATAATTATTTCTCCAGACTCCAGAAAACGTTTTACAAAACTGCTCCTTCAACTACCGCCCTTCCAACAAGCAATTTCAAACACGGTTCTGATTAGGATAACATTGGTCAAAAATGCAGAACTCGTTTATTTATAGTAGTTTAGTCACAACGTTTATTACGATCAACTTCATATCACTTTAAATTAAAAGCAACCTTTTCAATTGACACTAAACGAGATGACTAACAGACTAAGTTGATCCACTCTTTCTTTACAAGATTTTTCCCGCGCTCCTATCGTCAATTTAACTTTTTTTCAGCAGGCAATAGTGACCACAGAAGACGACTCACAACAAGATTCAGTTCAACGCATTTTTCCTCTAACTTAAAAGGGACCTTTAAAACTAAACAACAAATGACAGGTTTTGAACGCACAATCCTACAAAGTTGCTGGCAGTCAGTGCTACTGTTCCGTGCAGTGAGTTTTATTTGAGGTGTACATATTTGTGTATGTGATTTGTCAACGTTTCACTAATCAGCATGCACTGATACCGGACTGTCGTTGCCAAATACAAAAGACCAAAGATATCGTAGATATCGTATTTGTATTGTCAACAAACAAATAAACAAGCAATGTGTGAACTAAGTTATCTATAAATAATCCACCATAACAATTTGGACCACTAACAATCAAAAACAATTTGAATAAGCCAATCACACAGCCAAATAGGTTGTCACTCAATCGAAAAAGAACAACTGATCAAAAAGAATACCTTGTAAAGTAAAATCAAAAAACCTACTGCTCAACAGAAATTTTGAATTTTTCACTTCAAACTGCTTGCATTAGAATTTAAACAACGCCAAGGAAAATTATTGAAACAGTTTTTTATAAACATAACAAAGCTGATCTTATGTGGTCTTGAACTTGTGACCTTTTGATCCCATATACTACCTTGTGCAATGGCGACAATATCAAAAGATACTTCGCGTACAGGAACCCAGTCGAGCAAGCCAAAGTAATTTTGAAACAAAGCAATTTGCAAGCGAGTATCCAAAATTGATCTTGTTTGTCTAACAGGGGCAAGCGGAAGGTATCATGTATCAATTTTATTACTTTCAAAGCCTCTTATTTAATGTTGATAAATTAGAAAAGCTTATCTATCTCTGACAGCGACATTAAAGCCTAGTTACAGTGCTCGCGAGCTCTTGAGGCCGAGTTTTAGGGATTCGCTTTTGAAAACGGATATTATCCAATCGTTGCGTTCATAACGAATCAATTTAAGCGTCAAATCGATTCAATAGCTGGAAATAATGATCCAATTAATAAATGAGATATTATGCATATTTTGGTGCTCTTTCACAGCAACTTTTTGGGCAAGGACACCTTTTCATCATGTCTGAGTGATATCGTTTTCATGTTTTATTCTTCACGTTATCATTAGTGCTGAGCGCAAAAGCAGGGGATCCGCGAATAGCAAGTATTTTTAGAGTCCCTGGCATAACACGACAAGTGAATTAAACTTAGATCTACTAATAGAAGCAGACACAGTCACAGCTTTGCTTAATTGTTCAGGTGACCGGGAAGTAAAAAAAGTTGCTCCAATTGATATTGGAAATTTTACAAATTAGGATCGGGTTGGGATATTTGGCAAGCAACTTTTCTTTTTCTAACCCCCACACTACGCCTATGATTGTGGAAACTGCAAAGCCTGACACCATCGCTTTTGAATCAATTTTGATTCAAACGCCTGTGATACCATTACAAGTACTTTGACAAATTTACAAATTTTTTTGTATAAATTTTTTGGCTTTGGATTGATTAAAAATTTAAATCAGGTAATTATGGACACAGCGATTAAGAAACCCTTTTGAAAACAAATGATCGGATGCAAAAGATGTTTATTTCTGGAAAAAATACTTTTTACCCCTTTTGTAGGAGTTAAATATTCTCTTTGCTCTTCTTATTTTCTTCCAACAACATAGTGTGCTGATTTTAAGACGAAAAATCTTGATTTGAGGGTACTGTTTTAAAACTGAAAAGCGTGAAAGGTAGATTGATCTTCCTCACAAGATCAAAAAAAATTTCATTCGGTTCTATGCTAAAGACAAAGCTAAGCCTATTGTTTATCCTCATTGGTGGGTGGAACACAGTTAGTTATGCAGAAAAAGTGGCCTCCTGGTGGCACAGCTGCTTCTACCCGTGGCTCGCAAAACCAAGCAATTTCCCACTTCTTTCTAAAGCCGGAGGAAGGCCATGAAAGGTAATTTCCAGTTTACAAGGCAAAGCCAATCAGTATCAGATTAGGAAAAAGTGGCTATTTATTTTTAGTACCATTTTTGTTCATTATTTAATGTAAAAGGCAAAATAAACTTCACTATATTTTTGCCAGGTGCAACAGAATAGCGTAATGATGTCTTAGGTATGACAAAATTACTCCAAAATAAAACCATGAGTGCTGATGTGACGCCAGTCAGTGATATATTTGAATTTAACTTGGTTTTAACGATTGCCTGGTTGGTGCATTCGTAACGGCTTCGCTTGAATCTGCAGGGTTAAGAGATAAAACCTGGGCTTGTAGCTAGAGGTCATCTTGGTGCAAAACAGCATATCAGAACTGATTCCAGAATTTATAAAACTTCAAAAATGTGCTATTAATAAATCCTTTTGTGATTTACGCCGAATGCGGTAAGCTGGGTTGAAATAAATTTACGATGATTTTGATTCGTTTCACTTAAGTCCGAATTTTTTACAGTATAGTTATATTTATATACATATTGTAGTTTTTGCAACAAACTTTCCGATGAGGCGCTAGACGTTTTCATTGATCAGTGCATAAAAACAACCTTTTTACAAAGCAGGATTTGCTAGTGCTAATTCTAAGTTTAGAAAAATTGCTTATTTTGCTTTAAACTCGTCACATTCAAAGTCAATAGTTCACGTTGATACCAAGATCCCGAATGTCAATTGTCCTTTTTCTTGTAAAAAAACATTTCGCGCCGACGAGCGCAAAAGCTTTATTGAAATTAGGTCCCTTTGGAGTGGCAGGTGCCAAGAGGCTTTGCAATTTTTTGGAGGCTGCAATTCGATCTTTTAAGGGAGATAATACAATAATGAGATCAAGAGACCGCGGCTCAAAGCTTTGTGACGTCACAAATCAGGTTTGTGAAGAAATAATGGTGATGACAAGTTCTGCCTTCTCATCAGTTTACACAAAATAACAGCTTTTAAGGTGTCAAATGCACCATGTAGAAAAAATACGTTTTCAAATCAACATTTTTGTCTTAATTGTAACAAAATAGAATCATCGTCATTTGGCAGGGGGGCATAAGCAGACATCCAATTCTACTCTTAAAAACTTTCTTGTGAAACTTAAAAAACAGTTTACGTACCACAAATAAAAAATTCAACAGTTATAATATCATTTATACTAAACAATTTGACCTTTAGTGTCCCCAAGATGAGTTCCAAAATCACAGTTACGATTGAATTGTAACAATTTTCTATTGCTAACGTAATAGACTTTCTGTGACGACAGATTGTGAGAATTTAAATTTTTATATCGGTAATATTTTCAGCAAAGGTCAAGCCAAATAAAACCTGTTTCATAAAATTTTAAGACTGGCAAAGTGGCTGCGGTAGGTCGCCATGCTACTTTCATGTTTTGTCTTTGTGTACATTTGCAGTTTTAATAGTTTCTAAGATGGATAGATTGTAACAAATCAAATCCATGCCGCTGGCCTGAGTCAACAAGTCGTCTTTAGCAGTGCATCGGTTAGATAACATGACTCATATTATCCAATGAAAATTGAGACGAATGGAACGAATTTGTCAAAGATAACGACCACTATGCCATTACTGACACCTTTTTTCCGATGTACTTCATTGCCAACTACATTAGATCCAACACCGTACAGCTATTTGTCTAATATTAAAGGGGAGGGCTTTGAAACTGCTTAGAAAAACAGAAATTTAAAGATTCTTTGATTTTGAAATATCTTAATCTTGTATATTTTTAACTAAGAAAGGCAGCTACCGCCCCTAGCAAAATAAGCTAGTGCATACATTGAAAAGATTCTGCCGTGATTTCAAAGTACATTAAATACGGGGTTGTGAATATTTCGCTAGGTACCCCCCAGGCCAGACCTTGTGAGAACATCTACGCCATATCACCAAGGGTGGAGCCAGGAAAAATTTAGTGGGGGAATATTCGGCTCTTCGTTAATCGAAATGATGTCATCAATATTTGACTGTTGTGAATCCAATACTGGAGAGTCTATCCTTCCTCACTACTTCAATGCACACTACAGTAATCTATACAAAATAAAATTATAAGAAACAAACAAAGAAATAAACAAACAAACAAACAAACAAACCTCTTTTTCTGCTGTAGTTGCAATGATAACCGCAAAGCAACAAAATCTGTAAACAAGAAAAGTTTACATCAGATAATAATCAACAAAAGACGGTATCAAGGAGAAAGCAAGGCGATCAAAATCCCATGTTCCAATTTTGCGCTTGGAAACTAAAAATATTTCATCAACAGATATCAAAAATTTGTTGCCCTAATTTTGTTTAAGACAGTCTTTGTAAACGTTTACTTTCTGGACAATTCTGCGTTTCTGGCAGTTACTCAGTAGTAGTTACAGATGCTCTTCCCAAGTGAGCTTTTCTGCTAATTTAGACAAGTTCAGAAAACTCAAGGAGTTTAAATTCTCACTTTGGAGTTTAGACCAGAGCTCTTCAACCTTTTTAGCGTCGTGGAACCCTTGCTGAACTTTTTACAAATATCATGGGACCCTAATCACAAAAAATCCATAAAAACTGCGTTTGCTCTGGTTTTCCTGCACAAAAATTTTAATTTAGGCGGGGACGCAAGAGAAAGTTTGGGGAAAATCGAGAAAGCTACTCGGACAGATACATTAACAAGTTTCGACAAAAGTCTATGCAAACTGATTGCTATCGGCCATTCTCTACTTAAAAGAGCGCTTATTTTTCCCGTTAAATCACAAAACACAATTCATTTTCTGATGTTTAAATGCTTCCGCCTTTTTTTAACTTCAAGACCTTTTTTTGGTAATCAACTTTATGAAATCGACGGCCGCGCAAATGAACAAGTCGCATCGTATTCTTCGGTCACGGCTATTTTCAATCTTTCAAAAAAAATCTACTTTTTGGTTGGTTGTATATTTATGACGCGATGATAATTGAATTGAAATTGTTGCTTTTAAAACAAACAAAATGCTAAATAAGATAATTACATCATACAACATGCGTTTACACTTGAATTGTTTAGTTTTGCCAAAATACTCTAGAAAAATGTCATGCCAAGAAAAACCCAAAAAAAGGAAACCTTGCGAAACCTCCAGTGTTCACGAAACCCCACTAAATGTTTCACGGAGCCCCTTTTGAGGGCTTTAGTTTAGACCGCTTTTGTCGTTATGAACTAATTAGTTTCAGTTAATTACGATAAGGACTTGAAAGTGATTTCAAGGGTGCATGTCGTTGTTATTACTACCATCAGTACCCGTTAAAAAATTTATTCATCAAGCGTTTTTCGCGTTATGTTTTGCCCTTTTCAGTATCTACAGAATTAATATTTTGCATTAACCTTCCATCCACGCAATCACGAAGACAGACAACGTAGGAATGGTAAAATCGCACACAATGTCAGGACATATTTAGGCTAGAAAAGAATTTGTTAATAAAAAGCAGTTCAACCATTGTTTTGTTTCCGTTAACCAGACACTTTGCTTGCCTAATAACTGAAATTGTGAACGATTTTACTGTTTCTATTTTAATTACTTGGTGGTTTCAAGTATGAAAGCTTAAACGACGTAAAATATGCTGTACATCAGGCCTGTGTAGATTAATTCGCAACAGTAAAAGAGCTAATTAAGCAAATTTTTCTTTCGCAGGTCGCACGGCGATGTTCTGAAATTTTTTATCTCAAAACAAACATGAAGAATTATTTTTGGAGACCCACTAGTTGCTATTTTGCTAATTTTGGTCTCGAAACAAAAATGAAGATCTGAAAACAGAGATGAACTTTTTTAAAGAGCTTGTCGTAACGCAACAAAGGCTCTCGCGGGGCTCATCTGACGCAGGACAGCTTTGGATCCGATAAAGGGCGAAACTTAAGGCCAAAAATATTAATAAATATAATGTTTTGTCGCATTATTAACGGTGTACTGCAAGTGGCAATGATAACGACATGATTGCTTTTTATCCCACGATCACGGAAACCTTTACAATCATGCTAAACCGCTTGTGTCGAAAATTTCTTCGGAGTGGCCGGTGTTACCGGCACAATCCATGTCTACCAACTTCGGAGTTGCCGGCATAGTGCATGTCTACCAGAAACACTGCAATCAAGAAGTTTGATGTCAAGTGCCTTTCTAACTGACACTACGACCAAGCAAGTTTTGAACCTACAATGTTGGGTCAGCGCTTCAACATAACATAAAAAATTTTTGATGATGCCAAACTTCAAGATGTCTTTGAGCGTCATATCATAGTTGAATCACGACTAAGTAAACTAAGTAACACCTTTCATAGTGCACAGCACTCTTGTTGTTTAATGCCAAGCAGGAAATCTATCAAGACTATTTTTAGTCTTTGGTAGGACTCGACAAGAAATTGAACCGAGATCTACGGACTGCGAAGCAGACGCTTTAACTACTAGACCGCTACAACGCCCAACAATTAATGTCAATATTAGCCTGGACCAAATTGTTATAAAAAAATTTTAATTTTAAGGTTCTACGACGATTTAATTTCGAGCGAGACTGTATCTATTTTCAATGTAAATTAGATGACTCATAGACCACTACGTCCACGAGGTCAAAGGTTACTTTGCTCATTGTCAAAAAATGTAAAATTGAATGTAAACTATCGAGTGCAACAAGTTGTTGCAATTAAAAACGCGAGCAAATTATGCACGTTTAAGATTATTTTAACCCAATACGGCATTGATGAACGCGGTAGCCGTGTACATTCCGTAAAGGGTCTTGAGGCGTTGCCTCAAAAAGATCTGAAGAGTTAAGTCGCAAGATTAAACTCTCCTATTGCCATCATTACTTAGTATTGCTGCAAGTGCAAAATTGGGGGTCTCGTTTCCCTTCTAGCTGCTTCGCTGCCAAAGTCCAATAAAACAAAAAACTATCAAAGTACTGAAATTACTTGACATTCTTTAAAAAAAAGCAAAATGTAACTCATGAACAAGTTGAGATTTTTAGTACTTTTAGCAAATTTTAATATCTTTTTTAAATAATACTCTCCTGCTTTGCCGTAAACCCGGAACCTTTGTTTTGCAAAGGTACGAAAAGGTTGTTAAAGCGTCTGCTTCGCAGTCCGTAGATCTCGGTTCAATTTCTTGTCGAGTCCTACCAAAGACTAAAAATAGTCTTGATAGATTTCCTGCTTGGCATTAAACAATAAGAGTGCTGTGCACTATGAAAGGTGTTACTTAGTTTACTTAGTCGTGATTCAACTATGATATGACGCTCAAAGACATCTTGAAGTTTGGCATCATCCTAAATCTCTTATGGGGTTTCGGGTTTACGTCCAACCAAAGGACTCGTCCATAAAAGCTTTGTAAAGAAAATCATGTTTAAAAACTAACTTAATAAAAACGAACAGACCCCGACTTGCAGTCGTTCGTGCGATGCTGAGGTCAAAGCTTATGTGGTTGCAGCATTGCTACGTCATTGAGGAAAATAAATCCCAAGTTGGGCTCGATATTTGTGGTAGAAATGATTGTTGCCAACCAGTAATAACGACAACTACGAAGAAGGTCTGAACATAAGCAGTTCCACGTCTCGTGTAACCATAAAAGCTCGGGTATAAGACTACCTCTCCAAGGATCTTTACCTTTGATGGCGCTGCATGAAGGATGGCAACTACCTACGAGATATACCCAGAACCTCTAAGAATTAATTATAGCACCTCCGGCTTTATACTCGCGGGGGGTCCTCACGTTGAAATTACGCCACTGCATAAAAATTTTCCTCTGCCCAGAGGGTAGAGATATAAGTATATGACGTTGGTGCAACCACTTCATGCTGCATTCTCTAAGCCGAATTAAGCCACAAGCATTAATTATAAGAGCAGAAGCTGGGTATTAAAACAAAAACACTTAATCAAGTTCGATCAGATTTCAGAAACGACCTCAATCTTTGGCCTTGGACAGCAACAGCACGCAAGACTAAACCGGCTGACTTGGCGAAAAAGCCGGAGAAGGTTGTTCGTCTGTGACCTAGACAATTGGTCCCTATGACGCGTTTGTCAAAACTTTTAAACGATTTGCGAAGCGTTCTTCAAAGTGAGGTTTAGCACGGCATAAAAAACAAGCTTGTCTTTCAATAAATAGCTCTATTGCTTTAAAAATTTCACTGCTTTGACTCCCACTGACGCCAATTCACTGGCAAAAGATTGCCAGACAACTAATAAAACGTCATAATAGAGAAAACAATACAGGAGAAAGAAACAGCGATTGTATGTCTACCAAGGCAATTTATATGTGATCATTAGACCCGTGCGACATAGACACTGGTTTTTCGTCAACAGCAAAAAAGAAGATTAAGAAATCAGAAGGAAACTTGACGGCACTTTTGAACCAAAATTTTTATTCAGAATCTGCAGATCTTTAGCTTCTAACTGATGCATTGTTATGAGTGTATGCTTTAATGTGTTTATGACTGTTATTGGAAAATGACCCTTACATGAACCCATAGTTCTCGATTTCTTTGAGAAACTTACCTTTTCAGCCCTCCATCGTACAGTGCCCGGCTGGAAACCCTATCCTTTCCATCATCGGAGAGGTGGTGTTGTGATGGAAGCTTTCGCTTCGCAGGATGTAGACCCGGTCCTATTTCCTAGGCCATGGGTGGGCAAACTGCGGCCCGTCCACACTTATAGAAACTTCCATACATATAACGCAACATGATATTGCACGAAGCTATTGCCAAATTTCAAGTTATTGCGTTGTAAACAGCTATTGCAAGATTTTAAGCACCGACCCTCGGCCAACCCTTGAATGGTCAATGTGGCCCTCCGGCAAAAAAGTTTGCCCAACCCTGCCCTAGGCGAATCATACGAAAGGCTTTAAAATGGGGTTTACAGATTTCCTGCTTGGCGTTCAGCAGGATTCATGTGGAGAACCTGAGTTTACTCAGTCATGACTGAAAAGAATGCAATTGGCATCGATAGTTTCAGCACAAAACTACCAATGGCGCCACCACACATATCGATAAAATTCACTAAAAAATTATGCAGGGCACAAACTTCTGCGATATGCATATTGCCAGCAGTTACCGAATACGAATGTAACTGACCCAGAAAAACGAATACAAAATGTTTAAAAGTTGAGTAGGACACGTTTCCCCTCTAAAAATAGGTCCCTGACGCCACAACAACAATATGATTGGTTTTTTGGGAAGAAGTTTGAGGAACCAAAGCAAATTGTAAATAAATAATATCTAGAGATCATTTATTCGAGAAACACAAAAACGCAAATCGGCGGGCTTGACACTGCCTGCAACCTATGCCAACATTTCTTTATCTTTTTGGTTTGTTTCCTCGTCAAATCAACGGCGCAGGCAAAATCTACCTTCAGTTTATTTGTGCGATAATTACACTATTGTGCAGGAAGCAAAAGACTATTCGCATTATCAGTCACAAAAACCCTAAAGAATAGCGAAAGGATTAGAGGCTCTAATCAAATGGAATGGAAAAGGGGGCAAGATGATGTCAGTCTCGACCAAGAGCAGTCAATACACAGCTAGTGCTGCATTGTGGTGGTGACGTCTTGATTGGTCTTGATCGAGCTAGCATGATTAATTTGGAAAATGCCGGATTTTCGGATCTTCTGTAGAAAGCCCTCGCCAAAAAAACATCCCCGCCACCGCTCTTATCCAGTTAGAATTTTTATTCATTGATGGAATTCAGCACTGAATTCAGCGATGTCAGCTAATATTTTGTCCCAACCCTAACCCTAAAATCTGCAATACTTAAAACGTAGCGGAGGTGTTTTTCTCAAATTTCACATTTTTGCATTGGTGGCGGGGGCTTTCTACAAAAGATCCGGATTTTCTTCTGGCTCCTCTTCCATATCTCCTTGTATTATATAGAATGCACTAGTTAACTTTTCACCGAAGCTTACTAATTTCTTTACCGGTCAAATGCCGGTAACCTTATGTAATCCTAATTTAACATAATTCCTTCTGTTTGCTTTTGAAGTGCTGGACATTATAGAGGAATTTGGAATAGTCGCACCCACACTTATATCAACTCAATATGAGATAGACTGGTTGAAATGCAAGACGTATAGAAAACAAATCTATCTGCTGAATGCTTAATAGAGCTGAAAAGGTCAAAAACCTGTTTTACTAAAGTGAAAACAAACAAAATTAGCAATATATTGGATGATGACGCAACAGTTAAATTAATGCAAAAAAGCAAATTTTGTATGGGTTGGTAGAAGTTCGTTTCTGCTCAAGCCGTATTTCAGAACCTCTTCAAAGGAATCAAATGTGCAAAAAAGGTTCTAAGCATGGGGTTGCTATTGGAGGGAGTTTAATAAACATTTAATACTTTTGACGCGTTTAAAATTTCGACGGTGTTCCTTTAAAAAAACCTAATTTTCAATGATTAAGCAGCAGAAAAAGTTTAGGGGAAGTCATGCCCCTACTGTCTCCTCTCCTTTATCCCATATGCCTTGGTCAGCAGACATCAGAAAGAGACGAATCTTTAAAACCGTAAGGTTGCCCACTTTTTCAAAAGTTAGTCGTCGCATCACAAAAACCTAACAGTGATATACACTTTCCTGCTTCCGCAGCAGGCAGGGATAGTGATTCTGGAAAAATAAGGGAAGCGAATGAAAGGGCACCTTTAGATAAGGATACATTGTCCATCCCACTGATATGATCTGTGAAACAGCAGGTTTAGTGCTGCCATGAAAAACAGACAATTGTGCAGTCCTGGGAGTGAAAGTCTTGGTTGTCGTGACAATAATTGCTCTACAACCAATTGTTGCTTTTACAGTGCGCTACACGACACAACGCATTGAGATTTTTGCTTGCTGTTCTGCGAGAGCGATCAATTTGTTCAGTTGAAAACTTTTTTGGGGGTTTCAGCTCTATTTGCTCGATTTTTATGACCATTTTCGTGGCACGCCCTTTTTCTAAGCAAAATTTTTGGCGATCAGTAATCCTTATTCATGAAATCCGTGATTTTGTAGAAGACTTCTTTTGAGATCAACCTTTTCTGAGCGTTTGTTTTGATCATGTTCGTGGTGTAGCCTATCTTTATACGAAATAGTTTGGTTATCTCCTGTTGAAATCAATGTTTTTATATTTTTATAAAGGTTGAAGACCTGTTTTTTGTTGAAAAACGCAACAAAATTGCATTTTTTACTTTGTTTTTTGGGGGGAGGGGGGACATACGTAGATCCGTGTTTTCTTGCGACGTCTATGGAAAATAAATGTGACGCTGGAGGGCGTCGCGACGCACAGTTTGAGAACCATTGCCTCACTGTTGAATGGAACGGCAGCTATAAAAGTGTCGTACAGCGAGCCCCTTTCTGAAATTGTCACGACCAATGGTTCCATTGAATACTTCGAATGCCAACCTCCTTTTCACTTTCCCTTTCCCAATCCTTCTTGAAGTTGAACCACCCTGCTTATCGCTAGCACATTTTACACACATCTGATCATGACCTCTACCATTTCAATGAGATGCTGCCGGGAGGTTTGCGGCTCATTGGACCAATCAAAATTGCCTACGCAATGATGACGTCATAATGAGATCAAAGAGGTTTCAAAATACAATCTTTTGATCTACTAACGTAAAACAACAAAAATGCTTACAGATGCTTTTTCACGAATAACTGTTTAAACCAATTAAAACAGTTCAAATATAAATGTTAGACACTTTCTTCAAAACTTGCAGGTATAGCTGAATCAATAAAGTGGTTATACGTATGACTTTGTTTTGTCATAAGCATGTGCTTTTTTAGGCCAAAACAATATTACGTTGCGAATCAGAAAAAATTTGAGCTTAATGGAATTAGGTAAACTGATGAGCCCGTTTTGTGTTTCCAACGAAAACCAAAAAAGCTGCCTACTAATAAAACACTAGCTGCTCTAGAACAAAGTCTAGGAGGTGCATGACGTCAACGAAGGACAGACTTAAAACGCGGACACAATATCTTGTAAGTGACTGTCAAATATTGAGAGGAACGATGCAACAAGCGATTGCTATTATGGGGTACAACCAGCAACGGGAAACAGCCAGTGGAAAATCTGGGAGAATAGGGATATCTGCATGAGAGAAAATTGCAATTTCTTTCGTTTGAGTGGATTTAGTACAACCTAGACCAAAAAAAAGGCCCGCTACAGGTGCTGAGATTGCCACAGTGTGTCACATCCCTGCGCCAGTGGCAAAAGCAGTATTTTTCCGTCAATTAAGCTGTCAAAAATGTCACTACTAAAGCGGCTATAATTGCCTTCTAACTTGTGTAAACATTAATTTTGCCTGTTTGCCCAATGTTAATGCATTGCCATGACTATTTGCTCAAAGTGTGAATACTTTTAAAGCCTAAAAACTTCATTTGCCAATCCATTATTTGGCCTAGAGTAATGTACGAACGAGAAGTCCACGGAAAAATAAACACAAAACGTCAATCCAAAAAAAAAGTAATTTTTTCTAAAAATAGCACAGACGTACACCAGTTTGTGGGGCGTGAAATGAAGTATTCCAGCATTGAAAAAACAGAAATCCACTAATTATCATGTGCTAAAGTCCTCATTGCCTTTATAGCTGGATGCTAACCAACAAATTGAGCCTATGTTGTTTGCTAAAACCTACGTTTATGGTGTCACAAAAGAAAACTGTATCGTTCATTATGAATTGTTATCCTAAATAATTGCATTAAAATTGGTGAAAAAGCAAGTTTTCAAAGCTAAACATAAACATGAAGCATGCATATTATGTCACTCGTACTTACAATGATAAATTGACCACGCGCTTTTGCATGTTGTTACGACGTATTTTCTTTGGTATCAAAGCTAAAAATTGAATGTGTTGGTTAGATACCAACACTAACAGCGAATACTTTTTAAAACCACCACGCGAAACATTTACCTCATCAAGAATTATTGATCGGTGAAAAGTGGACACCACTCCGCGAATCTAGATGTTTTTTCCCGGTTAAGTTTTATCACTTTTCCGAACTCAAAATCCAGAATTAACCTAAGTGACCTCAACTTTCTTTTCTTTCTAGAGGTATTACTTCAATCTTCTAAAATTTTACCTCAAAGACTACCTGCAAAAACGCAGCCTTCAATTGTCTTTTAACCTTAAGTAAATACACCCAATCATAAGAATTTACATTATCTTTTCCTTCAGCAAAGCTAGACCAGCTGAAACTGAGAGAGAATGTTTCTTCATGAAAAAAGCAAAAAATGATATTACTCTCTTTTTTTAATTCATTCGTTCTCTCGTTTTTTTGGATGAAAAAAGAATCGCCTTCCACAGCAAAGAGAAAACGTGGACTACAGCATACGTACATCAAGTCACGTGGTGCGTCTCAACCTATCACAAAATGTAATGAAATGAGCGTGACGATAGCTTGTTGCTGGTCAGTTAACTTTGCAAGACCTTTTCGATAGCCACTGGTCATTGAAGCGTGACCGTTAAAAAGTTTTTTTATGCTTAGAAAACGAACACAATTAATTCAATTTTCAATTACTCTGAGAGCTATGACTTCATCGGACACCTGGCTAAGCTTTGTTGTAAAAAATAACTCGACAATCAGTGTTAACGCTCAACTTTTTTCTGGTAGATAAGGAAGCAGCATCTATATTGAACGACCGAAAAGCCTCAACATATATTGCAATCAACTCTTAAGGACCAAACAGTGATATTTGGCAAAAAAATTATCATTGATCATCACTGTTAGGTTTTTCAACAGCTGGAAGAAGCTGCCTTCTTTTCTTGAAATACTGAATCATTATCCAACGTAAGATTTTTCTAGGTCCGCGCATTCTATCAAAGTTAAGACCACCCAACCAAACCCACAACTTTACGAGTTTTCTTGTTTGGGCAAGCTACCTCTAATACTTCATACCATTTGATAACTATTACTGTTTTTTGCAGCCCATGTTCTTTGATGCCATTGCCTAATAAAATAGTTTCGATTAATTCCTATTCGCACTGATGAAAAATAAAAAGAAATTTATGGCCCTTTGACAGTTGAGTTATGCTAACTTCTCCCGTTAGCATTTTGTTTGAAAAACATCAAAGAAATATTATCAATAAAAGGAGTGCAAAATTATTAAGTTCATCATATTGTGAAAGGTATTTTGTGGGAATACTGATATAAAATAGCAATTTTAAATCTTAAGACTAGTTTTATACTACTTTTGACCTTTTTATCCTTACGAGACAAATACACTCGAATAAAAATTAAATGACTCATTAGTTTATACGCTGCCCAACGTTTTCAATCAATATCAGATATTGTTTACACAGAGAAGTTTACAATAGCATCAAAGGTTATATCAATAAAATGCTCCGTGATCACCTATTTTCAGTAGAAAACTGAGTGTCCTTTGAGGATGGTCGCGGGGGGCGAAGCTGCCCAAGAACCTTTGAAAACAACTCACAATCTTCTGCTCCAAAGCTAACTCAAATAGTTTAATCGCAGGAATAAATCGGTAGTTCGGCAATCAAGGGATCAAGAGGCCAAACCTGTTTTAGCTTCATGCTGTGTCGTTGAGAAAGGCATGTTACAACAATTGATTTTCACGCTTGGCGAAGAGCTTAAGCTATAAATGTACCGTGCCAGTTGCATCCAACCAGACCTGAAATCAGAACTCACGTTATTCTGGGTACAGCGTCAAAGTATTAAGTGATCAAAGTCAAGTCGTAGAATTTCCTGGACATCTAGACTTCACTAGTTCAGTTATTTTATATTTGACTTATTTTACGGCCTGGGAAGTTCAAACTTTCGACATTTGCTTAAAATTGCCATTTTTGGGCTTTGCACAGTCAAAATATCAACTTGTAAGATAATTGAATGATAGGTGTTTTTTTATATCTCGCCTAAATTCCTTATTGAGAGACGGTTTTTGGCCTCATGTCTCTTAAAAAGCCTCACATACTGGTCTGTTGTCGCCTATGACAAGAGAAGTGATAGAATTGTCTATTTAGGGAAGAATGTTGAGATTGTTCCTCTAAAGCGTCTCTTTGATGGTTAAACTCACTAAATTATAAATCTTCTCACAGGCATATTGTAAAAGATTAGTCATGACTTATTGTAGCTTCATATCAACAGCTTAGAAGATGATTATTTTTTCAAGTCAACACTACTGACTTTGAAGAGATCGATTAACAAGTGTACTGTTCAATATCTAAGCGATTTCGAGCTCCAAAGGCATTTTTGGCGTAAGGCTCATCTAATTAAAAGACTCTTGCTAGAGTCCACATTTGTATTTCGCCTTTTTTTGCTCTGCAGAGGCAACGGTATACGCTGTTTAGACCGTCCGCTTCGCAATCCGCAGACTTGGGTTCAATGCCTTTGTCAATTCAAGCCGAAGACCAAAAATGAAATCTCCTACTTGGCGCTTCTATAGCAATGGGAATAATGTGGAAAATGAAATATGCAGCCGTGCAAACTCAATCGTGATCAAAATATGTCATGGTGCGAAAACCGTTGCGGTTCAAAAGCTGCTTAAAATATCAATGGTAGGTTTGATATTTGCAACTTGATTTCATTGGGACGGAAGCAGTCGTGAAATGGTCATTTAGGTTCAGACCATCGGTCTAACCATAATCAGACTAGGAGCAAGCGGCAAACACTTTCGAACCAGACATGAATAACAATCGCAGACTGGTTACCTTCTCACCAACATGGCTAGCTGCCATTAACACCGGTAATAAGTTGAGGCTGCATCTTGGAAAGGGTGAAGACATCAGCAAAAAAGTTGGGGGACTCACATTTATATATTTATTGCCCAGCGCACACAAGAGTTGTGTCGTATTATTGTGCCATAGTATAATCACTCTTGCGTAAAAGCACTGTAAATTGCCATAGGATCATTATCCGCAAACATTTTGAGAAAACACAATATGACAAAACAAACAAACAAACGACGCCATTAAAATTTTTCAACAACCGTTTCCGTTTATTGCTCAAACTAATAAGTTTACTTGCCATTGCCACCAAATCTAAGAAATCTGTTGGTTCACTGTGAACACACAGAAGTATAGAATAGTTTAACCGTTTCTACGTCACAGGGAAACGGAAATAAGTAAAAAGACGCCGTAGAGCAGAAAATTTTCTCTGTGACGAAGCTGATGTTATCAGCAAAGTTATGCACAGCCGCATTAGTAGGGGTACAGCGGATAGTGGTCCTCAAAAACCGTCTCACAAACAGTGTAAATTGAAGTCATTTCGTTTATACTGGAAGCGTTCTTCTTGATTACATCTTGCTGGAGTTGTAGGCATCACTTAATATGTGATTAGTCTATGTCATTTTGGTAGCAGGACTCTGCAATTAGGCCAACACTAGCTCACTGTTGTAGTCATCCCCATTTGCTGATTTTATTAGGAGCTGTTTTGTTACTAATGCAGGAAAAGATACAGGGAATAGAAAAACGCGACTTAACAAAACCATATTCTCAGTTGGCCCTGAACTATTTCATTTTTTTTAAAGTAAAGTAAAATGATTTGCAGAATGCACAAAATACTCTCACCTTTGTTTTCAAAAATTTTCAAAAACACTCTGAATCCCCCCCATACCCCACGTCTCCGCCCTTGCTATATGTGCAGCTTTACTAGTTGAACTTGGTTATTTTTTTATGCGCATGAGTTAACGCTCTGTTGCAAGTCTTTTATCAGAATTGGGCCACCGCCAGTAATAGATTGCTCGAGTCCACCTTCTGTCTGCCTAATAAAAATGGAGGTATTCCTTTAAGGTGCCTTACCCAAGGACAGGTGTGTGCAACCTGCAACCCGCGACTTGAAATTTTATGGCCCACGGAAAGGATTCCAAACGCAGCACCAGACGTAAAATTTGGAGACCTTGGATGGTAAACTCATAAAATGCTTCTCGAAATGGTCAGTGTCCGAAAACTTAACATAAAAATAGGTCTTTACCAACTTTTTGGATGGACGCTGGCATCATTCTCCGCTACGAACTTTATTTGTGCAAAGAAATATTATGCATTGCAAACTCTGACAGGCCTACAAAATTCCCAAGGTAGCTGAAATTCACCCACCTGCAAATAAGATAGCACTTCTCAGCCCAAGGACATAGCAAGCAAACTCGTCGACTTTATCTCAGCGCTGTCCCTTTCGTGCTGAGCATCAAGCAGGGAGGCTGTAAGTTGCGCTATTAAAGACTTCGGTTGGAATCGACAAGGGGAATTGAACGCTGGCCTACCGACGGAGAAGCGGACGCTTTAACCGCTACATCACCACGCAGGTGTGTGGTGGTGGAACGCTAACTGATTGTCGACTCACATCCAATAAAAGTGAAATACTTGGTTATTTTTTGATACTTCTTTCTATTGCAAGAGTTTTTTTTAACCCCAGGCCATGTTTTTGGATACGACTGATATTATTTTGCAAGGTTTCATATTACATTCGTCATATTACTCTTGTTTCCAAGTGCAAAGCGTGCACGTGTGAATGCCATTTTTAAGGTCTTAGATATGACTCGACGAGGGAAATGAGCCCCAAGTCTACCGAGTGCGAAGCGGAAGCTCTATCCGCGACACCATCGCGCCGGTGAAATTCAACAAGAAAGTTACCTCGCAGTATTTTCTTCTTGGCGCACGAGAAATTACATGTAATATATAAGGACATCCACAAACTACCGTTACTCTTTCAAAAATCTAGAAAATTCTATTTTTGAAACATTTTTATTCAGTTTGTTTCAAAGTAATTTAAAATACTTCAAGATTTGAATGCATTGGTGCACTTCTACGTGTACACCATCAGTTGCACGAAGGATATCCAGCCGACTTTCACTTTCTTGCCATGTTCTTGCTAAAATGTCAACAGATTAACTGCAGCAGTTGCTTCAATTATTCGTGTTGTAAATCAATAATGTGTGGGACTTTTGTTTTAATAAACCATGTCTTTTACATAAGCCTACAAGAAAAACTCCAACGATGTAATATTGAGGGAACAAGAAGACCATTGGATGGGGCAATCACGTCCAGTCCGCCAATGTGGAAACGTTTTGTTCAGAAATTCAGGGAAGTTAAGGCCCCAAAAAGGTGGTGCACCGTCCTGTCGGCCATAAAGTTTTTATGCCATCATCCAACTGTAGATCTTGCAGGTGGCTCTCTTCCATGTTTGCGTCTGAAGATTTGCTGGGTGTGGATGCTGACTTCGGGTCTACAGACCAGGAAACACATAGGGCTTTTTCCTGGGAAGTGCTCTTTTTCGTAAACTACATTTCCGCTACTAAATTTCAAAGATTCTGCCCAATCACCAAATAAATTTAAATTGCAAAACTGATTATTCCAAAAAGTACATGTCAAAAGAGAGAAACGAGCAAGTACAGGGTGTTCCAAAAGTCTTGGGCACATTTTGACGTTGAATATGCCAAAAACTATTAAGGAAATAACAATGCATCTGATGTATTCTGAAAGCTTGCATCTCAAGTTTTTTTATAGAATGTTCAAAGATGTTCAATGTGAACACCGTTAGTCATACGCCACACATCAAGCCGATAGTCAAATTCCTGCTAAAATGCGTTCCAGCATTGTGCTGTCTATGGTTGTAAGTTGTAACAACTTCCGTTATTCGGCCTTGAGATCAGCTACATCTTTTGGAAGGGGGAGGCGCATAGACCAATGCTTTCACGAAACCCAGAAAAAAAGAAGTCGCAGGGTGTGACATCTGGAGACCTAGGATATCAGCGCAAGAAAACGCGATCATCAAGTGTCGCTGAATCAGTTTTTGAAAGTTTAAGGACACAAAACGCTTTTTCTGGTTGAGCGAAAGCCATTGGTGGATCTAGGTTATCTTAGTTATTTAAGCTACATGAAAATATATGAAAAAATTATCAGCATGACAAAAAAAACTCAATGAATTTAGCATTAAAATGACAACGGTTTCATTCAACTACCATTCATAGATCAGCAGAAATGAGGACTTGAAATGTTCCCAAGACTTTTGGAACACCCTGTATTTCCCTTTACTATAAAACAAACCAAATGAAAATATCACAAGAAATAAACTTTTGTTGAATTTTGAAAATTGGAGCAATAATTTATGGACACCCTTTATTGGTAGATTTACTCGGAAAATATTTATTTTGATTCAATTAATTGGAATTGAAAATTGCGCTCGGAACTAATGATTTACACGTCATATTACACGTAACAATTCGGTTTATGACGCATGGTTGAAAAGGGGATGGCTTGATAGCAATGTTAAAAACCTTTCGAGATATCATGTTGTTGTAACCACTATTTTCAGTTCGGAATCCACAAAAGAGCAAAAAGCCATTACTCGTATAATAAAGGCCTTTCTAACAATCGAAGAAAAATTATATCTGAAGGGAGGAAATGATGATACCCTCCAAAAACTGTTGTAATACAAGTTAAAAATAGCGTGAATGTAGTTTGTCCTTTTTTCAAGCCGCCACCATTTTTAGATATTTGGTTGCAGCACAAACACACAGTCTTTACTAAACGATTAACTCTGATCCATTCAATTCTTTTCATTTGTAAAGCTATCGGTTTCAATTTGAAGCAATGTAATGGTATTGGTTTCACTTTAATACATTCGAAATTACTCTACAATGTAATCTGATAGATGTACAAAAGAAAGTATACATGTCTTTGACAAAAAAGAAATTACACACGTTGGTAAGTTGTTGAAATAATCAATTAAGATAGTTATGGCTCAACTTCGTTACATAAATCTTAAAATTGCACAGCTTTTGCTGCCTAGTGGCAATTTCGTCAGTGCGATCTTAGTCAAATGAAATTAAATAGATTTTATTAATGATTAGTTTGTTAAATAAATGGTATGCCGGCATTCTCTGGATCCTTTATTACGAAACCAGATATAGGAAAAGAAAGTTTTAAGACACAAATCTATTTCACTTTTGTTGAAACAATGCCGCATCGTATTTTGAGGGAAAAAAGGAGAGGTTGGGGGAATGGGGGGTGAGCAGCTTGCCTCTCTCTTTAACCTCAAGTAAAAAAATTTAAATCTTCTAGTACAAAGTTTTTCAGAAATTATTTCCAACTCTATTTTTTAGTATACACGTATACCGCTTTCAAGCAAGATCTGGGTTCAAATCTATATTCGAATCATAAAAAGATTGCAAAAGGCAGTCACATATCTCCTGATCGGGCTCAGCTACATGTTGAGAGGAAATCACATCGGTAACAAGTTAACTCGTTTATAAAATGTTCTGGCACCATAAAACGTTGTGGAGAAAAGTGCCAAAGCTTGCTTGATATTTGGTTGTTATTTCAATAACTATATCGATGCAGCCAAAGAAATAGCCTTGGGGGGGCATGGGCCCCTGTGAAAAGTTTTTGAAACCGATCAAAAAATGAAAGTGTCTTCAGTTATAACAACCGCAAGCGTCGATCACTAGAAAAAGGTCATTCAATAAATTTGAGTTGAAAATTGCCGAAACTGGTGGTCAGAAAATGTCGATCTCCAAAAAAAAAATATCAACGAAGGAACGTAAAAAACCCCGACACTGATAACATACTGCATTTTTGCCCCCTCTTTCTTAAAAAAACAAAAAATTGCTTCTGGCTGCATAATACATACAGCTTGGACACCAAAAGAGAACACGGGGCGATTGAACGAGTGCCACATCTTGGCGTAAAGAGCAAACTGGCAAAATCATTTCATTGCTCACATTGATTGAAATTGGAAAGCATTTGATGATCTCTTGGGATGAAATAAAACTCCGACTCGTAATCGTGAAATCTTTCGTCATCTTCAGCGCGGTTTCGGCGTTGTTGTGTTATAGGAAAACGCTTTTTTTATAACTTTTTCTACTTGGTAGTGCTTGTGATGAAATTCATTGCGCCTGCAAGACTAGCCACTCCGAAGCAGGTCTGCCCACAGCTTATTTTGTGGGCAACAGCGAAGCTTATGGGCAACTGTCTCATGATCCTAAGAGCAACCAGCAATCATTCCTGAAAGAAAAATAGAAAAAATCTTAAATTAACCACATTGCCAGATCTGCCATGGCCCGAACTGGTAGTGGCTGGCAAAAATAGGTGGTGATCGACTCTAAGATCAAAGTTTAAGCAGAAGCTTACAACAGATCAATGAACAACTCGCGTGAAATCGCTAAAATCTATTTGTAGAGATTTAACTCGCTGGCATTTCCCTACTAACTAGGTCTGTCTCCTTCTTCGTCGTATGGCAGGGTATCTATGATCCAGGTCAGACACAAGAAAAGGATAGAAACCGAGGGTTTATCCTTTTACCACCCCAGCCTGCTGTGTTGCCTAGATTAGATGCTGGCAGTGACGGAGTTGAGCCAGCACCTTGTTTGGCCTTCCAAAACTGTCAGACCCATTGTTCCTCGAGGTGCCCGATGAATTGGGCATGTTAAAATAATGTGGTCGGCAGTTTAACCCGGTCTGTAGCACAATGCTACAGCGCCGCGTCAGGTCGATTGGCCAGGAATTTCGTAGCCAGTAGTTCGACTCGCAGTGACGCCACGATGGCAGGTCCAGCTACTAACGCCACTAAGGAGTGTGAGATCCTTGGGGGTGAAGGTGGGTAATACTTTTCAAAGCCGTCCTGAATGTTCTTGATCAGCGGTTCTTAAACCAGGGTGGGCGAACCTCTGCGGGTCAGTAAGGAATTTTTGAGGGGTTTACACATGAGTTCTTCAGTTATAAACTGATTTTTAGGGTTTCTACCATAAGTTACTTTCCAAAAAAATAAAACACACAGTTGGGGGTTCTCCAAAAATGTAAAGAAGGCGAAAAGTTCCATCGGTTTAAAAAGTTTGAGAACCTTTGTTCCTCGTTTTCTGGCTCGAATTTCACACTCTAGTTACGTCTATAGTTTATCTCAGATACCAACCGAGCATGCGGAAGCTGTAGGGTCTCGTTTCTGCCCTGAAGTTCACATCGGTTTTCTACTAATTTTCTAAACATGACGTTCTCCATCATCACTGCTTTTTTGGATCCCATCAGTGGAAAACAGTGGTGATGGACCATATCTGTCGGGCTAACGTTCAACTGAGAGAGAGTGATGTTCCCTGTTATTGTTTTGGAAGCGCAGATCGAATCGCTCTATTGCTGTGTAGATTACTACCGGCGATCAAGCTCAAAGAAGGCGGCCGCCTTTACGAAGAAGTTCAAAAAGCGCTCAAAGATAAAGGCGGTTTAAAGTTTAACCGTGAAATACGAGCGCAATTATCTGAAATCGAGTTGCGCGAAGCGAAGCGCTGACCAATCTGACGTCACCATCGTAAACAATGGACGATGGTTTCCGGTTTCCGGCGTGGTCGCGACACTTTTATGAGCCGCCAGGAGCTATCTCGAAAACCGACGGAGTGTTTTACTACGCTGCTGTAAAAAAGAAAAAAAATGGATAATCTGCAAGTGGGTAAAAAGTGCGATCAGAAAAAATTGCGACTTTCCGAAAATGCAGCAATGTGAACTCGAAAAGAGCTGCCAACATACGGCAATTCGATTGCACGTAGTGTGCATAACCGCAAGGTGATCGTTCACTGCGTTTAGTACATTTTCGCATAGAACAACTTGAGTTTAGACCCGCTTTGGTGTTACCATAACTGCTGACTAAATGCATTTTTAGAACAACACTGCAACGAAGCATATAAACTTGTCATAAATTTCGTTTCACACGAGCACAAAAACGCCAAAATCGCATGATATTAAGCTCACCAGAGTGGCTGCCCTTTTAAAGTATCTAACATTTACATTGTTTTAAAAATTGACCACATATTTTTTACAGCAAAGCAACTCTTTAATCGTATGTTTTAATTTTTATTGCCGAACAAAGCAAACAACCATGACAATCACATTAGCAATTCGATAAATGGCAAAGTCATATAGCAATGAGCAATATGTGAAAATCGTAAAGTTTTTATGATGCAAAAGGTCAAAGGTCGCAATTTTTACTAGTCGGACCACCCGTTAAGTGGCCATTACCAACAAATACTTCTTAATTTGCAATCTAGAATATAGGTTACAGCACCCAAAATTTAACAGCAAAGCTGCATGAAAACCCCCTTTAAATAAGTTTCCCCTTCAACAAATGTTAACTGCATCTTTGCTGCCCACATCCGTGCCAGACCTTGATAATGCGTGTCCATTCAGTTTTTGCGTAACTGACTGATGAAGGTTTGATTTTTTCTTACAGCATGGGGTTGGAATCTCAGGTTAATTTGGTGACCAACGTGCAGTCCCAGGAAAATTTTGCCATGCATAGACCTATGTAATTGCCAGTTCTTGTTGTTGCATCGCCGATAATAGCTACCTGCTCAGGGCGTTGCGGTCAATTGCACTCTTTTCAATCATGACCGAGTAAATTCAGCTTCCGCTTCATCCACCATATTACTCTTGTAGCAGGAGATCGGTAGCTAACATTTTTGAGATCTTTGATATGGCTAAACAAAGGAATTGAACCTCGGTCAACCGAAGCGGACACTCTAACCCTCCACCACCACGCCACTTGGTGTGGTCAATGTTGCTGGGACAGGGCGTTTCCAATGCATGCAATACAATCAAACGAGGGGAATTGCAATTAAATATCTTTCTCTAAGAACACGACGTCATTCTCAGGCGGGTGATAAGCTCAGAAATTATCGACTGCAAGACAGGGTTATTGCGCAAAGCTATTTTTGACAAAATCATTTTCAAGATGTCATGAACTCTGTGTAGAAATTTCGCGAACACCACTGTCAAATAAATTGCCTGGAACAGCCATTATACGAGAAACAGCCAGCTGCGCAACAGTCAGTCAATCATAGCTTGGACGACAGTTATGAGAAAAACAAGAAACGCTCATTTTTCACCACAGATTTATTCTCCTTACTAAGGATTGTCCGAGCCCACACTCAATTGTTGTGGAATACTAGGCATTCCTTAGTGATAGTAGGCAACCCAATTATCAAACTTTTGGGTTTCAATCTTAATCCACACACAACCTCAAGAATATTTTTGCTGTTTCGTGTTTTACTATGGCCAGCCATTTTTGTAAAATGACCGCATATTTAGAAGTTGATATAAGTGAGTAGAGTTAACAACAGGTTAAATTTCAGGAAAGGTACATTTTTCAACTAACGAAAAGTATTTACAAAATATCAATTTTAATCAAGGAGAAAAACTTCTGAGATAAGAACTAAAATTTTCAGAGAGAGGTATGCCCGGGGCCAACCTTTTTTGCAGGTTGTTGGGTGAGCAAACCTACCCCAAGAGCCTATTGTTTAAAAAACCATAATGATGTAAGAATCTTTACTAAATTTAATCACACTGCGGTTCTAGGTTTAAATTAATTTTTGAAATCATTAAAGAAAACATTGTTCTCACACTGTTTCGTCAGTATAATAACAGGTTAGGGTACAAGAAAGTTTCAAAATGACTAGGGCAATTACGTCCGCTCCCTAAAATCTATTTAACTGTCCAATTCCCTATAATTGCTTCTACTTAATAGCTTCAATTAGGGCTCAACCTCTAATGTTTCAATTAAAGCAAATTGTAATGTAAAGTCATGAAAACAACTTCCTGAATAATGCTTTCTGCCCAGAGTAAACTTAGTAGAAATTCTTGGTAGAACTGGCAGACTTGAGCTCAATTTCCTGTCAAGTCCAAAACTCTGAAATAAAGTTCACAGACCTATAGCTTTAGCGCTCGGCATCGGGAGTGTGGGGTTGTGTTGATTTCTTATTCTTTAAATTCGCCGGTCGGCGGTAGTGGCGTTAAGAAGCGATTGTTCAGACCTACTTCGGAAGTTTCAAGTATCAACGTCCGGTTTGAATTGCTTGGTATTACTCTCAATCCTTACGCTCCTTGTTGCAATTTTCCCAGCGAAGAAACTTATTGCAAAGCATCTTCCTTAGACCGCAATTAGCTTTAAACGACTGATCACTCGATCCTGGTTTCCTTGTAATAAAAGTTTCATCCAACCCCATCAATGGCCGACAAATGGGAACAAACAAAAGTTGTGCAGTATTTTGCCGTTTTTGAACCGCAACCGATTAATTTCTCGCCATTCTTTTGATCGTGACTGAGTCAATTTGGTTTCGTATTCATTCTCCAAATCACATCCACAGCTGAGCGCCATAGAGAAGATCTGTGAATGAATACCATAGTGATAGTTTTTGATGTAACTCGGCAAGAGAATTCAACCCAGGTCTACCTGCTGCACTTTTGACTTTTTTTTGCTGCTAAATCATTAAGAAAAAAATGGGCTGTTAGAGTGTCTTGACCTGAGTTAACCTATTGTAATTTACAGAATTGAAGCGATATGTATCATTAAGCTTATGTCTAGTCGTATGTGGTCAAGATTTTAGACAATAGACAAGATTTTGATATTTTTGGCGGCCTCCTACACAATTTCGATGTAAATTTGTCGATGGAAACACCTTTTCAGAGGCAGTTTTTAGACGTCTGCTATTGAGTGTGTTTGGATTTGTCCCATGACATAATAACGCACTGTCTGTGTTTAAATGGCAATATTTACTTTTGAAATGCTGATATCAGCTGTTACGTTTCTGACCTTATAATTACCGGATTTCTCAATTACGGAACTTGTTCTTATCTAAACATCTTAGAAATTCTTTTCTTCGAACGTAAAATTGCTCAACTTTGTGAGTAAATTTTAATAATTCTCATTCTTCCGAGCAAATGGAGAAACGGCAATCAAGCAGTCTAATCTAACTTCCAAATTTATAGCACTTGTACTGCGAATTGAATTTGTTTTTGATCAAAATTGCTTTCAACCTAGCATCTGACAGAGAAAATCGTTAAAACCAGTGAATTGAAAAGATGTGTTTGAGTATAGATTATGAGACCCCTTGATTTTAAATAGCGGTTGTTAGGTCTACATATATGCTAGAATGTGTTTAAGTTCATTATATAACGTATGATTCGATTTAGGGTCTTCCTCCTAATCATAACTATCTGCCTTTGTAGCTTCAGCGTTGCCGTTCCCTTGGAAAGGCACCCGGTAATTTTCCATACGTGATGGCACTGGTTGTGATAGAAATGCACTCTGCCAGCAGTACTGGTAACTCCGAAACAGGTCTAAACACAACATATGGTCTATGTGTTTTTTCTTCTCGATCGCAGCATAAGGTAATGGGTTTTGTGGGGTAAATAAGTCCGAGAATGAATTGATTGGTACAAATTAGCAGTTGTCGATGTAACTGAGAGCTTGCCCGGAAGCTTTGGTTGGAACCAACCAGCCCTCGATTTAAAATCCTCACTTTACTTGAATTAAAATCAGCCAACATCAAGAAAGAAACAGCCAATTATCGTAAAATCTGCACAAAATTACTGGTTTCATTATTCGGTAATAATCTGTTTTTTACCTTAATAGGCTAAGCGACAGAAGACAAACTGTGTTAATACAAATAATCTATCAAAAGGGTGGAGTTACGGTCGAACTACCCAGTTATTTATCAAATGACGTAGTAACAAAGCTCACATAATTTGTTTGGTAAATAACCAATGTCTAGTTTTTTGATTTTGAAAATGCACTTGACAGCTTCATTAAAGCATTATAGGAAAAGGAACAGAAAAAAGTGGAAGTAGTTGGTAGTAATATTTCATCTCGGTAAAACGCTGACCTCGTAATCGCGAGGACTTGAATTTAACTCACGCAAAGGCTCTTCTTGTGCTTTATAAGAGCCACTTAGTGTCAATTTTCCTGCTTGGCTGTAGTGCTTGTGGTAAAAACGCACTGTTTCAGCAGCACTAATAACTCCGAGGCAAGTCTGAACACAAGTTGCTTTTGCACGACCACAGAGGTTTATTCATGAGCACAGATAAAGATGCAAAATTAAAAGTAGTGGAAACTGAAATGCAGATGAGGAACATAAGCATAGAGCGTAACAGAAAACTACGAACAAGGCATAATAAACGAGAAATATAATAGATGGACAGCTGAATTTTCTCGTGCCAAGAATTAAGCTAGAATACTTTCTAGAGCATGTAATTTAGCCGGGTCATTCGACGTGCACAGATGACATCATGTGTGCTAAGCCCAACACAGAACACTACAGTACAAGAATTTTGTTAGATTTGGTTTGCTGACGAAATTGAAAATCTTCCATTCTTTGGACTCCATTAAGTTGTTGGCTACGTGTTCCAATTTTGCTGACTTGATGTTTATTGCTTGACAATAAATGCTGTTGTTTGCCCGAAGGCAGTCATTTGTTCTCTCAGACAATAAACAATTAACAAAAAACAATTGAAATTCTAATTGGTCGCTTTTCTTAATGAAATCTTTTTTGTGCAACGATCGGGCCTTGGTTCAATTCCATTGTCGAATCATGACAAAGTTAACTATTTAACATAATTATAATCTAAAATCTAATGGGAACGCGAAAAAGTCATAAGAGTTTCGAACTCATTTTTGTCGATCAATAAATGTAATGCCTGCTGGCATTTCGCTCAGCTTTTGAGTAAATAAATTAGTAAATACGAAATTTTTGATATGATAGAGACGCGGAAACCCTAGACGTAAAGTTATGTTCTTTCGCGTTCCAGGCGCATTCGCGACGTGTGACGTTGCTGACGGTTTCCGGCTCGCCAGGAGATGTCTAACCGGCGGGAAGGGAGTTTTTCGCTCTTCTGTCACCAAGTACACTGTTTGCTCTTTTTCCTTTGTTTCTTTAAAGAAAGCACTGTACGCTGTCTTAGAAAAAGCGCAGCACTGCTGGTTAAACTTTAAATTTATACTTGATGTCTTTCGAATTTCTGTGCCCAAGTCGACCATTACCGCCCTTCCATTGCCAACTTTATAGCTTTAAATATCACGCAGGTTATTTGCGATTTCATTGCATGACAAGTGTGACGTCACAACTGGTTTTGCAAAATGCAGGAAAAGAGTAATTCAGCGCTAAAGCATCACCATCGAGATTGCGAGTGCAGTGCTCTCATAAGTTATTGGTTATGTTGTCATTGCGAGAGCGCTTGACGGCAATTTTCCCTGCGTGGTTAGAATGCTTGCGCTAGAAATGCGCTGTACCAGCAGGTCTGTTAACTCCAAAGCAGATCTAAGTTGTTCTATGCATAAGCGTCATTGGTTTTCCGTCACTTGAGGCAGAAGCTCAGCAACCAGCTGAGGAAAGTGCTGTTAGCCCTTTAAGTTTGTTCTTCAACAGACGAAATGTTATCACTATTTGTGAGTCCATGCTATGACTTATCTCAGTGGCCGACATTCTGCCCTTTGTAGTTTATTCTAACTCATTTCAATGAATACAAATAATATAATTATTATTTTAACCATATCCGTAATAACTTCGTAAGTTGGTGACCAATTAAAGCTATACAAGCAGCTGTGCTTTCAACGTCCCACAATTGTTTTATTACCACGCCTGGTATATCATTCTAAGATTTTAAAAAAGTTTATTTTAAATGTACAAAATGTCTTAAAACAGGACTACTATAACAGCTACTTTTAGTGGATCATGGGAGAACATTGGGCAAGCTGCATCTACTGATTTTATTAGCACATGCATCTCGAAAGTGTGATCGAACTCTGCCTCAACATCTTAATTAATTTGAACCCTAATTTATTACAATACAGAGCAATGCTGGATACATGCAAAAACACAGTCAATCATTTATGCCGGCGATGTTTTTATGCTTTTGCCAGCCAAACGTTACATTGCTAACGGAGCATTGCCAACATTTTTGTCGCTTTGCAAATATGCACCCTTGCCACACAAGCAAATAAAATCTACAATTCTCAAAACAACATCATATGAAGAAGATCTATGTGAAGTCACATTTATTTCAGGCAAAAGTTGAAAGTAATGTGATAAGTGTATTTTGTTTTGCGTTGCTAATTTGCGCTCTTGTCATTCAAATCTGAGTTTTCCCGCTTTTTAAATCCATTAAAAGGAAATACAAACCCGAAACCGCTAAAGCAGCCGGATATGTGGTGTAATGAGCGGTAATTATCTTACTTTCGATGCATTCGATGGATTCGATCTTACTTTCGATGGATAAAGCAGTTACAATAGAACAGCTTGCTAAGTTTCAATATAAAATGTGAAGTCTTTCCAAAGAGCCCAAGACTCTTATTCCAAGTAGTTATGGAACCTTGACCCTTTGGTTATGAGCATAGCCCATTCGTGCTTCATTTAAACCTTCATGTATTCCACTTTTTTGGTTTTGCCATTGAAATTTCAAAGAATGCGAGATTAAAGAATTTTTGGAAATATGCTTTTTTTGTATCAGTATACTGTCATGAAACATGAACATGCATACAAATTTAATTGTCGCGTCACGTTAATCTCGTTAAGTTGCTCTTAGAGGAATTTCGTCAAGTTTAGACTTTTAGTTTCTTTATTCTCTCAAAAGAAGCCGGTTCTATCCTTTTTCGAGCGCGCAGCGAGGCGTAAAATCAAGGCTCAGTTTGATTTTGGGCATCGCGTGCGACAGAACGCGGTAGCAGACCGGCAGCTATTCGATAGTATGAGCTGCAAGAGCAGACGAGTTTCGGCTGAAATACTGAAAGTTCCGATCTTGAAGAGTTTAGATTTGCAAATTGGCAAGTACAGTGCTGAGGGTAGGTTTTGGTCCCAGCGGCAAAGCTTGCTTATTGAAACTGTATCTATTTGTTTTAGGTGCCCGTAAGCTAGAAATAAATTTACTCAAGGGCATAGAATTATTGCACCTTGCAAGATGAAGGGTGCAGAAGGTAGGCGGCATGTCTATGCTGGGATTGGAGTCCTACTATGTCTTTGCGCTGCAGCTTCAGTTCAAGGAAAAGTAAGTAATGGTGCTTTTGTGTTCTGTATCTGTAGTTGGCTTTAAAAAAGCTTTTATCTAGCATGCGACATCCGTTGCATACCAAGGCAAAATACTGGACAACGCATTACACTGACGTTAGCAACCACTGGGAGAAATTTCAGCCGAGTTGCCTATAGTGTTGCGATTGGGGTTGCTAGGGGAATAGAATTGGCCCTCCATTTGTAGGCGAGCAACTGCAACGAATATGTTTGATGACGTCATCATAAAATACGAAAAAACAATTGTTTTGTGGCTGCATTTGTACTCTTCTGGTGATTGCGTCAGAAGATCGTGCTGGTAGTGCACTCACACTGCGTCCGGTCGGTTTCTGCCGGTTTGAAATTCGCTTTGTAAAGGCAGGTGGCAAAAACCGCAATAAATTTTCACAAACGAAAGATGTGTAATGCACCGTTAGTCGTAAAGCAACAAAAGTTCATTTGTGTTATCATAAACTGTGTCGTCGCTTTTGCCGATTACTGTTTAAGAGGTTATCTATGCACGGCAGCGAAATACCGGTAGCAAAATCTTCAAGCATGGGTTTAATGGCTATACTTGCTATCGCTTTCAGTCCTAGCAATGTTGCAACTGGAGTTATAACTCTGATGTAATTGTAATGCAAACAATAGTTCATTGTGATGATAAAATAGACTATTGATTCCTTTGAAGTTTTATTTGAATAAGAAACGAGAAGACCGCTTGGAAATATTGAGCTTTAGTGTAGAGCCTGTTTTTCAGCTGTGTCTTCGGTAAGCCAAACCATGCTGTGTGATTATAATAGGTGCCTTTCTTCCTTCGCCCAAACGAAGCTTGCAGATTAAGAAATCGATACATGGGTCATCGAAAGTAAATATGGACAGCTGCTTGATCATCAGCGCCACCCCCACATACCGAAGAAGTAGTATGCTAAATATGGTCAAATGCATGCATTCGTGATTAGCGACTGTCCGCGCCGGCTAGCCGGTTCGTTCCTTGGTTTGTAGGCGATGCAACAATACTCCCCCTCCATCGATGCTTTAACGCCTCGAGATGGTTGAAGAGCGTTATTTCGGGGCATTTGTGGAAGGTTTTATTTGCAGCTGAAACAGGTTCCGAATGCAGAGTCACCAATGTTAAAGGTGGTCAAGTGCATGCATCGGTGATTAGCGGCCGACTGCGCCTGCCAGCCGGTTGCTTCCATTGTGCGCTGTTCATAAGTGTATCCACAATTGCTTACCAGCTTTTTTTTTGGTTCGTAACTGATGTTTCAATCTCTCCCATAGGCGTAAAATAGGGGGCAGCCAAAGCCTCCAGATTGTTCTCAGCCTCCCCTACCGTATGGTTTGCCACCAGGCCCCGGAAATTTAAGAAATGAGCAATGTAAACTACACTCACTGTTGAGAAGTTGTTACAAAAAATATTACTTGTGTCGGGAGCGGAAAATAGAAAAACAATTACTTTCAAAAACTTGATCTCCAAAAAAGGTCAACTTTGATTTTAGACAAGATGCCTTCAGTTCCCACATAAAAATAAAATGTTGGATTTGTCACCAGTCCTCATTTATACATGTTTGAACGGAGACGTTGCCGGTGCAACTGCGGACCTACAATTACTGAATGAAAATGGAAAATACAATAATCTCACTAAAACAGCGTTTCCGAAGTGGGCGCCGCGTAAATCGAACAGAAATTGTTATATTTGGTTGCTCACCGAAAAAAGGTTCTCAATCTCAAATGGAACAAACTGAGAATCAAGAACTGGACGGAGCGACAAGTTTGGACTAAACAATTCGTTTCCAAGAGTTGATTTTCAAAAAAATATATATTCAACTCCGGGTTGGACTAATTCAGCATCCAGAAGAGGCATCAGCCACGAGTTTTGAATTTGACTTAGCTCCGCAAGTATTCATAAGTTTTCAAAGGACGCCGAAAGAAAAAAATTAGGAACCATTGTATAAAGGGGAGGTGATTGGCATTGCGTTTTCAACCACGATTGTGCGCACTTTACATATTTTTCTGGCAGCAGTTTTACTTTCGTTATCGTTACAACGCCATTCAAAAACCAAAGAAGTGATCTTGATTGTTGCCTATGGCACCAGTGTACAGTTATAAAATGAAAAACGACTTTCGAATGCTTTGCTTCATGCAGTTGTATCACTCTTAACTACCTGACCAATCGCGTCGAGGGTAATCTCCACTTTTTCGCCTAACAGGACCAGACTAATCTCAACTTGGGGTCTGAGGGAACCTTAATCGAAATTGGCCCTATTAATAGTACGTACCTTCATTTTTTCTAATTTTAAAGATAATTGTAAAAAAGGTTAGAATTGAATGTCAGGTGTCCCTATTTTACCATGGACCTCATACTGGTACACCGTCACCCTGTCTCTCCTACAGTTACAACTCAATCACTTACTTTCAAGTTACTGGTTATTACAACAAGTGGCTGTAGGCATGGAAACAGAATATTGGTTATTTCGATAAGAGTGCGCGTGATCGACAGTCTGGTGTGTTGCGTGTATGAAATGCAGTCAGTTTGATAATGATAGGGGTTTGGCATGGCCGTTTCAATCAATGAATTCGGGAAGATTTAACATTAAATCAGCTTAATTTGTTCAAGTTCTGCTTTAATGGACTGTCACTGATTCATGTCATCTGCGCGTAAATGAGGTCACTTAAATGCAATAGAGTAGGCTACTTGGATGCGAATGCAACTTGCAACTTATCACGCATGCACAATTGGCAAAACGTGGGAAGGATGGTACAGCGCTGTTCTAGTTGAGATGGCAATGTAGCTCTGGAAAGTAAAGCGTCGTTGCAATCATGAGATTTTGAGTTCAGTGGAAGTACTGGAGTAATGTTGTCACACATTTGACAAAAGGTACTTCAAGGCGTTTCCTCTGCTTGGTGTACAGAGTTTGCAATGAAAATTGGTAAGTTTTCCAGTTGTACTGGTAACTCCACAACAGGGCTGAACAAAAAGCGGTGTCTTATAGCTATAATAGGTTTCCGTGACGTAAGGAAATAGGCAAGTCTTAATTTCTTTCCGAGAAGATTTTTAACTTCCCCCAAGACATCAATCTATGAAAGCCCCTTCCGTAAGTGGCCATGGGCTGTTGACGCAGGGTTGCATGTATTTGGTATATACACGAACTGAAATAGGCACTTTTTATTGGACAGAGGTTAAGATAAAAGCATAACTCCTTGATCAGTTCCAATGTTGCTTATTCAACCGCTATAACATCCAAATGTGATGTAATTGACCCATGTAAAAACAAACAATGCAATTCTGTCTCGTCATTATAACCTAATTGTTACGTATTTGTCTGTTTGCATTCTTTAACATTGCGGATATCAATAGCATGGAAGAGCTTGATGCATAGACATGCCCTAAAAAAAAATTTAGGAAGAAGCCATAAATATGTTTTTTGGTCTTGGTATTTTTCAAAGTAATTGGGCAACCTTTTTTCAGGCCCCCAATGTTGTCAATTTGTACCACAAGTTTCTTAAAAGATCTATGATTTGTAGATGGACGTTTTCTAGCCGTTATATCTCATAATACCTCCATTCCTAGGTTTCAAAAATTTGTTTGGAGGAAAGGCCTCTTTCTGCGTCAATAAGCTGGTAACCAGTGAATTGAAATTTTATTGACGGGTAGAAATTTTGCATTTTGTAAATTTTGCAGAAAAGTTTTTTGCATAGTGCAAGTTAAGGATAAGACTGTAAAACAAGTTTATAATTTCAGTACATATTTATCAAACGGTTTTGATTTGTGGCTCTAAGTAGACGTTCACTGGTCTACCCAGCTGTGTTGGACAAACGAATAAACAAATAGGACTCGGTTGTAATAAAAACGGTTAAAGTATGTTTCCTGTCTGAAAGCTGTCAATAATATGTCACAACCATTTCTTATTAAATTAGCTGATCAAGCCTTCTAATGTGTTTAAAGTTTATTTCAATATCAGGACCTGGGTTCGGTCTTTGGACTGTTCTCGAGGAGGACTTTATTTGCCGACTCTCTAGGCATAAGCGTGCATTAAAGCTCAGGCAAATACTACTGCCCGCTCTTGCAGAGGGTGAACGTAAAATCCAACTGCAATTCTGACGTATCATTACGCAAACAACTCTGGGGTCGCAATGCATTGGAAATAGAAAACCGCTTTAAATGTTTACTCACACTCGAGATCAAAAACTTTGCTCAAGCTATCGCGTGATAACTGGCTGTGATATCAGTCTTGTTTGAATAAACGATTGTTGGTATAAACAGCTGTACCACCGGTACATTACGATAAGAACGTTTTTTCAACCCGTAATCTATTCATCATATTGTCGTTGACGTCATGTAGAGATACCTCGCAAAGATGCAGCCGTGGTTTTTGAGGAGTTGGGTATACGGTATTTGAAACCGATGTGGGACACTTCGCAATCTTATTGTTTCGCTCCGTATTGGCACATCTGAACAGGTTTAAAGGTTTTGAGGATTGATCATTTACATACCGAGGCCAACGATGAAGTTGAGAGCCAAGATAAAAAAATGAAATGTGATGTATAACATTCAAAATTTGCTTCCCAATCTGACAATAGCTCGCATAGACAATCTTTTTTTTAGTAAACGTCAGTGTTCCTTTAGAATTGATGAAACTTTTCCTTTGACCAACCTGGTGCACATGTGCAGAAACCATGAAACTTGCACTTCTAATTAATTCTGACTTCTTTTACCGCTTAATCGCATGTTTGATACCCACATTCCGAACCGGTTGGTCCTTTATTGATTCTAGCTGGTTGTTTATTTTTGGGTGGTCTGAATTTACCAAAAAGTTTGATTATGTCTATCAAAGTGATGGCTATGATACGAGTGGCATTTTTGATCCATTTTTACTCAGTTCACAAACAATGGTTAAAATTACATCACGACATGGTTCTGTTGTATTGCTTTACCCGGCTTGCACAATTCACAAAGCGTGCGCCGAAGTATTGAGTGCACTCTCAACAAAAGTACACCATCGTACGCTTGTAGAATGCGCGAGGACAAACGAAATTGTATTGGAATTACGCTCATCGCTGACACTTTTTACAAAATGGCTTAAGCTCGATTTGCTTATCGAGTGATATTCAAGAATTTAGAAATGGCATCACAGATCTCTTACCTAGCGCTCATCAACAGGAGTAATGTGGAGAGTAAAATTACACCGACTTACTCACTTTGAGCGTAGCTGTGGACAATGCTTATTGTTTTGAACTCTCAGGTCTCATCAGTACAGTTGGTGACCGACAATGGCCTCAATGTCCTGGCGCTAATAAACTGTCGCATTTAAAAATTGTCAAAAAAACTCCCAAGATTTCTCAAAAAACGAATGGGAACGCTTCATTTATCTTTTTTCGGATTTCATGTTGAGTTCCTTCTAATTTAACGTTAGATTACTGCAATGCTTTGAAAATGTACGAAGTTGGTGAGATTCTTGCAGTTGCTTTGCGACTGAATCTGCTGAGTGTACGGTTGACCACTTTGGAGTTGTAAATCTTGTTTGGTTTCCGATATTTGTTTTTATGATTAAGTTCCTCGTTAATGTTGGTAAATAAATAAAGATTAGCGGTCTTTCGACAGATGGAGCTTTCAACAATTTTAGCTTAATGATTTCTTTGTAACTTGATGCAGTGTCTCGTTGGGAACGACTGTTGATCACGTGCCTCCTTTTCATAAGAAACTGGCTCATAATCGAGAAAATGCTAGTTCAATATCCGCCTGATTTCTGCTTTGTTTTACGCTTGGGAAAGACACTGTAGAGTAAATTCCTCTGCATCATTGTAGTACTTCGTACCTCAGCAAATTTTCTCTGTTTAGTTTCAATGTTTGTCGGAGAAAAGCACTCTGCCAAAAGCATAACTCATTGATAAACATTTTTAAAAAGTTTGCTGTTTATGACAACTGCATATTCTTGGATTGAACTACTTATTTTCTTTCACAGTAAGCCCTGATGTTGAAATTAAATAAGACAGGGCGAATTTAACGCTTTCTGTCGAGGGCAAGCTATGACCAAGCTTGGTTTGTCATTGAACTTCGTTTGAACTCCTTATTTTTCCTTTTTATTAAGCCCTGACGTTCAAATTAAATAGGACAGGGCTTAGTTTAATACTTTTTTTGAAGCAAAAGGTGAGGGCAAGCGATTATTAAACTTTGCTTTTCATATACAACGAACCGTAGCAGAAAAGTATTCGCTTAATGATGGAATGCTTGCCGATTTTTGAAGGTAGGTTTTTGGGGGTACTGGACTAATGGTAGGTGGTATTGTTTCAAAAATGCCTGTAGGCACATTGAGTGATCAATTTTTTTTTCAAAATCTAGCTTTTTATTTTTGGAGGAAAAGGCTTAACCTTTTTGGGCCTCCGTCTAAATTCGATTTTCTGCATCATAATCGGTGACCTCATTTCACTCAGGTCAACTCAAATGACACGTCTGGTGATTTTTGTTGCACTCGTTTCTAATTACTGAGACTGATTGATTGGTAACAATTTTTGGTTTGTTCCCATGACGTCATCAAAGCTTGTTTATGACGTCATTGATTTGATGTTATATCTGGTGTCGTTGTCTGTGTAGCCAGCGAAAGTTAGCCTGCTGTTGCTCTGATTAATCCGAGACAACTGAAGTGTTTGAGTGAACAAGGATATGTAGAAAGGCTTTGGGGGAGGGGACAAGAAAAGGTAAGAAGGAATACAAAGGATCTAGCCCCTTGATTCCTTGGAAAAGTGGTTCTTTTTACAAAGCCTCCCCCCAAATAAGAGCAAAATGTAATGCAATCATGTGGCTATTTGGCATGAGCTTAAGAACGGGGGTTTGGTCCGATTCTTTGCCAGAAAACTAACGTAATTCTATATTAATAAGAGTAATCTATAATGCCTTTTTGTGAAGTCATGACCCCAGAACTAGCTACCCCACTGTTAGAGAAAACCCTCCCAGTTTTTATGTTTTTAGCTCTATTTAGTTTCTTATTGATACGGAAGTAAAGTAATCTGGCAAAATGCGTGGAAAATAATTTTTTGGTATAAACACAGTCGTGTTTTTGTTTTGTTTACAAGTTGGATCGACAATTGTTTACATTTCGTTTGTAACAACTTGACAAATTAAGAATTTTTCATTATTCGGTGAATCGAAAAATATTTGCGACAGTTTTGCAAAATATAAACAATCAATATCAAACCGTTTTCGGTTAGTATTGCAGGAATACCGAGAAGGGGCTATTGTTATCCTCGGCCACAACTTTTGTGCGAATTTAGGCAAAGTCCAACAAGTGAATTAAAAAAATTATCTGGTGTAGCTTGCGCCCAAACCTGTTTCTACCCCAATTATAGATTCTGGCTGCGCTTTTAAATGTAGAAGAAGCAGAAAAATAGGCATTTTAGTCGTTAGCGGTTAGCTACCATGGCAATCGACCAAACTGAACTTTGAACCCGCAGTTCATTGCTTGGCAGTTGACTTGCTGAATTTATATTTTTATACTTGTTCGGTAATGACCAAATTCGGTTAGGTTATCTTTCTTTTTCTACTGTTGACGGAAACCACTTATATAGACAGGTATTCATTTTTAATTGCCGAATTCACCTAGATCTAACCACGCATAACATAAAACTCACTTCTCGCCGGACAAAGTCAAACTGTGATGTCACCATGTCGCTCTTTCTTTCAATCCGTTTTGTTTCTTTTACTATCATTTTACGCATAAATGCGCCGCACTGGACAAGAATTTTAGCACAATTTAGACGTTTATAAACTATTATATCGATAGAAATGCTGCTGTTTCTTAGAAATTTTAATCGCCCGACGTTGTCGAAAACCACAAAATTGACCTGATTTTGGCCATGACACTTTGCTCAAAATTGCAGTGCGAAATGCTATGAATTAAGGCACATGTAGTTCAATAAAATGCCAAAAAATTTAATTGTTCCTTGAAAATTAAAGTTGTCAAGAGATCGATTCTAGACTCGTACTGCTTTAGTGACAACGATCATCTAACCTCAGGAGTCTTGATTGTTAGATCATATACTGGTAAGCAAAAAATAAGACAATGTACATATTTGAATATGATAATTCACCTGACAACAAATATTCTATTCAAAAATTTTCATGGTTTGAAACGTTTGTTCACTGCAAAACGAGACTTTTTCTCATTTTCTTCGGGGAAAGAGGGTTTGGGCAAATTTAACTCTTTAATTACAACCTTGGCTGGATATGTCAACTACTGTGTACAACATAATATTATTCCTTTAGATGTTCTTTGAAGTCGTCTAGCACACCTTTAGTTTGTTGGTGTTAGGTGTAGGCTATTAATATTTTTTATCGTTAGGCGGCTGATATAATTGGCATTAGTTTCCGTTGCTGACCTGTAATAAAACAGCTGTTGGTAGAGTTAATCCATACAAGGTGAATTAAAATTAATTATGGTTAATGTTATTGCTTTATCGCTCGCACCCGTGGACGTTATTACCGTATAATTGGTAGCAAGCACAAACCTACCAGACACTATTGTTATCAAATGCCATCTTTTGCCTTTTCATGGTAATATATTAAATTATGTTTCTGTAATTCTGCTGGGGTTTTATCGTGGTTACCTTTATAAGTACTCTTGTCTTTGCATGATAAATTTCGGATTCGAATCCACCTTCTACTGCAGTGCCATACCGAAGTGTTAGATTGCTGCACTGCACCCGGTCTCGAGAAGCAGATGCTCCAATAAGATCTCACAACCTGAAAGAAATATTTGCCACGCCCATTCGCTATTTGATTAGACTTGGCTTTGTAGTGCGATTTTCGTTTCAAGGCAACGCTTGCCTTTCACTGGCAGGACCGAGCTGTTCCAACCAGTAAATACCGGCAATCATCAAATATGTATAGAAACACCTGATTGTAAATAACTGGGTTGTGGTGCGGGCTGTTATCAATATTTTGCGTGAGCCTGGAGTGGTCTTAACATTGATATGCTTGGATGGGTACTTAAGGCATTTTTGACCTTGACATAGCTCAACCTTTGAGTGCAAATCTTTTAATAAAATGCTAACCACTTCGTTCTTTACAAACGAATTTTTATGGAGGTTGGGAGTTAGTGTACCTGATAAAAAAATACAGTTTTAGTAAATGACCTTGCAATTGTAATGAAAAGCTTTAAGGTTTTGCTGAAATGCGTTAGAGAGCTATGCCATATTGACAATACCAGCTCAGAGCGACAAAGTGCTAAATCACAATTAAACGCTGGGATTTTGTTTCCTGTGTGGTAATACTTCGCTCTTAGAAAAAAGCATGTTGGATGCAGTGATGATAGAAGTGCAATGCGTCATCAGTAGTCGTAACTAGGAAGCAGGTCTGAACAAGTTGCTGTATAATTATTAATTATTCAAGTTAAGTTGCAGTATGTATATCTGCAATGGTTTTTCCGTCATTATAGGTTAAGGGGTGTGCTTTTCGAATAATTTTGACTGTGAGGTCAGTTTTCGCTGGCCCACAATACAAGCGTACCCTGAAGTACCCTGGAACATTTTTGCTTGCTTTTTTTTCAGTATTTCTGTTTTGCGGTCACGGAAAAATCTTTACAGCTTTACATTGAACAACTTTTGTTCAGACTTGCTTCGGAGTTGTCAGTGCTGCTGGCACAACGCGTTATTATCTCAAGGGTTGCGACCAAACGGAAAATTGCCGTGGAGTGCTTTTTTCGTCGAACAGAACAATGTGGTCATCGTGAGATTCGAACACAATCGCTGTTACCATAAACTACGCTCCAACCAACTTCACCACATTGCCCGCAATTTTCCGGACAATTTTTTAAAGTGCTCTGACTGCTGATCATACTTACAAATTGGTAACCAGCAGTAACTCGTAAAAGCGAAGAATTGCGATTTTTTTATTGTCATTGGTTCCGAATTCGGGCGGTTGTTATTGATTGCCAAATTGCGAATGCATTGCGACATCTGGTGGACTGATGCAAGGTCATTTAGAAAACACTTTATAGGTTAATTTACCTTTATAGGTCTTATCTTTGATTTCTGGTCGTAGAAAATACTTAACGATTCTACACAGAACAACGCTTAGATCTACGTCAGTAATCACGACCCATGTCATGACGTCAGCTCGTATCTAGTCTCGATATGCTGCTGCCCGTTTTGCCTGTACGCTAATCACGTGTTCCTATCAAGCAAACTCCTAAATTGAAGAAATGCATAAAATACTGGAGGAGCAGAATGAGGGCTACCAGAAACTTACGATTGCTTGTCTTTTTGTATTAGTTTTAAATCGTATTTACTTTTCAGCCCAAATATGAAGTGTATGCATCACCAGTAGGATGCGGAAACGGTCCTGTCATATACTGCAATGCTTCAAAAGGAGAGAGAGTAAGTGTAAAGTTAAATATGATATTGTATCTCAAAAGTTAACTTGCTAGCTAAGACGGTAAATATTCGCCCAGTTCTGTTTTTTTAGATAGAGAGCCCAAACTACAGAAATTTTAACGGTTGTGCAAAAATCAGAAATTGTCATTTTTGTTTAAAGGAGATCGATGAAGCTGGTTTCTAGTAAAAGTAACTCCCTCCGCTTCTAAAATATGATATTTTTATAGTTTTAATTTTCAGAGATCAGTGGCTTTTTTAAACCGCTCGAAAGTTGCACTGCTTTCTCTGGCTCCCACCCCCAAAAATAGCAATTCCAGATACAGTTTTTTCAAACGCTCCTCGGTATTAGCTAAGTTTTAGTAAGCTTTGTCGGCCAAGGGGCAACTTTGTCGGTTATAGTCACACATCGTTGTGTCAGTCCTACTTTGGAGTAACCAGTGCTGCAGGCACAGTGTGTTTTGCCACAAGCAGCGCAACTGAGCTGGAAGATTGCTTTAACCTGCCTTTGTCAAGGACTCAGTAGCACAGCCATCACGATGTTCGGAGCACGGTTGCTACGATAAACAGTGCTCCAAATAACTTTTCCGGTTTTAGGGAAGAACAGGACTTCCTGGGATGGACGGACCGCCGGGACTGCCAGGTTATCCTGGACCAGAAGGACCTCCAGGGAAAGTTGGAAGACCAGTAAGTTAAGTTTTGTCAAATTTTTTGGCAACACTCGTTTACATTTTTGGCTTGGTTTTAGGGAAATGATGGAGCAGATGGAGTACAGGGCCCTAAGGGATCTCGAGTAAGTAATCCTATTTCTTTGTTGATTTACTTTCTATGCGGCTCCACTGACGTCGCCCAGAAACATTACGCCGGGTTAAAAAAATGTCGGTGCAGGCGGCTGCACTGGCTTTACCCTGACAATGTTTGTGAGAGCAGAAATCAAAGTTTGTCGTACATGGAGACCGTTGTCTCTGCAACCCTAATGATAATTACCCTTCGCTTTGATAAAGATTCGTGTAACTCACTAGCGACCCTCATTTTAAAAGGAGCTATCAGTTTTGTGCAAGTAAAACTTGGGGTAAGCGTATTTCGCGACATATTTCGTAATAACATTGATGACATCCAGTCTCTTGGCTGCGCTTATTCACCCTGGTCCCGGGATAGCACCAAAGTAGGCCAAGCCTCCCGCAAATGTCTTGTAGTGATCCTAGTAACCGTAGATCCCAGATCAAACTATTGCCAAGCAAAAGTGTTCCCTGTAGATGATATTTTGCACATTTATTGGCTTGTTTTTTGATTTTCTCATCAAACTTGGGATTTCATCACGGATATTTATTCCCTTAATCCCAATCGCCCTACTATTAAATGAAGTCTGGCCTTACCTATCATTTGAAAGATATTATTTAGTCCTATTTCTTTTTGGAGTAATGGTGGGGTACTAATTTATAGTTGTGGGTGGGCGCTAAACTGTCCCTGATCTGAACTTCTTACTGGTAAATTAAAAGTATTCACAAAATGCTATCGTTTTACATACTTTATTCTTTTTTATTTTCTCAGTAAGGGAGCGGGGGAGGCAAATAAAAGTTGTGATATGCGCCAAAGGGATTGATGCATCAACAGAAATAACTAGATCGAGTTACGACTTTTTTGTTACTGCGTTTATGGACTCAAGGCTCTAGCTGCGCTTATGCTTTTTTGTCCGGGCATAGGCACAGCCAGGAGGGACGAAAAAGCTATTGCTTGCCCCTTTAATCAGTAATTTCAGGGTCCCTCCAATTTGTAAAATCAGCAAAAGTAACCCTGATTTCAGCTACAGTTCAGTTGTTGCTATCCTTTTCTTTTTTTGGATCCCACACCTATGGACCTTTTTTCAGTCAGTGATGGCCTTAACTATCGGGAAGGTGGTGGGGGGAGGGGGGGGCGGGAAAGAAGATTGGGGGTCCTGATCACTCCTCGTGACCACGGTAATAACTGCCTACTCAAACAAAAACATTTGAAAGCGAGCTTACAAAAGTCTAGTCACTAAAATTCACCAACCAGCAAAAGTATATTACAACTTTTTGCAATCGTATACACAAACAAGGTCCAACATTACGCGTATGTTTACAAAAGGGGGTCCACAATTACAAATCAAACTGGGGGCCCGGGTGATCGCCTGGTTTGCCCATGGCCGAGGCCACCACTGTTTCCAGTACTAGCAGGCATTGCCCCAGGCAGCCTCCGCAGAGAAAAGGCTACTCACCGCTTTGCTCAACAAGCTGTGTTGGATAAAAACCATGACCTAGACCAGTTGGTCACTGAGGCGCAACCTGGTAAGCGTCAAAGGCTGAAATTTCGCCACCCCTTCCCTCGCGATGCCGCAGCCCTTCAAGACTAACTTCAGCATCCTGGAAGCTTGGGAAAGCGTTTGGGAGAAAACTGCGTGACCTGACCAGTTCACGGTCCACCCCAATACCGAACCCCCACCCGCTTCAACACTGTCCCGGAAAAAATGAGTAAAACTTAGCCCCCTAAGAACCGGCGTAGGCCGTTTTAACAACAACATGTTCTGTTGGGGTCCATTCTGGGAATCACCATTTTGCAACTGCGGAGCTGAACCTCAAACACAAAACATCTCATTTATCCCTCCCCAATCCAGCGACCCCAAATCGCCAACGTAAATCTCACAGCACCTGATGAAACCAGAGTCCATTGGCTGGACATCACATCGTAAACCCAGCTCTTTCATACGGAAGAGTTATTGCTGTAAGTTATGGCTTAAGTGGATACCCACCAGCCAAATTTTTGTGCTATGGCAGCGAATATATTTTTTACGAAAGCTGCAGAAACCTATAACAAAACTTGACATTTTATTCCACCTTGCTACACGTCATGAATCAAAGTCCTTGTAACTTCATAAGAACTGTGGTATTAAATATGCTCTAGAAGTGGAGATTAGTCATGCATGCGACACAACTGTATAAAGGTCGTCTAATGTGGAGTCCATCTACAGTACAGCTGTTATAGTTTTTCTGCGTGCCACTTCATTATTCAAAAATCAGATTTATAGAGTAATAGCTGATCATTTTGCTTTAACTGAGCATACATTTAGGCTATCTCTAATAGACTTACATAATTGCGTTTGCCGTAAAACAACAGGTTACTTTTTATGACAGTGGTTTCCAAAGTGCGTTACCCAGAAGCTTAGGGTTCCATAAAATATCTAAAAAGTTTCCGCGAGATGAGATTACTTGAAAAAAGAAAAACCTCTTTGCCAGTGCTTCCCAAACTGTTGGCCGGGGCACACTAGTGTGCCGTAGAAGATTTTCCGGTGTGCCGTGGGAAGATTTGCAGGTGGGCCGCTGCCACAAAGTAATGGTCGATAACGTCGGGGGTCGTGTTAACAAAGGTCATCACTTTTCTCGCTGTCACCTGTAATGCTACTCGCAATCAACATGAATTCATTCATGTGGTTGTTGTGCCGCGAAATTTCTTTAGCTTTTTTACCGTGTGCCAACGGACAAAAAAGTTTGGGAAACACTGCACTGTACAGTTTTGCGCAACGGGCGCGCGAAAATAAAGCGAAAAAAGAAACTATTGAGCGAAACAAAGAAAAACTAAAACGCGGTTATATTTGACCGATAGGCAAACAGCATGTGGCTGCGTTCAAATTCAAGAAACAATACTGTACAATACATATTATTTGCCAAAGCCGCCATCTGAGGGAACGAAAAAAGTGGCTACTTAGCAAACAGTTGATCAATGATCATAGACCTACGAGGACCTATACCGGGGGTGGCCACACCTGCCGTACTAAAGAGCCAAAAACGATAGAAGCCATCATTGAAAGAGCCGCTACGCAATTCTTTAAATTGACGAATCTTCCGTCGAAGCAGTGGCTGATAACCTTTTTTTGGGAGACCATTATTTTCAAAGCACGAAATTAGGCATTTGCACCCTTTCACCGGCCACGAAACTTAACCTATCGCACGGCAGGTTACAGATCCCTGCACTACATCATTGTACACAACACAAAATGAGTCGAAAGAGCCGCGGTTCGGGCACCTCTCTCCTATATAGTCTACATAAAAGAACTCTTCGGTTCTGGTTTGAGAAATAAGAAGCGCACGCAAAAAGCATTTCTTAGTTTGCTGTGCAAGTGGTTGGTTTGCTGAGCGGTGGCAGTCCGCATCAACATAGTTTACTTGCGCCAACTAGGGTTTTTACTGGTGAAAAAGTTTAGAGATCACTGCTTTATGGCAACTTTAGATACGGTCTTTTTGCTGTGATGGTGACAGACGGAATTATGACAAAACAGTGCGAGGAAAAAGCTTGCTTAATTAAAATGCTCAAAAACAAAAGAGTTGGTTGCTGCATCGTTGATGTTAGTCAAATCGTTGTGAAATTTATTTTGTCGGAAGCAGCTTGTTGATATCTTCCAAGAAAGCTTGCTTAAATAAAATGCTCAAAAACAAAAGAGTTGGTTGCTGCATCGTTGATATTAGTCAAATCGTTGTGAAATTTATTTTATCGGAAGCAGCTTGTTGTTATCTTCCAAGAAACCTTCCAACGGCATTTCTACGGTCAGAATCATTTGAGAAAATGAAAAAAAAACAATTTCTACAATCAATCACTCATTATGACGTCATCTCGCTTTCTAAAGCAGTAAAGTTTTTGCAAGTTGATAGGTCGGACACTAGCTTTCGTTTAGGCACAAAAGCACTTTTCTCCGTGAAAAAATGCAAGATTTAATAATTTATCTTTGTTGTGACATCATGATGATGTCACTAACTTTCTTATAGCCTTACCTCGGAGTGGTAATCAATCATGAACACTTTCATATTTGTACGCCTAATAATTTTTCAGAAGTTAACATTGACACGCAGAATTGTGCTTTATAATCTACATTTTCCTTAGATACTTTATTATACGCATACTTTCGCCCCCCCTCACACTTTGTTTTTTATTTATAAAATTTTGACAATTAGCTGTGAAGGTTTTATTTTTAGGGAGCTCCTGGACCTCATGGTTTTCCCGGAACCCCTGGTATTCCGGTTAGTATTGGTCTTCTTTATTTAATAGTCTAAATAGTTAAAGAGTAGAATACTAAATGCAGTATAAATCTGACAATATTTATTGTTGTTAATTTTGATATAGTTCTGGATTTTCCTGTAGCAATGAGTTTAGACTGTAATGGTTAACGGCAGGAATATCTATTCCTCGGGCCAGGATAGTAAAGTGGCCTGCTCAGTATGTTATCAGAAGCTTGTATTGGCTGCCCACAACAGCAGCCCGCAAGTTGGTGATGGGACTGTCGGTGTAAAGCCAGTTTTTATTTATGGCTTATTTGAAACGAACAACCGCTTTCTCCTGTGCGCATATTCCAGTTGGTAACTCAGTCAAATGGATTGAATTGTCGTTTGGTGGTAATATTGATCAAATGGTCACGCGTTCAAGCCTCACGATGACCACATTGTTGAGCAGTTGGAAAAGGCACTGTACGACACTTTTCTTTTCTCGGTGGATTCTAACAAACAGTACATTTACTGTTAAGTAGTACAAAGCAATTCAAGTGGAATGTTTGAACTGGAAACTCTGAAGCAGGTCTGAGCAACTGCCATATGCTTGGCACCCCTTTTGCTGTCCTATAAGGTGGGAGGATAAAAATGCAATGTTGAAAAATTAGTGTAAATATCGAAAAGTTTGATTTGCCGTGTAGGTTGGAGGGCTTCTCACCATTTCTTTTTCCCATGAAAACGAAGGATCATCTCTTTCATTTATTTTATGATATGACGATAACTGTGATATGAACTAGGTCAAATAACAAAGCAGACAAAGCAATCTAATTTTCTCTACGTAAAGCTATCCCCGTCAACTTCGGCCTCTCTCACTAAAAGCTTTAAAAAGCATATCTTTATTTGTTTTTAGGGCCTCCCTGGTGGAATGGGACCTCCTGGGCCTCCTGGTCTTGATGGATGCAATGGAACAAAGGTAAACTTATGGATTTTGAAATAGTTTAATATGCTTCAGAGACAATTAGCTTCGGGATTTGTTCTCTTTGAAATACAGACCTGAGATCTTTGAGAGTGTAAAAATAAGTCGTTTACAATCTTTTATATGTTTGTCAATGGGAAGCTGTTTGAAGTGGGATTCCTGCGCTGCACGATTTGTGGCAGTGAAGCTATTAAAATAAGGAGGGCTCCAATAAAACGTTTTTATAGCTTACCACTGGTTCAGCTTAACTGGAAAATTTGATTACTCAATAATTGTGCTGCAGTTTTGGGTAATGAGGGGTTTTTATTTTAGGGTGAAACGGGACCTAAAGGACCTGCTGGACTCACAGGAAAGAATGGATATCCAGGAACACCCGGGTTCAAAGGGATGAAGGTAAAAGCTCCAAAATATAAGTTTTATGTTTTTTGGTAATAATTAAATCGCTTCGTCTTTGGTATTGCTTTCAAGGGCGTCTTGTACCTTGTTTCGTAATCATACCGGGCCAATTGGAACGTGGCTAAATAGTCGTTATAGCGACCAATGTGGTCGGAAGTATTTATGGAAGTATTCGTTGCATTGGCAAACATGGTTGTTATCGGCCAAGCCCGCAGTCGGCCCGAACACTGAAATTGCTGACGCGGAGCACATTGACTTGAAAAACTTGACTGACTAGGTGAATCTGAATATAAGTTTTGCATTGCTTTAAAAGCGCGTTTGGCAAGTAGAGTTTTTTCAGGCTGTAGTGTTGCGCATGAAAGTTAATTCAAAAGCTATGCTGCCATTGTAATACTGTGTTAAATTGTGACTTATCATGCAAAGTAAGGTATAACACTTTTTGCATTCGATTTTGACCGCTGCTAATAAAATATGGCGCCGAGTATAATACGTTCGGTTATGATTAAATGTCCTGGAACTAAGTTTCATGTTCGTTCGGCAAAACTGCGTAAGATGTTGTTTTTCTCGAAAGTGTACATGATTTTGTGTGCAGGGTGAACCAGGTGAGGTTATCAATCTTGCTCCAGGAACGAAGGGAGATCAAGGTTATCCCGGTAAACCGGGTCCCAGGGTAAGTAGTAAGCTATCGATATTTTTAGGCTGCATGTTTAATTAGTCTCATACACTATTTTAACCAAAGCAGAGTCAAACGTTGAACTTTTATTTTTAAGCTACTAATTGCAATAAATTTGTTTTAGGGCTACGATGGCAAGCCGGGCCCCACTGGACCTCGTGGACCAATGGGCAGACAAGGACCCCCTGTAAGTAACAAACTCAATACGTTGCTGATATTTCTATATTTACTGCACATACAATTTATTTGTAGCCATTTGAAAAAATATTGGACTATCAATCTCGATTTTTTACTTTTAAAATATCAGTCGTACCGCGAAAAAAAGGGAATATTTTTTACGAAACATTACTGTTCACGTTAAAAATGTTAAAGTGTTTGAACCAAAAATATAGCGATTCACGACCACCTGCGCAGTTCTTGAAATACTCATATTTGAATATTTTGTATGTCTCTATTATTATTGTAAGTGACTAAAGTACAGAATGGAGTTTGGCTTCGAAAAAAACTGTTTTGTGTGGTAAGTTATGTTCACTCCAGTTCTTCCCATGTGATGCAGTTTAACCTCTGATAAGCGCGTCACGACAAGGTTCTGGCAGAATAGGTTTATTTAAAGCTAAACTGCTGCATAGCTGTTAGTGACGCACTGTACGCAAAATTTTGGTCGAAGACTGAAAGTTTCGAGCACAGAAGTTCAATTGCGGCCAAGTTATTGTAGTCGACTTCTAAATGGTGATTGGACTGAGAAAGATAGGACTGAGAACTGAATCAAGAAAAATAATGCTTTCTGACTGGTTATTACCAATAGAAATTGAAAATACAACCTGATAGAAACTAGAAGCGAAAAATCATACATATGGTAAAAATTGTAAAACAGGATAAAATTTTTTTCAACAAAAAGCATGAACTGTTTGTGGTAAGCTAGCATACACCACTCCGGCTTCGGGCCGAAGCCCACAGAAATGGCCGGAGCCGGAGTTATTCCGCGGATAATGGTTGTATGCGTTCTGTTTGGCGCCTGCAGACGTGGGTTTGAATCTCGTTGGAGTTAGGTCTGCGCCAAGCTGGGTACGTAATTTTCAATCAGTTAACGTAGGATGCAGCTTGTTGCCCTGACACACTAACCGAATAGATGAGCATCATTACTTTATTTTTATTATTTTTACATTTCAGGGTCCTCCTGGACCACCTGGTCCTAGGGGATCAAAAGTAAGTGTCCAGTTGTTGTTACAAATTGATATATTAACGTTTTCTAGTAATTAAACGAATGCAGTCGCCATTTTTAGAGATTCAGTATACTTCTCTACCTATTTGAAAGCACTAATGTTGGTATTTTTTAAACGTACTAATCAAGCATGAATGTTAATAGTTATCCGCGCTTTGCCGGATATTGTGAAGCTACTCGCCCAGCTCATTGCAAAAAACAACTGCCAGCTATCCACCAGTGTTAATCCGCCTTGGTGATGTTGGGGTTACTAACCTTCAGATTTTAGTCACAGGTGGTCCGAAACGGACTGCCGTTTTCCCTTGGCCCGTTCTTCGTTACTTTTGTCACTTTGTGTTATGAACCTGAATATTCGTTTCCTGACCAAGAGGAGGTGTAAATAGAACAACAACAACATCAACGGCATTATTTTTAGGGAAATCAAGGTATTGGACAAACAGGAGATAAAGGACAAAAGGTGAGCTGCCATTATAGAAAAGCTGATCTTATCCAATAACCGTGGTTTAATATTGCTATGAGCAATTATCATCAATGCGGTACTTGATTATGTTGAGATCCTGTGCTTACGATCGCTAGGTCGTAGATTCATTACCCTCTCGTGTTGTGCTTTGTTTTCTTGAATGAAAACTTTTAGAACGCTTTGCTTTTTTGGTTATGCTCAGCTTGTTATGTGTACCCTTACGAAAGGTACTTCTTGGCAATTGCTTCTGTTTGATTGTACTACTTCTAATAGCAATGTATTCCGTCAGTAGTACTGGTAACTGCGAAGCAAGTTGTGCGAGATACAACTGTAAAAATTCTCCTGTGACCTGGGGATAAAAATGTGACAACTAAGATATATGTAACGTAGATATATCGAGTGTATCAGAAAAAGTGAACCGCTTTTTGTTAGGATTTTCTCGACGATAATGAAACTGAATTTATTGAAATTTTACACACAGTAACCTTAGAATATTATCAACACTTTTACATAGTATCTAAAAGATCATTTGCAAATTACATGAGTATTGTCAAATTCAAAACAACGTTTCAAAAAATGCAATATCAGAGTAAAATTATGCGAGTAATTCTTGAAAAAGCGCTTTGTGACGTCGTAATTGTGTTTATTCTAGAAACAATTACTTGTTTTAGCAAGATAGGGCTCCATTTCACACAAATAGGGTAACCCAGGCTCATGTGGTAGAGGCTGCACCAGAGTTTATCAAGAAGGATGAATGGTCTCCGCAAAGTCCTGACTGCAACCCGATGAATTATGTGGGACTCTTCAAAGGAGAAAGTTTACCGAGGAGTGCAAGACAAATTGACCGAGCAGGCATTAATGAACAGGATAATAATATCATGAAAGGATATATCGATAGGAGAAATACGCAAAAGCATTTCTGCGTGGAAAAAACGACTTCGTTTAGTCGTCAAGGAGGATGGAAGTCATATTGAGCATAGGCTGAAATAAATGAATTTAACTCTGATATTGCATTTTTTGAGACGTTGTTATGAATTTGACAATACTGCTATAATTTGCAACGAATTTTTAGATACTTTTTAAAAATGCTGATAATATTCTAAGGCTACTGTGTGTAAAATTTCAATAAATTCGGTTGTATCATCGCCAAGAAAATCCTTAACAAAAGAAGTTCACTTTTTCTGGTACATCCAATATGTATATATGCTTGGCATTAGTGATAGCAGTAGTATTATACAGTTTTGAATTCGTAATATTGTGATCAATCCAGTTTAGTCAGGCACACAGGTTTGATCTTTAGAAATGGTAGATGAGCTGCATTTTGCCTGGTTTCGAACCTACGGTTTTTGCTATTGAGAACCAATTACTTCAAAATTAAAATAAATTTTAAAAAGAAGGGATTTGTTTTCCAACTTTTACGTCTTTTAACTAAACTATTTAGTTTAATTTTTGTTCCTTTATTTGTCGTTCGTATTAAAATTGCTTGTGTTTGTTGTTTATATATTGAGCAAAACTTTGCCCACGAAATGCATAGCTGGCTGATTTATCCAAAAATACTCCAATATCTCATTTTGATTTATACTACTTTGCAGCTAAATTGCATTTTTTGCTTAATCGCTTGCTTAGCACTAATCAATGCTTTATTAGATATTTTAGGTTTTGCTTGATAGAAATTACTTACCGCCGTGTACTAGCACTAATTAGTTTTCTGTAGTGTTTAGCTGTTGGTATTTGCTGTAGTTTTACTTCGCACATTTTAATAAGCACCTTAACTTATCAAAGAACCTCGCTAGGATTTTAATGTGGCCTAATTTAATTCTCAGTTTGGTCAGCGTTACATGATTGTTAATTGTTATGCCATTATGACGTAATAACCATTTTTCTGAAATTCATTGTAATTTCGTTGTTACCAAACAATTAGGGAATCGTCTCAAATTTTATCAATTAAAATCTTATGATCCTTAAAGGGTTAAAATAGTATTCTCAGCTCTTATGCTACACCTGGCAATTAGTTAAAGGAAATAGAACTTTCAGCACAGTGCTGTCATGAGCTCGCCACCTCCGCAGCAATCATAATAGCAATGAGGTGGATGTACACAGTATACGTTTTTGAACGTTTTTCGTCGGGTTCGGGTATTTTTTCCGGTTTTGTACGTTTTTTGTTCTCAAGTAGTTGTTCGGAAATATTCATCTGTTTGTATATCTGTTTGGTGTTTTATAGTATACCTTGTCGTATGAACAACTGGTTTTGTGAAGAAATATCTTTTTGCACGTTTTTGTCCCTAAAAACGCATACACTTTTGGTACGTACTTAGCGAAAAAATCGAAATTTCGAACTACAATATGTGCTCACAATCATCATGTGAATATCGAAGCGGACGAGAATTTTTTACAAAATTGCATTAGAACAAAAAAGCGCACAAAACTGGACAAAAACGTATACTGTTTGCAGCGCCCTATGGTTGTGTAGCTCCCACGTAGCCCTGAAGCATGTAAGTGGTTAGACTAAATTAGTAATCATTTGTTTGGGGGTGTTTTTCCTGATTGCGCTTATTAAGATGTTTGTTTTGTTAGTAGTTGATTTAACGCAACGCAATTAACTATTTATGTTTCTTTTTTAATTTGCATGCTTCTAATTATTTTTCCACTGCTTTGCATGTGCTCTTACTAAAAAAAGGGGGAACATGGCATTTCAGGAATCTCTGGATCCCCGGGATCACTCGATGCCCAAAATCAGCGAAGCCACCACTACGTAGTGGGTTTGTATTAGGACTAAGAATGCTGTTTGCTGCACAATCGCGACAAAATTATGCGACTCAATTGGGGAAATATTGCTCTACGGCTCGTATACAAACAACAAACAAAAATAGATTTTTACCGTCATTTCTAAATGCGAGGTTTTTATTTTTTTCTCATGACCTTCTGTCTGCTCGGTTACAAACAAGGGCGAACAAGGTCCGGCTGGTCCACCAGGTACCGTGGAAGAGAGCAGTGAACCTCCAGATTCAGGCGCCACTCGCCCATTTGTAAGTTACCAGTTATTATAGCCTTATTTCCACAAATGGACGTCGCAATTAGGACATCACTCAATAGAATTTCTGAAGAGACTGAATGATAAGACTTTTAATCGGACCAGCCTGGTACCCAAACTGCCAATTTAAGGAAGATTGAAAACTCGGCTTTTGGTATTCAAGATTTGCGAGCATAATGCACGCGTGGATTTTCTTTGTTTTGCTTTAGGAAATCACTTTAGGCAATTTTCTTGTTTGGTAGCCGTGTCTGTTGCGGAAATCCTCCTAACCAGTGTTGGGTGCAATGAACGCGTCTGAAGATTACTTGTTTTAGTGTAAACTTCTGAGGCAGGTAACCAAAAATGTGTGATTGGCAAACTGCTCGAATTCTATGTTCTTTGATGTCTGTAAAGGCAAATTTTATTGCAATTTTCGCTGCTTCGTGCTTATGGTAGAAGGGCTAAGTGCAATATACCAGCAGTGCTGATGGCTTCTAAGTAGATTTCAGCACATATTGTATGAATACCTCGTAAAGTTATGCCGTGCTGTGAAGATAAGCAGTGAAGGACGCTTAAAGCTAAGTTCGCTCATCAATAAAAAAAACTACTATGATTTTCTATTCTAGATTTATGGTGAGTAGTTCGAAGTATGATTCAATTCTTCCACTGCGCAACGTGTGACTGTAAACTCTAGAAATGAAGTCGGTCGATCAGATAGCCTAAGCATTTTTAGTTTGGTTTATTTGCACTGTTTCCAGTATTCCGCTCTACAAGTAAACGATGAATTACGCTTATCCCAGCTAATGTAAACCTAAACATTTTAGCGTACTCGCACCTCAGCTAGCGTAAACCAAACTGCTTTAGCGTACGCTTGTAGAATGTGAAATGAAATTCAGTTTTTTTAACAGCCTTCAGTAGACGATTATGTGTCTAGCCTGGTTGTGTAGTCTCGACGAAGTCTGATCCAATTCGTCCACTTGACCTGTATCAATGGAAAAGTCCTTTTAGGTCCGAAAGATTTTGTAACAATTTTTTTTTGATTTTAGGGTCCGCCGGGACCTCGAGGACCTCAGGTAATTATTTAAACATTTAAATAGATAAGTCTCAATTTGCGCGTTTATGAAAGCGTTTTCAATTTGGCATTTCATTTACCTAGACCTGGTCTTGATCTCGTGATTATTGGAGTACAAGTCCAAGTCATTATATAAAATTTTTTTTATTCGCGAGCTGGCTATACAAAATTTTTTTAATTTAGTAAACACTGTAGAGTCTCCGAGGCGGGTGTCTAAACACAATTCGGTCCATGCAAACGTGTAAAAAGTATTCCTTTGACCAAGGACAAAAACGCGGGGCTGACTCTACTTCGGCGTCGTCTTCATCCTAGGGCGTTGAAATACAGAAAAACTGCATGTTCAGCAAGTGTCGGCCGAAGTTGTTTTTCAAGTTCTGCGTGACAAGAAGCACCATTGCTTCCTCAATTGCAAGCTCAGCGTTGTCATGAACAGATTATGATGAAAACTCAGCGTGACTTCAATTGTATGTCTTGTAAAATGCATTGCAACAACAACGACGTTTAAAAAAGTTTGCTATTAAGCTGTCATATTGAGTGGCTAAAGTACAGGAGGGTAAACTGGGAAAAGTAGCGGCCTGTCTGCCCCTCACCTTGTCACGGTCACTCCTGGCTGTTGTGCAGATCTAAGTCGTATTTTACTGATGACAAAATATCCTCTTTGACTAAATATTTGTATTTTTGCCAATGATCGAAGTTGAATGCTCGGTCAAACACTAATAAAGTACAGTATAATTAACTCGCTCATTAAATTCAATAGGCTGTGGAGTCACAACCTATTGTGTTAGTAGTAGTTAGAATGTACAGTCAGTACATGGGTTCGATTCCCTTGTCGAGTCATAAAAGACTTTGGAAATTATCATTCACAAATCACCTGCTTAGCGTTTAGCAACAGGGGTACAGTGAAGAACGAAATATGGAACCGTATTTAATCAGTCCTGTTTGAAATGTGTCATGCGCTAAAAATTGTGGTAATTAAATATTGGAAAACGACTTAGTGTTTCATTTTACACATCCAATGCAGCACTAAGGTTGGTCGCTGTAAAAGTTACGGTGAACAGACTGAACACGCGAGCATTAAACCTGATCTACACTAAGGCCAAGCTTTAGAACTTCCTTTTAATGTCAAACACCAATCATGAAAGCTGTGAATCCTAAGTTGATATTGTCTTTGGATCTGACCCGATGTGGTGTTCAGCCGCAAGTCGACGGACTGCCAAGCCGCCTGTGCTTACCGCTACGTAGTCGCGCCAATTACTTTGCTAATTAAACTTTTCACAATTCAACTTATCACAGGGAGACAAGGGAGAACCTGGAGAGAAAGGAGAAAGGGGATTCCCCGGTGCAACAGTAAGTTGATTGATTCATGTTTTTAGGACTTTCGTATTTTTCGTTTCTAGATGGCACAAAGGCGTGTGTAGTGTACTGCAGTTAATGTTCTTGCTTATAGATGTCTCTTTGGTGCTAGGGGTATTTGTAGAATGGCGAAGAAGACCAGCATTTTCGCTAGATAACTAGAAAAATTTTCTTGTTCACCATTCATTGCAGAAACAGTAAAAATGTGTTTTTTTTGGTGCAAAATAGCACGTACAACAAGCAAAGATAATAGTTGGCTTTTGTTGAGATTTTGCTGAGCAGTTACGCCAAGCTTCATCAGACAGCAGTTCTTAGAGCGGCAATCGAACCTTAAGCGTCAGCAGCAAAAATCAATCAAAATAACTGTGATTTTTTCAACAGAAAAGAATTTTAAAAATCAGAGTTGAGTAAAGTTGAAAAATTTTGATTGAATAAATCACAAAGTTTTTTGATTGATTTTTGCTGCTCACGTTCATGGTTCAATTACCACCCTTGACACTTTTTCTGATGAATCTTGGCATATTTCCCAAGCGAAACGTTAATAAAAAAGCGTTTTATATTGCTTGTTCTATGTGCTGTTTTACACCGAAAGAACAACAATAATCCTTACAGTTATTACTAGAATTAGTTAATATATGCCTGGTAAATGACATACATGATGCTCTTCATGCAGAGTTCTTGATGGTATCTCCACATCCTCCGTGATACACCTATATGATTAGGAGCTCAATTTCCTGCTAGTATTTGGTATTTACTTGGTTGATGAAGTGATAGATTTAAGTCAATTAAACGTTTTTATAATTAAGGTTTAGATAATTAGAGAATTGTTGTGGTTGTATTGATTGTTTCTGCCATTGCCGTTGTTGCTGTTCTTAATTGATAAAGCTTTAAACTTTTTTAGGGTCTTCCTGGGATGAAAGGAATGAAAGGAACTAAAGGAGAGTACGGACCTCCCGGCCCTCAGGTAAGAGGCTGAATAATTGAATAATGCTAGTTGCTGTTTTTAATGCTAAGTATCTACTGTTTCATGTTTCAAAAATTCGTTTGCTTATTAGTAGAAACTAATTTCTATCCTAATATTGGACATCACATATCTTCTACCTGGCGCTGAGCAACAAGGTATTGAGGAGAATGAAATACAAAACTACACAAAAATCCAGTCGTACGTTTAAAATATTTTTGCGTTATAAAGTACACCGGCTCCCCAACTTACGAACACGGTTGGTTCCGAACGGTCGTTCGTAAGTTGAGTTGTTCGTAAGTCCGTTAAATGGTGATTTCCGGCCTATAATGAGCAATTAAGGGCATTTAATACCTTTTGTATATATACGTGTATGGTCAAGAAAGAAAGAAAGATGAGACATAGGAGATGTAATATTAAATGAGGATAATTAATAAAAAATGTATACCAATTCATGCCATAGGCACGTGCTACATTAACCATCTCGCCACTATCTAACTTCTTTATGAGGGCTCCTTCGTTTCCATTCAAATTGCTTGACCTTTCCTGCCACTACCACTATCATCACTTGCCTTACTCTTTTTGCCACTACCACTAGCTCTCGATTTATCAGCCATTATGACGCATAAAAAGTCGGCCATAATATCGCCATCATAACGCATTAATAGCAATTAAGGGCATTTAATACCCTTTATATATACTTATATGGCAAAGAATGAAAGAAAGATAAGACAAAGACGTACTACTAATTAAGATAATTAATGAAAAAAATACTAATACTAAGAAAAACAATATGCTTAACTTCTTTATGATTGCCACCTCTGTTTTTATTGAAATATTGCTTGACGTTTCTTGCCACTAGCATTATCATCACTTGCCTTACTCTTTTTGCCACCACCACCACTAGCTCTCGATTTATCAGCGATTATGACGCATAAAAAAGTCTCTGTACGTATCCAATAAATAATTTTGTAAAGCAAATATACACCAGTCAGCTCGCGTTCGTATCTCCGAATATTCGCCACTCGGATGTTCGTGAGTTGGGGTGCCAGTATATTATTCAAACAACATTAAAAACGGGCACTTTTTATGATTTCATCTGTGAGTACGAGTTTATGACCTCATAAATTACTTTGTTGGCAGAGCACGAAAATCGGAAAACCTGGATTGCCTGGTGAAAATGGTTTTGATGTAAGTTCGAAAACAGTGTGGTTGTTAGTGTTGCTTGGGGTTGCCTTCGGGGGGTACGAGAAAAAAGAGAGGGGTGGGCGGTAAAAAGGAAATCATCTGAATAGTCTTTGTACGGTGCTGTATATGAGCTCCACATAGATTTTTTTGTAGGAAGCGGGGGTGTGATCCTCTCTAAATTAGACTTGGTTTATTGTTTTTGTTTACTTCTTTTTTTGGTAGAGATGCAAAGTTTTGTTGCGTCTACTATACAGTAGTTTTGAAAAATTGCTTTGTCAGATGCTTTTCGTGGTGAGCACAATGTATGCACTGTGCCAAGCCAATTTAGTGTTACCAAGATGCTACTAGTAAATACTTTTCTATTTTAGGGTCCTAAAGGTGAACCAGGACCTCGGGGCTTTTCTGGTCGTAACGGAATAAAGGGAGGCAAGGGCGAGGTGGGACAAAGTGGACCCCCAGGACCTCCAGGTCCCGCTGTAAGTTTTCTATTGTTTGCTTATTTTAGGTGAGGTTGTGTCCCTATTAGTAATATGTGCTTTTTTAAGCTTTTAAGGGTACGTCACAGCATAGAAGCAATTTTAAAATTGTTTTGTACTGACTGTCAACTCAACGAAAGATCAAGCTTTCGGAGTAGTTGAGACTCGGCTCTTTTGTGTGTTTTATTTTATGACGTCATTTATATCTAAGTTACGACACGTCATAAAACAGGTAATCGGCCTTTTTGCAACTGAGAGCTACTTCAAAGGTTCTGAGAACTACAAAGGGCTACCAGTTCGATAGTATTCTTCTGAAATACTACACGGTCTACATTTACTTTTATCATTAATAATATACTAAGCTGGTTGGTGATTAGTGCTATTCTTGAAACTGGCCCGCGGGCTGCTGTTGTGGTTTTTACGGGCCACCTAAAGCCCGCAAGCACCGCGTCTGTGGTCCCTGTTAAAAAGTAAAGAAAATGTGATTTCAATTAGCGTCGTGTAGACGCAGCTTCGTCATTACACAACAGATATTCGTTTAGGGTGAAAGCGGAGAAGCCGGTCCTGTTGGAGCAGACGGACCTCAGGGGCTTCCTGGAGCAAAAGGAGAGATGGGATTCCCGGGCATGCCAGGTCTCCATGGCATCAAAGGATCTCCGGGGAATCCTGGACCCGTCGGCGATCAAGGACCTCCTGGACAAAAAGGATATGGTGTCCAAGGTTCTCCTGGTGAACCCGGGCCAGCTGGACGGCCAGGTAAGCAATCACGTAATTCAATTTAGACTCCCTTTTAAAGCAAATAGTAAGTCATATGTTCTCATTGTTGATTTTAGGGTTTCCTGGACGAAGAGGACCTGATGGCCCCGAAGGTCCCAAGGGTGAAAAGGGCGAAGTGGGACTTACAGTTGTGGGCCCACCCGGAGAAGACGGCAGGCCAGGATTGTCCGGTCCGCCCGGAGCCCCTGGACCATCAGGACCAACTGGCAATCCTGGATCAGACGCCATTGTTACGGATCGTATGATAAAAGAGATGGTGACTCCTGGTGAAAGGGGACTTCCAGGACCCCCTGGACCTCCAGGACCGGCGGGAAATGCTGGTACTCCAGGTAAGCTTTTGTTACAAGCCACAATGCTACTTTTGGCAGCATCGTTGTGAAGAATCTGCAACTAATTTAGTACATTCCAAGGTAAATTCGCTATTGGGCTTTCCCGCCTGTCGCGTCGTATGACGTATGACACGCAACAAAACTTTGGTTTACACTCAATTCTAATTGCTCAAAAGACCAATGTCTGATTTAATTTGTCTTTGTTTAGGAGGTAAAGGAGCAAGGGGCCCTAAAGGAGATGAGTGTGGGGTTTGCGAAGCCGGACCCAAAGGAACCAAAGGCGCACCAGGAGAGCCTGGCATACCTGGGCTTCCCGGCGATATAGGCCCAATGGGAAAAGATGGAGAGAAGGGAGAACCGGGATTTAATGGATTTCCGGGACTTCAAGGAATCCCTGTAAGTAGTTTTTTAAGGAAATAAAGCTTTTTGTAATGCTCTTATCGATGGCGGTGTCGCGTCAAATCGTCGTTTTTATTTGACGTAATGCAGTCTCTTAGACAAAAAGTTTTTGGGGAGTGAAGGTTTTGAAGCAATTTTAAGTTTTGAAACCACCATGACGATAGTCTCGGTGTTGTGTGTGTAACCTTTCTTATTTAGCTTAGTTACTACTTCTATATAGGGGCGAACAGGTCCCCCTGGTATGGTAGGGGCTCCTGGTCCAAAGGGTGAAGAAGGCGAGTTGAGGATTGTACGGATAAAAGGATCCCCAGGTGCTCCTGGTGTGGTTGGTCCTCCAGGTCCTCCTGGAAGTGCAGGCTTACCTGGAAGGTAAAAGCAGCATTTGTTATATTTGTTTTTGTTTGCGATGACTTGTTATTGTTGTTTACTCGAGATTTTTCTGTCGGTGGATGGATAGCGACAAAATATTTTTTCGTACTGGGAGGCTGAATCCAACCCGGCAAGACAGCCATTGTTTTTTTCTAAGCGTCAGCTCTTTTGACCTTAAGCGTTGCTGTAGCCCTTGGTGGCTGCCGTGATATAACTTCCCATGCTTCATCAGATTGGAAATGTGAAGCTGTTCATCCGGGATGCTAAAGAGTTGGCCATCCACAATGGCGGTCTATCTTGTTGGTAGCGTCTACCAATCTGCAATTTTTATTTACTAATGGTTCAAAATAACCGCCGCTCACCCTAACCTGATATTGTTTGGGATTGCCATGTTAGTGTGCATATTCGTTTCAAGGAAGTTTCAGCTGCAACTGATTCGAAATTGTTTTTCAGCGACGGTCGGAACGGTGATGCTGGCGTAAAAGGGTCGAAAGGAGAAGTAGGTTTTCCAGGGCCCCAGGGGCCATCCGGCCAAACTGGTGCCACTGGTCCACCTGGTTCACCAGGCGCTGATGGCCGCGATCTGCCGGGAGATAAGGGAGAGCCAGGACCAAAAGGATCTCGCGGTAGTCCCGGTGATCTTGGACTCCCTGGACCTGCAGGTAAAGACTAATCGCTTAAAATGCAAATCCCGCAGATACTACTGTTGGTCAGTAAATAGTTTAGCAATTAGGATAAATTTAATGCCTGTAAAGGACAATGCTATTGAGAAAGGCCTTTTTATCAAAGTCTGTCTCAAAGAAGAGCATACTGTGTTACTAATTTTTCAAAAGTTGTTTTGTTTCTGGTAGCTTTCACTACGTAATGAATCTGTGTTTAGTGTTTTTTGACCGTATGTTAACATTATTTGAACGAGTGCACAACCCAAGATTGTGAAGTAAAAAAGAGGTAACTTCACATTAATTTTTCATTAGGTGAAAAAGGAGAACCGGCCGACGCAAAGATTGTTCCAGGGATGAAAGGTGACCGTGGCCCTTCTGGGTTTCCCGGACTACCTGGAGAGCCTGGAGAGAGCGGTGACAAAGGTAAAAGAGAGGAATTTTTTTAACTCACCCAACTGTTGATGAAGTTAAAAAAAAGCTCTGAAATACGATCTTCAAGCCAGAAGCCACTCTACAAGCTGTTTATCCTCCTCTTCTTTTGGATGGTAGCTCTGCGTGAAACGGATATTCGGATTCATACAACAAACGTAATCTCGATCAGGGTTCAAAAAAGCGGCATTCAATTTCGAACCAGTCATGGATAATATATTTACACTGGTAGCCCCACCACCACCAAGGTAGACGACTATTGCCATTGATGGATGGCCAGTAGTGGTCTCGAATGACATGCTGTGGGATCAGCTTCGCTATTTAAACTCTGGAGTCACGGGTAATTTCGTACATGCAGTTACGTTTGGTGTAGTTTTATCCCGAAACGCGAGCTTAAAAACTAACGGTGTTTTGCTGGTTACGTCGCATGGGACGTAGCGACCTGAGGTGAAATTGCATAAAGGATTCAGCTAAAAACAAGGAGCAAGAATTTGTCACACAGTGTAAAATTGCCATTAAAGGCGAATTGTCGGCAACTTGTCCGAGTAGTGGGATGCCGTTTGTTGTGGCAATGACCATGGGCTCTAATTTCACGGTGGCAGCATTGCATTCCAGGCAAAAGCACTCTACGGCAGTTTTTTCTGGTAGTAACTCCGAAACGGTCTAAACACAATAATGTTTAGCTGCTAGACTCTGGCACGTCCGACAAAAGATTTTTCCCTGACTGGAGGATAAAAATTTACCTTTTGAAATTATTCTTTTCATAAGTCAGCCCTTTCTAAAGTCTATTTTGTAACATGTTTTTGCCCTAAGCGTGAAACCTGTAACCTATAGACTACAGATCAGCCGCTCCACGTTTCCAGTGACCTATTATGCATTTCACGCAGCTCAACTGTTTTTATGACCTAATTGTTGCAGGTGAAGTTGGGCCTCAGGGATATGCTGGTTACGGAGGTGAAAAGGGAGCCAAAGGAGAACCTGGCGCGCCTGGACAAAGTGTCCGAGGTTTCCCTGGTTCAAAAGGACTTCCGGGCACTCCTGGAGCTGTTGGACTTCCAGGAAAAGTTGGATTTCCGGGCATGGACGGTATGGATGGCTTGGACGGTTTGAAAGGGCAGAAGGTGGGTCGATCGAAGTTCACATACAAACCTTTGGTTTAAATCCTGCGTGGTGTAATCGCTATGATAAAAGAGTGGCTTTAGCAGGGCGCAGTTTGGTATTTTGTTGCCATTTTTCGTCTTTTTCTATTTGATAATTTTTGGGCTGCATGCTTAGCTTAAAAAAGCATATGAAAACGAGAAACGTGGCTTAGAGTGGGATTTGAATCCATGATTGTTTGTGTAATTTTGATCACAAGATAGTAAAATCTAGGGGCATGAACACTGCCCATATAGTTGATGTTTGATTTCATGTTTTGATTTTAAAGGGCGAGCCTGCCGTCGGTAGACCTGGCAGGCCGGGTGCGGACGGGCAAAGAGGCCTTGATGGACTAAAAGGAGAGACTGGGGAGCCTGGACCTGCTGGTCCACCTGGACAACCTGGTATCCCTGGAGATATTGGAGACGAAGGCAAAGAAGGTAAAGCTACAGGTGGAACTTTCTGAGGGAGTTGAAATCGCACCCTCGAACCTGAAATGTACAAAATTTTCTGTTTTAAAGGGCAGCTTTTTTAAAAGATTTTTTAAGTAGACTTTTCTTGATTATTCCCTGATATTCTCCTCCCAAAACCGCTGGGTTGGTTGAGTGTACAAAGCTAATAAAGTAGTTTTTCGAAATCGAAAGTCTCACTGCTTTTTACCAGCATTATTATTTTAATGTTAAGGGTTCAAATAGACAGCACAAGTCGTCATAAATTGTCAGTCACTTTGTCAGTTATCAAATGGAATGCTCTCGCAGCAAACTCCTTGATTGCATTTGCAGAAATATTTATTTTTGATTTAATTAGCATTAACAAACGAATCATAGAAGCTTGCTTGGTGTGTTTGCAGAAGCTTTTCAGTGATTTTTTCAAAGTACAAATTATAAAATTAATTTTTAATTTTGCTTCAGGTGAAAAAGGAGCGACGGGTCAACTCGGTCCAAGTGGTCAAAAGGGGGAACCTGGAGAAGCAAGACTGGGTCCCATGGGACCCCCTGGACCAAAGGGCGAAGGTGGAGACCAAGGTATAATTTGAATGTTGTTGTTTCTTTCTATGATATAAACTCGTAAAAAGAATTCAGTGAATGCATCTACATGTTCAAACGAATCAAAAAGAAAACAAACTGGAAAAACAAGTTGTAGAATGGAGTCGAACTCAGAACGTTGAAGCCAGGGCTGGGGAGCTGGCAAAATTTTGCTCTGGCGCCAGCTCCTGAACCAACTGAAATTTAGATTCCGACTCCACCAGAGTTACAGATTCAGCTCCAGCCATATGGCAGAGCTTCGAGCTCCCCAGCCCTGATCGTAGAAATGAGAAATATCAGTAGTTTGTTTGAGTTGCTTCAATTAGTGAAATTGGAAAAGTGTATGCAAACATACAATGATTAAAATTAGCAAATGCTCATAAAAATATAAGACACCACTCTGGCCTGTTATTGTGGTAAGACGGAGCTTCAATGATCCACAGAAGCTCCAACCCCAGCTTCAGCTCCGTCAGAATTGCAGATTTCGCTCCAGCCTCAGTCATATGGCAGAGCTACGTCTCCGAGCTCCTGCTCCTGCTCCTGCTCCCCAGCTCCGATTCAAGCAGCGAGCCCTGGCAAACTTCATCTTTTGAATATAGTACTTATACTGCTTTTTGTAGGTCAGATTGGTCGTCCTGGCAGAACTGGTGAGCCTGGACCACCAGGTCAGAGTCTCAGGGGTGAAAAGGGAGACCAGGGTAATGAAGGTAAAGTTGGTGAACCTGGTGTTCCTGGTGTACGTGGTAGTCCAGGGTTGCCTGGTCAGGATGGGCTTGATGGCCAATCTGGACTACAGGGCGAACCTGGTGAACCCGGCCCCCCTGGGCAAAGAGGAGATTCAGGCCCTGCGGGTGAGTTTATGTTACTTGCATTTTTATCTTCCGATTACAGAAAGTGTTTTCCAGTTGTAGGTAGAAGAACGGATGTTCTGACTTGCCTTGGAGTTATCAGAGCTGATGGCACAGTGCATTACTTATACCATTTTGCACCCTAGCAAAAAAAACAAAGCATTTCTTTTAAGGGCACAAGAGTGGGCACCAGAAACGACGATTCTGTTTCGATGCCGAAGCTATCATTGCGATATTTTTGCTTCCAGGTTTTCCGGGAGAGAAAGGAGAATGTGGAGCTCAAGGTTTACCTGGAAAAGAAGGAGCTCCTGGTTTCGAAGGCCCCGCGGGTGACATTGGTCCCCCTGGTCTTAGGGGTGCACCAGGACAGAAAGGAGAGCCAGCGACGATTCCTGCAAACTTGGTGAACGATGGACAGAAGGGAGAGAAAGGTTTGAATGAGTCGATTTGTGTTTGCCGCCTTTCTTCTTGTATAGGAAAAGCCACCACCAGCTCCACGGTTGAAATTATGTTGAAAGAGTGGGGGCAAGAGCAATTCTTGTAGAGCCTGTTAGCTCACTCCACCGCTAAAAATTGTAAAAATCACTGGTCCGGAATGGTTTCCCTCCATGAAATAAATTTAATGCAAGAGGCAAACGATTCATTTAAGATTTTAAATACAGAAATTGCACATTTTAAGGCAACGCGGATGGACTGTTAGCTTTTCGTGATTCTATTGTGCACGAATTTTTATTGTAACTATTTGGTTTTTTAATTCTTTTGAAGGATCCCTATACTGTGCCCAAGGGTTTCGGACACAAAATGTTCAAGCTTTGTGATACAGAGTGTGTTGCAAATTTCTCTAATTCTTTTATTTTAGGTAATCCCGGCTTGAAGGGATTTAAGGGAATGACAGGATTAGACGGATTGTCTGGAGAAAAAGGAGAAGCTGGTGATAAAGGAGAAGTAGGTCCACAAGGTCCACCTGGACCCCGAGGAAGAAATGGAGAATACGGAGAACAAGGCCCGCAAGGTTGGTTTATTGAGGGCACAGAGCGGGAGGTTTTTTTCTAAACTTTTTCTTTACAGGAGCCAAAGGTGGCAAGGGAGACTTTGGATTGCCTGGTAGCGCTGGACCTGATGGAGTTCCTGGTGAACCTGGGCCACCAGGAGTGCCTGGACCAGTTGGTCCGAATGGACCAAGAGGATCCAAAGGGTCTCAAAGTGAAGTGCCTGGAGTACCTGGCCGCCCTGGAACTCCTGTAAGTAAAATTCAGTCATTTCGTATATTTGGCAGCAACGCTGATGCGTCGGTCCGTCTATCTATTGATTGATAACATTGGTCTTGAAATTGAAAACGAAGTTTTGATGGCCTCGCGAGTTTGGCTGGGCCTTTGCTTAAAATGTTTTGTGATGTCCAATATTACCACAAGACGTTGCTAATGTGCTTTTTTGCAGGGGTTAAAGGGCCTTGACGGAAGACCCGGAATGCCTGGAAAGGATGGAACTCCTGGAGATATAGGAAGACCTGGACAACCTGGAGTTAAAGGGGATCAAGGCAGTGTTGGAGCTACTGGCTTCCCTGGTCGTCCAGGTCCTCAAGGAGATAAGGGAGAACCTGGAGCAGAAGGCCCTGCTGGGCGCCCTGGGACAGCTGGGCAGAGAGGTAGGCATGAATAGAAAATTTGTGACCAGTTGGTCATCTTTTATCTTCCATTCCCCGAGAACCTTTTGCAGTTATACACAGAACAAGCTGTGTTCAGACTTGCTTCGGAGTTACTTGTACTCTTTTTCTATCTCGAACATTGCAGTCTAGCTGGGAAAACGCCCTTCGTGATTGCTTATTCACAGTCATTACACTCAAAACCGTACCGTACCAGAGAGGTAACGTAAGGTACTTATCAATCTTATTTAGGCTTTGGGCACTGTCTTGATGGCATTTTATGTTTCAGGGCTTGACGGATTGCCTGGTCTAGCTGGTGATATTGGACAACCTGGACTGCCTGGGGCGGATGGGACACCTGGAACACCTGGTGAGCGTGGTAAACCTGGAGAATCAGTGGCTGGTCCACCTGGTCGTCCAGGGCCACTTGGCTTTCCAGGGGATAAAGGGGAACAAGGAGAAACAGGAGAACAAGTAAGTTGGTTAAATCCTAATCACACAAACATGAAGGATGCTTTGGAATACGAGCTATCGAATGAATCATTAGTATAACTATTAATCGTTCCATCTTAAATGATTGGTTGCTGAAAGAAATACTGTATATAATTAGAATCAACTTGATTCTGATGGGATCTTGTTGTAGACATGAAAGTGGTAGACTGAGCGAAGTCGCATCTTTATCTGCATTGCATAGCAACCAGTAGCTAACCAGAAAGTTAGTTTTTAAATACAAAAATTTGCGACCAACCAATAAAGCACTTTGTTAGCTGTGCCAGTATTGTTTATTTTTGAACAAATAACTGATACTGTGCCAATGAAATCAATTTTAAAATTAGGATAAAAGGATGATAAAACTTTGTTATCAAAAGAGCAGAGTTGGCGTAGTGGTTAGAGCGCCCGCTTCGCAGTCAGTAGACCTGGGGTTCATTCCCCTTGTCGAGTCATACCAAAAGACTTTAAAAAATGGCATCCGCAGCTTCCCTGCTTGGCGCTCGGCATTTAGGGAAGGTTGTGGAGAACAAGCCGGCAAGTTCGCTTGTTGTGTCCTTGGGCAAGGCACTTAACGGGACGCCCCACCTTTATGTGGAAGACAGGTGGCCCATAAACCTCGAAAAAGGCAACTCCCAAGCGAGTGCGGACTTACCGTCCAAAGTATAGCGATACAATTCGCTTTCTTGTGAATGGAGGATAAATATGGCAAATAAAACAAAACAAAACAAAAGTTACTTGAATGTTTGTTCTGTTTGGTTTTGTATATTTGAGTTGAAAGGATGGTAAAGTATTTGGTTATTTTTTGCTTGTTATTATTCCATCAATAATGGACAATCTACCCGGTGTTTTGATGGTAACTAGCATTCGTGCATGTGCCAGGTACTATCATAAAATTTGATTGTTTTATTTTAGGGACCTATTGGAAGGCCCGGAGAAAAGGGTGAGCAAGGCCCAAGAGGGCAGCAAGGTCTTGAGGGTGAACAAGGACCCCCTGGTCCTCGTGGGGCTTCAGTGAAGGGCGAAAAAGGTTTCCAAGGATTTCCAGGATTAAATGGTGTGGATGGTGAGTGTTTCCTACTGTGAAAATAAGTTTGATGAAAGCAGTTGAAAATATTTGTAATTTTGGGGCACAGGTCCGCAAGGTCCAGCCGGATTTCCAGGCGACCGAGGATTACCCGGTCAGAAGGGTGAAGAGGGTGAAACTGGGGAGCCAGGTCTTTCGGGATCGCCTGGACCAGATGGAGAAAAGGGAGAGGCAGGATTTCCGGTATGTTGTTTTTGTTTGTTTGTTTGCGTATCCTTTTTGTCACCTGCATTCAAAGGACCGCGACATTGAATAAACAGAGCACTATCTGTACAAAGTCCATACCTGCTTCGGAGTTAGCAAGTTTAGTTCAATTTTAGTTAATGAATATGATGCTTGTTTAATCAGACAGCAAAAAACAACGCGTTTGAAAACAGGTTTACGCTTGCGTATTCTGGAAGCGTACGCTGGAGTATTTTGTCGAAGATACATTTGCTACAGCTCACACTTGCACAATCTATAACCGAGCGCTGGGGTATTTTGCTGAAGTATGCTCGCAATAATTTACGCTCTTCAGAAAAATGCGCGACAATACCTTGTAAAATATGCTTGCCAAAATCACCTTAGATTTATCTTTTGGTGGATTGCAATTATTGGTGTTTTTTTAAGGGCCGCGATGGGACTCCTGGTCCAGTGGGACCCAAAGGAGACCGTGGAGACATAGGACCGGATGGATTTCCTGGTAGACCAGGAGAACCCGGAGAAACAGGTTTTCCAGGACAGGATGGGCTACCAGGAGTCAAAGGACAGAAAGGTAACATTCTACACCATCATCTTTATTTCAGTCACGAATTCTATACGATTACACACATAACAACTTGTATTCAGACCAGAATTGTTGTTGTTGTTACCCGACGGATGGGGGCATGACCCTTCCGACGGATGGGGGCATGGTGGAAGACCATGGAGCCCCAGAAGCCAGGAAACTCACCAAGGCCTGGACCAGAGGTCGTAAAGAGACAAAGAGTCGCCAAAGAGTGAGCGGCGCAGATAGTCCGTAGCTGGACAGCGCAGAATGAGATGAGAGGTGTCCTGGGACGAGTGTCCAAAGGCGCTGCAGGAAGGATTCTCGATTCTGCCAATCCTAGAGATATAAGAGCTTAATAGAAGACTGTCCGTTGCAGCGTAGACGAGAGAGAACACAGCGAGCGTGACGAGGGAGCACAAGTTTCTCGGTAGAAATCAAGGGAACCTGTGTGTCGAAGAATTTAGACGAGACAGTACGCCTCCAGTCCGAGAAAAGAGAAGAGTGGATACGAGAGATAAGAGGAAAGAGACTACAAGGGATTACAGAGGGCACGAGTAGCGCTCCCCGTCTGGCCAGCTCATCAGCCGCGTCTTTCTCCGCGAGAAGCGAGAGTCAGGGAATCCATTGTAGTATAATTGAACAGGAGGAGAGAGAAGACAGTTCCTGCCAGATCTGCCAGAGAGGTCGTGGTGAAAGGAAAGACGGAGGAGAAGACAGGGTGGCGAGGACAGAGTGAAAGTTAGATAGGAGGAGAAGAGAAGTGGCAGACTTGTTGGTGCTGCTGAGAACAGCAAAGAGCTTGCAGAATGGCGCAAGATTTAGTGGAAAAACTTGAACATACTGGGCCTACCAAAAAGAAAAAAGTGGCCTCGGTGCCACAAAGAGAGCGGTTGGCAAGTACGCCAGAGCTGCCTTTGCCAAAAGCAAAAGGAACAGAGCTATCAGTCCACAGCACCAGATCGTGAGAGGGCGAGAGAGGTGGGAATCAGAGCGGGAGCATGGAGAGGAAAGAGTGGACTCAACAGTGAAAGGAGGCAGATTCCAAGGAGGTGAGGGATGGCAAGCAAGAAGAGCGTCCCTAGGAGAAGTATAAGGAAGCATGAGCGGGTGAGTGGATGCAAAAGCTCTCCACGACGATTTGCAGAGTCTTGGTTTCACTCCAAGTCTTGCCAAACCTGAATAGGAAAGGAGGTTGGGAGACGAAGAGCCCGCTCCTAAAATATAAAAGAGTAAAATGAGTCAGAGTGACTCGTAGGGCAGGAAGAGAAACCTCGGAGAGAAGTGGGATAGGGGAGGACGAGAGGCAGCCGGTGATGACGCGACTAGCCGCTCGGTGGAGGCGTTCCAATTTGATAATATTGGTGACGCTTAAGAAAGAAAACCATCCAGGTGGAGCATAAGTGAGAAGGGACCGAAGAAAAGCTTTTTACAATAAAGAGGGGGACTTCTTAGAGGGGTCCCATGAGGAAGCAGAGATACAGCGTAAGGCCTTGAGACGAGGGAAAAACTTTGCCTTCAGCGAAGATACATGTTTAGAAAAAGTAAGAGTGCGGTCGAAGATGACCCCACGAAGATTTGAAGGGAGTAGAAGGACAGCCAGGAGCAAGAGGCGGAAGTGAGGGAGAAAAGGAAGAAGAGACAGAATGGGGAGAAGGGGGATAAGAGGTTTGGAGACGAGGGTGGGGCCGAAGTGCTGCATTAGCAGAGGAGGGGCCAGGTAGAACAGGGGAGCTATACAGGCCGGAGGAGTCCGAGGGGGAAGTCACAGTGTTACAATGAGGTGTAATGGAGGAAGTCACAGTGGAGGAAGTCGCGGTGTTACAAGCAGAGAGGCCAGCTCCAGGAGTGAGAGCTGCAAAGGGTTCTGAACTTGGAGAGGGATAGCAGTGAGCACTTTAGATGTACCCAAATGGAGCAAGTACAGCATTGCACTGACTTACCCCGCCAGGTCACATTTCTAGCGCACACTGAGCAAGGAATGATGGGTCCTGGGTTGGGATTAACGTTACCGCTCATCAACAAGAAGAGTGAGGAGACGAAGACAGGCATGAAAGGGCAGGAGAAAGGAGAAGCGGGCGACCGATTTTAGAAAAGCTGTGTGCTGTCCTTCTGCTGTCGTTCAGGGGGCAGCATGGCAAAAAAATAGCGTCGGTGGAGTGCCCGGAGTAACTGGGACACTCGGGAAGGCCAAGAGCTATTTCGACTCAACCCAAAGTAGTCGGGAAGTGCACCATCACGTTGAGGCGGCTGTTGATTGTTGCAATAGTTACCAATAGTGTTAGCACAGTGCATATCTACAAAGCACTGCCACCGAGCAAAGAAAATTGCCGTAGAGTACTTTTACGAAAGACACAAGAACGCTTAATCAAGCAAAAAAATAGAATCAAGCCTGCTTCACCGGTTTGAACGAGGAAGCTGATCACCCACCACGTTGCAAAAGGCGGCTATCGGGCGCCGATCAATGACTATCCACCTTATTTGTGGATTGCGGCTTTACTCGATTAGCTTTGTGATTTGAACTCGAATAATTATTCCACCCACTGAGTTACTGAACCAATCTTGATTTTTGGCTTAGATTAAAATATAAAGAATGTCTGTTTAGTCTCTACACAATGCAATTAAACCTTCATTCTCACTTGATCTGTTAGCCTGCGTTAAAAAAAGACAACTCCAGGGACACCAATCGGTCCACTCCTAATCCAAACCCAATAGGGGGTTCCCAAAACTTCAGATATTGCCAATGCCATCATAACCACCTGAGCCAGGGGTATTAAACTCATTGAGTGGTGTGGGCCATATTTACATACCTGGATTTTATACAAGCCAAACTTTTTTGTCTACCGGTACAGGAAACCAGTTGATCAAATTTCGCGACACACCATCCAGGTCATTATTTAGAGATCACCACTTCTCCGGGTAATGATCTTCGGAAATCGTGTGATGTAGCCCGAAATGGTGCTGATCTCAAAAAAAAGGTCATTGTCTCTGTCGTCGTAGCCTGCAATGCCACCCACAACTTATAGTTGTTGGCCATTGCTTCATGGCACCATTTCAACCTAAAAGATTCCTTTTATTTGGAGAACAATTTTTCGTAGACCAAATTCCAATGCCAGGCATTCTCACTGTGCCACAAAATCCTTACTCGGACCACGAAATATTACGTTCCGGGCCACCAGAGTGACACACCTGATCTAAGCCAATCAAGAAGTGGCCATTATTGTTAAAGCCAAAGAAATATTTTTCAGGAAGTCCTGGATTGCCTGGTGAAGATGCCGTGCCTATTCTCGTCAAAGGTCCCAAAGGTGAAGTGGGACCTGCCGGGCCTCCTGGGGCAATTGGAGTGCCTGGGCAAACTGGCCGACGTGGTTCCATTGGTTTGACTGGTCCGAAGGGGGATGCAGGCCAAAGAGGAATGGATGGCTTGCCAGGATTGGCAGGAACAAGAGGAGACCCTGGACCACAAGGACCAATTGGTTAGTATGGCATGAAATCTTATCCAAGATCAATTTAGAGGCGAGTGAATAAGGAGTTCACACCCCTCCAAAATGTAATTGTTTCTGGGGCCACATCTTTTTGGTTTTTGGTGACATTTGGAGAATATTTCCCCGTCTGGCTTTTCCGCTAAATCTAAATTCGGCCTTATCCCATTGTATGATTGGCAGTTTGAGACTTTTTGTTTGTCATGGCAACCAAAATAGCTTGAACTTGCGTCGCTGAATATCTGGATTGCCTTGATTACTTGCCGGTCCTTGAACGACTCAGCACTCAAAAGATACTAAAAATTGTATTTGAGGTGATATAATATCAGAACGTGTTTGTTCTGGTTTTTCCGTTTGACGAAATACAGTCGTTAACAAAATTGTTACGAAAAACGTCTGGCAAAATAATAGTTAAGTAGTGTCGCTGAAGAACAGGACCTTCAACCGACTCCGAGATGCGTGCCTGTTTGGGCCTGTGTTGTTTTTGATGTGTGAAATATGAAATACGTTTGCAGAGCTTTTCCTAAAACTCTAAAATGTTAAGATGCCGGAAAGATCAAATGAGAGAAACGGAAGTGGCTGTTTTATAGAAGCTATCGCTCTGCCTAATTATATTGCCTTAAAATTTTTCAGGTCGTCCTGGTACACCTGGGAGAGACGGTGTAGATGGTGAGGATGGTATACCTGGACCACCCGGTGTGTCCGCTTTGCACCACGGCTACTTTGTGACCAGGCACAGCCAGACCACTGACATCCCGGACTGTCCAGCTGGAATGCGTAAACTGTGGCACGGCTATTCTCTCCTCTTCATTCAAGGCAACGAGAGAGCCCACGGACAGGATTTAGGTCAGTTTTTATTTACGTTTAGCATCGTCATAACCAGGGCCGGATATAAAAATCGCTTCAAGGGGAAGGGCAGCGGTGTTTTAGAGGAAGCTTAATTATACAATGCATTGTACTGTTAACGCAGTTAGGTCGCTTCTGGTATCATTGGAAAGGCACGTAACAGGGTACCCCCACCTTTACATGGCAGACGGAAACCCAGCAGTCAACACATCGTTGTGGCCCAGTTTAATCAGAATAAGTAAACAAACATGAGTTCATACGCAAGGATGAATGACCTTTAGTTTCTTGAAGAAGCATTGTCATTATTTTTTAATTATTTTTTTGCGAGACCACGAGTGACTCCTATTATTTTTTTTAACGCAGCAATGGTTTTGAATTGAGCTAATGGTCGAGAAATTGTCCCACCAAAAGAGCCGAAAAAGCTGTTTTTATTGCGTGTCATCTTTAGGGAGGAAAAAATTAAGTTAAAGTTTGGGGGCATGAACTAGTCGTAGTTCTTTTTTTCTATATAAATTTTACTAACAGTCCCTGTTTCATGTAGGTACTTCAGGATCTTGTCTCCAACGGTTCAGCACTATGCCTTTCCTCTTCTGCAACGTCAATAACAATTGCAGAGTGGCTTCAAGAAACGATTACTCCTATTGGCTGGCCACACCGGAACCTTTTCCTATGTCCATGGATTCTGTGAAAGGTTAGTAGATTTTGAAGCTGCTGCTTTATTTAGAAGCCCGTTGTTGGTTGAAATTCTTACACTTTGGTTGCTTGTGGTATGCATTATTTATGGAAACCTGCGCTATTCCATGAAATAGTAGTATTTAGTACATTTAAAGAAATCCGACCAATCCAATCCAAGCTCACTCCGCTTAGACTGTGTACGAGAAGAATGAGATAGGTCAAGCTGTTAGCTGACCTATCCGAATATATCACGTTTAATGAAGATTCGATTTAACTCTCGTGCATTCCCATCCTAATCTCATATTAATATAATAAATCAAGTTGTAGGTTCTAGTTTCTGGTTTCACTAGAATTTTTTTGAGCACATTTACGTGTCTCGTTTCTTTGCTTGCAGAAAAATCATTGCTATTGTAAAATAGCATGTGTTCAGACCTGCTTTGGAGTTATCACACACGCACTTCACCGAAACGCTGCAACCAAACGGGAATTTGTCGTAAAGTGATTTCCCCGTAAACCGCTTAAGAGGAGAGACCTACAGAAAAAATTAATATTGGGCTTGAATTTTCTTTTATTACAAAGGTGCTGAGATTGAACCTTACGTCAGCCGCTGTTCTGTCTGCGAGACCCCTTCTCTTACCATAGCTGTCCACAGCCAGTCAGACGTTGTCCCAGACTGTCCGGACGGTTGGGAGAGCATGTGGATCGGATACAGTTTTGTTATGGTAAGGAATGCAGTTGGAACAGTATCTTTCAAACACCTTCTTTATGCAAGAAGTTATTTTCAAACAGATACCGAGATCTGTTATGCATATAGAAGCATTTGCAAGAAGAGAGGGACTACTGTGCCATACAAGTGCTTTAATTATGCCTTTCTTACGTCCATTCCTACCCCTAAACGCGTTTTTCATTCCCTGACTGCCCAATCGCAAAGTAGTGTAGTTTGTGATACTTTTTAACTGCAACGGTTTTAGCGCCAAAACGTATTTCAATCATGATCGGGTAGATTTAGTTCCAAACTTCATTCTCTCCATTGCTTCTATTGCTGAGAGCGAGCCCGGAGGCGGTGGACATCACGTGTATAGTCTTTGTCAATCTTTTTGGTTACTGGTAATGACTGGGACGATCAGTTTGATAACATTGGCATTTCTGCTCTGAAGCAACAGTGAAGACCTTTTTTTTGAAGATCAAGTGGAAAGTCAACGAATTGAAGAATTGCTGGGCCTAAAATTTACGCTTCCCGAAACAGAATTGCAGGTGAAGATTTTTTTGTTAGAGAACCATCATTGACTTTTGAAAAAGTTTTGAGAAAGTTTTAAAAAGAGGGTGGTGGGCGACTCGTATAGTCTTCACCGGCGATCTAGCGCTTGCGGGCTTACGGTTGGTGACCCCCTGCTTTAGGAGCGTTTTCATTGTTTTATTTTGCAGCACACCAGCGCTGGTGCAGAGGGAAGTGGGCAATCTCTTCAGTCTCCTGGTTCATGTTTGGAGGATTTTCGTGCTGCACCATTTATTGAGTGCCACGGACGTGGCACATGCAACCAGTACGCCAATGGTTACAGTTTCTGGTTGGCAACCATTCTCCCAAACAATCAGTTTAGGTATGATTTGCTAAGTTTGGTATAATGACTTTTAGTTGGCCTCGTAATCTTAGGGCATGGGTTTAATGCCTGAGTGGTTTTGGAATTGGTGCCTTTGTGAAAGGCACTTTACGCTGGTGAAATGCACTGTGCCTCCAGTTTTTTTTTTTTGGGGGGGGGGGCAGGTTTAGCCCAACTTGTTTGTGATAGAACTAGATTTGTAGCTCACAGTGATTGAAAATATTTATCATTTCTATTGCACAGAACACCTGAATCTGAGACGTTGAAAGCCGGAACTCTGCGTCAACGAATCAGCAGATGCCACGTATGCATGAGAGGAGACTCACCAGCGCCACCTCGAGACTACTCAATCGGCCCTGGTTTCCAAAGGAGAAGATCCGCTAATGAAAGTGGACGGACCCACGAAACTCTTGTCCACCCCCCTATGTTTTCACGTTGACGTTTTCCGTTTTGAGCATTGACCAAATTATCGAAACGCGCCGTCTAGCGACGCGTTACGTAACAAAACTAACTCTACTTGCAGTCGCGCTTGGCATGATACGCTCGAGTAACTTAGTATGCTTTACAGATGTTTGTTTGTTTACATTTTGTTTTGTTTACTTTTTGCGCCATTTGTTTCGTTTTTCTGTTTTCTTGTTGCAATGTTAGTAACATTATAACGTCACAAGCCTTTTGTGTCTAAGGTTCAGCATATCTGTGTTAAAGGAGTCGGATGCGGGTAGAAGTGTTCGTATGTGCGTGTTTTGTGCTGAGTGTGTTTTTAATGAAGTGTATTTGATTTTCTCTTTCAGCATAAAAATTAACAAATTTTTAATTCGTATGTTTGTTTTGTTTGTGTGCCAATGTGTAGGAGTACGTGTTTGTGTGTGTGTGTGTGAGTGTTTGTGTTTGTGCCAGTTTCAAATTTGTACATTTTGCAGTTATTTGTTATTTTCAATTTTAGGATTTCCATTTTTTTCACATTTTAGTGTTTTCCGTTAAATTTTTTCTCGCTTATTTGAAGTCGTATAGATCGACACGCCGTTACACATTTAGACTAAAAAAATATTACTGTTGACACACTCACACATGTAGCTAAAGTGTTTATTATCACAAACTGAATCCAACTCTTGACATTGTATTCTCTTGGCGATCCCCTTGTATATCATCCCCAATTTTTGTAGCTCTAGGCCCCCTTTAGTAATTCATGTTGTCTAATCCGCCGAATCTGTTTTCTGCTTCTTTGAGATCCTAGAGTGGCTGAACGATTCTTTTGGGGTTCAACACCATGTCGCCCCTCACGCCCCCAGCAGCTTGTACCACATGCATCAGTAGTCCATCACAAATAAATGCAGTACCTGCATCTTGCTCATCCTTTAACCGCGCGCTTGAGTATTTTTGCGTTTTGAACCAAGAAAGCTCGACTGTTGCGAGCGTGCTTACGTTTACGTTTGTAGCTTGCGCCACCAAATGCCCGGCTCATGTCACCCATGACGTCATCACGCAACCACCAACTCACACAGCTGCGTTAAAAGTTAGATCAACGTCATCATTACGTCACAAAGCAGTATTATTGCCGTTACCTGGCAACGATGTAAATTATTCTGTACAAAAGTGTGATTAGCACCTATGACGTCATCGCCGTTTCATAAAAGAATTCCACGTAAAATTTAAAAACTTTCGGTCTACATTAGCTGCCAGAACAAGCTTGATTTGAAGTATTGGCCTAATAGAGTAGAAAGTAATCACGTCAAACTTTTACTATCGTTTAAAATTACATGAAAATGCATTTTGTCTTTTTATTTTCTGTAAATTAAAACAAAAATTGGCTAAGCAATAAGGAGGTGCAAGGTTTTAACACAATCACCTTGATGCAAAAATGCACTTGTTTTACCCGATAATTTTGTTGGAATTGACACAGTTATGATGTCAAAATTTCGGTCATCAAAGTTCCTTTTAAAAACATAATGGTTTATGAGAGCTCCATTTTGAAAATTTAGAATGAAGTTTGGAATTCAGAAGGTTACTTTTTAGCTGCTCAATTTACGCTCGTAGCTATCCGCTCACACACAAAATGAACATGCACACACACACACACTCGCGGGCGCTTAACACAGCTCCCATTTCCCAAACTGAAATTTGTATTAATGTTTCACGTCACGATTCAGTTTATTTTCGAATGACGTAGCCTCCATTGTTGCCATTTGGAATTCTGATCATTCCAATTCAACTGAAACACTAACGGGGGCCAATTTTTAAGACGATATTAAAAATTTCGGTGAAGTTTGATTTTTTGCCAAAATATCTTGCTTTTTTTGTGCCTTTTATATTTCTTGCAGTATATGTAACGTATGTTGCCGAACTGTTTTTTCTTTTATGGCACCATTAGGCTCGTATCAGTTTAACACGGCCTACACTATAGCGTCTTAATAAAATTGAATAGTAAAACGTTTCTGGTTTATTTAGTGGTAGTCGGTTTGGTACGCGAGTTTTTCTGTTGTCATATTAGGAAACTATCACTAAGGCCATACTGGACGTTGGGATCAACAGGGACAAAGTAAAACTGAGAAAAGTTAGTGTAAACATAAGCAATCATATCGACTGCCCCAAAAAGTGAGACATTTTTTGGCAAATGGTAACTTTAATATGGTCACCAAATTCAATGAAGTGTTGCACATAGCAGCCTTCACATATTGTGAACAAGTCTGCAAAATATTTAAGTAACTGGTTTACAGGGGACGTAATAATAGCTTAAACAGAACATATCAAAAAATAGAATTTCAGAGCAAACTTTAATCACTTTAGTCTTATGTCCAGTATTGCTTCCATTGCGCAAAAAAAAGCTATCTAACCGCGTCACGCTTCTGAGGCGACTTGCAGGCTAGGGATGGGATGCTGAGGCTAAAATATCCCGTACAGCTGCCCTTTCCCCTAGGTTTGCTCTGCAGCTGAGCACTGCGCACCAGTTTGGTGTCGCAGCGCACACACCCGTCTCATCGACGGTGTTCTGAATGACGCTTTGTGCTTGCCAATGGATGCCTGCGTCCCATTTCAACGGACCACCTGCCAATCCTTTCAAGCATCCAGCCAGCTGAGCTTTGCCGCTTGGGTACGACACTCCTTGGCCAAGCGTGGCACACTGGGCCCAGACCATATTTTACACGGTCAACTAACTGGGTCGCCGGATACACCCCAGGAAAGAATGAAGTCTGGAGTCCGTTTGTGCCTGCTGTGCGGAAACCATTTAATGATCTATCTGAACTAGGCATCCACGTGGATCAGTGGACGAGGTACAGATGGAGCACGGAATACTCCAAAAGTACATTCATACTCCGTGTTTTCAGCACTAGGCCCGTTAAAATGGGCTTGCCCAAAACATCTTGGATTTAGTTCAATTGCCTGCAGACTGGCCTCGGGCGTTTTTATTCATCCATGTACAAATGAGGTCTCGCTTTCTCGTCGAATTGCGAGTGTGGCGCCACCGAAGAAATCGCAAACCACGTTGTCTCAGCATGCTCCATACATTGTGCACCTCAAGGGTGTTGGTCTGACGGTTTTGAATGAGGATACTCGATGCTGGCCTAATAAGACAACAGCCAGCATCTGATCTCGACAGCAAATGAATGCTTCTCCACACGAAGAGAAAGATAGCTTCCGTCTTCTGCTATGACTAAACGAAATCGTTTCTTCCAAACAAAAATGCTTTTACGGATTTCTTCTATCGATATCTTCACCCATGACATAATTATTCTGTCCTTCAACGCCTGTTTGGTCAGTTTCTCCTTCAGGGAATCCCATGTGGCTTAATTCTTTGGGCTACAGTCTGGACTTTGAGGAGTTGATTCATCTTTCTCGATGAATTGAGGCGTAGCTTCTCTAAGATGGGCCTGGGTTATCTTATTTGTATGTAAACGAGAACAATCTTGTTGAAACACGTAATTCTTTCCAGTGCAAAGTCACTAGTAATCAGGTATAATTTTACCTGCAAGCGGGTTTAATAGAATGCAGTTTTCGCTGATATCTTATTTTTTGAAACGTTCAGCTTAAGTTAATACAGGGTGTTTCAAAAAATTTGACATGTAAATATTACAGAAGCTTAATAGTCGAATCAAATAAAATTCAACTGGTTTTAATGTTGACCAAAACAAGATTTATTCCTGTAAATTTAAATAAGAAATTTAAAGGCACATGAATTCCATAAAAGATTTCACAAATGTTCAATATGCGCACCGCCTGTTACCCGGCACACGTCAAGTCGGTAGTTTAGCTCCTCCCAAACACAATGCAGCATGTCTTGGGTAACTGTCTCCAGTGCGATAGTGATTCTTTGTTTGAGCTCGTTTACATTTGCAGGAAGAAGTGGGACATAAACCAAGACCTTCAATATCCCCAGAGAAAAAAATCGCAAGGGGTCAGGTCAGGTGAACGTGGAGGCCATTTCAACATCACGTTGTCTTGACCATTAGTACGGGCGATCCATCTCCTTGGCAGATTGTCATTGAGGTAAGCCCGCACAGTGAGCTTCTAGTGAGTTGAAGTACCGTCCTGTTGATAAATGAAATCTTCATGTTCATTTGCAATAAGCTCATCCATTATCCAGTTTTGAAGCATCTGAAGATAAACATCGCCAGTCACATTTCCCTCAAAGAAAAATTGGCCATGAACATGGTTTTTCGAGATGGCACAAAACACATTCAATTTTGGTGAGTCCCTTTCATGCTCTATAGTGGCATTGGAATTTTCTTCGCCCCAAATGCAAACATTATGCCTATTGACTTTGCCATTCGTATGAAATGTGGCCTCATCACTGAACACAAGACGTTCATTGAACTCGTCTTCTTCAAGTTTCTCCTGCATATCAACACAGAATTGTTTACGCTTTCGCTTGTCAGCTGCAGTCATGGCCTGAACGATCTGCAGTTTGTAGGGTTTTATCACCAAACGTTTCCTTACTACCTGCCAAACTGTCGTTGGAGGTATCTGGGTCTCCATACTTGCTCTTCTTGTAGACTTTTTTGGGCTTCGCAAGAGTGTTTGGCAGATGCGCTCGACCTTCCCTTCTGCTGTTGCTAGTCGTCCAGAGCCTTTTGCTCTGCACAGGCAGCCTTTGTCTTCGAATTTCTTTTTCCAGCTCCGAATCTGCTTTGCTGTTGGTGACTTCTTAGAGAACTTTCTCACAAACGCACGCTGCACAGTCTTGTTTGAGTTTGTTGGTGCATACTCCAACACACAAAACGCCTTTTCTCTGCTAGTGAATACCATTTAAACACATAGGTTTGAACGCAGTACGAATAATTTATCATTTAAAAATTTCTACACCTAAAAAGATAAACATATCAAATATTAAACACAAAATTTTGGCCTGTTTCTACACGTGCTGTGTACATTTAAAGTCAATTAAACAGGAACTGCCAAAGTTATTAGATTGCAAAATGATGTCAAATTTTTTGAAACACCCTGTACTACTCGCTTGTTAACCAATATCTTCAATATTTTGCACACTTGTTCATAATATCTGAAGGTTGCTCTGCGAAATTTTATTGAGTTTGGTTATCATATTGCGAAAATATTACTTGCCAAAAAGTCTCACTTTTTTGGGGACAACCGATATATAACAAAGTGATCTAAGTTATATATTATTCTTCGATCCATCTTTACAGAAAAACCCTTGCAGTTTGACATGAAACTTGTGAAATTTTTGTTTCATAAAGTTTGAGTGTTCAGACCTTCTTCGGAGTTACCAATACTGCTGCAATGTCGTTGAGTGGGTTGAGCCGGTCTTCTGTCCAGTCAAACTCAAACAAGTTTCTTCCAAAATATCTCGTATCGCTTTGCCTGATCATTAAAAGATATTAAGTTTGTTTGTTGTGTTCTTAAGTAACGCACCTGACGGGATGCTTTCGTCTTTATGAGGCAGACAGGATGTTGAGACAAGCAATCTGCCACTCGTTGTGGCCCAGTCTACTGTAACTGAAGACGTGCTAACCCAGTGGTTCTCAACCTTTTTTATCTCTTGCACCCCTTTAACCGTTTTTCACACATAAAATCCCCCCTTTGAAATATAGTTTGTAAAGAACACTTTTACATCGGTATACTAAAAAAATAAACTAAACTCTTCTCAATTGATAATCTCTTTAGCCTCCTGATATAAATTAATACAAAATTATTTGTAATTAACTTTTCTAAATAATATTTTTAAATGAAAAGAATAATTCAAAACTCAAAAAATTATTTTGTTTATGATACGAACTTAACACTCAAGGGGATACTTGTGATTGTTTTTTTTTTGACAATTCATGGATGCGTGGAAAAGTATTGGAAAGGGCACAGCGCAAATCATTTTCCACATCCAATCTGTTTCTTTGCTTTGTTTTCCTTTGCAAGAAAGTTGAGAACCCAGATTCACAAAGATATGTGGAAACAAACAGAAGGATATCTTGGATAGCTTTCTTTGCCACTTTAGGATAGAAATCGCACATTAATGGCCAAAATTTAGTGATTGATTTTTGATTGAATAAATCTCTTGAGGACGAATCAGCTTTGAGTTCTAAAAATTCATCCTGCAAACTATCAGGAACTTTTTCAACTGGCAATATGAAGGGATTTTGTATAAAACCAAGCTCATCGTAATTAATATCAGGAAAATATTTCATGAATTCTGATTTCAGTGCTTCCAAATGTTGCAAAATCAATTCTTTTTTCGAATTCGAAAGCACGAGTTCTTGGTCATCAACTTTCAGAATTGATGATAATTCTTCAAACATTGCCACATTTCCCATTCTTACTTTTCTTTTCCAATTATCGAGCTTGCTCATAAAAGCTTTCAAAGTATCTTTAAATTGTACTATATTGGTGTTTTTCCCTTGCATCTTCAGGTTGAGTTTATTCAAATGGTCAAAAATATCTACCACATAAGCAAGGTATCTTATCCATCTATCATTCTTCAGCAATGAAACAAATTCTGTTTTCTTTTCAATCTCAATAAATAATTTTAGTTCATCTCTTAGCTCGAACACTCGCTTGGTGACATTGAGTATTAGTATGAAACAGAGTATTTGTATGAAAGCCACCGAGTATTGTATGAAACAGAAGCACGTGGTGATCTGCATCCATATCAATGCAAAGTTGCTGAAACAATCGGGAGTTTAAAGCCCCTCCTTTGATAAAATTTACCATTCGAATCGTTTGATCAAGAACTTCATGTAATGGAGGAGGAAGCGTTTTGGAGGCCAGCGCATGGCGATGAATCATACAATGAATGCCTTTTGTGTTTGGATTTTGCTTTTTAACATAAGCTTGAAATCCAGATTCGGTTCCCAATTTAGCTGGGGCTCCGTCTGTGCAGCACCCACATAGGTTTTCCCACAAAAGATTTTCTGATTCGAAGAAAGAAGAAACTTTTTCGAAGATGTCGATGGCTTTTGTAGTTTTTTCGAGACGGGAGCAAAAAAGGAGCTCCTCTTTAAAATCATTTAAATGGACATACTTTACGAAAACCACTAACTGGCAACATCATGCTACATCAGTAGACTCGTTCAGCTGAACTGAAAATAAGCCAAATGCAGCAGATTTGATTTCTTGTACAACTTGATCCCTAATGTCTGCAGCCATATCTTCGATCCTTCTCTGAATTGTACTGTTAGATAACGACACAGGAGCAATTTTTTTCTTCTCTTCATTTCCAAGCATAAGTTCAACTACTTTCAGAGAGCAAGTTTTTATCAAATTTTTACCGATTGTGTGCGGTTTTTTCTGCCGAGCTATCTCCAGAGCAACATAATAGGAAGCTTCAATTGCATTTTTGTTTGTTTCATGATATGTCCCTTTTTGAATCCAGTCTTATCATTTTCAAAGCACTCGCATGACTTTCAAAAAAGCCTCGGCTTTTGTCCTTGTGCTGTTGATGAACATTTTGTTAATGTTGTTTTAACTTTGTTGGTATCAAAGAATCACTTGACAGAACTTTATAGCATATCACGCACTGAGGTCTTTCCTCGCCATTATTAATGATGCATGTGAATCCGTATTCAATGTATGAATCATTGTATCTTCTTTTTTTGATACTCATGTTGAGTAAAATTTTAATGATTAAAATTATTTTTCACACTCCTGAGGTATCTAGCAAATCAGTTTTGTTTAAAAATATTTAACCTGTAAATTAATGCTAAAAACTTAATATGGAAAAGATTTGCAACTTACAATTAAAATAAGTGTAAAAACAACAAAAACTGAAATATAATTGACAATTCTCAATCTCTATCTGCACATCAAGCACTATCTATCACGCAATTTCACGCTGCTGCTGCTAACCTACAATAAAAGTTTAAAAAACGCTTTCCAGCTTGACCGCATTATATCACAGAGAGCGCGAAAATCTATAGTTACTTTGATGTAGAGACATAAAAGACTTTATTACTGTTTCAACCATTACGAAATATTCGCAAGCTGCGGGTTGCACATGTCTGCTGTGGCGGAATGCGGAGACGCTTCAGTGCCATTGACAAAAAACAATTAATAAACTTCAAGAACTGGACGCAACTGTAGTACAAAGTTAAACTATTTTTAAACAGAACCTAAATAGAAAATTCCCCCCTTGCAAATACAAAATTCCCCCCTGGTGGGGAATTCCACCCCGGTTGAGAACCTCTGTGCTAACCGAACATGAGTTCATACGCATGAATGCTGTTATTACGGTTAAGAGAGAGATGAATAAATTTGGTCATCTCTGGTGACGAAGACAAAACCGGACTTTTAGAAAATGAATCTCTTGCTTCAGCAAAGTTTTGAATAAAAGCTCTTTTTCGATAAGTTGATTGGCGTCCAGCTAAAGGATCGAAAATTGATTTCGTGTTTACTTATGGTCGACTATATTAATCAATTAATCAATAGTGGACCACAAAAGCCAATTTATTTAAATTGCTCCCCGAAGTATGACAGTTAATCAATTCAAGTTTCTTCGATTTCTCAGAAATTATCTAACGAAAAGTATAAAGATTTTAAAAATTTATGAAACTCGTGGCCAAGGCTTGAAAGCATCAAACGAGGTGTAAGTTTCAATCAACTTATATCGCAACATCTTTCTGCACATGAGCAGCGAGTTGTCTCAAAGTGGTGTTTTCATTTGGTTGGAAGAAATATCTAGAACCATATTGTTAAGAATATGACTGGCTTGAGTTTATAAATTGTGTTTAGCAAGCAAATTTAGAGAGTCAGTGGCAATAAAGGCTATGATTTGAACTTGTTTTTGGACTACCTCGTTCAGCCTGTGGTGTGGAAAGATTCACATACGAAGTGTAGAACGAGTGTAAAGACTTAAATCGTATGTAGTCAATTCAGTGGTGTCGCTTGAGTGGGAGATTTTGGGCAAGTAGCTGGCTGGGGTTCCTTTTTTTGAAACCCAATTTGAAGGGGCTTCAGGTATTTGTGGCCAGTTGCCGCTGTAAATGCGAGCCCACAAGTTTACGGTCATACGTGCTGTGTTTTAATACAAAGAAGTTGTTCGCCCTTTAGTTGACAGCTTCTCTTTTCCCTGCGCGGTTTCTGAGATGGTCTCTTCAACTTCTAAAACGATAGTTTTGTTTAAAAGTTGTTAAACAAAGAAATGAATCTCTTGAATCTTATTTATTTGGCGTTTTCCATAATTTTGATCACAAAAATCGCAGTTTCGTTGAAAATTAAAGATCATTTGATATTGCAAGGCACCAGATGTGCTTCAAGGTAAGCATAATTTTTCTGGGAGCTTAGAGATAACCATACTTCTTGCCCTTCCTTCTTTTTTTGTATTGTCCATGTTTATTCTCCATTCACGAGAAAGCGAATTGTATTGCCATATTTTGGACGGGACGTCCGCACTCGCTTGAGAGTTGCCATTTCCGAGGTGTCTGGGCTACCTGTGTTACGCATAAAAGTGGGAGCGTCCCGTTAAGTGCCTTGCCCAAGGACAAATCAAGTGAACTTACCGGCTTGTTCTCCACAACCTCCCTTAAATACGGAGGGCCAAGCAGGGAAGCTATAGATACCATTTTTTGAAGTCTTTTGGTATGACTCGACAAGGGGAATGAACTCCAGGTCTATCGACTGCAAACAGACGCTCTAACCACTGCACCATCGCCTTCAAAACATAAACTAGAAGTTTAGCAAAAGTTCACTTCTTGATATGTGGTCGCTTAGTAGGATTTTTTACTGCAATTATCCGGTTCATGATTGCCGGGAACTGTCATTCAATAATTTAACCAATGTCGTCATGGTGGGCACCACTTTATGCTTACTGCTCAGATCCAGATGTCTTGTTAATAAAATTGACAATTCCGTATTAGGGATCGGTATTGTAGGAGAATAGGATGAGGAAGACATTTCTGGAAGGGGAAAGTGAGGGGTTACCTGATGGCAAGAAATATTGTTAAAAAATAGGTTTTAAAAACTTAAAAGATGTAGATTTTGCAATATTTTTTTTTGCATAACTTCTTTTTGCTGAGTCATTAGCAAGAAATCTGTATTACTCGTCATGGGAAAGCCCCACATAATTTTGCGTTTAATGAAAACTTGCTGCAGATGCCTCCAAGCACATGTTGAAGACAACTACAAAGATATTTCATCGAGGAAGAAACTGAAGCAATTTAAAGTAAGAAGAGCAGCAAAGTTGAGCCCGATAGAGGGTTGAGCTTACTGAGGTCGAGTGTTCAAAGCCAACGTTATTTGGCGTTGTCGCACCCTTGGAAAAAGCAATTTACAGTTGGTCCCATTGGTTTAATTTACTCTGGCACCTTGTCATTCTTTCGAGTCACACAAACACAAAAATAGGATATTTGCAGGCATGACGCTTAGCAATAAAAGTAATATGGCAATGAATTACCAAATTGAATTTACTTTGATATGATCGAAGACATGAAAAGTCGCTGAAACACTGCAAGATGTTTGATTTCGTAATTAGATATTGTGCTGGCAGTGGCTTACTGTTAAGGCCTTTTCAAAATTTTGCTTTGCGATCCAGTCTCGTGAAAGAAATTATGAAGTAACCTCGAGAGGCAGTTATTTTCCGAAAAACAAGGTCATCGCGTGAAAAGTAGAAAAAAGATTCCATTTTATTGCAAAGTTTACAATATATTTTAATTCCTGATTGTAGCTTACCCTTAGACGGCTTAGAGCAATTTGTTGCGACTCCAAACACGTGGTTACTTACCGCTTGCCTGCAACTTCGAAACTTCGGCCCTCCTGCAGCTTTGAAGGTTGTTTAGTGCAGAGACAAATTTTGAATCAAGTAAATCCAATTTTTCATCTCATTTTCCACATTACTCTTATTGCTGTGCCCGAAGCGGGAGATCTGTGAATAGTAAATACCACTGAATAAAGTCCCCGACAAAGAAATTTAATTCACAACTTTCAAGCAGGAATTCTCTGTTTACTTAATTACAAATTTGTTTTCGCCTTATCCACCAAGAAGTATCAAATAGGTCTTGTCATTAACTAAACACATAGCCTTTAGATGGGAATAAAATAGGCCAGGGTATTCAAATGTTCCTCGCTCATGACATCATTTTACTAACATTATGAGGTGTGGCCGTGATTTCGTAAATAGCGTTCAAGACAATGGTGTGGTTACTCAGCAAATATTGTTTTTTTCGTAATGACTATGTATGCCAATAAAAAGCTAAAAATTGGTATTTATTAAATATTGCATTGTGGTGCGAAATAGGCAATAATGTCATCATTTTTCTCATTTTTCAAGCTTTTAGTTTGGCTTGACAAAGGAACTGATCCCAAACTCGCTGACTGCAGTGCATATTTTAACAGAACACAGAAACAACCTATGACCAATGTATTGCTTCTTCAAAATGCTCAAAATGCCTTTTGCCTTGCTCAAAGCATTTTACAAGCCTCGCGAGCTGCATGGAATTTTGTCAAAGAAACATGCAATGCATGTACAGGTGCGTTAGGTACCACAAATAAAAAAGTTATTTGATCATTTATAAACAAAGTCTGCTGTATCAAGGCCAAAAAAGGTCTTTATATTTTTCGAACTCCGGTATAAAAACCGGATATGTATTGTCAGTTTAATCAGGATCAGTGTTGGGGTGGCAACGCTGATCGATTCGGCAGGTGTTGTGAGTCTTGTGTGGATCACCTGTCCATTTCTGCATGTCAATGCTGGCCTGAGTAAATTGCAAACATGAAGAGCATTCGCAAATATTTATGGTGGCACTGCGATATCAGAAAAGAGCAAACAAGTAGTAGGTTTCGTTGGTTAAAACCAAGGGTTCATAACTTCAAATACCTTTTCATACGTGTGTGCTTAGTGTCGTTTGTAAAACGCATTGAGATAAGGGCCTAAGGAGTAATGTGATGATTGAAAACACTAAGCAAATTTGTTCATTAAACAACGGGCAAGCAAAGTGTATCGATCAAATAGAGACTAATCAAGAACCGCAAATACCATTTTCGCGCCTCATTCTCTCGGAACCCTGTACGACAAAGTATTACACCTTTGAATTAAAGGTTTTGTGTTGATGACGCTGCAAAACCTGCTTTTAATTGTAGCCTGTTGGTCGGTGACACTGTGAAAACTTTTGTGCTATTTGACTACTAAATCGAAAGTGAACCTTTTTGCAATGTGTTTACAGAAGGTAAATAAAAATGCGTAAAAGCTGTGCTGGTGTGTAGTAGTTGACAGGGCCAGTGTAGCAGTATTTAAAAAGCGGGCCTTAGAAGAGTTACCCTTCAATTACCACCATCTAATTTTCTAAGGATTTGCACTTTTATTTACACCAGAGAATAAGATTTTAAAGACAATTTGTATACATCGGTTAATTTAGCCTTTGCAAAATTTTCTGTACCTACCCTTTTCAAAACCACTTCCTAATTGGAAGCCTGCAATTATATCATTTCTGCACTTTAGCGGACTACAGGAAAGACCTCGGTTACAAAGTCACTGAACTGGTTCTTCGCTGCTTCTGGCGCCATGTCGCGTGCAACGTGGTGTTGCGTTTTCAAAATTGCACATTCGTGCATAATAAGCAAAATAAAAAAATCTGTCAGTCAGTCCATTGATAATGGGAAGGTTCTAAGGCCAAGGTCCGAATTTATCTATCGACTCGCTTTTGTTTTTAAAGCAACAACAGGCAAAACCTGGTTTGGGTTTTGACAATTGTTTTTGTATATAGCTGCGCTTTCTTTAACGATATGACGGGAAAAAAGATGGGATTTTGTTCCGCTCCTGCAGTCAACCAACTGGATACTAGATTAATATCCGCTCAATTTACCTCTGGAGTTTATAACGAAACAACGTGTGCTCGCGATTGCAGAAATGACTTTAACTGTCCGACGAACAAAAAGGTAAGAAATGCTGAGTTAGCAATTTTTATTGCAATGGACGCGACTCAGCTTATTAGCGACTTCTTGTGGCATGCATTCGTTCATGCGCACGAGTAAATCCTCGGTTTGCATGTCTTTTTTCTGACTAGTCACCACACGGATAGGCTGCTTGACCTTGCCATCTGTCCGCCTCCTGTGGATGAAGGGATCTCGTTAAGCGCCACACCCAAGGCCACAGCAAGCGAAGCCGCCTGCTTTTTTCGCACATCATTTTTTTTCGAGCTGAGCACCTAGTAAAAGCTGTAAATACCATTTTTATAGTCTTCGGTATGACTCGACAAGGGAATTGAACCCAGGTCTACTGACTGCGAAGCGGACTCTCAAACCACTACACCAACGTGCCGCTTTGAGGCTGTAAACTTGCTACATACTTCGAGCTGAAGTCTTTTCTTTAGTGTTGCAAAACCGGATGTGGAATTTCTTGTCTTCCTGCTCTGACAAAAAGATCCTGGATTCCTCCTCTTGTGAATAGAAGTCTTTTGCTGATAACAGAAATGATGGAAAACTCAGCGCTTTTATCTTGGAATGATCCTGAAATCCAGGTAGTGCTGAATTTCCAAATTGAAAGAGAGTTATCAGCGGTTATCTGTGTATGTGTACGTACATGTTTTAGACAAAGATTAATTAATTATTTTCCGGGTTCACTTCAACTGATCGCCACTAATTTTCCGGAGCTTTTCTCTCACTGATGGGGAAAGCTTGGCGTACGATCCTAAAATAAACTAATATCCTATCATCAGTAAATCCCTTGATCATAGACTATTTTTACTAAAGGCCCAAAATTACAAAGTCTACCACTCCAATGCTCTTCTAACGATTACTTCAATCCCAACACAACACAGCTTTTATCATTTTCCTCCAACGCTTTTTCCTTCAAAAAAGTTTTCTCTTTTTGCTTGGTGACTTTGTCGTTAATGGATTCAAATATCTGGTATACCTCGATTATAGCCATTTGATTGTTTTGTCCATCTGAATCGCAATGCCATTCATTCCTGAAGGTGAAAAATATGGTTAAGAAATATATGGTCTGCGATTAATTCCTCTGTACCACTTTGTTGTATCAAATGGTGTTTTTGGACATTGGAAGTTTCTTGCTGAGAAAGTATCAAATACTTTTAATGCCCTCAAACATCATGGTTTACACTTTAGAGCCGATCTTAAATCTTGATTATTTTATTTGTAGAAATCGAAAAGCTGGGTGATGTATGTGGTCCAAGAAAAGCGCCACCTCTCGAGTGGCATTCCTTCAAGATTTAAATCGTCCTGGAGGATTGTACGAGAGGTAGGAAAGAAATGACACTAGCCAGCCAGACACAGCCGTATTTGTTATGGGGAATGGTTTTCCAAATACCAAAAAATAAAGAAAGTTGTGATTTAATGCAGAAATTTTTGTTTAAAAGACTCCATAAATAAATTTTTCTTCAGATGGTATAACTTCTATAGCAGTTGCATTAACCGACATATATGGACATTAGGGGCGCAGCCAGGGGGGCATTGTGCCATGGCCCCCCCATTTGGTCCCAGATGAAATTATGGACAAAAGAAACAATTGCCTGAAAATTTGCTAGTAGCGTTGGGCTTCATGCCTGAGATTGACAAGTGAGCTTCAAACTTTTATAGTTTTCTTGATATAAAGCAGAAATCGCACGAGCAAGTTTTTTTGCGCAAGAATCTTGCAGCAATAACCAATCAGTGTCTAATGCGCAAGAGTATTGTTCAAACTTAATAGCAACTACAAGATATACTGGCTGAGTTAGTGACGGGCCAGCTCAACTTACGATCAAGCTCTAACAAGACTTTGGCCCCTTCAATAACGCGCTCGCAAATCGATCGATTCGGATGTTCTTTGCGTGTCTCTACCACAGCCGACTCTGATAAACAAGCAATCAGGGGGAGCTCGGTGTATATTGAAGATAACTTGCCATATAGCGGAACCGTTAACGATGTAAACCGACTAACAAACCAGATTCAATGTCGGCCAACAATGCGAGCGGTTATTAAATATGTGGGCTATATTTCTTTCTCCGATCTTTTACTACTTTATTTGTCACATTGGTTGACTTTAACTTAACAAAATGACCAAATAAACGTAACAAATTAAACCTTGCAAAATAAAACGTTTCAATTCTACCATTGACATACTAACTCCGACTAAACAGCAAATTACTGACAGGATTCTGGTACGAAAAATACTTCTAACGCTAAGGTGTCAATCCTTAATTACAATGAGGTGTAAATTAGAGATCCAAGTAGCAATCATCAATAAGTGAAATACGCTTTAGGTTATTTAGTGCGTTGTGCAATACAAGCGCGTAGAAATCAAGTGTTGAACCAACAGCGTCTCAATCAGGCGTTGTCAGCTCGGGTTTAATTCCAAATCGAAACAACAAAAAGCAGTACACAAATAACAATATGCTGCAGCAATATTCCACAAAAACCAGTAGCTTGACGCGAGTGAAAGTGAGTTTTGTGCTATCTGGGAAAGTTTCAGAAATATTGCTAAGAATAGTGCATGTATCTATTTTTCCGGCAAGTTATTTACCAAATCATCTTGACGAGCCGAGATTCATAGTTGACGACTTAGATTTTTTAATTTTAGTCAAAATGCTTTGGACTGTGGAGGAATCAAAACAATTGATTTGCTAAGTAAAAACTCCACATTCTCTCTGGAATTTTTTTGGAAGACAGTAAACACCGCAATAAAAAGTTTAATCAGTGGACAAAAGTTGCAGAGACGCTACAATCAGAAACAGCACAAGTTACGGTAGCATTCTCTGGCTTGCAACGCACGCGAAATTCAAGCATGCGTAAGCGCCATAAAAGACATATCGGTATTTTTTTTCTAATTCTGAAAACGTCATTCGCTACTGCATGCTCTACGTAATGGCAAATGTCCGGATTCTTCGCATTCGCCTTTGAAGCGTCATTGCTCCACGAAGTGGATTGAGAACTATGATGCTGTCTATATTTTCAAGGAGTTTTATTTGGCGGTTGCTGGTTCTCTTGATCAACTGTCAGAATCAAGAGATTAAGAAGTTTTTGGGAGGGCTATGCCTTATTTGAAAGCGATAACAACAGCTGGATTTTTGCTTGGCCCAGAAGTTATCAATGCTACACTGAAACTTACCCTAATCGTTGCAAAGAAGCTACAGGGCATCAAGAAATTATTTTGACTGCATTAGATGCTACGAGTATTACCAGTTGCAAAGAAGTGATACAGACTTTTAGGAACAATGAAGAAATATTTGTTGGACTATTCAGACATGCCGAAGGTCTCTTCGGGGAATCCATACCCATGCCTCGAATTGTGAATCGGCAAGCCAATAGAGCGAATCCACTGGCTGTTTCACCATTGCAGTTTTTCAGGCGTTCTGTCTTTTTGCCTTTTGTTGATACAGTGCATGAGTAACTCAGCTAAAGATTTTGCTCTGATCTTGTTGATTGCATAAAACTTCAGTTTTTAATACCATCTGTCAGAGTAAACCATGACATTTGCTTCGATCAGAAATGCTGTGAACTTCTATCTTCATTTTGTGGATGACAGCACTGACGTTGTGGAGGTTGAATTTATGCCATGGTGTTCATATTGGCTATGCCACGAAGGTAATTCTTTACCGTGCAACACGTTAGGCATGTTGCTGTCTGCTAAAGAAATACATACGTATCCCATCTTTGGAAGTTCATCTTCAAATATTGACAACTGGTCCGGCTACTACAGCAACAAATGAAAGCGTTCGTTTAGTGCCTTGAGATATTTGAAAACCCATTTGCGGTTTACAACGAAAGAGGATCGTTTAAACGGATTGGCATTGCTGTTTGTTCACCGTGACCTCAACATTGATTTTGAACATGTGATTGATGATTTTTCACGTAAAAATCGTGAACTAAATTTCAATTGAGTTAAATTTTGACATACAGCACCAGTAAACTTTTTTGGTTTGCCTATCACCATTACCAATCAGATGATATCAGTAAACGCGTTGGGTAGAGTTGTGTAAGGGCAAAATTTTTTATTTGTGCAATTGCGTTAAACTTCTTTACGTTCTGTTTAAAAACCGCACACACCTCTCATTTACTGGGGAAAAAACCTCGATATCCCTATTTTGACTAGATCCTGAGGGCTTTACCACTGTACCTGGGCTGTGCTGTTAAAAAACTTTGGCCCCCCCTGAAGAAATCCTGGCTGCGCCACTCATGGACATTGTTTGTTGTTTGTGCGGAGAGAGGTTATCGATACGAGCAACGCGTCATTGAAGGTGGTCAGCATTAGGGTCAACTTGTCATTAAAAGTTTCAAAATGGTTAAAGTGTTGTTCTTTGAAACCGTGCAATAAATCTAAACCAAGCTTCTGGTTGCATTACAAAGGCTAAATGGTATATTACTAAACAAACACGAGCTTTTGCAGTTAAAACTACCGCTTGTTTAAAGATAAACTTAAAAAATTTTGTTTGAACGCAACCACTTCCTGTCAGCCATTTTGGAAATGACGTCATCATCGGATCCATTGCAACGTGTGCATGCAAATAAACTTTTTCAGAAGCAAAATGCTTATTCAAGATAGGTTCTATTCGAGAAAGCACCAGACGAAGTGGTCGTTTTCACCGCGAAAACTTAAGTTTGTTTATTTGATAACGCAGCAGTTAACTTTGACAGATCAATCGTTTGCTGGTTTTCGATTTATCATCTCATTATGAAAAGTGAAACTGAAAATTGTTTTGTCTTTAACATTTATACGATTGCGGCATCATAAAATCAATGTTTTAAACTCCCGGCTATATTATTATAGCAGATAAAAACTCAAAAATGACACTTGCGGTCAACTTCAATATTTATTCTTTCAAGCTTTCATAAGCGCATGCTAACTTCTTTAAAGCGAAATAAATGAGAGACCAATAAATGAACTGAAATTAATATGAGTACCTACGGTAACACATCAAACGTAACGTATAATGCACTATGACGTCACAAAACAATAATGTCGGAATAAGAGGTAACAAAAATAAGAGAACAAGAAAGAAAAAAAGGATAAATAACGAGAAAAGGTGGAAAATCCGTGATTAAAAACTTGCAGATGAAATAAAACTCAAATTAGAGAAAGTAGATAAAATAGAGGAGGAAATAAACAAAGAAATAACTATGTAAGGAAAAACCAGCAAGAAGCCAATTAATGTGTTTTCACGTGATGTGATGGAAAGCCAGAGTCCTTGTTTAGTCCCTTTTGAATGCAGTTGAATTTGGAAATGACTAATAGTATCAGACAACGAATAAAGGGACACAAAAGTGATATCGGCCACCATGAAAACAAGCCTGTTGCTAAACATTTTCATCTTCCTTGACATTCCGTCAGCCATTTTGGAGCATTAGTATAAAAACGACCAACTCGAACCGCGGACAACAACACTATTGAAGAACAAAAAATCATTTCCAAATTCAACTGCATTCAAAAAGGACTAAACAAGGGCTCTGGCTTTCTATCACAATAATGAAATGAAAAATTGAAATGAAAAACATTTATTGGCTTGTTGTTGCTTCTTCCTTACAGTTATTTTTTTGTTTATTTCTTCATTTATTTTATTTACTTTCTTTATTTTGAGTTTTATTTTATCTACAAGTTTTTTACTCACAGATTTTCCACCTTTCCCGTTATCTATCCTTTTGTCCTTTTTTTCTTCCTTGTTCTCCAATTTTTTGTTATCTCTTGTGATTGTTTTGTGACGTCATCGTGCATTGTGCTTAACGTTTTGTACATGTATATTGCCATATATAGTAATGCAAGAGGCCAGGGATGCACTTAGCAAACTGCAGACAGTGACACTGTTTCGACCTATCAGGTCTCTTCAGTGCAGTTGGTGACCAATAAGAAGCTAGAGGCTTTTAATAAAGCATAGCTTTTGTTTATTTCTTCATTTATTTTATTTACTTTCTTTATTTTGAGTTTTATTTTATCTACAAGTTTTTTACTCACAGATTTTCCACCTTTCCCGTTATCTATCCTTTTGTCCTTAGTTATTCATGTTAATTTCAATACACTTATTGGCCTCTCATTTGTTTTGCTAGAAGAAGCGAGCATTCGCTCGCAGATGCTTGAAACAATAAATATTTAAGTTAGCTGTAAGGGTCATTTTCGAGTTTTTATCTGCTGTTTTAGAAGTCGACACGGCAATGCAATTTTTAATTTTCATATATTGATGTAGTTGATAATTAAATTGGGGTCACTCACCATGGTGACAATTTTTGTGGGAGTTGCACGCACCGTCTCTTGATCACCGGTCAGATGCTCTACCATTTGAGCGACGCATTACCGACCTTTTACAGTGATGATTTGCCGTTGTAAGGTTAGCTTCCAGTTATTTAAGGCTAAGAGCTGAGCCTTTATGACGGCATAGAGATAATGATGTTGGCGTTGGTTACGTAACAGAGTTGCAAGAGGTAACTTTCTCATAAAGGTTTGTATTTTTAAATATGGTTGACAATTATGGCCACTTATCATACAGCAGCACTACAAGCTAAAGTCGATTCCTGTACGATTCGAACCCACCACCTTCTGATTACCGGGCATATGGTCTACTATTTGACCAACAGAATACTAATTTTTATCGCTTTTGTTTGTAAATGGTAAAAGGTATTAATAAATCGTAAACAAATCGTTTTCGTCAATTTTGTTGATATGATCTGCCATAGCATTTTGTAGACAGAGGCGGTATTTACACAACTTCTGTAATAGTAGTTTTGCGATTTCTTTATTCCAAATCGACTGCTGTAGTGCTCATGCTCATAGTACAATATCAAGGTGGTCTCAACGAAAAGTTATTCAGTCCAGGGGTGCATGCACAAGCTGCGAGGCTGGGAGATCAATTTGAACAAAACTTTGCTCAGATCAGAAATTTTACGTTCGAAATTTTGATCTGCAAATTGAGAAAAGGTCTTCACTTTCACATAACCTAAAAAAATTCTCAATTTGCTTTATCAGTGGCAATAAATTGAAAGAGTCTGCAATGCTATCTCCAATAGTAGAAAAGTTCTGCAGCCCTGACCTAGGCAAAGGCTTGGCCAACGAAAAACTAAGCATTTACTCCTGAAGATCACCACTGGCCGCATCTACATCCATTACATAACTAAATACAGACAATCATTCAGCTTAAATTCAATCTAATTGAAGCAGAATAGTTGCGCGTATCTAATTAAGTAAAAGCTACAGTACACCTGGTTTTGCTTTATTTAGACACCTGACCCATATTTGTCCCTAATGCACCTGAAAAGAGGTTATTGGTACAAGTTCCGTGTCGCAGCCGTCAACATGAACGGAACAAAGGGATTTGTAACCACAAATAAACCGTTCCGCTTGAGTGCAAGTAAGAATTTGCTGAAGCAGCATAATGAAAAACTAGTGTAAATTGTAGGTTTATTACGAAAAACAATCAGTCGCAAAGGAACATCTGCAGTTCCACATATAGCTTGTGTTCAAACTTGCTTCGGAGTTAACAGCACTGATGGTACATTGTTTTCTACCACAAACAATGTAACTAGGTAAGTAAAGCCAGCAACAAGCTGGGAAATCAAAAAGCCTTAAAATTATACTTTATTTAAGTTACGGATTATGGTTTGCTTGCGCTACGCTATTCAACAGCTTAAATAATGATGGTAAGGGTGACCTCCGCGTTTGTAAACGGTCCTCAATGGCACGAAACTGATGGTAAAGTATCAACTTCAACATATATTCAATGAGCTTTTGCTTCCATAAACTATCACTCGTTGTTCAGAGGAAAAATTAAATCTCTATTTAAACCGCTTACCATTAACCTGCAAGTAGGGAAGAACATAATTTTTCAGGTCCCAGACGCCCCCCAACCCCGATTGACGTCAATCAAGTCAGTCTTCGGGTGACAAGAGGAGCAAAATACAACGTTCAAGTGAAATGGGGACTGCCGAAACAACAAAGCGACTTGCCCATCAAGGGTGAGTGGTAGTCTACTTGAGTGGGATGGAGCGATGCTGCGTCGAAATCTTACAAACACTTTGTTGTTGTACTCTTAGGTAAAGCGCTTGGAGGCAATGCATAAACGCGACTGCGATGGTATAATGAAAGTCGATTTGCTTTGCTTCTTTTTGTTTGTTCTTTAGATTCGTTTTTTTTATGCGAAACAAAGATAAATTTTTTGCTTCTGCTACTGCTACTACCACTACTACTATTAACATACTTCCTATGCTCGGCGGATTCTGACAAGCAGTAAATTCTTTGAAAGCACTACCAAGAAATTCAAACGGAATCTTGAAACATGGAAACTGACAAGCAGATATGGAAACTTGTCTATGCTTTGGGTCGCCATCCCTTTCGGAATAGGGGGATAATTGGGCTGAGCTTTCTGTGGTATTCGCCATTAAAAAACTCACTTTTCCTGCTTGGTTTACAGCATTTGTGATATAAAAGCACTGAGACAACAGTTCATAAACGTCAAAACAGTTTCAAACTCAAGTTTTTCTGTGTTTAACTTTAACTTGCGTAACTATAAACGTTTTTTTACAGCCAGAACATTCATCGTTCAAAATAGCAATATTTGTTTAGGGTTTTATGTCACACGGTTTGCTGTCAGCCAATCAGGAAACAGAATTCGTTTTACGACGGTTAAACGTTTTGTGAAGGCCACAAAATCGATTCCAGTTTCGGGTCGAAAGTTTTGGATAACCTGGATCCACAAACTGAAATTTGATTTTGTTTACAACGTTTCTGTAGTGTCATCTAGCGGATGGAAAAATCACACTTTGCTAAGTGGACAAAACTCAATACAAAGTAAGAAACATTCTTTTTCACTTCTAACAAAAGAAAAAAGCAGAACAAATATTGCTTAATTCTTAATTAAAAGTTTCCAGCACTCACTCTTTTTCGTGTTTTGACACTGTTTAAGGGTTTATATGCATCTCTGCAAATGGATTAGTTTAAAACAACTTTAAATCATCTGCTTCAGTTCTTTATCCACCAACAACGCCAAAGCAACAAGTCACTGATTTAACAATTCATCTACCATTCGAGATCAAGAACAAAAGTGCAGCAGTTAATGTCAGTTGGAATTTTAACTTCAAAGGTATTTCCATATTTTTGTTTAAATGCTCTTTAATTTCAAAATAAACTGATAAAACGGGTGTACTGCATTTTAAACTCAGCGAAAAAGCACGTAAAACTTAAGTGACAGTTTTTGAAGTTTTTCGTTTTCTCACGGAAACTTGCGGGCGCAAAATATAAATTATATCGTCTTTTTCAGACCTGTAGCACAGTGGCACTAGCGGTATAAATAAATTAATTATTGCTTTTATGTTCTTCGAAGTTCCAACATTGAAATTGAATTTGCTTAGTGATATTTCTAATGGATTTACCTTTTTGATAAAGCACTCTATGCAGGAGAAATCTTTGAAAAATGCCTTTCCCTAAGACCTGATTACGTGGCATCAATGAAATTTCAACGCATTGCTATTCGACTGTTGTCACCATGCAAAGGCGCTACATCATGCGGCCCAAGATAATTTTTATCGCCTACTTTCCATCTACAACAAAAGTGTTCTGGCTCTGTTTGCTTCCATGGAACGAGAAATCCCAGATGGTATTTGTAGAAAATTATGGTTTCTAAGATAGATGATATGGGCCGAAAACAGCAATGGAAAAATATCAACAAACTTTTTTACTTCTTGCTTTAATAGTTAATACCGCACCTGCCGTGACGTCACTTGAATCCCGGGACACACAGGGTGACCTTAAAAAGAATAAAAAAAAATTAACGAAATTCAACTTATAGCAACCACTTTACAACAACCAAAAAGTTGAGACCTTTTCACGATGCTGCTCTAAATTATCACCGACGAAAATATCATTTCCCAGGATGAGAATAGTTTCCGAGTTTATAGCTCTTGGAAAGCCAAAACATTCCAAAACGCTATACAATGCTAAACAAAGAAATTTATGTATTTTTATTATGACGACACAAAGCTACCAATCATAAGTTTTAGGCCAGTAGTTTTATCTCTTTTTGTCTGCACTCATTTACGAATACTTTTAAGCCTGCAAATTACCGGCGACATAAAATTCAAGGAGTAAACTAGTAGTCATGGATTTAATTTTTGCAGGCGAATTTACGCCGGAAAGCAAAAATGCTTTCCAGAAAATGTCCTCAGCCCTCTAAACGAGAAAGTTCTCTGCGTGCTTGTGAACTTTTCGGCCGGATAAGTGTAATTACTAAAGTGGAAAATGCCACATATAGGTACTCTTTAAAGCCCAGCACTTGAAGCCTTTAGGCTCTATTGAGCTGAAGACCTTTTTGTGAAGAACACTTGCGAAGAACCAACCTTGATTTCTGCGACAGGAGCGGCAGTAGACTAATCCAGCTTTGGTAGACTATGGGAAACGTGTGGGACCGGAACTGCTTCATTACGTCAGCAAAATTTTGTAGAAATGCCTGAGCGGATTGTTTTGTTCTATTTGGAATGGAGTGGCGACGATTGCTTGAAAGGAAACACGACAACAAACATCAACAGAGAGTTGACAAATGTAAGACTTATTTGATTGAATTCAATCCATTGCTTGTCTTCATTATTACAAGCTTCTCAAATGCATGAAAAACAGTTTTCCTTGACTGTAAGTTACTTGGGTTACTAAGGAGAGAGACCTTGGATAACCTTGACTAACGAACAATACTTTACTTTTCTTTATTCTGGCCAATTTCTTCAAAAGCAATTTCTAATTTCAGCAATAACTAAACCTGTATTTTTCCACAGTCGCTATACCCAATAATTTTTCTGAGGCTTAGACTGAAGTTTCCAAAAAAAGGCTGGCAAATCTGCAAAATTTTTGATGGCACACTGTCAGCGGTTATCCGGATGAGAGAGGTGACGTGCTTCGTGGTTTTAAAAGAGGGCTGTTTGTTTCGACGTTGTCTGTTCAAGTTTTAAAAAGTGTGTTACAGTGGTAACCATTTATTGCAGCGACAGGAACACTTTTGTAGTCACAGATAGAACAACTTGTGTTCTTACAGCAGAAACTGTGCATTTCTACTTCTGGAAATTCAACCTTGCCGCACGCATTGAAATGAAATCTTTCTAAAAAACGCGGAACTCATACGTGTTTTGAACTCCCAACCTATGGATTTCGACCCAGAGCCTTTTTTCGCTGTGCTATGACGCCGGTTTATTCAATTGTTGTTGCAGCTACGCTTGTTCCGTTTACCGGCTCTCACCTTGAACTGCCGGTATCAATTATCCGTTCAGGCGATGTACGGATCTTTTCGTCATCAATGGTCGAAGAAAAAGCGAACGAGCTTTTTTACGCCACCTTGCGGCATTAGTGATCATAGAATCGCCAACATTAGTGACGCACAGTGCACTCAGCGTAAGCTATTTGACTGCCAAAATTATTTGGAAACCCGTTACTGGTGATTATCCATGACAACAGCTATCTTAACACAAACGTTTGCCATTACGCTTGTTGTCTGGACGATTAACCGAATATTTTGCTTAGCGCCCAATGTAAAGATTTTTTTTGTCCATGTTTATCCTTCCATTTACGAGGAAGCAAATTGCATCGCTGATTTTTAAACGGAATGTCCACACTCGCTTGGAAGTTGCCATTTTCGAGGGCTTCTTGTAATATCTTGTCTTTTTGTTGATTTTGGAGTAGTTTTTCAGATTATGATCTTCTCAACAGCCCTTTTACTAGTTTTCAATAAGACTGGGCTATCACGACGGGTAGACTTCTTGGCCCCTCCACTTTTCTGGCACATAAAGACGAAGGCATGCCGTTAAGTGTCTTGCCCAAGGACACAACAAAGAAGCTTGCCGGCTTGTTCTCCACACCATTCTTTTTGAGCTGAGCGCCAAGCAGCGAGGCTGCGAATACCATTTTTAAGGTTCTTTGGTATGACTCGACTTGAGAAACGAACCCCAGGTCTACCGACTGCGAAGCAGACGTTCAAACCACTACGCCATTGCGACGGCAATGTGAATCGTCAAAGTTTAATTTTTAAACTTGACTTTTGACCCCTTTTTAGCTTCGTTTGATAAAAGTATCAATGCTTAAGTTAAATGTTATTAAAACTTATCCTCTAGATGTCAGCACGAATGACAGCGGTTGTGGTTCGTTGTGATACAGTACTTTTGGGCCACTAGTATAACGTTTCTTGCAGATGATTCCCAAATATTTGCTCCCAGAAATTTGGAGGCCAGCAGGCTTGTGGCTGAACCTAGCGGTGTAAAAGCTGAGCTTCAATGGGACCCACCGGTAATGGTCAACTTAGAGGGATCCAGATACCCCCAATTGATCGGCTATTTTTTCTATTTCTTTAACAGCGTCGAACCGTCAGCGACATGGTACAATATAAAAGCCAAAGTAAGTTTGATTTGCTTTTGCAATGCATCTATGAAACTTTTTTCGACAACTGATCAGTGGTAGCATTGAGTTTACTGAGAGGTGTCACGAAAAGTTTATAGCAAAAAAGCTTTTAACAGCTTATATCAAAAAGACCTGATCTCTTTATATTCTAAATATAGCAGGCGTTTTTCGTTTGCAGAGTACATTAATATTGTAAACAAATAGAGTCGTTCGTTCGACGATGTATTGTTAAAACTTGATGTTTCTCTTCCTTTGGTAACCCGGTAGCTTCCTCAAAAAACGGTAGATGTTGTTACCAGTGTTACATATAAACTGTTGTTGTGTGCTTTATGTGTTTATTTGTGTCACTGGTAACAGTTTATATGTTACAATCGTGACAACATCTACCGTATTCTGAGGAAGCTCCCCGGTTACTAAAGGGAGCGAAACGTCAAGTTTTAACAATGCATCATTAAAAGATCGACTATATCTCTTTTTTTCTGTCCATGCGTTTGACCTCGTAGAAGATATTGCTAGTCAGTCATCGTATTTGTAGTTGAAAAACAAAAGAAATATCGTAAATATGTTCAAGAAAAATGCAAAGAGAAATTGGTAACGTAAACAGTTAAGGTCTTTGAGTCACAGCTTTCAAGTTCGGCGCTGTAACAAGAGAAATACTGGCGCAGTGGCGTAGTGGTAAGAGCGTTCGCCTTGCAATCGGCATACCTGGATTCAATTCCCACGTCGAATTATACCGAATATCCCTGCTTGGCGCCCACCACGGAAAGGGAAATGTGGAGAAGTTCATTTGTTGTATCCTTGAGCAAGACACTTCTAATGGCAACTTTATGTAGCTGACAGGTGGCAGTGCCAAGCAGTCTACCTGCCGTGGCGACCCATTCTCACAGAAAATTTGCAAACAGGGCGTGGGCTCACATGCTGAAGACAATAAAAGAAATGCAAAGTAATTGGCCTACGCAATTCGCTTTGCTAGCTTCATTGCCACATTTTCCTGGTGGAAAACTTAAACTTCACTTCAAGATGCTCGAAATAAACCATTAAAGAAGTTTGTTTGAATTTGAAAATGCGTTTAGTTCAGCACTGATCTTTTCACTAGAGATTTAAAAACTTTACCAGCTTGGATGCAGTGCTTGTGGTAAAAATGTACTGTGCCGACACTACTAGCAGCTGTTAAATACATTGACTGAAGAGTCGCTCTGTGTACAACCATTAACGTGTTTACGTGTTAGGAGAACGAAAGTTACAGATGGTTTCCTTGACAGAGCAAGCCTTATTTAAAGTTGGATGATCTTCTTCAAAATGCCTGGTACGAAATCCGATTGGTGGCAGTGTTCAGTGATGGAGGCAACGGACCAGAAGCGCAAGCACACTTTCGAACTCAGGACGTATTGCTTGGATCTAAATTTCAATCAACTCAGCTTTTGCAGCAAATTGTTTTCTAATGTTGATAAGAGCTTATTTGAAAATTTTGCGTATAACCGCTAGAGAGCGCTATAAAACAAAATTAAAATAAAAATCTCTGGGTTTTGGTTTGATGTCCTTGTCTTGCAGCTTAGTTCAAACTTCAAACTGCATCAAGTAATATAGTATACAAAACATGGAGCTGATTCAAGGACCAAGCCTAAAAAACCCTTTCGAAAGAAAGAGGAGGGGGGGGGGGAAGTATGTAAAAATCTCTTTCTCTCTCTCTGAAGGAATTATGAAATCTTTTAATCAAAAAACTAGTGAGTGGAAGACTACAAGCTTTTTTCAAAGCTGTGCCGAAATATCAAAGAATTTTGGCTCATTTGAACTGCAATCGTTTTTCATGTTTTATTTCAGTGACCGAGTAAATTCGATTTCATGTTTAACCTTTTACAGCGCCCCTAGTGCTGAGCGCCAACCAGAAGATTTATAAAAACTATTTTGAAATGTTTGGTGGGCTTGACATGGAAATTGAGCCCATTTTTATTTACTGCTAAGCAGATCCCCCACCACTGCACCACCAAACTGGCGTAAGAAGTTAATCTTGTTTTCCTGCGGCAATCACCTTTAGTGAGATTAAATCAGATTTAAAAAAGTAACAAGCTTTATAATGATAGATAGATTTACGTTGATAAAAAAACCTGTTCGCTAAAGGCCAAAGTAATCAATCCTTTTTAAAATGTCTGAGAGATAGTTTAAAAAACTTTAACTTGTTTACGGAACATACATGATAATCTATCACCTTTATTCAAGCAAATCCCTCTCGAACAAGTGCAGAATAGAAAGCAGTTGCCTTGAGGCGAACAAAACTTAAAGTTTTAAGTTTGTTGTGATTGCATTCTGCAGCTCTATTTTTGTCGGTGCGGAGGAGGTGCAGGGGGGGGGGGGGGTTGCGACGGCATTCCCATCAGAAACTGAAACAAACAGTTTTGCATAAAGTTGCAGATTTCATAACATGGGGAATGTCCTATTCATTAATTGTTTTGAGACACACAATGGGGGTAAAGAAAGTTGATTATTAACACACCCCCAATCTCTCGAAATCCATATTTTCTGTTCAAATCTAATGTATCCATTAGCCAAAAGAATACCTCTACAAGCTGTGTTCAGAGTTAACAGTTGGGTACTGACGGCAGTGGAATCACTAGAATGAGCGACATCTCCAACCGTCTTGAAACGCCCTCCAAAATTTGGAAAATGTAGCTTTGTCAGCCACAAATTAACAAAAGTGCCGAGCCGCACAATATTTTCTGTGACAAGTCTCCATAAATTTCCCCCCTGAAATAATGGAGTAACCCAATAGAACAGTAGCTTACCTCTCATTTTCTAAAATAGTGCCAGTCGGGTGGAAAGCTTTCTCCTGTGATGACTATCGCTCCAGCACTTTTCCGCCACAGAACACTGCACCAAGCGCCGGAAACTGCATTGGACTGAGACGTATAAGGTTTTGTCTCGGTCCTGGCTAGCAATTTTTACAAACAAGTCCGAGTTTAATGTAGTTAATGTGGTATGAAATGGTAGTGTTTGTGCACCAGAAATCGCCCAGTTGGCTAAAAGCTGATTTTATCGCGAACACTATAAAAAAACGGTCCTCACGGATAACTTTTGGGCCGATTTCCTAATTTTGAACATGTCTGTGTATTTCAACCCAATAAAACAGAGTTAATCTCCAGAAAAAAAAGTTCTTCACTTGAAAGTTAGGGCCGAAACCTTAGTTTGCTACAATTTTTCCAAATTCAGGCCTTTTCAATGAAAGTCATCACCAATTGGATGAAAAAACAAAGGCCTACGATCACTACCTGGCTAGTAGAGGTTTCCCATAAAATCTTGCCTCCGGCCCCTAAAAACCTCAATCAACCACCAAGCTTTAGCCCTCCATTGTTGCACCCTCTAACCATGGGTGCTTATTGATTTTAAACGTACAACTGCGTCAAGAAATCCGTCGACAGAAAAAATATTCAACATAAACGAGTTCGTCGAGTTGCTAAGAATAAAACAGCGAAATTTCGTCGAGGCGCAAAGCGCTTTTTCGTATCACTTTTCGCTTTTTAACCGCATCTAGCTTTGCAAAGCGTATTTTCTCTTCAAGTAATCGCACGTGCGCCAGTATTAGCAGGATTTTTCGTTACTAGTTTAATTAATTTCTACTTCAATACTGATGAAGATCCAGTTGGATATGGAAAAATATCTGGAAATTCCTGAGTTTTACACACGGCTTATCAGCCCTACCACCTTATCAAGTAAGTATATAGGCTACCAATTCGTGTACCGGTTGATTCTATTAGTTTATTGTTAAACTGGGCTATTTCATACAAAAGAACATCACTTTTTACGAAATTTGTTTCATCACAACTGGGCTACTTTACCAAAAAGGTAAATGTGTACGTGTGTTTTTACAAAGGTGTCAAAGCCATTGTTTGAAGTTCGGAGACCCAAGCTTTTAAAAATTTGTTTAATTTTTAGTCGAAAATGAAAGTTTACCTGAAATCTTCATTTTGTACTGGACGGGTAGTTTCTTCCATTAGTTTCTGCTAAGTTTACTGCTAAGGCTGTAGTTTTCCTGTTCGCTTTGTTTGTTTTCTTTGCAGTTTATAAGTTTTTAACTACAGTTTTTTACGACCGTATGAAATCTCCTGCTTGAAATTTTACAGCTTTGTTTAAAGTGTGGGAGTGCGTCGTTAAGTGTAGGTTCTCAGACTATAAGTTGCTGATAATATCAAGATTTAGTTTGGTGTACGGATCTTTAGTTAACTCTTATTCCACGTTGTTTATTCAACAATTGGTCGTGTTTTTCAACAATTTCGACGGTGCTCTGTTTCATTTTTTTTACGAAAAATTGGTTCAGCAGGGCTGGATGATAAATTTGTTTTTGAAGGAGGTTTTTAGCCACTAATAATGGGGGCTTTCAAGGAAGGTTTGCTAGGATCTATGAGCAAAAATTTCTTGAAAGTAGTTTGTATTTATGCATTTCGGAGGTCGTAGTAACTATTCGAATCTTCATCGCAATAAAAATAAAAACTACTACATAAATATACTCCTTCTTGCTTATTGATTACATCATCAGCGTACAATTATGAAGTCATAAGTGAAAAGATTATTAATCAATAAATCGATTTAAATGGCTGAGTGGATTGGTGCTGTATGAACTTGACTCAAGAGCAACTTGAAAAGGCTAAGAGTTATGTTGTCAAGTATACCAGTATAAACACATAGCCCGTAGCAATGGAGAACGCTTAATGCTGAAATACAAGCCGCAAAGGTTATGTTAAACAGCAGAGAGACAAAAATTGTAGATGTATATCAAAAACATGATTATAGCGTATTATTTTAGAAGTTAGTGACGCACCTTGTGAATTTGTAGAACGTGGGATATTTGAGGAGGGTCAAATGTTTTCTGATTAATCACGCTAGCTTAGTGTTTCAAGGTGGCTAGCATTTTGTTTAATATTCTTATAAAAATTTCATCGGATCTGTAGGCATATTTGGTTGCAATTTGATTTATGATGTGAGGGTTTGTCTGTTTTGTGGGATCCACATAGGGTTTGCCATGAAGCGGGCAGTGGACCCACAAAAATTTTTAAGAAGCTTGACTATTAGAGAGGTATTTTTTCATTAATATCATGTAAATAGGAGTGCCAGTCTTTTTTGTTGGTGATGCTTGAAAAGAAGTCATGTTTGAAGAGGAAGGTGAACCTCAATTTCGATCCTGGTTATGATACCTTGGGTAGGATGCTATAAAATGAGGGTGAAATCTACTGAGCCCAGGGATATCATATCATGTGTTTAATAGTCCTAATAAAACAGAGTCAACCAGCTGGCACGTGTGAAAAGATTGCTCACCGCATTGCATGTGGTCACTCTGCCCCCTCCCCATAGAATTCGGTACAGAACGCATCAGAGCAGGGTTGTAAAGTATTTAAACAAGCCAGGGTTATGCGACAGAAATTTGCTCTGGTATCACTTAAACAGGGCATTTGCAATAACTACAATATTTAAAATTATAAACACCATATTTTGTTTTGTTTAAAACCTGTTGGAAGATAGCACAAGAAACCGCATGAGAATTCCGCTGAAGTTAGTTTGTAAGACGTGTATTTTTCAATGTTGTGCCCTTGGGAAAGTCACCTTTAAGACAATTTCCTCTGTGTGGTTGCAGTGGAAACGAACCGTAGCTGCTGTACTGGTAACTCGAAAGCAGGTTTTGATAGGTTTTTTTTGGAAAACGATTCACGATCCTTTTGGTCTAGTGAGATCCTGTGAGAGTGAAACTATGAAATTGGGCACCACCAGTGGCGTAGCCAGTTGGAGAAGAGAAGAGTTGAAGTAACTTTAATTTCAAGCAAACCATTTCCTTTAGTGTCTTCTGGCTTCGTTTCCGCGCACTGCTGCCTTTCCCACAAATTTGTCAAGATATGTCGAAATATTGTTCTTTCTCAAATTGCGGTTCTCGTTCGCGCGATATTTGGACTTCTACGAACATGTTTTCAAACTGTTGCTCGTTACAGCCAGTACACTCCCTCTATATGTGAAGCATATCAGTTCAGTTATTGTTAACCATTCAGTAAACTGATTAAACGTAGCAACCTCTTAATAAAAACTACGCTGGTAAGCACATACAACTTGTGAAATTGGTAACCTTGAAATATTGTAGTTATGGGCGCTTTTTAATTTACGACAATTTTTTTTTCACCCGGGATATTTCAAGCATGACTGAGTGAATTCGTTTTCGTAGTTCTTATCCACATTTCTATTTATTGCTGGGTGTTTATTCTTTTTTTCGTGTTCTCCAATAACTATTGCTAGCTATAGCTAGAAAGTGTTCTATTTCGTGAATCTTCTGATCCCGTATATCATCTTTGAAAGATGTGAGGTAGCTGCCCTTAGGTCCCTACGCAGACCACAAGTTCCTGCTAGAATACCATTGCTAATCCGACTGTCTCTATGCCAAATTGCTTACCGTGTGTAGGTAGGAAGTAGGCCAATTCAGCGATCTAGGTCTTGGTTCTTGTAATCACATGTGATGGTATTTTAGGCATCTTTTGACTTTTTTGGAAAAGGAAAGGGTACCAAAGTACTTTAAAGTTGTTTTTTTGGGTAGCAACACGTGTCCCCTTTAAAGTGTGCGCTTGTGGGCTCGCGTACAAGAAAAATAATGCTGCACACGAAATGTATATATTTCTTCAATACAAATTTAGATTTTAAGAGCGCATACTTCAAAAATTTTCCCGCATATGACGAAAAAAAAATTCGTGTGAACATTGGTCGCAACTTGCTCGTCTGAAAACGTTCCTGGTTGCTTAGATTTTCGTAACTTTAGTGAAATAAAACATTTTCTTTGATCTTTTTTTGATTTTTATGTTTGAGGTTTGTGCGCTGAGACATGTCGTCAGCATATATTTGCTGAAGACTTGTCGCCGTATCTAGTGCTAATACATGAACTGAACTTTTTCATCTGATAGTGTCTAGCAGTTGAAGAAATTGCAGCGAAGAACCAAGGTAAACAAGACCACTGTTTGCTGACAGAGCTTAGTTTAGTAAACATACATTTGACTGGCTGTGAAAGTTCTAAAGATGGTAAAAAGTTGAGCGTACGTGCGTAAAGACAGGTGAAAAAGCATTTAAAATTTGGTAGCTTTTAACCCCGTATTATATTTGTTTACGTTTGACAGTAATTAATAAACAAATGCACCTGTATTGCTCCAGGCATTGTCTAGCTAGATATTACAGTGTTTGTTTTGGAGTGGAGTGAATGGGGTTAAATTCCCTGTCGAGTCGTATGAAAGACTAGAAAATGGTCTTCACAGATCTTTTGCTTGGCGCCCTGCAGTAAGAGCGATGCGGAGGGTACTTGTGGGTTATCTGTCACCACTTTTTTTCACCAGGTATTAAATTACTATTATTTAACTTAATTTAAAAGAAAGGCAGTGTACACTGAAGGGGCAGGCCAGGTATGTAAATGTACGGGGCAGTGTACACTGGAAGGGAGTGTACAGGGTGGGGGATAGAGACCTTGTTTACTTTAGGTTTATTAGGTTAGGTTAGGTTTATTAAATTAAAAAAAAAGTGGTGACAGATAACCCATAAGTACCATGCGGAGTATAGCAAATAAAACTGAATTCACTCATTCATGGTTGGGTATAGTTGCCAAGTAGAAATGTGCAAAAATCCCAAAAACGGGTCCGAAAAATCCCGAAAATGGCAATTTTTGAGCAAAAAATTCCGAGAGTTTGAAAGTTTTGGCACGACATCTGTTGTGTTTTGCCACACAATCTATTTCTCAAACATTTGTTAAAAACCCGTCACTGCAGCGTTGATCTCCAAAACAAGGTCCACTTTCAAGGACGCCAAAATTTTCCCAAATCTGAAATCTCTGTTTGCTACACCACTATCAGCTATTTTCGCCAAGTCTCCCGACCAGAAAAATTCCAAGATTTTTCCCAAGAAAATTCTAAGTACTGGCAAAAGTTTCCAAGATTGACAACTATGTGGTTGGGGTGTTGCGGCGCTTGCGGCACTACTTGGAAATCGAGCGAGGACTGGGCATGGAAGTCGATGCCCGTTGCCACTAGGCTGCGTAAGTCATTTCAATAAAGCGCCAATCTCAATCAGTACATCGGGACTAAGAAGCCCTCAACGGCTTCTTACTAGGCTTCGTACTAGGTCACAGAGGTCCATCGCATATTTGTAGTCATGACTGAGTAAATTTTGTTTCATGTTTCATTCTCAATAGTATTCTCTTCGTAAGAGATCTGTGATTAGTATTTTAGAGTTATTGATATGACATGCCAAGGTAATTGAACCCGGGTCTACTGACTGCGAAGCGGACGCCTTGACCACCTCGTTCTCAAATATTGTAAAAGTTTTCCCAAGAACAGAGGATAAGGAAATATCTAACGCAAGAATTTTCAAGCTTTTTAGAACATCCACCCCCCTCGCCCTACATTAGTATTTCAAGTTTTCTCCATTAGCTTGTGATTTAAGCAAATGCATCGCTGCCGATGTTCAAGAATGGGACTGGGATTACAATTCCTCACCAGGATTGTGCACGCTGCTATGATATATTTATTTGACCCTTGGGGTATTCATAACCCCCGTTAGCTACACTGGTCATGCAACGACCCCTTGAGGTGGACCACTAAGAATGCTTGATCTGATCAAGTAATGTCATGTACAGCTCAGACGAACTTGTTGTATCGTTGGCTTCCTACTGCGGCGCTTTTCGTCTGTGATATAACTGTTACTATAATCTGATTTTCCCCAACCATAGCGAGGCACAGTGCCACATGACTTAATATCCGCCAAATGTTTGCTTATATGATGTCCTGTTGTAAATAAAGATATAGGTTTGCGAAAGAAATCTAGAGTAATGCTTGAATTTGAAAATCACCAAGCATTATCTATGGAGAAATTTTATTGTTGGTGGATGACATAAAGAAGCAAACTTGTGCTTACGTTTTATCACTTTAGTTGTTTCGAAATCAGCTGATTTGATTATCAAAGATGCTTTGATGACACAAGAAGTTTAAAGAGCTATTTGAATGTAAATTTTCCTTTCTCAACCCTACTTTGAACTAAATTTTTATGCTTACGGCATTTACTAATTTTTATCAGTTGTTTTCAAAATATCAAAAGTTAATAAAATCCAAGTTGCTATTATTGCTACTAGCAATACCCCGTTGAACATAATAATACAATATATTTAGCAAATTCAAACATTTTCGGCGCTCCATATCGCTCTCATCAGGATCTATACATAAATATTTACAGCATTAAAACTTTCGTTGAACGAAAACACAAAATAACTTGAAAATAGTTCTGATAAAAAACAGTAAAGCTTCATTCTGCGGTCTCCTTAATTGTCTGGTCACTACTAACAAAGAATCTGATAATAGAAACAATTGCCTGCTAGGAGTTGATCGGATTTAAGGTTTTGTAAATAATTGTTTCAAATGAATTAAAATTACAAATTTGAATTCGTAATTTTTGAATTTTACAAATTACAAATTTTACAAAATTACAGAATTTGAATTTGCTAAATATATTGTATTATTATGTTCGACGGTGTATTGCTAGTAGCAATAATAGCAACTTGGATACTAAAAGTCACCTCCCTACCGAAATTGTATTAGTTAATAAAATGTTGGCTAAATTTTAGCTCTTACATTTTATGCAAAAATTAGACTCATAACTTTTGAAATTTTCTTAATTTGTTTTGCTGTGTGTTTAAAATTTAAATCGCATGCGGTCGAAGGTAGGACGATGTAAATGAAATTTTAAAGGCAAGATAAACTCCTTATGTGTAAGAGATAAAGCTTATTTTCAGCTTATTTTCAGCTTATTTTTCAAAACATAAAAAGCAAGTTTAAAACTTTTTACTGCTTATGGAGTGGATTCTTGATAACATTTTCTTGGTACCACCTAGGCTAAAATGGGCTCCTGAGACCCTATAAAGGCAAAATGAGCCCGATGCGGCTCTAGCAATGTGTAGTTTTTTTTATATTTTGAGTTTGTTAAGATTATTTATATTTTGCCTGCTTGCAGACAGATGTACTAAAGCCTAGGGCCATGCAAAGATGTAGTAAGTCAGCAAACTTAAAAGTGTATGGAGTTAAGATTTTCACAATGTAGCCGTTAGACAAGTTTGGAGAGTTTAACGGCTGAAAGAATGATTAAAACTGAACATGTTATTGCTGGTTATGTTGCCGTAGCTGTAGCAATTTCATTAATAGGTCAGGAGATTGTGAGTTCGAAATTTGTTAAGAACTGCAGTTACGAAATGACGGAAGTGAAAGAGCTTTGTTAGAATTAATACTTTTCTAAAATGCTTTAACATTAAGTAGTGTAAGCGACGAAACGTCAGTCTGTAAAGGATAATGGATGATAAAGCAAGTAGGTCGTAAAAAATAATAAAAACGGTAGACAACCGTCAAAAGAACAGGGGAAGGTTTCAATTATTTAAGCGTTAACAAATAGAAAAAACTATGAAAAACGGTTGAAGCGTACAGTGTACAGGCCTATGCTAGAAAAGTAATTAGAAACAAGGCATTTTGTGTGTATGTGTGTGTGGTTTTCTGTTGGTCAGTGGACCTTTTTCTTAACGTAATCTTGTTTGCTGTTCATCAACAATTGTTTTTTACAGGATCTAAGGTGTTTAGCTTTGGGGTTCAGCTCCCCGCGCTTCGCTTGACGCAGCACTGTGACTTGCTTTTGTTAATGGCTTTGTGGTAGCAACCATTGCTTCGCAACCAATTTTGCTTGCTTTTCATGTATTTTGTGATGAGCTAATACAAAATCATCACGTGTCATCATTGCTTGCTTTGAAGGGGTTGCTAAGTGATCAACTGAAAATCTTTCTTTTGCCATTTCGGTTCATCATACTGCTGCTCCTTACAACCGCTGAAGAAGACCGATTTAGAATCGATCCGCGTGCCTTCATTTCTGACATTATAATTCCGTCAAAAATCACATTTTAGTTCATGGAAAGTATGTTGAATGGTGCACCTGTAGTTGACGACCTGAAAATAAACGGTGTTCAAAATTGTTTTCGATCTTTTTTTTCCAAAAGTAAACACGCTTTTAAAAATGGTGCCGCTTATTAAATACCACGTTTGTATGTTTTGAGATGTAACAGCCTCAGGTTCGGGGCCAGTATGGAGCTCAGGCACTTTTAATTGAATGCACAACAGGTAGAATGGAAAGCCCGTTTTAAAACGAAATCGTATCCTCTAGTTGTGATTACTCTTTTAAAAAAACGAAAATTTACGGTTGTAATTTTCAACCTTTAAGGTTGTGTTTGGAGCATACTTAAAACATGAGCGAACCTCGTAAAGGATCCTATAAATGAGAAATGCCACCAAATCACAATTTTATGGGACTCAAAAGAAGATTTGATTGCAATTGGGACCCTGAATGTTGGCCCTTAAAATTCGATCCCCCACTTTCACGCTTATGATGTTGCGTTGGGGTACTGTACTCCTAGATTGCTATCAATGAAACCGTTATCAAATGATGGTGAAAACTATTACAAACGGCATTTGTGAGGTTTTTTGTACAGTTAGTATTTTTGTCTGATTTTTCGCATGTTACATCATTTCAGCTCCTACTCCTGCTTGCATGTCTCACATACACGGAAATTCAACCTCCCTCAGTCATACCCACTTGGCTGTGGGCCAGCTTCCAAGTATTCAGCAATTCCCACAAATTCGCGACCCTGAATGGCTGAAAGTCGAGGTGAGAGTTGGTGGTTAGCTTTTGAAGTTAACTTTGTGACGTCATAAGCTTGATTTTGACCAACAATGTAACAAGCCAATCAACCAGCTAATATATTCAACGGCTATAAGACGCGGGTTGCCATCTTGAGTTTCTTAGGTCAATGCCATCGTTGTTTCTGCCTTATGTTTCTTGGAGAGGCACATTGGGGTAATTTCCCCTGCCAGGTTGCGGTAGAAATGCACTGCGGCAGCTCTTTGGCCACTACGAAGCAGGTCGGAACACAAGGTATTCTGTATCACCCGAAAAGGTTTTACTTTTACCGGAGGAAAAAAGAGACTGAAACTCGACGCAAAAGCAAGCGAATAGTTTCATTAAATTTCAGATTATCTCTATCTATAATATAGGCTTAAGATCTAGAGTCAAAGATGCAAGCTTACATAATTTACTTAAAATGAAAAATGAAATCGTTGTATGAAGGACCACTACAGACTCGTTTAGCCTGCGTCTAATTCTATTTTTCTTGTGACTAATATATAGAACTAGCTGACATGCATGTTGATTTAGGTATGCCGCGAATTTCAAAGGGGAGCTTGCAAAAGAACTGCTGAGGAATGCCGTTACGCCCACCCTGGAAAAAACATTCAAGTATCCCCCGAGGGAAAGGTCATATCATGCTACGATGCTCTCAAGGTAAGATTAAAAAACTTAACCTTTTGAATAAAACTGTTTTACACAAGTTTTTTTTGTCGGAAGTCATTCTTGATGCAACGCGTTGGTCGCGTACGCCATTATGACGTCATCAGGCTCGTGACAGATTGGCATTATGGTAAAGTAGATCGAAACGTGGTTGCCACTTTATTTGTAAACAAACGCGTTGTGTTTGTGTGTTCGCAGTCAAAATTTTGTTGTGTTCGGCTCGCATGTTCTTTGTCTTCCTGTAAAAAAACTGATTGATTGGGTCGTCGCGTGTTGTTTTTTTATATTTGTAGACATCACCTTTTTTGTGTTGAGAGACCCACTTGGCTTTTTGTCCTACTTTTTGAAAAGTTGTTTTTTGAAAATACTTATTTGCAGAACTTGTTATAGCCTTCATGCCGATAACGTTTGTTGTTGGACTTATGTAAAGCTTAATTTGTCGGTTAGGGAGAACCGCATCCAGTAACACAGGATTTAAACCATTCAGTCTCGCAGAAAGAGGAGTGCAGGTACGGCATGGCTTCACGTTCCCTATGACGTTTTGCTGTTGATGACAGCGTCATTGTACCTTAGTAAAGTTGCAAGTCTAGCATCTAGGGCTGCAGTGCCCTTTCTCGCTCTTTGGGTTCATTTCTGTGTGCTCCCTCTATTATTATTATATACTTCACTCCCTGCTTATAGGGAAAGCTTTGCAGTTATCCATAGGGCAACTTGTGTTCAGACCTGCTTCGGAGTTACCAGTACTACTGGCACAGTGCATTTCTACCGCAAGTAGTGCCACCAAGCGGGAAAGATTTTCGTAAAATATCGTTTTCCAAGGCACAACAATCTAAGCACCACGCAGGCATTAAACCAACTTCCTTTTGATTCAGCCTTGATTTATAAAACTCATATTTGTTATCAACAACAGTTTAAAAAAACAACTTAATATAAAAATTGAGTTGTGTCAGCACTTTCGGCGTTTGTTTTGCCGTTTGCTTTAATCACATATATCCTAAAGAAATATACCGTTGTGATACATCCGTACCGTATTTGGCGGCAATGGAGCAGCTGAAATACTCGTTTTTTAATTATTTTTGGCTTAAAAACCTTTTCTGTAAAGTTGAAAGTTTACTTTTTAGATTTGATATTGTTTTGGTGTAAACTCAAAAAATCTATTTTATCTCGAAAGAATTAGCGGCGATAAGCGGTTTAAAATCAGTTTTAAACTGTAATTATGTTACTAGACTGTTACAAATACAGCTTTAAGTCTCCGATTTAAGTTTGTTTGGCATATGCTGTCTAAGTTCATGTTTATTACAGGGTGAATGTATTAACCTCAAAAGTTTTTTTTCCGTGAATATGTTAACATTAAAAGCTTTCCTTTAATTTGAGGCTCATACTGTCCCTAACTGATGAAGATGCGACATATTTTTCTTACTTAAATTTTTTCCATGGCCATTTTTATCCTCGTAGAACAGTATTTGTGGCACTAAGCATAGGAGAATTTTCCAGACCTGCTTCGTAGTTACCAACCTTTAACATTTCGCTTCAATGGCTTGGAATCTCCTTTCAGTTATTGCCTGCTTGTTGAATTCTGTTGGAGGAAGTCGTTGCAAAGTATTTTTCCAAGGACTTGGTCTTCGTCAGGTTTGAACTGTTGACCATTTGATCATTGTCGTCTTAGATATCACTTTGCAAGCCCCACAGTCAGGAGTAGTAGCTATCGAAAATCAAAAAATTTTGGTCGACAGGGCCCTATCCTTGCATTCCACCACTGCTGGAGCTATTGAGCTCATTTATAATTTTCAGGCATGGGTTTCAATAGCAAATTTTTAAGCGATTTTAGAATTAACATTTTATTAAAATAAAATTAAAACGCCCAGGGCTAGTCGAAATCTAATTTATTTATCTCTCGTTTGCCTCAAATACGGCAACATGTTTAGCAGTTCTTGACTGTTCAGCATAATTATCATGTTTGTTGCATCATAACATGTTATATACGTCAATAATTTCAGTACCGCACCTAACCGATCCCAAACTTTTATTTGGATTTAAGCATAGGCCATAGGGCTTGACGCCAAAATGTTTCTGGGGGTGGGGGTGGGGCAGAGGATGTCCCCCAGTATGTTACACCCGAGACTTCTTGATGGCATAGCATCGACTGGTTATTATACGAGTCATTATTACGTAGAAAAGTAAATTTATTTGGTTGTAGTAAGCACATTTTAGTATTTACTGTAACGTACAGTCATATGTTCGTATTTTTGAGTTGCCCAATCATATAAAAAACCTGTCAGAAGTGAATTGAGTCATTGCTCTTGTAAGATACGGTTCTTTTGTCTAAATGTAGTCAAGGTATGAACTGATCGACTAGCTAGCATTAATCACTGTCAGTGGACCTTTCTCCCAAGCTTGTTTACCCCTTAAGTTAGTCAGCCGTCCAGTTGACCAGACAAATGACAAGTTGGCCAGTTCCGTGTGGGCGCAGAACCAAAACTATAATGACAGTTATCTTTTTTTTGGAGGGGGGGTGGGAGGAGGAAAGGGAACCTGTTGAGTGCAAGAATATATTCAGCTTTTTGATCCAATTAAAAGACCCGTTTAAAAGGCTGTTTGTAGCTTTGGATTTTTTTGCGTTTGACTTATAATGTATTTCCGGTCTGCCGGCCACTTTACAATTAGGGTATCAACTTGCTGGCTGATTCCCTCGAAATAATGAACAAAACGATTACGTAAATACTTAAAATTGAAACAAGTGCAATAACAATTGCACGATTCATAGAATGTACTACTAAGTTTAGTGGGCTTCCTGCGGTCGGGCTTCTTTGATAATATTGTATGTCTACTTGTACATGTATGTCAACAATAGTGTTAGTGATTGCAAAGTGGAGGAATTACTCAGTGTTTTCTCTGCCATTCAATTTTTATATTCAGTCTCCCTGTTTCACAACGGACAATATTCTCCCGAAAATGTATATGCATCTAAACATTGATAGATTTTTTAACGTAAAATCTTTCACTTAGCAAAATCTCTGCCAATTAATTTTCAAAAGCTTTAAAATTCGTTTACGCGCCGCCAAAATGCCCCGGTGGGTTCGTGTTTGTACCACGTTGTTCTGCACCAGCGATCCTTGAAGTTTTTGGGTCTAAGTACCCCTAATCCAGATTTGCGTAAATTTAGATCGACGTCTGATCTCATTGCCCACTGTAGGGTATTAAAGGCAAATTTTCATAATCCCCGGTCCAGGCTAAGATAGTGCGGCAAATTTAAAGATCCTCTGGTGTAGATTAAATAGATTATGTGGGGCTTTACATTCAAGAAAATGACGATTTTTGACCGAAATTCAACCAATGGCAAATCGCATTGTGATAGCAAAATATGGTGTTTACACGTACAGTCAGATGATTTGATCCATAGCTATGCAATATGTGAATTTTAAAACATTGTTGTATTATTTGGTTAGACAAATTCAAGACACTTCGCTTAAAGTATAATTTGAGGACTTCTACATCCCTTCTGAGATAGTCCACACTCGGAACTTTTTAAGCGTAGTGAGTAGTGCGCTCGTAAAAAGCAATTTCTCGTATTTCTCCGGCTTGCAATAGAAATGTACTGTGCCAGCAATACATGGTAACTCCGAAGCAGGTCTGAACACAAGTTCTTACGTGTATAGCTGCGCAGGTGTTTCCGCAATCGGAGAACAGATGCAATATTTACAGCTAACTAAATAACTAGCCCGATTTACCTTGTTCTGCGGTCAGCAGCGCGAATGCGGCAGTCACGTGATCTCAATCACGTGACTGCCGCACTTCAGTCGATTCGATTTCAAAGTCTTTAGAGTTAATATGATGTCATTAGCGTTGCGGAAGCAAAAAATTTTGGCGCCTAATTTCGTTGTTTGTTCTTTGCAGCAACGGGAAGCGTTCCGCTTGACTAAACACGCGAAATTAGTTCGAATGTTGATGTATTGGGTAATAGATTTACAAAGAAATCGCGCAAACCCTGCGGCGCGTTTTTATGTTTGGAACTATTTTCTCTTCGTCATGTGGCTAAAACAACCGAAACTAATGGCCTATATACAACCATTTATACTACGTTTTTTCTAAATACAGTACGTTATTCTGCGGTCTGTACCACCTGCTATGCTAAAAGCTAAAGCTCTGGGTTGTACATTTTTTGAAATTTTTTGAGAGGGGTCAAATGTCGTGAAATAGATTTGGGGAGATGCGTGGGGATCCAAAGTGTCCAAAACGATAATTAGTCATACTTGTTCAAAATTGCAACTTTATGGGGTTAGTCATACTTGTTCAAAATTGCAACTTTATGGGGAGAAAGGGAGACAAACTCATCAAGGGGATACGAACCTATACCCTTCTAGGTATACAACTGAACACGGCTTCTTTAAGTGATCTTACACTAGTTATTGTTTCTAGACATATCAAGTTTACGAATGGTGTTAGTATGCATGTACTCCTTTGATCTATGCTATATTAACTTCCAATTTCTGGAAAAAATTTGTTTGAAAAACTCAGCTGATCAAACAATTAGTTCTTTGATCTTTTAATTGATCGTCTCCTTTGTTGTGCCTTTATATAAAGCACTTTACGCCAATTTCCTTTGTTACTGGCTTATGCTTGCAAAGTGTTTTAGGAAACAGTGCATAGTGGTCATAGCCCGTGTTAATATCTCTGTGGGCCCGGGAGTTAGAACAATTCTGGGCCCCTACTATCAGCGCCGTGGTAGCCAGCAGGGCTACGATAATGTAGCGTTTTAAAAAGGGAGTTATTTTTAACTCCTTATCAATATTCGCTGACCAAACAATCGTCCTAAGAAATAGCGTAACACAGGTCTACCAAGTAGCTGACACAGGTCTACCTAGTGACTGCGGCATACGTACAAACATGTACAAAGTTAGCTTAGACTAAAAAAAATAGTTTAACAAAAGAAGAATCATCGTCCATGTTAGCAGTGAACTTGGACAACTGAAGAAAACAATTTGCCAATTAAACGCAAAAATCTATGATCTGTAGACCTCTTCAGAGCGGGGGCCTCGGCCCCACTGGCCGCCCTCCTCTGCCACTGATAATGGTGGACCGCTATGTTATCATTGACAGGGTATCTATGGCCTCCATGCACAAGCGGTTGTTAACTGAAAAGTGTGAGCCAGGCGTGCACAACCCAAAACAGTAAAAGGGTCGCCACAAGGAAATATGTTTCCGTTGATCGCGAACTGATGCTGTTACGTCTGATTTGGAATACCATATGTAGAGAAGCTCAATTTCTTACACGTTTGTGGCGATGGTGTTCAACCTTTTAAGCACTGGCTTTTCATTTTAGTGTCGATGCAGATATGAAAATCTTTTAGATCATTTTTTTCAATGAGGTTATTTCGCGCATTTTGGTCTCGAAAGAAACATGAAGGCCATTTTTTTATATCAACTTTCTCCGAACATATGGCAACCCAGTGATAGATTTAATTGTTAATGTTTACAATCAATTAATTGCCCATTTTGCTCAAGCAATTTAGTTACCAACTTTTAACAACCAATTAATTGTTAAGGATATGACATATGTAGTGACGTCATACTTTACGAAAGTGATGAGATTTTGCATCCCCGTGTTTGTTCTATTTGACTAAAAGGTTCGCAAACGCTACGACTGCAGCGCTTTAAATATGAAAACGTAATTATCCTAGTAAACCTGGGTACTTATTTATTTACTTTACCTTCACCAAAAATAAGTTTTGCGTATCATTGACCATTGCTGACACGTGACTAGCAACTCGGCAACTTTTTGATTATCTGAAATGATTACGTCACGGAAGATTGTATTATGCGCAGTCAAGCCTCATGCTTTTACGTTACGTTTCGCATAAAGCATAATAATACCAAAGTTGATAAAAATTATAGTTGGTAAAAAAGTACAATTAATTGCCCAATTTTAGCTATTAACTGTAATTGTTAGAGCCGCTTTTTGGGCAATTAATTGTGTTCAATTAATTGTTTGGAAACCCTATTATACAAAATATGAAATCCACTCGTATATGAATAGCTTGGAGAAGCACTAATTATTTTATAGGTAACTGTATTATCTTTATTTTTGTAAGCAAACATAAAAACCATTACCCTACTTTTTCTAATTAAGCTATAGTCGGCAATAGTGAAAACATGATTCTGTTTGAACTATTAAGATTTTTTCAAATCTAGGGCGGGCTGAAAAAAGCGTAAAGCGTTTACGGCTACGGGGCGGTATGTTAAGCATGATGGTGTCGGCTTATTTTTTATCGGCTCTTTATTCATTGAAATATGACGTCACCACTAGTTGTTTTTGATTTATGTTGAGTCTTGGATGAGAAATGCTGTTTTCCTGGTTTGAATTTAAAGCATCTGACTCAAGTAGTTTGTTATTCGATTATTTCCAAGAAATTGTCTCCTACCGTTAACTGCGAAAACAACAATGATATTTTAAGGTAAATCCAACTTTTTCTGTTGAGTTTTTCGGACTCGTGACGCCTTTTATTTGTAACATTTTGTAAGTGTAGGCACTCCCCTATCCCTTTAAGCAATTTGTAAACAACCGTGATGTTGGCTTAGATTAAATGAATAAAAAGCATATTAAGGATGTAAGCGTTTATTGTTATCTAAGCGTTAGCATACCCTGGGGAAAGCTGGTTATAATTTGGAAAGCGTTGTGTGATTGTTGATCGGTAGCAGATGCGTTATTTCCAAAGTGCACCTCTGTAGCCTTTGAAAAGTTGAATTGACAGTTTTGATTCTGACATAATAAACAGACAGTGTTCATGAGATTTGTAAACAATTGAAAAAGATTTCCAACTTAAACATTACTTGCTCTTATTTTAAGCGTGTTTCCGTAGTGTAGCGGTTATCACGTTCGCTTTACACGCGAAAGGTCCCCGGTTCGAGCCCGGGCGGAAACAGTTTTGGTTTTTGTTACCTTGTAAGGTTAATGCAAAATGGTGTAAAAACGCATTACGCTTTGCAGGCTATTTAGCCAATATGTTGCATTTGGCGGCGCACTATGGGGTGAATAAGGGTCTGAACCTCCTTAGGTTTGTCGCTGTGCCTCAAAGCACCATAGTTTTGGATAGCCTTCTTCCCTGTATTAAAATCTAGACTGTGCTACTGGTCATTGCTCGTTATCTCAATTTGTTGCCTCGAAACCAAAATAATAAGTCGTTTTAGTCTGCTTGAAGTTCCGCTTAGTTTCGGCGTACGCTTGCATAAGTTTGGTGCTACTGAGACTACACTCACTGTAGCACATGCTTTTGGGGCCAATAACTCACAAGTACGCTAGTATATGCTTGTAAAAATACGCAAGCGTAAAAAGATTTTATCTCAAAAGCGTGAAACAAAATCCAGTAATGCTTTTAAGGGAAAACGAAAGCCCTCTTGGAGAATGTTAATTACAGTACCAATACCTTCACGACTTTTTTCCTTCAAAATTGTGAACGTGTTTTCTCTCTGGCTGGAACTTGGAATCTTTCGCGTGTGAAGCAAACGTGTAAGCCCATTCACTACGGAAAGATCTTTCAGATACTGTCTTAGCAGTTTTTATTTTACAAAGCTTTTACAATTGTTTACAGATATCTCGCATGCTATTCCTTTATTAGTCATAATCGAAACAGGTGTATAATTATGTTGATATTGAAAAACAAACTTATCCTTTCATAAACTTAACTGTCAACCGTGCTCTGAATCCAAAACCAGGTAATGACCTGTGGCGGTTCTTCCATTCTGTTGGAATGAAATATTTTGCAGTTTTTTTGGTGCCTTAAAGATGTTATTATCGTATATGCGTTATGTGTAAAACCAATCGAACGAAGTAATTTTCGCTGCGTGAGCTGGAATTGTCTAAATTCGCATTAAAAAAGTAAAAAATTTGTGTGGTGATGTATGTAGCATGCGCTGTTATTTGGCTCGCTAATAATTGCTTACGTCCGAATTCCTAATTAAGAGCTTATCATGCTTCAATGCGTACTCTTGCGCTTTCCATTTGACGTCATTATTGTCGCTGATAATAGCGTCAGGAAAAGCTTCTGACAAGAGAGTTTTTTTTCTAAGCGGTATCAAAATACCACCAACAAATTGTAAAAATACACTCTTGAATATTTAGTATAGAAGACGTAATTATTTGTTGGCATTTTGTCTTAATTACGTTGCACCTGTTAGCATAATTAGTTTCAATTTGTTGTTTATGCTAGCTCTGTAACAGTCAGTCGTTAAGACTATGTAAACAATGAAATATACATAACACGGTGAAAGTATTCAAAAACCTTCATTTTTAACTTGGCAGCAAGACAGCTATTAATCAATTTTTTTGCACTTTCAGAGGGCAATCAAAGTGTAATATTGAAAGCTAGTTCGAAGCAAAAATCGGAATTGGAACAATACTTTTTCTTGAGTTTTAATTCTTGCCGCTAGAGATCGCTAAGGGGACGTACGAAAAGTGCAGCTGCTGAATTTTTCAAAAATGTATAAAAATCCTGCAGACAGCTGCTCTCTGGCGATAGGGAAAGAAGGTTAATTAGAAATCGCTTTACAAGTTTTGGAAATATCCAAAAAAAAATGTTTAACAAACTGATTTCTCTCAGCTTTTAGTGTATCCCAGTTCCCCTAAGTTCGTCGTCTTGGTTATAGTGTAGAGGAAGGGAATCACAGGCAGTCAGCTGGAACCCTTATGTTAAAACGACTCATCTTTCACTTTTACCAAGATCGCCCTTCGGTTGTTTTCCCTTCAAATACAAACTTTAAGAGTGCGGTCCACAAAAAAAACGATGTCACATTGTAGTGGTTGGAATGTACTTTTCACAGTCTTCCGACCTGGGTTTGATTCACTTGTCCAGTTGTACGATCGGCTTTAAAAATGGTATTTATAAATCTATTCGGTGCTCAGCAACAACAGTAAGGTAGAGAGTGAAATAAAAGTCGTGTAAAACGTACTCGGGCATAGTAAAAATGCATCGGTGATCAAAACTTTGAAAATGTAAAGCGCTACTGGTTAAATGCTTCCTTTTACAATATTCTACAAACTAGCTAATTTCCTGTAACTCGTCAAATTAACAGTCAGTCAACAAGTTCATGTCAGCAGGTTATATCTTAGCATTACGCCTTCGCTCAACTAATGCATTGGCTGTACACTTTCCTTTCTGCAAACTATACCTATTTCCTCTTGTTTGATGGACATGAAGAGCATAATACAGCGACAGGATGTCTTTTTAAGTTGTATTTTATTTTAATGCGTTGGCAGTTTGTTGCAGTGTCAAATTACGTGTCTAATTCTGTCGTTGTGATTTCATAAGAAGTTTAACAAGTATCAATCTAGTCGAATGCAAGACTCTAAAATGCTGCTTGAGTTGCGTAAAATATTCAACGTAGTGTTGGTAACCTATTCAATTAGTAAAGTAATGAAGGGGGAGGTGAGGTCCCCAAAAGCTTTATAGTTTGAAAATGCCCCCAACCCCCCAAAAAGTATTATAGTAAAATGTCGACGGGTGTTGACGGTACATTACGCGATTCCCGATTCCTTTTTACATATTCAGGGTAAAGCGAGTTTGGTTTCATGCCGCATTCTTACCGTTGTTTCTGTTGCTGCGCGCCAAGCTAGAAAATTGTAAATGTCATTTTTATAGTCTTCGGTAGGACTCGACAAAGGGCTTGGTCCACCGACTGCGTGCGGACGTTCTGTCCACGAAACAATCACGGCGATTGTAGTGCAGCAGGCTTCGATCAATATTAAATGGTAATGTTGGTAGCTAGAACTTATTGTTCGTTTTGTTTCCTGATTCTATGACCTCACAAGCGAACTTCTGGGTTAGAAACAGATTTGTGGTTGGTCTTAGAAGTGCTTTTATAAGAGGGAAGTTTTGCTTTGATTCTTGAGAATTTTTCAAAGTGACTGTTTAATTCCCTTTGACGGATATTGGGTCATATATGTCCCACAATTGTTTATTGTTATGCCATTATAATGTAATAACCACTTTTCTGAAATCCATTATTTTCCCATTGTTTCCAACAATTATCGAATTGTTTCAAATGTTATCAATTAGAATCTTATGATCCTTACAGGGTTAATTCCCATACTGCTAGCTATTGGAAAAAAAAATTATTAGTAGCTACGGTGCTTAACAAACTTCAAATAAAATGTTGATAGAGGAAAGAGTAGCTCTCTATGGGGTGGCATGGCGCGTATTGGCAAAATTGCGGAAAGTACTCACTATTTGGATATCTTTTGCAGGTTTTGCCCACAACTTTTTAGCGATTATGGATTGGGTTTAGAATTAGAAGTGGTGATGAGTTGAGAAGCGGTAACTTTCATGTACAATCTGTATATAATTGCAATAAACATCACTCCGATGGTCATTGCTTCAATACCTTTTGTTATAGTTTTCTTGAAGTTACATTCTCGTTATAAAAGTTCGGCGCGATAGTGTGATGATGAGAGCAAGTGCTGCGCTATAGATATATCTGGGTTCGATTTCCTTATCTAGGCATACCAAATACTTTAAAATATGTTCACATATCTCTGCTTGGCACTCAGGAATTGCAGCAATGCGATGAATGAATCATTATAGTAAAACATGTTGCGTACTTTGATATTGCTATTTATTTAAAAAAGTTGTTATGAAACATTGAAGTATTGATGAATGAAATGCTTAAAGCAATTACCAATTAGTATGAATATTACCATATATCCTATCAATTAATGTGATAATAGTATGCTGCTTGCCTCTTCTTTACTCCGTTTACAAAAAATTTATCTGCGTCTTGAATCGTAGATCGGTAGTCTCGCTACGTTACACCTGACTTAAAATGTCGATTTTGTTGCTTCAACATTTTATGTCGTAGCAATTAAGCTTAGCCAGAGCATGACATGACGGTGTGTAGTAGATGAGAATTTGGTTAATTGTTGAATTTGCAAAGTTACGGTCTAACAAAGTTTGCAAACTTATTTTATGGTCACGGAAACTTGTAGTTATGCATAGGACAGGTTATGTTCAGACTTGTTTCGGAGTTACCAGTCCTGATGGGGAGTGCATTTCTATCGCAAGAGCTGCAGCCAAGCAGGGAAATGGCTGTAACGACCGCGTTTAACCAAGAACACAACAACGGTATACTACGCGATGCATTGAACTTGCAATGTTTATTGCATCGCTCCAGGCCTTCAGGATTAGGCAATGTTTTTGTGTTCGTGTATGGACATTCAAGTCTTGTCGAGTAGCAACCGGCTCCGTGGTGAAGGGCTTGAATTTAAATCGTCCGACTTGCGGTCGGTAGACCTGAGTTAAATTCGTTTCTGGAGTCATAGTAAAAACATTGAAATGGACAGTGACACTGTTTCGACCTATCAGGTCTCTAGACCTGGCACTGTCTGCAGTTTGCTAAGTGGATAGCTGGCTTGTATTGCATTCACAGACCTTATGCTCGTTACTCAGCAATAAGATTAATGCGGAGAATAAAACAAAACGAATTTATTCAGTCTGGATCAACGTATGTTTTGGCGGTAAGAAGCCGTTACAGTTAAAAAGCGCCAAAAAAACTTCATGATATTTCATTTATCTGGGCTTGTAATTGACATTTCCGGTTGAATTGGCTGACTTATAAATAGCTTCGTTCTTTTGGCTATACTAAACTTTTGGATTTGTTTTCTCAAATGCTGCGTTGCGCAGTACTGCATAGTTTTAAAGCTAACGCGAAGTCGTTTACGCTGGCGTACTCGGCTAGCGTGCGCAAGAGTAGTTTGGCGTTTTTTGTGAAAGTTTGAAACAGTGGTGAGCATGTTTGAAGAAGGACTTCCGAGCGCATTGCTGAGTTTGCTAGCGATGGAAACTAGCGAGTAAGCTCGTCTGTTTGTTATCAGTCGAGCATTGGTGGCGTTGACGTCATTGAGGGGTCCGCTTCCAGTGATACTGTGTAAGGGGGAACACTGTAGGACATTTAAAATGTGACAAGGTCTCTCACCTTATTAGTGTTTGATGATATTTTTTTTAGGGGGGGAGGGGATTAAAGTTTGGGGTAACATTTTCGTGTCCCCCTGTGTCACTGACTCCAGTGGTTATTGATGAAAGCTATTATTAGTGTATCAGTTATAATTGCCGTCCATAGGAGGCGCCAATTTAATTATCTTGACTATCCAACAATTAGCAGTTGGAAATACTAAGGAACTCAGAAATTGCAAAACAAGGTTATATTTAATAAACGACGGAAAGAGTTAAATTTGATGTTGTGCGGGTTACTTTTTAATAAATTGACAGATAATTTTTGCTTGGCGTTTAGCATCGGCGCGATTTGGTTATTTTTTGTTTAGTTTGTGCAACATACGTTTTATCTGGTTGCTTTGGAATACCTGTAGCAGTTATGCAGTACTTCAAAAAAATTAGGGTTCACACTCACTGCTTGGTTACCAGTGGTGCTGATCCAATGTATTTCTATCGTAATCGTGCTGCCAAAGCCGGAGAAAGTTTTAAAGTACCTTTCCAAGTACGCATTAACGTAAAATTTTTGCCAAGTAAACAACGAAAACGCGAGTCGAACGCGCACGGTCTTAATCTAGAGCAGGGGTTCTCAAATTTCACGAGCTGATTGACCTCTTTCGCTTGGTTACATTAATGGAGGACCCTCATCAGGACCAATTTACCTGGTAATGACTTTATATATTTACTTTTGGAAAGTAATCTGTGACGAGTATTAAAAGTTGGTCTGTAGCGTTGAAACTAAAGGTTATAGCGAGCCCCTTGAAAGTATTCATTGCTCTAGTTTGGGAAGCATTGATATACAGCATGCCAACATGAATTTGCGATATAGTTTATCCCGGTCAAAAATCGAACTCAGCAACATCTTTGCTAATCAGTTTATCATAATTTCCAGATATTGCTGATCCACTGCTCTTCTAAATTAAAAACATTTTAACTAGCATTGAAATTTTACCCTGAAAAATTGACCACCTTTCTCATTGCACGGCTAATATTTCTTTATATTCACCGCAGCTAAAGTATAGTGATAATAACTATTAATATTTTATGTAGGGGTATCACCTCTTGGCGCTGCACGGCTAGAAGCTCTCGGTAACGCAGTGCGTGATAAAGCTGGCGTAAAAGCGTGAGACATCGGTTTCAGTCCTCACGTGGTTTGAGCGTAGTTGCATTTTGGGAAAGATATTTTACCAGTTGCAATGCGCTTGCAGTGATAACAACCGCGAAGCTGGTTGGTTCTCCGTGACCGAAAACAATCGAATCTGTTTTTCACGAGTCGTTGCGAGTCGCTGCTTTCGGATCCTTCTCCCAAACCTTGTTCCAATCGTTGTGAAACGAGCTTTGAAAGAAGCCACCGACAGCAGCGATGTTAACTATGGACTGACAGACGAATAGATAAATGGTATTTGATTTCCCTTGGAAGAAATAACGCGAGGTGACGCCTTCTAGTGTCCAAAGTCGCACGCGGCTAGACTGGCACCAAATTCGAGATCGACTGCTGCTGGTGGGAGGTGTTCAATTTTTTTTGGGAGGAATAGGAGGCATAATGTTTTTAGCAAGAGTACGTTTCGAGCAAAGGTTAACTTCGGCTTTAAATTGTTTCTTATTGATGTGGAGGTGCTAATTTGATGGGGGTAAACTGCTTGGTGTAGCATCATCTGAGTTAGAGCCCATTGTTGCCACGTGTGCTGCACAGACATGGCGTCCTCGCATTGACTGTGCACTTTGAACTTGTGGTTGGCGTCACTCATGAAAATTATTAACAATGCGTTATTATGACGTCACACACATGGTAGTCGGAACGGCGTCGCAACGCGATTTCGTGTGACAGCGAATTGTGCGTTCAGTTTACCGATAAATAGGCCCACTCGTGTGACCAGCGCTAAGGCAACACATAAGGTTATTTCTAATTTTTATTCGCTCTCCCTCCTACTTTTGTTTTGACACAAAGAAATGATTTTTAGGGAGGTGGGCAGTGTCAAGAATTAATAGTTACGAGTATTTTTGGAGAATCCCTCCCCCTCTTTCCGAATAGATATTAACCCTGCTAACATAAGCGTAGTCTTTGAGCGCTTTGCCAGTAGCTTGCTAGTTTTTGAAAGGGTTTGGGGGAGTACAACCCCATTGGAGTTAAAATTATCTCCTTTATTTATATACTCAAAACACCAATTTTAGGGCATTTTGGAAAAGAAGATTGATTCTTTTAAAATGCAACTATTCTGGCCATCATTGGCTTCCAAAATCACTAGCAAATACTCAAGCGTACGTGTAAACTGATCTTGGAAATTGATTTGTTGAACCAATCGTATTCTGTTTTTACTCAATCTTGATTTAACTGCAGTACTTAAGCTGAGGTTGTTACTCTACAAATTTCAACAAACTTCTAAAACATAAAGCAGTTGTGCCTAAATAGAAACTTTCTTTATTCTAAAAGGACACTAGAAATTATCATTTTAGGTTACGTTGATTTGATTGCGCTACAAATGATCTTGTGTGATTCTACTCATCTCTTCATTTGAACCAACTTTTATTTTGTCGCTTTCGCTCTGCCCTGGTTTTGATACTGGAGAAGACTTTAAAATTCTAAAACCTTGATTTAGCAACCTGTAACTACTGCAGCTTGCACGCTTCAAGTTTATTGAATTATTTGACAAAGTGAACTTATTGTTGTCCGGTTTAGGCGGTCACCTTTAGCTTGGGTCACCTTCATTTGTCCTCTATTTAAAGTTAATATTTTGGCCCCAAGCAACTTTAATTTTGTCCATATTTGATTTAAAATTGTCTTTTGATAGACGTTTTGTGTCGAATATAGTTGCAATAATAAGAACACAATTACAATTGTTGGGTAATACTTGTATACTGTCAGCTGTATATATGTACATAATGTATGCATTTTTATTCTTGATTTTTGCATATGACCAGGCGTGGTTCTGAGGGGAGGGAGTTGTACATTTTATTCCCCAATTCAAAAAACCGTTTTCGAAAGTACAAAGAACTTATAGTAAGTAAGACTTTCTTCGGAGTTACCAATGCTGCTGCTGCTGCTGGCACAATGGCGCCATGATTTCGATGCCAAAAGCTGAATTTTGTTGCTTTTCAACGTAAAAAGCCGCGCGTCGCGGGTCGACAGGATGACGTCGGCGTCGTAGCTCAGCGCCAAAAAAAGCTGGCGTTCAGTCGTGGAATATTGGGTTCAATGCGCGCGTGGTATCTCTTAGTTATGCTTTTGGAAAGAAACTCTACGGCTACTTCTCTGCTTGGTTGCCATATTTTTAGTAGAAAAACACTGTGCCTGGTAATTGGTAACTCCGAAGCTGGTCTGTACACGCGATGATTTACTGGATAGAGCATCCGCTTTACAGTCCGTAGTCATAGATTCGATTTCCTTGTCCAGTGATAACAAAGACTTTAAAAGTGAATATCTCAGATTTTTTGCTGGAAGCTCAGCAATGGAAGTGATGAGGAATGGACACCAAATCGAATTTGCTCAGTGACGATTGAGATATGTCCTAGCGCTAAATACCACTGCAGTCACGAAGCAAAAAATTTTGTGTCTTTTTGTTTGTTTTTGGTGTAACTGTGAAGTTATTACTGCGCGCTGAGTATTTAAAAATCTAATTGAACTGATATGAGCTGGTGGAGAGGCAACAGGCACAGTTTTCCGTATAAGAAGCATTAAAGTTATTAATTAACGATATAATATGTTTGTTTTGTACTAACGTCTCTTGCTACGTGGTTAGATCAACAACACGTTGCAAGAAAGCAAGCAAATCAGCCTCTACAGGTTTACTGTAAACTAACACCCTAACCTGGGATTCAGTTACAGTTTTGTGTCATCTGTTTGAAGTAATTAGTTTTAATTGAGATTTTACGGCTTGTGTGTTAACTTCAAGGTAGGTGCAGTTATTGTTGATGAAAGTTGATTGCAGCTAGTTTGAGCTTGCTGTCGGCGATGTAGGTCATTGCGTCAATGCGTTAGCTTTAATTTTGGGATAACTGCTCGACCTAAGTACATTTTCTTATTAGGCCGCACTGCTTGTTATAGAAATGCATTGTTCCTGAAGTACTGTTAACTCCGTTGCAGATCTAGACACAGGTTGCTCTATGCATAACCGCTTCGTGACCGGAGAATAAAAATATTTATCTTTTAAGAGTTACTAACTGCATTGTCTCAGACTTACGGCGTCATAACTAGTGATTTTTGAAGGGGAAGTGCAACCGTGAAAACTGCAAGTACTTACACCCAACTCACCAGATCAAGCAACAACTCGAAATCACTGGAAGACAGACTTTAATTCAAAACCGGGCCATGCTCCAACAAATGCTCCCCCTGCACCAAGTGTCTGCGCTACCCCAAACTGGTCTAATTGGCTACGAAGTGAGTAGATCGCATGCATGTCCAGTTATGAACCGCAGCGATGATGCAGTGGTTAGAGCGTCTGCTTCGCACTCCGTGCACTTGGGTTCATTTCCATGGTCGAGTAACATCAAAAGACTTTAAAAACGTGGTACTCCCAGCTTTCCCTGCTTGAGGCTCCGGACAAAAGAGATTGTGTGCAGAACAAGCCGGCAAGCTCGCTTGCGTCCTTGGACAAGATACTTAACGGAATGCGTCCATGTTTATGTGGCAGACAGATGGCGGGCCAAGCAGTCTACCCGTCGTGGTGGTCCAGTTTGATTGAAGACTAGCAAAAAGGGCTGTTGAGAATCTCGTGCGCCAGGATGAATTGGACTTAGACATTTGCTATTTTTTTAGCTTTTTCAAATTAGATCATTAAAATTAGAGGTGCTTGGCTTTCTCAAAATTTTTTTGTAATTAGGATTTACCAAATTTGCGAAAACTTAAATTTACACTAAACTTCGAACTAGAATTGCATGTTAAAATCAAGTTCAAAAATTTCATTTACACTATTTAATTTTATAGCAAGCAATTTGCGTATATCCTCTGTGGCAAAAAGGAAAAACGCAATTTTTTTCATTGCCCTGTCAACGCACACTTGAGCTATTAAAAAAGTCTTATTACTTATTGCTAAATCCTCGTACTAGTTTATGGCTAGGCTGCAGATACCAATCTAGTTTATACTGCTGTAAGGAATTCATAAATCAGTTTCTTTTAAATCAAATCCAGGCTTTAAGGTGAATCTAACTATTTTGTCATCATCGCATCAGCTAATGCTATGGTAGTGTAATGCATGTCGGATTTTCAAGACGTCTGGTTATTAGAAGCACAACTGCCAATCAAAATGTGTTTTCCCATTGCTTGCCTGTCTTATACCGTAAATGTTTCCTACTAGGTCATACAGCTGCTATTTGTGATAATGCCCAGCCCATTACAAGTGTAAGACAGGTTTAAGTGACGTGAATGTTTTATGGCACCTTGATCTTTTTGTTTCTTTTTCTTTCTTGTAATCGGTTGCCCAAAAACGCCGATGGACAAAGAAGTAATATTTTTGGTAAAATCGGATATTAGATTGGAACTAAAATTAGTGCACATAAGTTTTTAACGAATTAGATTAGCATCAAAATTACTCTCATTTGTCATCAATGCTGCGAATTTAAACAACTAGAATTAGCTAGTTGTTCAGGTCTGAGATGAATGAATGTCCAGGTGCTGCGCTTTTTTTGCTATTTTTCCCGCGTTTTATTTCAAAATTCCAAACTTATTACTCAGCCTTTTGTCGTTATGAGCATAAATTTTTGATTTTTCTGTCGTTTCAATTTACAAGGAATAATAAACACGACGTAATACGCGATTATTACCTCATCAAGCGTCTAAAAGATAATCCACTTTGATAAAGAAAAACTTAAAATACTGAAATGATTGTTCGTTTTTATCCATATTGATTGACGCTGTTAGACATATAGCCAGCAATCTGTTGGAGAAGAAAAAAGGTTAGCAAATCAGCTAGTAGAAATACAATTTTAAAACACCTTTGGTTGGTTTTATCCGAAACCCTTATATAACAGTTTCTAAAGCACCTGCTTGCAAGGTTGTAGTAAGCAAAAGTTTTAATTAAATTAGACTGCCTTTAGTTACTGAAGAAGAGAAATTTCTGTCCGCGCTGATTCAGCACTCAAGTTCTTCACAACAAAAAAAAAAATTAATTTCGGGGAAAATACTTTTCTTTCAAGTTATTTAAAAAGAATTTAGAGAAAATACAACTGAACTTTTTCAATTTATTTTGGATAAATTAATCAATATGTCTTAAACTTTTTGGCGTTACATTTTTTTGTTGAACACGATAACTTAGTGGTCCTGTTTTTATAGTGATTAAAAATATATCCTACCAAACATAGCATCAGCTGATTTAGTGGAGTTTTTTGTAACATGATGGGTCACCTTTGCTTTAAACATGTGACTTCACACCATCCTTTATGCTTTTGTAGTATATAAGGTCTATGACGTCATAGCTGTTTTAAGCAGTAGATGAGTCACCAAGCCGTAATGGAAACTTATTAAATGATCATTAATTGGTTGATTGGGGGGAGAGAAAAGGGTTGCGAAAAACTTTTTATCATAAATTTTATCCATAGCAATCACCGTTATGCTAGTTCGGTAATTTTAAATGGCCCGTCTGTACGGTTTTGTGAAAGGAATAAGTGTGAGTAGGATGTTATTGTTTTCGTGAAAAAGAAATCGATGAGGAGATCAATGCTAAAACTTTAAATCTTTAATTTTTGTTGCTGATAATGTTGTTTGAGTCACTTACTGTACTTTTGTGATGCTTTTTTGTGCACTGACGTGTATTTTCATTCGCCAACCATCGAAAAAAGCAATAGTAAACGGTAACATCTTGTGTTCAGTGCTAATTCGGAGTTGTCTACCACAAGCATTGCCACCAAGCGGAGGAATTGCCGTAAAGTGTTTTTTAACTATAAGTTTAGAGGCATTTTTACTTCAACTTCATCAATTTTTGCTTGGGTATAAGATGATATTAGGTGAAGTTGAAACGTCTCCAGAACGTTTTTGTTTTGTGTTGTCTCTACCTTGGCAAAAAATCGTTTTTAAGATCCATTTTAATGCATCGCTTTCATTTTTCTTTCGCGCGCTCACAGCTTTAATTTTTACACTAATCTTTCTTTGCTTTGCACAGCAGTTGAATGCAGGCAGCCCTCAGCCAATGTCTGGCATCTCAGGCAACCAGCTGTATTCTAGCGTCGCTCAGCCCGGTTCTCATGCTGCTTATAGCTTGCTGCAGCCACCAGGTAATTTGCACTCATGTATCCGTGCTTGTTTTGTCGCTTTGTCGCTACCATGCAATCTTCTGTTCCTTTTGCTGCTTTTTCACTGTCAGCTTCAGGATTTGGCTTTTGTTTACAACAATAGTGACGTCATACATGTCATTTGCGCTTTCAGAGTATGACCGTGCGTGACGTCACAATTGTTTAAACCAAACATTCAATAGCAAGTTACTAGTCTGTAAGCCAATCAAAGGTGGGAAATACACATCCATTTTTTCGGTTTGTATAGTTTTCGCTCAAGCATTTTTGTTCGGAAACTTTTATCCGCCTGGATATTTGTGTGGTGTTTGTTCCACAGGGCACATTGTTATCTGATCATCTGGTTTTGTACGTATTAAAAGCGGATATGTTTTTGCGGACAAAACCTGATGGACGGACAACGACACTTCCTATTTGACAGTATGTCAACATCCAAGCGGATGAAAATTCTTACACAAAAATTCTTGGGTGGAAATAACGTACAGAAACGTGCTGACTGTTCCATCCGCTATGCATCTGTCTGCTATACTAAGGTGAAAAATGCCGTTCAGTGTCTTTACTTGAGCACAGCGAGCGAATTTACAGCTTCTTTTCCACACTATTCCTTTCGTGGTGAGCGCCAAGCAAGATAGCTGTGAAAGCATCTTTAAGAAGCTTTTGGCATGACCCAATGGAGATTTGAACCAGCAAGTTACTGTGGTCGAGGCGGCCGTCGTAACCGCTACTCCATTGACGCAGTCTGTTGACATACACTGAAGCAATCGCACTAGTTTGCAGATCTGCCGTGATATTGCAAAACCGAACGACTAGATTTAACAAGTCATCCAAACCGTGATTTATTTTCGTTTTGACTGATCAGTGAACGCGAACAAACAATTGTTCGTACAGTTAACAGGTTCAGGGCAAAGCCGAAAAAAGTTGGTTTATTTGTTCCTTTGTTGAACAGTAATAAATCACAACAAAGTCAATATTCTAAAAAATATGGTTTTCATAGTTAATAGGTTTTGTAATATCACGACAAAAATCAAATATTTTAATTCCGAACCGCATGAGATTATTTTTATCTTTTAACATTTGGTTTGCTGCATATTTTCTCATGGTAATATTAGCCGGTAATGTAAGCGCTTTTTCATTTGTTTTGTGGCTTGGAGCGCTTATCTCGTATCATTCTTTGTGGTTTACCTACCAAAGGAACATGAACTTTCTAGAAGAAAAATTAGTTAAATCACTCAACTGGCCCTTTTCTTGGTCTGGGCGCCGTATGGCGAACATATAGAAACTAATTCAATTGCTCTGCCGGTCATGCATAGTTCTGGTCACATTGCCGTTTTATGTCGACGTTGAACAAAGTTGCGTTCAACTATCGCAATGACTACGTTGTTGTGCTTCGAAAAGGCAAGATGAATTCCTTTGCTTGGCGGGATCCTAACTAGTAGTAAATGTATCTCAAGTAATATCAAGCACTTCAAGCGAAAGTTTGAAACTTGGAAACTCCGAAGCTGGTTTGGACAATCGTCTTGTTCTATGCTTGGCGCCACCGTAGCTGTCCCTCAAGTCTGGAGGCAAATGATGCAGTGGTCTATTAAAAAGCTATGGTAGTATCTTTTGTCACTTAATCCTGCCATTGATGAGGGTGTTACGAAACAGCTTATAACACAGCAATTAATAGGAAATTGCATTTTCACTTGGAACTTTCATGGCTCCCTTACACAACCGCAGGAGGCCTGGTACAACTTGAATAAAAATATACACAGTTGTATCTTTCATTTCAGAGTTGAGCACTCTCAACCAGCATATTGTGCCTTATTACCAGCTCGCTGCTCCCACACAAGTCGCTGCAATGCTCCCAGCTATAGGAGGGATGAGAGCTGACAAATTAGAGGTAAGTGTTGCGTACATTAAACGAATTTTAGTGTGGTGGAAAAATCTGCCTTAAAATAGACTTTCCTAAAGGAAAGTCTTGTTGATGAGAGTTGTGGGAAGCAATGGAAACTATTTCTAAAAAAATTTGCAAATGGTAAGGTCAATGACTCACTACCTTGGTGGAATTCATATTTATCCCTTTAGTTCTTAAATTTGTTGCCGGCTTCCAGTGAGTTGGACCTGCGTTTGCATTGCTGTCTGACTACAGGGAGTAGTGCAGTTGACCTCAACTGGTGCCAACTCAAAACCACTCTCGTATAATTTCGCTTACTCTAGGACGGTTTCCCGTCTTTTCTCCATTCTGCACCTGCAAATAAGAACTAGGCACTCACTGAAATAACTCTATGCTTCTTTCTTGTAGATGAGGTATTACATCATTAAGCAAAAACTCTAGATGGCTGAGCAACAGAATGAGCGAGTGAAAATAGAAAAGCTCTGAAATTAAAGGCAGTTGATGGCTTGCCGAGCTAGCTAACCGCTTTTTAAGTTTGTTGGTAATCATTTGTATGTGACGTCATATATGTCATTCGTGTGTGATGTCGCAGCTGCCAAGCCATCTGTTTTTAGTTGCAATCAAATGCAATCAAGCAAGGAATAGTGGCTTGTAAAACATGTTTGATCTTTTTTTAATGTCCACGAATTTGAGGTGTACGCTTGTTGGTTATTTATTATCATTGGACCGAGCAGTAGTTGACAGAATATTTTTGATGGTTGATAAACAAGAGCCAATGATGCGTATGGTTTAAGAATACCTTTAAAAGAGAAATACGAAGAAGGTTTCGCCATCCAAACTGTTTCGGGGGAGCAGAGAGGTTGGAGTAAACCCTCAAATTTTAGTTTTTTCCGAGAAACTGCATTTCAAAGCCACTGATACTATGATTTTCACAACGTTCGTTTCTTTGAACTTGCAGACAGGTAGGTTATTTTGAAGTAAGCGGAGACTTTTAATGACGCGTTGCGCGTTTATGGTGGCCAAAAATAAACTTCCTTTTATTTTTAAGTAAGTTTAATCAACTATGAGATCATGTAGTGGTGTTTAAAAATTTGTTTGATTTAATATTATGTTTACTTTTTAGGTTTGTCGGGATTTTCAAAGAGGACACTGTAGTCGGGGAGAATTCGAATGTCGCTATGGGCACCCTCACGACCGCTCCATGATTGACACTTCGGACAACACCGTCACTGTATGCATGGACTGCATTAAAGGCCGGTGTACCAGAGAAAAGTGCAAGTATTTTCACCCCCCGTCTCATTTACAGGTGAGCACTGTTTTCAGAAAGCTTGGGCATCAGACGCTTTTTTCATGACCAGGCGCTGGGTTTAATTCTCAGTTTAGCTGTGGCAAACATTAAAAAGCACTTCCTAGCTCTTCTGCTCACCTGGCAAAAAGTGGTAAGAAACTTAACTTTACGCACTGTGCTTCCTGGAACTCGTTGTTTTTGTAGCAATCATTACCGTATAGCCGTGTAGCTTAGCACGGTGCTACCGGTAGTCACCGTCTTTGTATCTATCTATCACTGCAGCAGTATTACAAAGGCGAATTTTCTATTGGACGTGTTGTAAACTACAGCTCAGAAATCCACGTGTTACATTTTCAGGCCAAAATTCGGGCAGCGCAAAATTCCATGTCACCGTTTGTTCCTTCGCTTACATCAGCGTCTATTGGTGCAACTCAGCAAACAATGATGGTAGGCATAGGCTATTTATCAACGATTAAACTTTGGCTGACTGCCACTCTTATGTCATAACTACCGTATTCTAACGCCACTCAAATATTTCTTCATGAGGTAATCATCTTACCAGCACTGCCACTTGACTCTAATAGCGTAGGTAATGGATTTGGCAGGGTTATTTTGTTTTTAATAGTTTTTTGGAGGAGTAATTTATTAGTAAATACAATGTTAGTGCTATCTGCACGAAGGAGGAGGCTAATACAATTTTTATGGACAAAATATAAATGATGTTTCTTCAAAGAAATACGCTCGTAATTTATGGCAAAATGTAAGTGGAATGAAGATGAAAAGGGGTAGTGACAAGTCAGTCCCTTCTGGATTGGATGCTTGGCTGTTTTTTGAATCCGCCACTAAAGGCTCTTTTAAAGCTATTTATATGAGTCTTGGGTTCTCTTGAGGCAGTTCTAAATTTTGAGCTTCCACGTCAATAGTTTGGTGATTTTTTATACAAATTATTGAAGTCTAGCATATTTGCGTTTCCTTACTTCTTATTTTTGAGGTGTTTATTTCCAACCACTGTTGATTATGGCATAGCATAATTTAACCAATTCTAATGCACAGATGACCAACGGCGGTACTGCTTTGGGTCAACAGCCTCTTAAACGTCATACAATTGAATCTCCGATTATAAGTTCAAATGTGGGCGGGGTCCCAACTTCTCCGGGACTCTCATCCTCAAATTCAAGTCCCCCAAACGCTCTTGCCGCTCTTTGTGGGTATAGCAGCCCATCGCTACCAGTTTTGACGTCATTACACCACCAAGCGCTACCAACAGCACCAGCTTACTATCAACAAGGTAAAGTATAATATTTACGTGCTCTACAAAAGTAACTTGTGTTAGCGTTTTTCGCTCCTCGTTTTCATTAGAAAGGAAGTACTGCTTCAAACGGAAATAGTTTGATCCACACCGCAAACCTAACAAGATTTTAGCTACGAGAAAGCGGCAGTGCATTTCATACCAATCACGAATACTACTTGCAGACTGCTAGCCCCCCCACCGTTAGCGGTAGCTTCACAATCAATAGCGGACTGCGGTCGGTAAGGGCCAATATTCCATCTCTTAACGTATGCTAGGTGGACAGATTCGCTGGTTTGACCCGGTGGCGCACGGTTACGTGGATGTTTTTGAGTGGCAAGGCGTTAGCTCACCATTTCGTGATTGTAAGTTCAATGCCCGCGAGATTTTAGTGTTGCTGTGTCTTTAAGAAAGACACCTTAAAGCAATTTACCTTGCTTGATTGCAGTGCTTGTTGTATGAAGGAATTTATGAATGTTAGACTGCTTTATTTGCTTATAAAGCTCTAGAACAAATTTATTATTTGAAACTAGTTCTTCGGCACATCGTGAGATCGACTCTCACTTTTAAGCTTTATTTTGAAAGTCAAGTTATGACGTCTAGTGGCATTGGTGCAATTATAGCAGTGCTTTATGTTTTTAATTTGCTTTCCAGCCTTGCCGATGTTGCATCTCCAATATGGGGGCACGACCGGGACTATCGCTGCAGCTCCCGCCAGCTCTTTGACCGCTTTTAGCCTCCCATCCAGCAGTACCAACAGTGTGAACGGGTCGCCAGCCTCTTTTGCTTTTTTGAACGGCCAAAACCAAGTGAGTTACAACGTTTGTCATAAACCAGCAGCGTTTTGACAAAGCTTTATTTGTGAGCTAATATCGGGTTACTGCAGTAACAACAAGAGCGCTGGGGCAAAATGGAATTCTCTCTTGACTCACCGAGGTTTAGACTTAAGATGCGCAAGTCTCGAGGGGGTATAGCTGTAGGCGACTCTCAAAAAGCTAAAAGTAAGACTATTGTCTCAAGATTAGGAGTCTGCTGCTGTGTTAAGCAGTACTTAAAAAAGTATACTCGAATTCCGTCCTAGCAGCATTTAACTAAAGTTATGCTTTGATTTTGTCATTGTTCGCAATTTTTTTTTGTCATTGTTATTGTTTCGATGTGTTAACAACTTTATTTATGACGTCATAGCCGCACGCCGATCTGCCCAGTAAACCTCCCCAGCTCTCTGCCAGCGCACACAACACCCTCACAGTTTGTCGTGACTACCAATCGGGGAAATGTACTCGGCCATTCTGTCGCTTCCTACATGTTCAAGAAGGTATCAGACCCAAATCAAACTGATTTTTGAATCAAACCCAATTTTCTGCAATGAAAATTAAACTTCTCTTCAGGGCTCTTTGAATGCGCGTTATGACGTCACATTTCGCATTAACAAGTGGATTCAGACGTATTAACACGCATTTATGTGGATTTTGTTTTGCCGTTTAATGGCATTTGTAATTTTGGCAATGGCAGTATATTTCTGATTCATAGAGCAAATTTACGGAGTATATCAAGGGTTCGTTTTCGGCATTATTACGGCGGTTAATAATGCTTTGATGATTTGCATGTTGCGATAAGAAAAGCTTTTCTTACTTTTGTGATCAATAATTACAGCAATTAACTTATTTGTGATGAGAGATTTTGTGGTTTATTTGTAATCATTTTCTGGTTGAAGGCTTAAGCTTTGGGATGTAATTTTGAAATTATAAAATAGTACTTATTATCTCAGCAACGTTGTGGTATTGGAGGCTTATTGGTGAGTGCAAGAGACAATGAGGCAGAAATCTTTGCACTGTGCACCAATCAACAGCCACTTCAACGTGGTGGTGCGGTCCCCGATCCCGTTTGGGTTGGGTCGAAATGTTACCAATTTTATTAAATTGGAACGCCTTCACTGAGCGGCCAGTTGCGCCATCATCGGCTGCCTCTCGTTCTCCCCTATCCCACTTCTCCTTTCCGAGGCGTCTCTACCTGCCCTACGAGTCACTCTGACTCGTTTCGCTCTGTCATGGTATGAGCGGGCCCTTCGTCTCCTGACTTTCTTTCCCGTGGCAGGTTTGGCAAGACATGAAGTAAAACCAAGACTTTCCAGATCCTCCTGGGGAGTTTTTGCGTCCACTCACTCGCTCATGCTTCCTCCTACTTCTAGGAAAGTTCTCTTTGCTTTCCCTCCTCCTCGAAACTTGTCTTCCTTCACTGTGGAGTCCACCGTTTCCTTTCTATGTCGCCGCTCTGATCCCTTTTTTCACCAAGGTGCGGCTTGGCTCACTTTGACTCTCTCCCACCACCTCACGATCTGGTGATGTGGACAGATGGCCCTATACCTTTTTCGTTTGGGAAAGGCGGCTCTATTGTCCTTGCCGACTGCTTTCTCTGTGGCACTGAGGCCACTCTTTCCTTTTTGGCAGGCCCAGCTTGCTTAAGTGTTCCGCTGAAGCCTGCGCCATTCTGCAAGCTGTTTGCTGGTCTCGGTATCACCAACAGGTCTGATGTTTCTCTTCCCCTGTTCTTATTCTGTCTTCTCCGTTTTTTCTTTTACCACAAACTCTGGCACATCTGGCAGGAGCTGTCTTTTCTCTTTTCCTGTTCTATCAGGCTGCAATGTGTCCCCGGACACTCGTTTCTCCTGAGGAACGACTCGGCTAATGAGCTCACCAGACGGGGAGCGCTACTCCCAAGTTAAGCGCCCTCACAACGTTCGCTGTGTTCTCTCTCGTTTTCGCTGCAACGGACACTGTTTTCTTTTAACTGTTTATCTCGCTAGAATCGGCAGAATCGAAAATCGTTTATGCAGCGTCTGCGGCCATCCGCTTCAGTACACCTCTCATCTCATTCTGCACTCTCCTGCTACGGACTCTTCATGGCGCTCGCTCTTAGGCGACTCTCTGTTTCTGTACGACCTCTCGTCCAGGTCCTGGGGATTGCCTGGTTTTTGTGGCTCCATGGTCTTCTGCCATGTCCCCATCCCTCGAAAGGGGCCGGGTAGCAACAACAGTAAACTAATCTTTGCCCTCGCTGTCACCTCGTGCAACACGTAATTAAAAAAGCGGCAGTGAGATCATTGCTTTTTGGCGTCGTCTAGCGGCGATATTTTTGTTTTTAGATTATGTTGAAGTAAAAGATGACAAAGTTACGATTTGTCGGAGCGCCTTGCAAGGTAACGACGATTCATTCATTCGTGTTTGTGAGATCATGCTTTGTCTGCTAGTCTTTAGTCAGGCTAGACCATTGTGACCGGTAGACTGCTTTGCCCCACCGCAACTAAAAGCTGGTGGAATCCCGTTAAAGTGCTCTTCCCAACGCAAAACAAGCCAATTACCGGTTTTTCTTTAACTGTCCCTTTCCGGCTGAGCACCAAGCAGGGGAAAGAAAGGACGACGAGTCAGCTAAGTAAGCTTGTAGTAAAAAGAGTTGTGTGTCGCAGAATGGGCAATTAACATCTAAATGCGACCTTCGATTTTCTGATACGTGATATTTTTTGCAGGGAAATGCGACCGCCCCATGTGCAAATATTATCACTACCCATCTGTCCCTGTGCCAAACGTGCCATGTGCCAGTTACTTTGAAAACGATGACATCGGCAGCGACGTTCTGCTTCCCAATCTAGTGGGTTATGTCAACAGGCCTTTGTCCATGGCTTAAGTGCTAGACGACGTTTATTAATTTTGAAAAATATTGTATGATAGCCATTGTGTTCGTTGCAGCCGTTTGAGACGTCACAATTATGTTTTGAGTGTATAGAGCAGGGGTTCAACCTTTTGCGTCCTTTGCCCAGATTTGGTCAGCAAATTGTGTTATGGCCCACTTCTATAATTTCTAACCAAAATCGAAAGTGAAGACCTTTTTTTTGAGATCTGCTGTCGACTTATCGTTTCAAAGTTTTGCATGTTGGGCCTTAAAAAGAACTTTTTTTGGTTGGAAATCGACGTTTTCGAAGTCTCCTTTTTGGAAACTAAGCCGTGGCCCACAGGTTTGAGAACCACCTGGTATACGGTGATGCACAATCACCCTAATTAGGTTGAGCTGTGGCATAAGACTGGTTTCGGGCTCGATTATGTGCCACAAGTGCTATTTTGACTCTAGTCTTATGGTGCACTTACATAAATCTTGCTCATATTAAGTCTGCATTACGGCCAAGCAACGGAGAAACTATCAGAAGAAAATATTGCCTCTCCCTTAATTTTTGAACTTACAACAGGACGACTGTATGATGATGCCATAATGACTAGTTACAAATCCAATCTCGCCTTTAATTTTTTGCTTGTAAAAGCGTAGTTACAGAATGCCATGACGTATTTATAGCTAGTCGTAGTCAAATTCTTGTGCTCTACTGTTGCCCTTGGCCATGGTAATATCAAATTCATTTTAACTTCATTGTTTTAAATTAATTTTTCTTTGGCGAGTTTCAACAAAAAAGTTTTCAACGTTTGAATACAAATTTTCGTGTTTTAAATAAAATTTGTTCACTATTGTCTTGAGTTGTTAAAATGAAATTTGTCTGGTGCGATCCGATAGATTTTGAATTATGTGGTTTATGTTTGTTTTACGGCTATAGAAAAAATCTTGCAGTTCTCCAACTTTTGTTTCGACCAGCTTCGCAGTTAAAATACCGCTGGCACAGTTCCTATAGCAAGAGAAATTGCGAGTAAGTGGTTCACCTTTCCCAAGGGACACAACAATGTAGGAACAACATTGGCATTAAACCTACTCTCATGATCGTGAGCCACGGTTATCACGATCACTTATTGAGCGACTGCTGCCCACTTGCGGCTGTGTTACGGTGCGTGTTTTTATTTCGGAGCCAGTCGTGAGCGTCGGCCTTACGCCAGGCTTGTTTCACATGCTCAATGTTTTTTGTGTTTGTACCGTTGTGCGTCTTATTTTTTCATAGACATGTGTTTTGTATTTCTAAAGCTGCTGAATTTAAATTCGGTTCAAGTGAAGATGACAAAAATCGTCAGCTTTTTTATTGCACCTGTTGAAAAATGAAACACCAACGAGTTAATTCGCTCTCCAGAAAACATTTGCAGCAACATCTTTTAGATTTTATGGGAATCCACGCTCATTAAGTGTCCACTGCTTGTTTCAGAAGTTTTTTCCAGCTTTCAATAGCGGCTTGGAAAATTTTTTTTCTTTTTACTTTTCCCTAAAACTTGTTCTTTCATGTGACTCCGGTTGGAGATCTAAAAATTGAATTTTACTGAGCCGAATGATGTTTGTAGCTCAAAATACCATCTTAAATGGGATTGCGGTACACCCTTAAGTACACCCATACCTACAGCTACAAAGGTTTTGATTAAATTGTGTGTTTTGTTATTGTTCATTTTCCACATCAATGTTTGCCTTTTAATTTGTTTAAATGGTTTGTACTCGTAATTGAATTTTCATTTGTGATACCTACTTATGAATATTTGTCTTTTGGTGAAAATATTTTGCGGAGTGCCATGCCTTGAATCTTTTATTACATATTTTGTTGGGAACAAGTTTATATTTATTGTTTTTAAGGACAAAGCAAGTACTACACGAGAGGGTACCTCAACCCTTGATGGTTGCTCTCCTCCAATGTTCGTTAATTAACTTGTTAATTCAAACGTCTTTCACCTACGGTAGTGAAAATATACCTGCACTTTAACATCCAGACTTTCGACTCACTACCTGAAACTAACTTTATTATTACGGCTGCTACAAAGCGAGCCAGGCGCCGCTCTCAAAGAGGAAATCTGGATCTGACCAATTATCAGGTGTTGTAGTCCCGGAAAGTTATTCATTGTCGTAATCTCTTGACACGAATGCCATCCGTAGTGATGTTACGTCACCTCGCTAAAAATCGAGTCTTTTTCGAGACCTCCAACGGCAAAGTCATTGCGGTTATTAGCTCTCTTCGCTGTAACAAAGATTCTAGTTCAGAAACTTTTTGAGATGCGTCCTCATTGCTGATGCCAGCAACACCCGCGATCCTCTTTATTGCGAAATCAAAGTAAATCAAACTCAACGGCAGTGTATTTGCAAATGATTTTCATCAATGAGAAGAAAGTGACTGGCTTTGGAAACGCAACATTTGACTTGAGTCTTTGTAGCAGACACTGCAATACACATGACATCGATGCCAAGTTTCTTCGCAGGTTTTGTTTATGTTGACGATAGTGCAAAAGCCTCTTTGGCACAGATTAGGTGGTGAAAACCGATGAAGTTCTACTATTCATGGCCTTTAAGCCCATTATGCTTCATGTGCCCATACTTGGGCCAGAAATACGTTAGGCACATGGCTTCAAAGTTGACTTCGGCTGTGTAGTTATGCTTTCCTTAATATTCCCCTGCAGATGAATGTGGTTTTTCTCGAACGCCGAACCTAGGTTGAAAAATGAAGCCGAATTTTCAGTTTGAACTCTGCAATGCTGCAGCCCCAGCATCGCCATGAAACAATCGATGGGATCGTAGTTATTGATACGAATAGTATTCTTCCCCTGCAAAAACAGAGTTAAATTAAGAGTTTCAAAAACTCCACGAGACACGCCTAACACTAGCGGACCTCATTTTGATGCAAATGAGATTCTGTTTCCCATAAGCCTCAAGAAAAAGCTTTAATTAATCTCTTTAAGTTTTATTCACTCAGATTCTCTGATCACCATGAAAACATTCGATTAGCTGGTCTCACGAGGTGCGCTGCTTCATCCACCTACAGTCCCTTGTAACCTGCTACTTTTTGTATCCAGTCATATTTTTTGCTGTCTCATCTTGTATCCACTTAACTCTCTCAACAAGCATTTTTTGACATCCTAATCTCAAAGATTTCATAGTGCTCTCTGGACCTATGTCCGCTCTCGCCTCTGCTGCAACGGACACATTCTACTTTTGAATTATTAAATCTACAGAATAGAGAATTTTGTGTGCAGCGCCCTTACGTCTAAAGGCACTTTTCATCTCGCTCTCTCCTGCTTCGGACTCTTTCTTACGCACGCTCTTTGACAACTCTTCCTCCATTGACAGCTTCTGATCTAGGCCATTTAAAATAGAGAGGCTTTTGGAACTATGTGGTGTTTTGTAATTGCTCCATCCCAATAATGGGATTGGTAAACAAAAAATTTAATGGTTTTTCGACCAAAATTTTGTAGACTGTCACCATGACAGATAGTAGTTCAAAAGTTACAGCGCACGGTTTCTCGGTTGCGACAATGTTGCAAAAACTTCGCAAGCAAAAAGATTGCTTTAGGCCTGTTTAATAACAATTACCAATATGTTAACGATGACGTTGAATTTGTTATGCTGTCCATCGGCCTTTTGCTTTTATAATTGTGTTAACCTTGTGCAGAGTATTTGGAACATCTGGTCTGGTTGCCCAAAATTTGTGCAAAAAGTAAGTGTATCGCGAATCCAAGCACTCAGGCGTAGTTAAGCCTTCCGGGCAATTGACAGCAATTCACTGACAAACTAACACCTTTTTTTCCTCCCTATGAACCTCAAAGCCCCCCCAGGAGAGCATGCTTTCCCAGTTCAACAACCCTTGTTTTAGCAATTCCATTTATACACTACATGTATCCATATGATAAACAAAATAAAACTGCTACGATTTTTAGTGCCATAATTAAGTAAATTTTCTGTCATTTTTCCTACCCTTCTTATGAACCTAAAAGCCCCTTGAGGAGGCGCGCTTTTCCAGGTTAAAAACCTTTGTTTTAGCACATCCAGTTGAGGGTGTTAGGCTACATGTATGCATATGATAAAAAGAAATAGAACTGCTGCGGGTTTTAGTGATATAATTAAGTAAATATTCTTGTTTAATTCTTGACAAACTTTTTGCGGAGCGTAAAGCAGGAAATCCAAGATTACGCTCCCATTTTTTAATTGTTTGGACAGACTCCATAAAGTAATTAAAGCAAGGTTTACAGACGGCAAGTTGGACGCTGTAACTATTACGTAATCGCGAAAGTTATCTATCTCTGGTACCTTCCACTGCCGTAATGGTTTCGTTTCTCTTATTTCTTTTTTACACAAACCACAAATCTCTGCTTCTATTTTCTTCTTTCCCGGTAAATCTAGATTTACTATCCTTCCACCAACACGCTACCCATCTCTGCACGCCCTCCAACCAACCCAATCCTACTTTCCTCACAGTTATGACACCTACAAGAAATGTTGCAAAATCGCAGCACCATTCCCATTGGCTCGTAGCACACGCAACATCCAAAAATGGTGATAGATATGCCGCAGGACCACGTGACCGACATGTAAAGCACTGTCGTAATATGGCAACACCAAATAAATACAAAAATCATGGTTTTGCGAATACTGACTTTGTTGTTCATTTTTGTTAAACAAGGACACAACTGAACCAATTTTTTTCAACTTTGCCTTGAACTGGTATAACTGTACGACTAAAAATTGTTTTTCCGCGTTTGCTGATTAGTAGCTTCACATAAACGAAATCAAGGCTGTTTATAGTATCTCAAATGTAATTGTTAGATTTTGCCATATCACGATAGAGCATTTCCTTTATTGCACCAGTTCATGCGCCTCACTTAAACCACATTGTAAAAAATGTCAATTCTGCATCCATTTTTCCACGTTTTTGGCAGCTATTCGCAATATTTTACTCGGGCCTCAATAATAACACGCGTTGTGACTGCACCAAACCTATTTATTAAAAAATTCAAAAATAGATTGCTTCGATAAAGTATGCCTTGTCAATAAACTGAATAAACAGCAGACACAAAGCAAGCGATAAGCAAAGCGGTAGCAAGATGGGACAACTGGACGTTGACAATGCGGTGTTTGTCCACCACTAAGCACCAAATCTAGCGTTTTCTATCACCTACCACATGATGAGGTGCTTGGCTATCACCTACCACCAATACGACGTACGTCTATATTACGAACTACACGATGCTGCTTATGTCTAACCTGCTTTGGCGTCAGGTTAGAGTTAATACCGATGGTCTATCCGGTGCTTCAACCTATACCTATATACTAAAAGCCAAGGAACGTCACAAAATAAATAAATTAGCTTCTAACAACTACTGTTGACGTCACGGTCTTACACTGTATTAAGTAGAACGCAGTAGGCAAAGATGAAGGTTGGAAATCGAAAAGCTGCTGGTTCAAGTCGCTGATCAAGAGCTGGTGTGAAAATTGCACATTGAGGGTCAAAATGCATAGTATGATTTCAAGCAGAGAGGAAAAGTTACTAGTGCGTATGGACGGAGAATGGTAAAACAAGGCCTGGCTCAGGTAAGCCAACTAGCATCTGGAACTTATTACATGTAGAAATTTGGCCAAGGTCTTTTAGATTGTCATTTAAATTGTTACTCAGGAAGCAAGATTTTCTTTCTATTGAGAGGATTCACCTCAATCTCCCAACTTATGGCCGAAATTGGCAAAGAATAAAAAAATTTATTGCTAACTTTGGCGAAAAAGTCTTCCTTAAAGAAATTCTGAACACCGCAGTAACCTAATCCTTGCGCATATTTTGGTCATGAGAGGCCAGAGTTCCCAGTTTCGCAACTGTGACATACATTTGCGTTGTCACAAGAGTACAAATTGAACCATGGCGTTGGCCTATGAAGTTGGAGGTCGTGAGGATTTATTGAGGACTCTTTAAGATTGCTATCCCTGGAAACGGGTACAAAAATACGAACAGCCACATACACTTGGTGCAATTAAAAAAAAAAACGAAAAACTAGACTATAAAATCTCTAACAGCATTGGTTACAATAGTGTGCTCGCCATAAAATATATAAATAATAGCTCCAGTACGATAAGAAAAACTACATTAGTAGCACAGTAAGGATGGTATAAATAATAATGACTGATTGAAGTCAGGCTTAAGTCTGAAGTCGGACTTAAAGTTCTTCTTAAGCTAAGCCTAACCACAGCATCCCAAAACCAGAATTAAAGCTACACTGCATTTAAGTCGTTTTCTTGTTAACCATCCTACAGTAAATTACAGAATTGTGTCTGCAGTAAAAAACAATCGCATGATCACAAACCACTTAGTTTAAATGGTCTGTCAAATGTCTTACTTTGTATCTCCATAAAGACAACTTCCACAAAAACGGTGACAGTGCAAGGCTAAGAGTTGTTACACTTAAAATTAGAAAGTACACCTGTAATAGAAGTGCGTGTCAATATTTCTGCAGCCTTGTACATCAGAGTAAAGGTGTGCAAGCTTCGGTTCGGGATGTCAAATTTTGTGGCCCGAGGTTGATGTGAATCCACACCTTGTAAACACTGCTCTCCAAAAAAAGGCCTAACCTTTAATTTCAATAGAAAATGCGACCTGGCAGTACCTAAAAGTATGAATAAAAAACGTCTTTGATTGTCAGCTGCACATGCAATAGTCTTACGCCAATGTTTGCTTTAAAAAGTCTTGACTAGGCAGCGAAATCTTCGGCTATATTGAAATTGGCCAGTCAGCAAAAAAGGTTGTGCATTCCTGCATTGGCAGCTTTATTGCCTGCGATGCAGCTGAGCTCTCGTTTGCTTTAAGCTTTTCACGTTCCAAAGTCAATACCACGCTTTCCTGTCTTCGAGGTCATCGTATCGAATTTTATTCGTACCATTCTTTCCCGTCTCCCAAACATTACCAATTCAAATTAGGCGCACGAGAATAGTCTTTTACAACAGATATCAATGGGATAGTTAAGTTTTGTTTATTAAAGTAGAGCAACGTAGTCATTGTGAAGTTCAAAGATATTTCGCTAGTTGGTTGACAGCAAGCAGCTGGAAGAGAGATTTAACTCTACCATCGGACAACTTGTGATGGGGAACTATGAAAGCATGACTGGTGTCGGAATTTCTCCGGTGTAAAGTTCTTCAGCTAACACGTTCAGACAACTCAATCCCAAGCGTCTAAGTTCTGGTAACCTTCCACTTGCTCGGTCGAGTGGGTAAGAGCGCAGTTTTACATTGGTAGTATTCGACCGGTCGCTCGTTCAAATTTCACAATGACCTTGTCAGTATGTTCTTTGAAAAGTCACGTTACATTATTTTCCCCGCAATTCATACGGAATGTTGGAATTTGGAAACTCCACACGAGGTTCAAACCATTCCTCTTATGTTTAGCGTTGATGTCGCTGCTATGACGGACACAAACGAATACATCAGCAAGTATATCTTACCTCTCTTGTTATTATTTTAAAATGCCTGGCTCTGCTCCCCAAGACGAATGAAAACTCTGAGACTTGCGCGAGACCAGAGGATACGATCCATTTTAATTTTCTACTTTGAGGAGGCAACACAAACCGGAGTACTAACAAACAAATAAGGAACTTTCCTGTAACAACATTGCAATTAAAATGTTTGATCCTTAGTAAGTTGGGAGCAAATGCTTGATACTCTATTCTGCATCTTCCAAGGTTAAAAAAAGTCGTGCGAGGTTGAACTTTAAGCATGGTGCTGGCAGGAGCTCGTCATCTGTGCAACTACCACCACAATAGTAATCGAGTAGCTCAGCTTGGAACCGCCAGAAGCTCGCCACCCCTGCAGCAACCAGCAGGGGCGGCCAACCGATAGTAAAGGGATGGTTTCCATTAGGCGCAGATCGCAGGCGTGGCGCGAAAAATTCTTTGAGCTCGCTCCGCACATAAAACTAAATAAACAATTTTTCCCACTACACCTGCAATCTACGCCTAATAAAAACCAGCCTTAAATCGTTTGAAATACCACTAGACTACAGCAAAAATATGAAATGAACTGCGTTTTTTCAACAAGATATTATGACTGAAGAATTGGCTAAAATCTAGGATTTGAGCAATAGTTGGTGGTGGTGAATAGGGAGACAAATCTCAAATGAATGATGCTTAATTATGCATAACTGCAAAAAAAGCATACCAAATTAGTGCAAACGACACTCAAGTAAGCGAAGAACAATGAATCTGCTCTAGCAGAAAGTCGAAAAAGGCGACAGGATATCCACCAACGACAGTACGCCTTGTGCAGGGCTATCAGTCTACAACGAAACGCATGGTTCGAACAAGCTTCCCTTGATTTGGAAGCTGCTCACCCAGCATGTTGCAAGAGGAGGCTTTTGGGTACCCACCAAAGGCAGTCCGCCTTGTTCGTAGTGGGGTGAACAGTTTGTAAATTGCATTCATGAGTGGTTCGAAATGGACTGCCGCTTTCCTCTATTCTTATTTAACGAGGTTTGCCTCATCAACCTAAAAAACCGTTTCATGTTGTGCTTCCAAGCCATAAAAGACGAAGGGTAAACACAACAGCCACAACAACCGTGAATGGGTTCGCCGTTTTATGGCGACGATGATCACAATGGTTATGTGTTCAAGTCTTACAATGATTTTGTTGTTGTGGGCTTGAGAAAAGACTTGAGAGACACTGCAGTTTCCTTTGCTTGGTTGTACTGTTACAGATATGCACTGAGCCAACATTTAGCGAACTACGAAGAAAACCTTGGCATAACCATGTTCGAGCAAAAGGTTTCCACGACTGGAGATAAAACTGTTTACTTCAACAGGTGTCTCCGCAACCCTTCGTATTTTAGCTGGCTATGAGAGCGATGTGTTGCATTGCTTTCCATTGAAATATTATTGTTAGTACTTAACTTACCAGCCACAACAAAGGCAGTGAGAGAGAATAGCAGAGACACTTCGGAGAAAACGAAAGATGGAAAGACATGGAAGCCAATAGAGGCAAAAAAAATGACGCTCATAAAGTCGTGGATCGCTAACACCTTGTCTTCTATAGCCTAAACAATGTTAAGTTAGGAATATTTTTTTATTCTTAAGACTCATAGCAACCATGCACTTATACACATAACAACTCGTGTCTTGACCTGTTTCGGCGCGGATTTCTACCACATCCAGTACAACCAAGCAGATAAACTTGCGCCAAAGAGCCTTTTTCAAAAAGAGAACAAAGGATCAGGGCAAGTAACAAACATAGGACCAATCAAAGAACAACTCTTTTTTGTTGCAACTGCTCAAGTCACAAACACTGCTACGATTTTGTTACAGCAATTGTAAACTCATTCTTCACCTACAAACAATGTATCAGATTGATACTCACGGACAAATGAAATGAGTAAGCCAGCATGACACCAGCAGCAAAGCAGCCCAGTTCCATTGAAACACCGAGCGAATTGGTAAAGAATTGACAGACGTACATAAGAGTTAGCTGTAAAAAAGTTTTGCTGAGATAAAACCTAACATTAATGACAAAAAAAATTTCTAAGGAGAATTCATGACACGTAACGCTTCCACGTAGAGCAACTTGTGTTCACACATTGCTGGTTCAGTACATTTCTATCACAAATACTACAACTGATCAGGGGTAAAATGCTGCAAAAAGATTTTTCTCAAGAGCACACTTTAGAATCCATGCAAGCGGCGCACACGACATCTATCGATTCTCAGGCCAATTCTAATCACTCACCGCGCCAAGCAGCTGCATTTCTCGTGTTTGGTTCGAGAGAGCCCGTGAGACTAAAGGCATGACGTAGATGGTGGTCACTGACATAATAACAATAATCACAACGAGAGAGACGAGAGTTTTGAACATTACGAATAAGATATAAGCCAGCGCGTTTCTCACACTAAAAAAACGTTAATTTGAATCATGGCAATCTACAAATAAACAAAATGAAGTAGTTAGGCCTTGTTTTTCTTTTGTAAACGTTGCTGTCGATGTTTGTTTATCCTTCTCTCTGGGGACAAAGGCATGGAATAAAACAATATTATAACCAGGTTCACACCGTCAGCTAACGTAAGATCGGCTAGGGGAAAGCGGCCAAACCGGCAGCTCTACCAACAAAGGGGCATACTATCATCAGGTCGACAATAGAAGCCTCTTACGATATACTCGGTAAGCGACTTCACCATTCATACCCGGTGAAAAGTGGGCGAGTGCACAGTACAGTAAACACGCAGTGTAAACGACGCACATCTACCACTACTCATTGGCTTTTGAATCAGGCTTTGATTATCAAGCGAGCTTTTGTCACTGCAGATACCATTCCTCACTAAAACAAATAAACAGGTTTTAAACACCTTACTAAAGATGGATGCACACAGTAATAGAGTTTTGTCCGATTTCTATACGTTGTTTCTCTCATGCATTTAATTATTATCCGCTTGGCTATTCATGTGGTGCTTCACAGTTTGCATAGTTGGTTAAGCATTAGATTTTATCGCCTAAGTTCGTACCAAAAGCACATTCGTATTCGTTTTTGCGGATAAAAGCGTACAAAACGCTACTGGTACTTACTTTGCGGACAAAACCGGATGTTCTCACAAAGTTGTATACTGTGTAAGACGATATAACTAGCAGAGCACATGAAAATTTCCGCACAAAAATATATGAGAAAAAACGTACAAAAAGCAGATAAAACCGAATACTGGGTAAAATGTACATTCACTTTAATAACTGTTTGAACCACGGAAGCTAGAATGAGAAGCGGGGTTAAAAGTAAATTAGTTTACTCACTTTCCACTTGAAATTTGTTCTTGTCCAGCCAGCCCAGGGAGCAAAGATATGATGAAACTTAAAATGACATCTTGGACCACCAACATCGCCATCAGTATGTTGGAGTATTCGTTTGAGGACACGTCAAGCTTATTGCTGCCTGTATGTAAAAAATGCGAAGTAGCGTCGTACCCCAAATCGACTTTGAAAATAACCAGTTTGTATATCTTTTGCTTTAATCAATTCCACAATTATGCACGGAACAACTTGTGACCAGTTCCTCTTCGGAGTTAACAGCACTCCGGGCACAGTGCATTCACACCAGCGTTGCGCAATGGGCATAGACGGGATACAGAAGTTAATTTTACGACAATTCACACATTTTCCGGATCAAAAACGATCTGGAACATGTTTTACCTTCCCAGACAAGAATTCCTCAATAGCTCTAGCATAGACCAGATATTTTTTCCATTACTTTTTTTTCTTTACAAATTTCGCGTCTGAATTTTTGCAATGGATTGGAATAAAACTGAGGCACTTGATTTGGTTTGGAATGAGAATCGAGTTTTGTTCTGCAAAACTCTGTTCTTCTGCAAAGATTGCAGGAAGCAGAGCGAATTACTGCAAACGGACATTGCCAATGGCGCCATGGAACTCACAGCTTCAAATACGAACTTACAGCCCGAACATCACCACCTTCAGGTAGCAGACAGATGTTGGGATCAGTCGATGCGTAGCAGCGCAGACAGATGTTGGGATTAGTCGATGCGTAGCAGCGGCTCAATCGACGGGAAAACAGAGCAACAGCTATGCCGCTCAATCATTTGCCTCACCAAGCTGAAACCCAATCGCTTATTGCACTGAGTTACGATACCGACAGTTTAGTTGGCAAACATAGCTGATCATTGCGAGATATTAGGAAATCTGTTGAAGCCGCGGTACTCGTGTCACCTTGCATGAACCAAAACCGCGACTACCAACAACGACTCACTTTGCAAAAACTTTGTCACCAACGGTGTGCTGGATAGCGCAAGAGAAGCAGATACAAAAGCGCATTCGTTAGCTGGAGCATCGATAAACAAACCAATTATGACACCTAAAATAAACAATGGATTAGATGCTGACAGTTCCGTTTCGACCTGTCACACCTGTCATGAAGTATCAATTGCTTCATCGTCTATCTATGATCACAATAATTAAACACAGCGGATTACAGTAAACATTTCTAGCTACAAAAAAGCCTGTTGCTGCTATCCAGTCCTTTCTTCAAGATATGGGTAGGGCGTTAAGACATTGAAACCCAAGGAGTCGAGCAACTTCCAACAACCACGACGAGAGATTGTACCGACAGAAAGTCGACCATTACAATTTGGTTAAGAAGTCCGTATCAAGAAAGACAAAATGAGAGACGTACTGTCCATATCACGCTAACTTCACAAAATACGCTAATTCTGGTGGGAAACAACCTCTTTCATTGTTCAAGACGCAAAATGATCTTCTCAACTCATTAAACACATGATGGATAAGGAGTGGAAGAGACTGTGACCTAATCATTTGCTTAAGGTCTTCCACATGCAAGTTATCCACGAGATGGTAATTGACCAAGCCATTAGTTCAGAGGTGTCCACCTCATTTAGTGCTGCGGGCCACATTTGCATACCAGAATTACACGCAGACCGGACTACGTTGTAAAAAAATTTATGCAGGTCAGACTATATGCATTTTTTTTGCATATCAATGTTTTTGATGGGAATTTTCTCACATAATTCACTGAATTACAGCTTAAAGATTTTTTCTGTAGGGGAACAATTTTTTGAAGGCCAAAATCGGAGGTCAGATGCTCGCGGGGCACAGAATATTACGTCGTGGGCTTGGCACACGGGCCATTAGTTTTACAGCCCTGCATTAGTTAGTTTGAAACCAGCGTAAACTTGAAAGAGAGATCCAATTTTTTAAAATCCGGTTTTGTCCGCGTTAACGCAGGTGGCCGAATTCACCTCGTGCTTCACGACAGTTCGTAAACACCATTACGCCACTTCACTCTGTCAATGGCATCCTCCCTTTTCAGTCCAATCTGATTGATATGCTCCTTCATTTGTCTCTTCCACGCCATATTCGGCCGCCCACGCCCTTTTCTTCCCACCACTTCAAAATCCAACGCTCTTCTCAAAACATCACCATTATATCTTCTCAAAACATGCCCATATCATCGCACTCCACTCGCCCTGGCTAGTCCATCCAAAGTATCCTTTAAACCCAGACAACTCAAAAGTTTTTGGCTCCTTCTTTTCTCAATGATCTTAACTCCACACATTGCTCTCATCATGGCTTTTTCAGTTCTTCTCAAAATTGCCATCTCATTCTCCCTTAGACTCCACGTCTCGCTCCCATACAGCATTGCTGATCTTATGCAACTCTGATAAATCCTTTTTTTATTTTCAACGAAAACTTTCTCCCAAAAAGTAACTCCCCACGTTCTCTGAATGTTATTCATCCAGTTCTCGTTCTTGCTGTTACCGCTGCTTCACTTCAACTAGTGGCGTTTAACCTGTACCGCAAATAACAAAAGCTCTTCACAAAGTCAACCTGGTCAAAAAATGATAATTCTTCACCTGGTTCCATAATTTCCTCCTTTGTATCAACACACAGTTCACAAACAAAACCTTTTGCCAGAGTTGAAGTCACCCTCTTCATTTTCGCGCATCTACCATGTACCCATTTACCACACTTTGTACACATCACCGAATTTGCCATCACCCTCTTGCCGCACTTGGCCCATAGATCAACTTTGCTCTTGAGTACCTCACGTTTCGAACCACTCACCATTACTTTGGTTTTCTTGAGGTTCACCTTCAGCCCCTTGCTTTCAAACGCCTCTTCCCATTTAAAAAACTTCTCTTTCAATGAAAGCAAATAACAATTGCGTTCGGCCATGACACACGCATGTGAGGCTTTGAGCACTCACGTCGAAGACTTTCGACTACGAGTTTGTCGCCCAGACCATTAAGAAGTGCTGACGACAAATGTTGCAGTCACCTTGAATCTCGACGCTAAAGAGATAAGAGATACCAGATGACCTAAGCAGGTAGAGGATATAGCGTCAATAAAATGATTTTCTAGTGAGTTCACGTTGCTTTGTCATCGGTCATCGATCACTCTGTCAATTCGGCCAAAAATATCCTTGCATTGTGTTGTGTTTGGTTATCTAGGCCGAATATTAATCGTGTGCGGTAAAAACTTAATGTTGCAAACTCTGCAGCGCTTTATAAAGACCTGACATCACTCCTCAAGCCTTTCTTTAATTAATTCCACGCTGTAACTTGCCTCACCTTAACCTATCATGCTTGGCATAGTAAACCTAATGACGTAAGCTTATCTGGTGTTTCCTAATTGGTCATTAGTGGCAGCGTAGGTCATGACTGCTTTTGTGATTTGTTTGCATGGCGCATAAGGTCGTTATACAACCAACTACCCTCGCGTATTTCTTCATTCTATTTACTCCATTTCAACAAGTAATTCTACTATCAATTTGGCTCAACCTGTTACAATTCTAAATTTAAGTTTGATTCGTGCTTCTACTGTTTCACCAGTTTCTACTGCGGTTCACCACTGGATAACCTTGTTTTACAGTTGAAATATTACATCTGATTCAAAGCATATCTTCTGTAGTTTACCTCCAGTTTAAAACTGCAACGATCTGAAAGAACTCTGACAGATAGACTTTCTCCTAACTAATAAGCTAGAAAGGGCGTTTTGTTCCCGACTTCTGGAGTTCATGGCCTTCCACCAAACACCCCATCCTGAAACAGGAGTCAGGTGACAACACAATCGAAAAACAATAAACGATTTTGATACCCAAAACATACAATAAGCTTGAACACAAAGCTACCAACCACAAGTTGATGCAAAATACTGTCTGTATACAGTAGAGTAGAATGGTTTAGAACAGTGGTCGATAAACTGTGAGTCGCGACCCAACTTGGGGTTGCCAAAAATTTCTGGGAGTCGTCTTGTTTCAGAAATACGGAAATTTTGCAAACTTGATTGAATTGCAGTTTACGGTTAGATCCAATTTAAGTTTTTAGACTCTCAAGTTGAGGCCCGCGAGAAATCTCAGTAGGTGTGCAACAACTTTACAAACCGATTGCGAGTACCGGTATATTTTGTGCATATGAAGTTGATATCGTTATGTTGATATCCACAAACAGGTCCAGAAGTCGAGAAAAAGCCAAAGCATTTACTTCAAAACGGTTTGTGTGACGAAAATGGGTAAAACAATTGCTTTAAGCTATCAACAATCTGAACTTCAACATGGTAGCGCGAAGTAGCAGAATATGACTTATGATTAAAATGGGATCGCATAAAGTACAATTTGGCGACCACGGCTAAAGAAAGATTTTCCCCCAACATAATTAAAAGTAATGAAACATTTATCACGTACATTAGCAGAATCCACTTAGAATGAAACGAAGCGTCACCCTATTTAAAGATGGTTCGAGTAAATTCAGCCTTTGGAAAATAGATGTTGCATCCTCACCGACATTTTAGCTAGAGCATTAGGGCACTAAATACTTTTTGTTCATTCTGTTTCAAGCAAATGGGGATAAATATCAAGATTTACTACATTCAACTTGAAGCAAAAGCGAACATCTGGCGCCACTTGTTAAACACTTTATGTTTATGTGCTGACTTCATTGTCAATACTTACCGAACACGATCATTACCAAGGTGATAAGAAACGGTCCTTGTAATGCTGTTCTCCACACTTTACGGATTTTTTCAAATGAAAATTCCAGTCCAGTACAGAACATGATCATGAATACACCAAGCTCGCCCAAAGACTCCACTTGCACCTAAAAACACAACTTCATAATAATACAGAACTTTAATATAGCCTTGGAAAAAGTCTGCTTCGCCAGAAGCTCTTCGTGACGATTATAAGAGAGCCGATAACATCGCACGCAATAAATTATATGATTGCTATATACCGAAAAATCGCCCTTTCCATTTGACGTGTTAAAGCCACGAAAAGGTCGTATTAAAGTAGGCTATTCACAGTTATACTTAGATATTCAATTTAACTACAGTACCACTCATTTTTTGACACCGCTGTTCCTCTTAGAAGTGTCAAATGGAGAATTCAAGGTTATTTTAATCAATCAATCTTCATCTGCATCTGCTCAAAGTCGCTTTCGTAGCTCAGTCAAAGCTACGGGTACCAGTGCATAATCCAAACGTATTTACCAAGAAAAACTTCCTAATTTATTTTCTATTTTGTTCGACCAAAACTCAATGCAAAGCAAAAAGAGCTGGTGAAACGCTAGCATCGCGCCTGCCACGTGTCGTATAACCGTGACGATAATTTTACCCAAATAGATTGTCGTTGGTACCGAACTTTTAACAGCTTTAAAAAAGCTGTTAAAAAGCCGCCAAAAGCGTTTCACTGCGCTATGTTCAGAGTCTGTCGCATGTCAAATGAGAAGAACACTTTCCAATTAGTCAATCTAAATACCTCTTCTTGAAACAATACCTCCACCTATAAGAGCAAAGAACTTAACGCAAAACAGATTTTTTAGCCGCAGGATGTTAAATGTTTTCTACTAGAAATACCATTTCTTGTATCCAGTTGCAACCAGACGGTCCTAGAATCAGTCCAGCCAACACATAGCCAAATAAGGAAGGCAATCCAACCAACTGACAGATGTAGCCAAGAGGAGTAGCTGCCAGTAGAACCATGATAATGTCAATCACCATAGTGTGGTCAATGTAAGGGGAAGTAGGATCCTTTAGCCTTGCAAAATAAAAGTATTAATTAAATTGACAGATATTAATAAGGCAACTTATTATAAAAGTAGTTTCACATTTACCCCTAGTACTTTAAACCTTTCGAAGGTTCTACTTGAAAATCATCGTGTTTAGACCTGCTTCGGAGTTACCAACAGTGCATTTCTACAACATGCAGTGCAACCACGCATGGAAAACAACCACGCAATATCTTTCTCAAAGACATAACGCAGCCATGGTGAGATTTGAACACACGACTATGCGATCAATATTGTCATAAAACAACGCTCCACCCACCCGACAACATCGTCATACATTTCGCGGCTTTGCGTCACAGAAAGACTTATTAACAAACACATGATTTTGCGTAGACTACCGTACATACTCGTAGATTGGTCGCACCCTTAGTTTGAGCGAATAAAGTGGGTATTTGATTTGACTCGCTGATAAGTCGCACTAAAATCTGGGGAATCAAACTGCCATTGATAAAATCAAATATTATAAAATATTTACCTTCATTGCAAAAGTTTGCTTGCAAACATTGAAACATTTTTGCCGTAACTCTGAACTATACAATTATAACATCATCATGACTATCAAACATTCTTCTCAGTTGTTCACCAGATATTGTATTGTCATCAGTGGCCACGTCATAATAGTCATTCAGCTCATCATCATTTGTGCCAGTTATAATACGCCAATTTTACGGGTATGTCGAATAGATAGGTCGCATCCCTATTTTTTTATGTTGGTAAAAAGGTGCGACCAATCTACGAGTATGTATGTACGGTAAGCTTTCATTTCATGCTTTTCTTTTCGCTGTATATCGGGGTAAAACGTACGAGCATAAATCAAAAATCTAATATAAACCCTGATAGACTAACTATCACATGTGTGTGTGTGTTTACCCCTCCTCTTCCTTGGGATGGAGGTACGGCATGAACGGTAATTCAGGTTCATGCCGTCAACCTAATTGATATTAGGCTAGGGGAAGATGGCAGCCCATTTCGAACCAATCTTGAGTGACTGGTAGCCCCACCACCAACAAGGCGGACTGCCACTGGTGGGTACCCAAGAGTCGTCTGACATGCTGGGTTAGCAACTTCACAATTATAATCCGGTGAAGTACGGGTGGGGCCATCTGTCTGCCACATAAAGGTGGAGGCGTCCCGTTAAGTGCCTTGCCCAAGGACACAACAAGCAAGCTTGCCGGCTTGTTCTCCACACTATCCCTTTTTTATGCTGAGCGCCAAGCAGGGAAGCTGTGAATACCATTTTTTAAAGTCTTTTGGTATGACTCGACTTAGGGAATGAACCCCAGGTCTACCGACTACAATGTGGACGCTCTAACCACTGCACCATCGCGCCGGTTAACTATCACATCGCTGCATCGATTTCACCTCGAAAAGGCATCACCAGCAGCAATCTCACTACGCACAATCTCACTTGGTCAAAATATATTTGTTGTCTTCCGCATCAATGAGCATGTCAAGTCTTGTGTCCTCCGCCATGAGTTGACGATTATCTGTTCGCATGTTTTGTCCTTCAAGTGATTCTCCTATCCCTTCCTTAACATGCAACACTGCTTCAATATTCGCTCCATCAGCTTCCTAAACCAGAATTTGACATGATGATTGGAAAATAAAAGATCATGGTCCATGCGCAACCAATTGAACAGTCAAACAAAGCTTTAGAAAAGTCTATTTTCTCGTGGCCCAATGATTAACTGCAAAACCGCGTCACGTGGAAATGATTGGGGTGAATAACCTAACTGAAAATAAAAAATTGTCAATGTCACATGTGGTACCGCCATCAGCGCGTCACCAAAAGCTTCAGGCAAATAGGCTTTTTTAAAGCTCTATAAATTTTACACTTAGCTTAAATCAGAATTTAAAGCTAAGCCCCCCAGCGTATTTAGAAAAAAAAGCGTATTTAGAAACTTTTTTGGTGGTAAGGGGTGAGGCGATCATTAACACTAGAAAGATGGAAATTTTTTCTGCTTCGAAAAATAACTGTGACGACATTTACCCCGTGATAGTTTTTCGCAAAGCAATATATTAATATATTATTAATCCAGACTATATATTAATATATTAATTATATTAATATATTAATAATATATTAATATATTATTAATATTATGATATTAATCCAGACTTCGGATATTATTCCGAGCAACAGAAAAGTACGGAAAACAATAATTGAGACGATACTTCGCCTATTCTTTCAAAACAGTTTTATGAAAATGTTTACCAGGTTTTAAAAAAGAAATTAAATCGTATATTCTACCGACGAGTAACAACTACACAAATTTCTTCAGCGGTACCCTTAATTAGGCTGAAACAGCAAAAACAGACCAATATAAACGCACCAACAAAGTAATTCAAGCTGACATTACTCGCCAGTAGATCTACAGACAGAATTTAGTGCCTGTTCAAAATAAATTTAGATAAGTTGGATTACTACAAGCTCTTGGTAATCTATTCATCAGTGGTGGTATCAAATGAAGCGAACATTATGCTGAGAAATATTTGACATTTGTATGATAATTTTTATGCCTGACGTATACTACCTCTACTCTTCTTCAAAATGGTTACACGGCATAAAACGGGTCAACATCCAAGCCTCACACTGCAGACTAAATTAAACCAAACAAGAACATGCTGAGGAGGCAAGGAAAACGCGGCAAACATTTCGAATCATTAATAAACATATTAGCAACCAGATCACCTACAAGGCGGACTGGTGCTAGTAGGACTAAAGTCACATCTTTAACGCTGATCCAAACCTCGCTTGGATTGAGCTTGGCCTTCGCTCAAAAAGGGATTTTCAAGCCCAAACCAAGCCCACGTCGGTAGTACAACTCACTTGATTAATGTAAGTTCCCTGATTTAATGCGGTAGTTTGATACTTAGAGCTGTTTGGTGGATCTTCGCTAAGTATTAAAGATCAAATGACATTTATTTTTTGAATGTAACTAAGCTTTGAAGGCTCCTTATAACAAAAACAAAACTAATTATTGTAGCATAGCAAATGAAATTAAATTTTCTAGGACCGAGCCAGTATATTTAGCTACAACATAAGCCTGCTGTAATTGCTACTACTACACACAGCTGTTGTTGTGGTAGTGAACTAAAACCTGTTGAAACCTAGGTCAGAAAAAAATTGATTTTTTCATTCTTCAATTCTAGATTGTAAGGCCTGGCGTATGACTGCTCAAACCAGTGTGACAAAAATGACTACTTAGGCGAGTATAATAAAATAAAGCAATCAACAATTCGTCAGTAGGCCTATTAACCCAGCAGCGGTAGACTGAGCATCATCCTGATGCTGCTGACATACTGCAGTATTGTGAGCTGATATGCTGTAAAAGCTGGCAAACTGTTTAGACTGTTAAAGCAGTTTGTAGCTATGGATGAAACAGCATGGCCCATAAGGTCTGTGGGAAAGCTATAAGAGGAACTGTTAAAAGTAACAATTTGCATTTTAAACTGACAAAAGTTCGATGCTTTTATACCTCACAAAGATCAAAGTAATGCTATAAAAATTCCAATGGTTTTTTTGGGCCGTTGTACAAAAAGAACTATGATTAAACTGGGTCTTCATGTACCACTTTTCAAAAGGAGGAAATGTAACATATGGATTAAGACAATACTTGGGGCTGATTCAAAAGTAATTAATAATATAGTAACATGCAAAAATATTGGCCTCCTATACAAAATTTTCCGATGCAGGCCTACATAATATAGCTGGTTTGACAAAACCACCGACGATTTTCAAAAATGATACCAAAAACTCTTTTATCTATCTTTTACAATAGCAAGATTTGATTCAACTAAAAGGATACTGTTTGTTGCTAGCAGTGTTAGTGATAGTAATTATCATAATTACAAAAGGAATAAAACATATTGGAACAGTTTCATTTAAGGTAGACAGAAAATTTCGGATGTTGTTTGTGTACTGCGGGCTATTTGTGAGGTGGGTTATGATTTTCGTCTAAATTAAAAAAGAGTGTGCAGAACTTCTGTTTTCATACACTTTTAAACATTTTCATGTAAGTAAAGAGCATTCTCACACTTTCCAACATATTTTTATATACTCCAAAAAAAAAAAAAAACTAAGTTGCATGGCTTTGTTTTGCATTCCTCATTTCCGGGTAGTTTTGCATAAAGCATGTATTTGTGTTTTGAGATGTCAATTTTTATAGCTTATCTTTGAGCTTCTTTGTCTGTCAGTTATGTAACGATATGTTTAAAAGCAATGCCGTAATGTCACCTAAACCAGGTAAGGAAGCTTGAGATAAAACATCAGTAAGCATACTAATATGTGTTAAAATTGCTCTGTTCAAAATGTGTTGGTGTTATGGCATGCTTTTGGACAATGATTTGCTTTGGTAGATCTGCATGATAACACATGTTTATAATTAAGAAGAGAAGCAATGGTTACCTTATTTGATTTTTGTTTCGTATTTTTAAAGACCTAATGCTTTTTTACTACACTTGAGAAATAGACACAATACTGAAGTTTACAAAATTGCATCAGATATTCAAAAATCAGCCTTCAGAGGAAACAGCAAATAGCATATTGTCATGGCCTGTTATTTAAATCCCCATGAAATATACCCATTGCTGCTTTTTCTTTTTTTTTATGACATTTTCTTTTGACAATTTTGGTATAGGCTATGCTGTTGAAAGATTCTGACTTTTTTTTATCCTCCGGCCATTGGAAAATCTTTTGCCGGTTGGGCTAGAGCATCGCTGTGCTAAGACCAGCTTCGGACTGTGCCGGCTGCCCGTTAATAGATTGGACATGCTGCAAGCGTTTTTTTCATCTTCAGCATCAACAACAGCATTTGACGGTTCGCGCCACACAGTTGCCCATGGCAACAATTTTCGCGCTGCCATCGAGCGTGCTCAAGCTAGACAAAGCAATCGCGGTGTAGACAGTTTTGGCGTGGAAATCAAGCCAACCTAAACCCATGCCAAAAAAAAAAATCGAGGTCAAGCGCGGTTTAACTCTGTCTGTTTTATTTTGGCTCAGACGCAAGTTGTGCATGGCTTGCAATCGAGTCAAAATAAAACAAATAAAAGAGTTAAGATACGCTTGGGTTCAGGGCAGACCGGGCATACGACGAACGGGGAGACCAACTTTACCACTCTAACTCGGAAAAAATGGTTAGATGTTCATCTTTGTTGCAATCTGCTTACTTTGATTTCTTTTTGAGCCAAATCGTGTTCTGCAACTCTGTTTTCCAACTCATCAGCTGCCTGAGATATTTCCTTTATTATTTCTCCCATCCAAGAAGAGCTGTTTGTATCAACGGCGTATTTTTGCATTCGCATTTCAAAATCAAGCATTCTAAAAAGTAATATTGGTCAGAAACAATAGTTCAGAATGGATAGTACAAATAGATCAATAATTACTACATTCTGACTAGGTGGAATTTAGTGAAGAGTTTCTGCTAACTGGGGGAAAGATTTTACGCTAGTAGTGGAAGTGAGGCAGCGGTAACAGCAAGAACAAGACCAGGATGGTCTTATTTAGAAATATGGGGAGTTACCGCGATTTCGTGACTTTGACGATGCATTACGGAAGACATTGTAATAATGGTAACTGAGGACAGATAGGGTGGCGATTTTGAGAAAGGCAGAGAGCAAATGATAAAACGTGTTGCGTTAAATTGGTCGATAAAAGGAATAGCAGAGAATTGATACGCTGGTTAAAAAAAAAATTGCATAGACTGCCGAAGCGAATGGAGTACATTTCCTAAGGAGGAGTGGCAAATCTGACATTGAAAAGATGGAAGCGCAGGTTGAAAAGATTGAATTAAAGCAAAACGTTGCCATCAAAAGAACAAAATAACGCCACTCTGTTTCTGTGATCGTGCATTCAGCCATCTTCGTTAACGGGAACGACACCGGATCACAAAACTGCGTTTCTTTACCAGATTGTGCGAAAACCTTATAAAAATTTAGATTTATCAAAAATTACACATACATAGAAGTTAAAATTGCTACCTCTTAAAGCTCTTTTCTTCCTTTAACGTTGCCAACCTTAAAGCTTCAAGTCGTTTCCTACTATTTTCTTTCAAAGTACTGGCATTCCAAAAGTCGAGAATGAGTGATTTCTTAAGAGCTGCAACGCAAAAAGCAGCACACTCAAGCTTTTAATGTGCACTTAAAAAGTCATACTTAGGGCAAGTTTTTGCAACTTTTGCTACAGCTTCCGACAGCTTCCTAAATACTAAGAATTTATGTAGTACAATGTTTTGAACTGTTTTTAGGAATTTTAGATTGCAACTTTTTGCAACTTTTTTCTTTTTTGCATGCAAATTTTTACTGCAATTTTTATCAAGTATGGCGCAAAATGTAAGTGTGATTTAAAAAATATGCTGTAAAACTATTTCAGAAAAGTTCTACTATCTTTGATTTGCATAACAAAGAGCTATGTGACAGACTACCTGCGTCTCAATGCTATCTATGATGCAACAGTCGTCTTACAAGTTAGAAGTTCTACAATCCTAGCTAAGTACGACAGTGCCCAAACTTAATTAGAAGTCGAAGTATGACTTGCTTTTAGCCAAGCCTGCACAAACGAAAATAGGTTGTTTCTAGTATTTGGAGGTCAAGTTTTGTTGAGATAGCTTCGTTAGTTAAACTGTGAGCTTATAAAAGTGCATTAGTTATTTTGCAAGTAAGAAACGATAACCTTGATATGATTAAGATGGCAGTCTACGAAATAGGACAGTCAGTAAAATCGACCTTAGGCTACCGGTACCTTTAAGTAAAGTTGCTCTGCGAGCTATTGATAATATATACAGAGTCGTTTAAAATGCTTGTGCATAAATGCAACTTTTTGCAACTTTCCTCAACAATAAATGCAATTTTTTCAAGTTTTTAGTGCAACAAAAACTTGCCCTAGTCATAATATAATTCAACGAGATTTAGCATTAATAGACTTGCAATTGTTTGTCTTGTCTGCAGCGTGAAGCCATGGACTGAGCGTCAGACTTTTCATTAAAAGATTACGATTGCTAGCTTGAAGGTTGTAAGATCACTTTGTAGTCTCCTAACTCAATGTTCCTACTTTGTTTGATGCGTTAAATTTCTCATCAATTACTCGACCTGATGAACTCCCTTCAAGTACAATGATAGTAAATTAAACCTCGTCTCTCAAGTCAGTGGTCAAACATTTTCAGTTCTACATAAAACGACGTGTGTTTACACCCGCTTAGGGCCTATCAGTATTGTTGGCAAATAATATATTTAACTTCAAGCACTACAACCAAGTAGCAAAAAGTGCAACAAAGTATCTTAAAAGACACGGCGACACAAAAACAAATAATTATGTTGAGTTGTAACGCCAACAAACCTTCCTCAGCATTCACCATGTCCCTTTCACTCTCTCGTAATTCCTCCAAAAACATCTCTAAAACATGAAGCTTGAAATCTTTTTCTTTATGAGACAAATGGCGACTGTCATTTACCTGAAAAATTGCACTAAATAAAGCACACTGTACGGCTAGTGCTAATAAAAGCTGAGACAGTTTTCGAGTTGCTTAGTTAATCGCTGATCCATTTAAATCTAAAATAACACACTCAAAAAGATTAACATTTTTGTAACAAGTCCGCTAGAAAAATCGAGTTATACAGCTACAAAGATCTTTGTTTATTCATTTGATGAACCTTCTACGTTTATGTAAAAAACAGCACAATTTTGATGTTGGAAGCCGTTACAAAAACTCAGATTTATATGAACACCTTAAAAAAGTTAGGGGGCATACAGGGTTAGCATAAAGTATTGACGAAATTTTAAACTTTTATTGCACATCGGGCGAACAAGATAGAACTATAGTCTTTGGCATACAACGAGCGCATGACAAAAATCTATGTTATCATGCTGTTTCCGGTATTTAGAGAATGTTATGTATTTACAACAAATATTGATTAAGATATGAGTATAGCATCATTGAAAGTAAAAGCGCGAAGAGTTTTGTTGTTCATTGAAACATGATCGGTAATTATAGTTAAATGCAATGTTAGAAAAGAATATCGGCAATCCCCCAGGTGTTCTATGTATCAAAAACAGGTATGACACAATTAAATACACTGGCAGCGTTGGTGACCGTAAAAGAACGGGCAGAACAAAGAAGCCCATGTCGAGACTAACTTAACTACGTATGCACGTAAATAAAAAATTCTTGTCATGTACTGGTAGAATGTCAAAAGCTTTTGTCCTACTTTGTTCACCCGAAGTGCAATAAGGGTTTGCAATCAGGTCCAAACTTTATGCTAACCCTGCATATCAAATTTTATCCGCAATAAACCATGTACGACTGAATTCAACCCAAACATTGGATTAAATCAAACAGCATTTAGATGCAAATTTTATTCGGCACATGATAGCGATTTGAAACAAAAAGCACAGTACTTAGTACCATAACACAAAAAAGTTTTTCCATACAATTTTCAATTCGACACCACCATTATAATCTAAAATGAACAGAACTCACTCTCTCTTGTGCAGATCGAACTCGTCTTTCCATTTTCAACTTCATACTTGACAATCCTCGCGACTGTAACTTTGCAATGTTTGCAGCATATTCCTCTAAAGATCAATTAAAATCACTCAAAAAATATTTCTTGCGTTGCTCGTTGATGATCAAAACAGATCTCACTTTTTGATAAATTCACAGTCTGCCAACAGTTTGCAGAGGTTCGTGTAGGTTAACAGAATAATCGATACCAGTAATTATGTTTAGATTTCGGAAAGGAAAACCCTTTTTCCAGCTTTCGATAAGCCAAATAAATATTAGGAAAAGGAATTTATCAAACACAGCTAAAGTAGTTGTAAAAAACAAGAATTACTTAGGCTTTTCGTCTCCTCACGGGGACCTAATCAAGACAACTAGCGAAAACTCACAAAATAAAATGAAATATAGACAAACTACAAACAACTCAACAGTCTGTTTCACCTAAAGCGGCTTGTCAGGAGGCAATTCTGGTATAAAATAGCGTGGGTGAAACCAAAAAACAAAATATAACTACAATACGAAGTTCGAAAATTAAGATAAGGTGAGCTCTACAGATCTGCCTTACTCAAGCGCTGCTCGCTACAACTGGCGGGTAGATGATGGTGTTGCCGCGCGCAATTGCGTTTGCAAGGTGGGAGGACAGTGAAGCGTGGGAAAGGTTAAAGGTAACGAGTGCGGGGGCTAAAGCAAATATAGGATCAAAACAGTGCACGAATGGAAAATAAATGAAGATTGCATTAATTAATATTTTTCAGCTTCAATTTGGTCCGGTGTCTGCACTTGGAAATGAACTAAGATAGTTTGTTAAGAAGCGTACGTTGATCAGCTTGCAAAATGGCCAGTTTTTCGGCTAGGCAAAAGTTGCAGCGCTTATTGCCGCTTTGCATGCGACGGACCAGGATACGTGTGGTTCGATTCCTCGGTTATTGCAGTCCAACACATTTAATTTTATTTTGATTTTTGGGTTCTACCCACAACACTACCAGTGTTGTGTTTTAGAATTATCTCCCGACGAGCCGCCTTAGGTGAAACAAACTGTTAATATGTTTTTAGCTTGTATATATTTCATTTGATTGCTCTGACTCGAGCATTGAGCTCTCCACTGTCAAATCGACTGACTACGTAAGAACACAATAATATTAAAATAAACTTTTGTTAGATGAATTGTTTGCCAGACATTAAATGTTAGCTTTTGTTTTAATGTTGAGTAATAATTACCAAACAAATTACTTTGGTAGTGCATTTATTTAGACTAACGCTTCGTCGACCAGAACGGCCTACATCATCAGAGCAAAATGGCAACTTATATGAAACAGCAACAATTTGTGTGCTAATTCCTACTCATGGGTAGATGAAAAAGTAGAATTTCATTACAAAACAACTGCGCAGCAAAATCGATCAGATAAATTGCATTGCTTTAACACAACATAATGTACACGTGCAGAAGCGACTGCGTTCAATCGATGAATGCATTTGATTAGGAACCTGCCAATTAGTTCGGTTTCATGGTTAAAATGGCACTTTTTTCAATAATACAAAATTTCGCTCTGGTGGCATTGTTTCCTTGCAAGCTTTGCACCGATCGCGATGAGATTGGTTGGCTGAGTTAGAGGAACTGTGGGGAGTGGAGAGATGGTAACAGTCAATAATCGGTTGTACTTTGAGGCAATACTTAATAGTGTCGATTTTCTTAATCCAAAGAACGGACTTACTGTCCTCGAGTGCATCACAATTTAAATTAAAGTTGATTTCTTTAAATTCCGCAGAAACATTAAGTATTAAATCTAATTTTTCGAGAACCACTTGAGAACAATTTTTAAACCACCCACAGTTCCTCAAATTTAGCCATCTAATTCCATCATGATCAAGGCAAAGCCTTCATAGAAACAATGCTATTGAACAAAATTTTGCATCATTAAAAGACCGCCGTTTTAACACTGAAATGGAGCTAATGGAAGCGTTTAGTCTTCTTGTAGAACTCGGTTACTCACATGAAGCAGAGTCGCTTCTGCACGCGTCTGATTTAGAGAGGCAGCGTTAAAAAATTAGAACTCATCAGATTGATTTTGACGTGCGATTACTAACAAAGTTTGTTTCCATGTTATTGTGTTTTAGCTAGTTTGCCTTGAATAAACTCCCCGTGAAGGGACGGATAGTTTCGGTGCTTTTTGTTAGTTTCAATTGCTTTGGCGATGTTTAATAAATTGCTTTTCCTGATACTTCTTCGAATTACAAAAAACTGGAAATAATCGTTTCGTTTTGCTGGAAAATGCACTTACCAGAATGAGTTGTGTAATTACCAAGATTAAACCCAGCTGGAACGCATTTTTGCTAGGCTCTTTGATTAATATGATCCTACAATATTTTTAATTTGTACACTCACTAGCACTTACTTTCAGCAGAAATTTTTCTAAACCCAAAAAAACTTTTACGGTCATATTCGAGTAGATGGCTAGTTTTCAGACTAACTGTTGAGTTTTTAAAAAAAACAAAATTGCTTCAAAGCGTATTTTGCAACAACCTAATAATGCGCGACCTACGAGAGCATTGTACATGCAACGTTATTAGGGTAAGCTCGTGTTTTGTTTGCAAATCTTCACAAAAACTACTCAGACTTTTATGATAAATGTTAAGTTAAGAAGGGATGCTTTAAATATCACTTTTAAAGCGGCTGGCATGACTTTACAAAAAACCAGACCCCACGCGTATTGAATGTGAAGCCAATGCTTCAATCGCTACACAACCCCACAGGTTGCTGTTTGATTGCAGCAACTAATTTTAACAAACTCTAATAAATTTTCAAAAATTAAGTTCGTGAATCTTCACAGATTAATAGTAGTGGCGTTGCACTAATGCAGTTGTCCACATGACTGTCACAGTGAGTGAGAAGATCCTGAATTAATTAACACCAGTACAAAAAAAATCTTACTTTTATGCAAAATAACATCAACGAAGTTAAAACCCAAAAAACTCTACAAAACCCAAGCCACTACCATATTCCAAAGAAACTAGGCAGATTGCAAACACAAAATACAAAAAGGTATTATAGCTCTTGAAAAAAAGAAAAGACTCTCGTTTTTTTCACCGGCGTTGACAAACCTGGGACATAGTATCACTAATTAATTTTTTCGACTTAAAAAACAATTTCTTACCATCAGTTCGAGGTTTCATACTATTTTTTGGGATGTCAGGTGCTGCTCGTCGCACCACTTCACGAACATCTTCATAACGCTGAGAATGCTTGGCTTTCTGAAAAAATCATATCCGCATACAATAAACTAAATAATATGCTTTGTAAAAACTTTATTAAACACATGTTTCATGTTACCATGTTTCAAGAGGCACAACTTCTGACATTTCTTTGTCAATCACGCTGACAAATTTATCACTATACATGCATAAACACTGGAGGGTTTGCTAATTGCTGAAGGACAGTGCGTGTTTTGAGAAAATGGCTAAGCTTTTGACAAATTACAGCTCACTTGGTAAAAAAAGCAAAAGCAAACCTTTTACCCAGTTTTCAGCTTGCCTCATAAAAATCTTCAGTAATTTATCTAACACTGTGAGTATAAATAGGTGGCCTATTGCAGAGCTCTTCAAAGAGGGTTCTGTAAAACATTTAAAGGGGTTCTGCAAGAATTCTTTTTTTTCTGACTATAGTTGGCCAAGCATTACGTTTTTTCAATATTTTTGAGAATGCTACCGAGAATTTAACAACTCTAGTTCAAAGGTATGATTTGATCATCTTAATTATACACTTTGATTTTAAGCACAACAATTGCATTTTTAACTGTTATTGCATCACAAATACACAAAAAAGCAGAAAGTATATTTTCTTAACCTATTAAAAATAGCAGTGATTCAATGACCGAAGAATTTGATCTGACTAGTTGTTCACTGGCGCAACAAGTTATGACTGACAAATTACGACTAAAAATTGGTATGGGACTAAAGCAGGGGTTTTTAAAACTTTTTCTAGTAACAAACCCAACAGTTAAATTTAGATGAGTGGCACATCCTGAAAAAAGAATGCAGCATGAGCAGAAATTGGTGTCATAAAGTTGATCACCACAAAAAAGCTCTTTAAGTTGAAAAAGAAAAGTACTGAAACATCATAATATAAATGGTTTCCTGTGATAAAATAATCACTTTTGTAAAGTTAATCTCTGAAAAAAGTCTCTAAGAAAAGAATGGGTGGAAGCGAAAACTTTTTCATAAGCTAAGGCAGAAAATCTTTGATGTTTCTGTACAAAAAAACTTGCTCAATAACATTCAAATTTTTTGTTGCATAATCCATCATGAGAACCACTGAACTAAGATTTTTATGCAGGAAAACCAGAACTAGTGCAATTTTTATAGTTGTTTTTGCAATTGGGATTAAAAGACATTCGTAAAATTATGGCAAGGGTTCTACAATGCTAAAAAAGTTGAAGTGCACAGGCTCATGTAATTGGGTGCAGCTGCAGGCTGACATTTTGTACCTTAATTCACCAAAAGGTATGATCCCATTTAAACAATTCTTTCAAAAAATCTGGACTTTTGAGCACTTTTTAACGTTTTTTTGTTATAGATATAAACACCAAAATTTCAGAAATGCAAGACTTTTCCAACACGTGGTAGCACTCACATAGTAATCTACAACTGGAAGAAGCAAGCATTTGTGGAAGCTTGTTGATCAAACGCCCAACTGAATTCCTAAAACTTGTCATCAAACCTGAATTTTTTCCTATAGGTCATTTGTTTTTCATAACTATAATTGTTTCAAAACTTTCAAGTAGATCGCATAGGTTGACAACTTACAGTGTATTGGTAATCTGCCTCAAAAACTTGACCAATTTTGTGGTATGAAGTAGTACTCTAGGCAAGTGCATACAGATACCAGGGTACAAAGGCATGGAAACGCAGATTCATGAAAATATGGAAAAAAAAACAATTATGGAAATTACAGAAACATAACAGCTTACGGAAATAAAATAAATCTTCAGACAGCTTGCTGGTAGTCATCACAGAATAAGCTGCATCTGCACATGGTTTAACTCATTTTAATAATCTAATTTCATTCAATTGGGTAGTTGCAATTATTGTAATGTATCAACTTCCATATGTTTTCACATTTTTGCAATGTCTGTACTCTGGTACTTTAGTTACTTCTAGTTGATTTCTCAAATTTATAAAGTGATAATGCAGTAAGGCTATATTTTACTGTAAATTTCCAAAAATCCGTATTTACATGTTTTAGGGTTGCTCCTGATACCGTTTAACTTAGTGTAGTAGGTTAAAAAGAAATGTAAGTTATACCTATGCATTAAATCTCCCAAAAAAGAAAACAAGAAAATGCTTTTTATATTTTCAAGAATTCTGTTTTTTGTTTTGTGAGCAAAGAGCTTAGCATCACACTACATCATGATAGTGACAGTACACCCCTGCATTACACAGCGTTTTGATGTTAACTTAAGCTATACACTCTAGCCAATATCTTGTTTTTTCAACAAAGGTAATTTTCTATACAATAATTAGATTAAAATGTGAAATTCTTCAAAAGTTTCCACAGAATTGAGCAGACTACAACTGAAACACAGAAATTCCACAAAATTCCAGATCAGTACTATAGTTGGGATTAAGATATCGGTTACTTAGGTAAAAGTTAAGATTATTCCGCAGAATTTCAGTATTTTAGATGAATCAGTTTTCTGCAGTAGACCTAAGGCCGGTTAGTTTAAAACTGTTTTACTTACTGTTGCAACAGCATTAACCAAGTAATCAATGGTACATTGTTTAGTGTACCTAAAGGTAAATACAGGAAAAGTTTTGATGTACATCTTTTGCCCTAGATCAAACTGCTTGGAATTTGATGCAGTCTTAATTTGTGTTCAACTTCAACACCAAGGAGGGTTGCTGACCTTTTAAGGGCACAGACCTGGGTATGCACAATTTTCAAGTACATGAGGTACAAGCTAACTTAAGCACTTAAGTAAAAAAGTAAGCCCCTAAAAACTATATATTTTCAGAAAGGAAATGAAAAAAGGAATCCAACTCAGCAAACCACTTTTCTTTATAAAAATCTGACAAAAGATTTTATACTGGCAATTACATCAAAAAATTATTCAACAATTTTACAAAATATCTCAAAAGTACACAATCACAAATAATACATTGCTCAAAGTTAATGTGGGTCAAGACACACACACTATGTACACAAAATAATGGAGCTTTTTCTTTTTATAATTTGTAATTAAAAAATTATCAAAAAATTTGGGGCAATCTTCAAATTAAAAATTTTGACTATTATTTTTTATAAAAGCACTGAAAGACAAAGTTTTTTAAAAATGATCTTTTAATTTATAGTATGACATCTGTACAACATTTCCTAAAAATTTCAGTCAAATCTGACAAGTACGTTTTGAGTAGTAGCAATTTAAGTACTCCTTGTAATTTAAGTAATACTAATAAATAAATAATAATTTAAGTAATAATAATAATAAGTAATACTAATAATTTAAGTAATACTAATAAATACTGTAATTTAAGTAACCACCATTTTGAAAAAATCACCTTTAAAGTTTCACTACAAAAATATTGAATTTACTAAAATTTCATTTTAACCTCATTCTAATATCCCCTACCAACTTCATATGCTCTTAATAATTTTAATATTTACAACTGGAAACTAGTTTCTCAATACAGTTCTACCAAAATAACTAATAATTGGTGCTACTTATTTAAACAAATAGAAAGAAAATTAAGTGTTAAAAATGTATTTTAATATTTTCTAAAGCTAAAAAAAAATTTTTAGAGAGGGCTGCAATAAAGATGATTTTTACCGGAAAGGAAATAGGGTGCTTAAAAACTGATAGCAGATTTGAAATCTACAATAAATTTTAGTCAAAGATCGACTGAACACAAGAAATTCAAAAAATTAAAGTTTTTGGCCGGCATATGCCCTTAATTAATCTTTTTCCCATTTTCCGCTGATTTCAGTTATGCTTGATATTTCTATGTTACTATGCTATATAAATTGTACCAAGCAAATACAATAACCTGATATTACTAATGACTGATTATCAAAGTGATTAATTTTTGTCTTACCAGTGAAAGATCATTATTGTTTGATAATGGAGTTAATCCAAATGCAAACAAAAAAAAAGTCGATAAAGCATATATAACTCTGTTTCTCATAATGCAAAAATCAAAAGCATCCCCACCATCCTTTTGACAAAAAATAAGCTGGTGCTCAGAAGTAATCAAGGTTAAAGCCTATGATTCTACAGATACATGCTTTAGCATCTGAACATAGAAAAAATAAGTTTAGTTTTTTTCAGTTAATTTTCTAAAATTTACACCAAACATCCTCCGACTTGCAAACTTCTGACATGAACGAGCAACATTGTTTTAAACTTCTGCTTAGGTTGCCCGATTTTCTTCAAGTTTACAGCCCAAATGGTACCTTAAAACTAGCCCAAAATAGCCCAACGCTCGTTTGTTGAAAAATAACCAAAAATTTGTAAAGTTAGTTCATATAGGGGTGTTGGGAGAACAGTCCAGGCCTGGCATCAGCAAATTATTTGGTTTCCCAACAATGGCCATTACCAAGTCAGCCTGTGTTTCAGCATGATTTCCAAAGAAAACAGGCCAACACTGCTGCCGTGATCGTTTTAACCCACAGCTTTGATAATTTTTCCTTCGGCTAGACGATGATCTCCAAAAAAAAAAGGTCATCACTTACGCGCCGGTGTCAAATCAATCGGGGTTTGGTAAAAATGCGTTTTATTGTCAGTTGAGCCTATTTTCGAGCTGTATTTCTTACGAAAGTACGCCAGCGACGGTACCGACATCCATATCATACACCGTTGTCTCATACTTTTACACTTGCTGTCACTCGAAAAACTAGCCCAAAGTGGCGAAACGAGATCGCAAAAAATAATCCAAAAAATCGCAACCCGCGACTGCTAAATTTTTCCCGCAACACCTAATCAAAACTTGCCCAATTCCGCGGGAAACCGCGGAACTGGCAACACCGGTTCTGCTCGTCTTCCAAAGTTATAGATTACAGTATTCAAGAAAATGTTTGGACTTAGGATAATTTACATTAGATCCTGGTGGTTTGTCAAAAACTGAAATGAATAGATATGGTGGTGTTGAGTCGGCATGCACTCGAGTAGGCTAATGCAGCGTTTACAATGACAATGATTGTGCATACATACCTTACAATGGCTGCATTGTGTAGGCTACACATAGGCTGGACAGGATTAAGGCAATGGCTGATGACCTGATGGGGCTGCAGCCTCAGGCCCACCGATAACAACTTACCAAGAGCAACTGGCGTGATCTCTGCAGGAAAAACTATACTCGCTTTATTTTATCGCTTCTCGAGACAATAGTAAAAACACCTGCTACAATCAAAACGACAATACTCGTTTTACGCACTGAGATCTCTTCTGCCTTGGACGAGTCTAGTCGTTATCGACACTGAACGGGTTAAAAAGTTCATTCTTATTTTTCAATTATTTGTGTGAAAAAAAACACTTTTTCAAAGTTGTTGTCGAGAGCCGTTGTAGTAGCCTAGCCTAACACAAAGCCTTCCATTGTTTCACAGTTTATTGTTCAGGCAGTAGCCTAAGCCGAATGCAATACCAATAGCTGGGTAGGCACTAGCTTTTAAGCTAAATTAAATTTAAGTTTAAGAAATGAAGAAGTACAAAAGCGGATAGAAAATGGAGAAATTAAGAAAAAAAGCAGAAGAAAAACTGAAGAAAGTTATTGAAGATTCAAAAAAGGTGACTGATTTTTTTCATGTATGAGAACCCAAAATCGATAATTGGGGATCGAAGACCAATGCAAATACTTTATGTTCCTCTACTTCCAGTGATTGTATTGCAGAACTAAATTTAGAAATTGTTTCATCAAAACCAAATTTAAAATTGATTCATCTGATGTTGCTAAGAATACAGCGCAAAAGGAAAAAGTAACTGCGCAGTAGGAAATTGATGTTGGATGCCCTTGAGAATCATTTTTGATCAGTTGAGAGATTACTGTGGCCTAGTGGGAAGTTTAAAGTTTTAACATCTGGATGCAGATTTTTCTACTTTGTATGTCATTATTTTTTCGACAACAGCTGAGTGGTGAAAAAGTGAAACGCGACTGGTTGTACTATTTACCTTCATCAAATAATTTTACTGCTTTATGGGCAAACTTTTTGGATTTGATTTTGACGAAAACATGCTGGCATCAGTTGGTTATGGCGATGGGAAACATGCACCTCGTGACTTGGCCAGGCACGTATCTTCTGAAAACCACTTATGTTGTCTATCTATATACACTTCTCGCAGAGAAAAAAAGGCGAGCATTTGCAAAAGGGTTTGAAGAGCAAAATGAATCTGACAGAAAATATTAGTATAAAGTTTTAGCTGGAATTTTATGCGTAATTAAATTCCTGTCATTGAGGGGGTTGGCCTTCCGCGGAAGCAACGAGTTGGTTGGTTACCCAGTAAATGGTAACCTCCTAGGAATTTTGAAATTGTTCGCAGAACAAGATACTTTCCTTGCTGAGCGCATTCAAAAGCGAGTGAACAAAGGCAAAGGCCACGTTTCGTATTTTTTATCAACTGTATGCGAGGAATTCATTGACATACTCACAACAAAAGGGCTAAATATTATTATTTCCGAAATAAAACAAGCAAAGTAATATGCAGTATTTGTTGATTCAACATCTGACATTACAAATTTTTACCAGCCAACGATAGTTTTTCGGTATGTTTTTTCAAGTGGTACCGAGGAACGATTGGTCAGATTTATACCCATCTCTGATCACACTGGTAACAAATTGACTGAAATTGTTTTAGGGTTTGTAGAAGCCAAAGGAATCAGTTTGAAGAATCTCAGAGGGCAATCTTATGACAATGCTTCTAACATCAGCGGCAAACATAAAGCTTTGCAAGCTATAATAATAGAACGCAAGCACCTAGTAGAATAAAATCCTTGTGTAGAACATTCCTCAAATCTTGTGGGAAAATGTAATGATGAGTGTTGCCAATTAACAGCACGTTTTTTTCGTTTGTTCAGGGTATCTATGTGTTCTTTTCAGCTTTAACGCACAGGTGTAACCTCCTTACTGATGCAGTAAAACCACTTTACTTGCCAACAATCAAGCCTCTGTATGATACGCGTTGGGAGGCGCGGTATAATGCCATTCATGCACTAAGAAAAGGTTATCAAGCGATTTTTCAACTCTTGAAAGCAATGTGTGATGACAACGACGAACAAAAGAACTAAGGAAAGAGCTAAGGGTTTTATCTTATCAATGGAAAAACTTGAAACCTGTATTATACTTGTGTTATGATCGTGCATAATGGAACGGTTTGATAAAACCAGTCAGGCGCTACAAGACAGCAAAATGACTTTGAATAAGGCAACGAAGTTGCTACAAGACTTTGTTCAAACTTTAAGATCCTAATTTCAAGAATTCGACGAGAGGGGTAAAATTTAGTGGCTGTCATTATTACAATAAAGAAATTTCAAGGGAGAAGAAAAGTACGATTGGATAGCGAAGGTGGATCTCAAGGCACATTACTTGATCCATCGAGCTGATTCAAGGTAGACTCATATTTGCCGATCATTGACCAAGTCCTTTGTCTATGAAAACCCGCAATGCAGCTGGTTGGGGTAAAAATGCATTGCACTAATACAAAAAATACTGATCACTCGGAAGCTGGTCCAAAACAACAACGTTGTAGCTAGCATAACCGCTAATTGATTTTTTGTACTCTGAGGATAACCATATGCAACAAAAAGTGGGATGATGGGATTCCAATGTCAACATCACAAAAACGGCGTTTTAAACTTTGCTGCCTGTTTTTGTTACAGTGCAAAAATACGTAAACTAATGCGCATGGTGTAAATAGACGATTTACTTTGCCTAATGTAGGTCTGCTAACTGTCAATTTCTTTTGCTCGAGTGGAAATTAAATTTACTGCTAAAAATAAGATGCTAGTTGTTCAAACATCCTTCGTGCTAAGAAACTGCTTAGCCTATCTGTTCTGGTATTATGAAACTATCTTATTACAGGTATTTGCTTTTAATCTAAAATCTTTAGACTGCAGACGACCTTTGAATTACCAAATTACAGCTTTATTGTCAATTGTTTATATTTAATACATAAAGCACACTTCTATCTGTACGTACGTACGTACGCTTTAACTCCTCCGAACTGCTGAAAGTACAAACAGCAAACTTGGCACAATTAATCAACACTTTGACAGAGTAAATAGTTTGTTCCATAGTATACAGCAAGACCTCCATGTGCTGCAAAAAGAACTTTTTATGCACAAAACAAGCTTACAGAACAGAATAAATGATGCTAATGGCCACCAAAAATGTTGCACAATGTTGATTTTGGGATTAATTTTTTGACCGAATGCTCAAAGTATACTGAAAGAACTGGCAAAATTGAAGATGTGCAGAACATCAAAGAAAGATGTTTGCTTATGCTTGAAGAAGCAATAACTCAAGTTAATGATCGCTTGCCTTCTCAACATGACATCTTAAAAAGTTATCTTCGCTTCATCCGAGTTGTGTGCTGAATGAGACCACAAAGTCTGCTTTTCATCAACTGCCATTTTTAGATTTAGCTGAAAGTAACAAGAATACCATAGACGAACAGTACAGAAAAATTATCTTTGTTGACTGGGTTCAAGAGCCTGCTATTTTAAATGAAATTCCAAATGAAAGTGAGAACTTTTGGGTCGGAGTTTTACATCATACATCATTTACAGAGGTAGCTACATATGCTCTCGATTTTCTTACTACCCCTATTGGTAATGCTGTAGTGGAAAGAGTATTTTCTATGATGTCAACCATAAAAACTAAACATAGAAATTGGATGGAGCTTAAATTGCTTGATGCTATTGTCAGAATTAGGTCTGAGTTGTTGTTACAAGAGAAGTGTTGCAAAGATTTTTTTGCATCAGATAGTATGACTTCATTATATTCTAAAACAGACATTTACAAACAAAGCAGTGATGACGACAGTGAAGGAGAATATTTCGGACAGTTTCTGGAATAATTGCTACTATTTAGCATGTGAGATAACATGTATTGCACCACATATCTTATAGAATGATATTTGCGATGCCAGAACAACATAGCTTGATTATATAAATAGATATGTGCCATCAACGCTAATCATTATTATTGGTAGCACAGTATTATTTTTAAAGCATTTTATTAAATTTTTCCAGTTTTAACTGTGGGTAAATCATTCTGGTGCTGTTGCAAAACACAAATGCTGGGTATTAGTGTTGAGTTTGAAAATTTATTCTTCAAAGTTTTGAATATTATGATTGTATTTGAGTAGAACACTTTTGCCATTTTGCTTTTGCTTGTGTGTTAATGTGATACGTTCTTTTTTTCAGATGACATGCAGATTTAGATAGAAGTAAAACTAGATTATATATTATTCTTTGTAACATTTCTGCAAATAATCACGCATTTCACTTCATTTGGACCTCCAACTATAATGACGCAGTATTTTTGATTTTACAAAGTAAAACTTTTCAAAACATGGGCTTGCATACAATATACCAGTGGGCCCACTGTACTCAGTTTTATTCTGTATTTGTTTTTATGGATACATAATTATATATATAAAACAATTTTTCTGTGCAAAACTAATATGTGTTGCAACATAATTCAATAATTAATTTGTAATACCGTTAGTTCTACTATCATTATCACAGTTAAGCTAATTTTGTTGATATATGGTTTAAAATTTCAGTTTGTAGCATTTTTGGTTAATATATACAATTTGGCTTTTTTTTGAAGCATTTTGGCTTTTTTCTAGAAAAAAATTTTGGCAACCCTGGTTTTAAGTCTTCAAAGCATGCTTCCATTCTTTCGCTTGCTCGCTGTAAAACTAGTTTTATGACGTTCTGATGATAATCAGTTTACTTAAAAACTGTTTTGTGACCTCATTTCTTAATCGATTTTCAAACTTTTGTCATCAAATTAAAGATTATTTCAAGGCAATTTTGATAGTATATAATATTTATCTTTTGTATTCGCTTTTATACTAGAAAGTTAAACTTTATCACCGATGGTGTAACTTTTGCCCTGCCAAAAAGAGTTAAGCTGAATAAATACAGGTAAATTTAATACATAAAAGTTGTAATAAGATGCTAAAAGCTCAGGAAATTTGCTTTCCATCACTAGCTTTTAAAAGCTTAGGAAATTTGCTTTTCAGCAATATGTGACTCTAATCACTTAGGGCTAAGGATTAGCTTATAACAGAGAGATCCACTTTTTTAAATTCGATTTGTCTGCGTTAACGCAGGTTGCCTGATTGACCTCATGCTTTTTAAAAGTTTGTAAACACCATCACGCCGCTTCGTTCCCTCGATGGCATCTTCCTTTTTCAGTGTAATCTGATCGATATGTTCTTCCACCTGTCGTTTCCCAGTCATATTTGGTCGCCCACGCCCTCTTCTTTCCGTCACTTTAAAATCCAACGCTTTTCTCAAAAAATCACCATTACCCCCTTCTCAAAACATGCCCATACCACTCGTACTCCACTCGCCCCGGCTAGTCCATCCAAAGAATCTTTTAAACCCAGAAAACTCATAAGTTCTTGGCTCCTTCTTTTCTCAATCAACTTAACTCCACACATTGCTCTCATGATTGCTTTTTCAGTTCTTCTCAAAATTGCCATGTCATTCTCCCTTAGACACCACGTCTCGCTCCCGTACAGCATTGATCTTATGCAACTCTGATAAATTCTTTCATTTTTAACAAAAACTTTCTCCCATAATGAAGCTCTCCGCATGGTCTAAATTTCATCCATCCAATTCTCATTCTTATAATAGCTGATCAAAAATTGGTTGCCATACATTATGCTCTATTTTATAGTTAAACAATTATCCTACTTGATCTAACCAACTAGCAATTGTTGGACAAAATTAGTTCTTTGGTACATTTTAAGTGCTTATCCTCACCAGCATGGCTCGTTTTCAAAAAGATTTATCAAAAAATGAAGTCTCTAAGCGTTTTTGAAATGTAGCCTACCGATTAAAAACACTCGTAGTTTTGGTGCATGTATTTCACGAAATTGCAATTCTACAACAACTAACTACTTTGGTTCATTATGTCTATTCTCTCCAGTGGATGGGTCTTTTGCATTATCTATCAAAATATTCGAAAAGATTCATCTAAAAATAAGGTATCTAAACATTTTAAACAGTAGCCAACTCCAAACACAACACTTGGTGATCCCCAAAAAAGAGGAGTGAGAATAGAGAAGGTCCTGCTTAATCTTACAGTAAAATATTACTGTCGAGCTACATATCATCTAAATGCTGAAACAATTTTGTTTGGAATTGAGTGAGGCTGGCGCAGCCACCTGATTTGATATTCTCAACCTCGACATTATTAATGGGGGATCTACAATTGCAATACCTTAACTATGAATACTTCATTTCGGATTAATTTACTTTTTGCATGGCGGCGTTTATGCCAGGACCAAGAACACAAGCGCAGTCAGAGGCGTTAGCTCATACAAATACGTCTTTCATTCGTCTTTCAAATACGTTAGCTCATACATTCTTTCAAGCCCTTGCTGAGTTTAACGGATAGAAGTTTGTTAAGTCTAAGGACGCCAATGGTGATAACAAGACAAATAAGACTTTGTCAGGGACTTTATACACTTGAGGCAACTCCTTACTATGCCTTCCTCTTTTTTCTGTATATCAATCAATCACTTCGACGCCAAGACCAATTCAAATATCACATGTTCAAATGAACAAAAAAAAAATGGTGAAATTGTTGCCTGTTTCAATTGCGAGCAAGCTCATTTTCAAAGTACGCCTATGCTGCAAACAAAGCAAATAACACGTGGCCACAAGCTGCGGAAGGTTTGGGGAAAATATATACCGGCTTTGCGCAACCCCCAAATGTTTTTGCACTTCATTACCTTTCTTAAACGGTACTTTTCACCGTGTAACGATTAATGCCTATGTCAAAAAGTATTACTCATTAGGTGAAGCCGGCAGAACCGATATTCTCAACCCCAACATTCCATGTGAGGGCTATGGGGGCGACACCGGCAGAGCCGGCTAGCTTTCGATAAAATGTTTGTCATCTTTGTACTGTGAAATTCTACTTTTTTATGAATTTACGGATACGTGGTTTTAAAGTTGTCCGTGGCTAAAATTACTTATTCATTTTTCCAAGTTAGCTGTCGCGAAGTGTAGGTGCCGTACATTTAACTTGGGTAAATAAATCTCATTTTTGCGATCTTTTCCGCTATCGTCCTGGCTATATCTCGCCTTTTTTAGATGGCACTGTGATAGGATATATGATCAATAATTGAGAGGTGAGTTTAGCATGCGGTAACCCCAACAACTTTTCTCAATTGCATTTAAATTGTTTTTTCAATAACTTTCTCAACATAATTTGTTTGATAATTTCTGCAACACGTTGGTGAGAGGAGAAGATTGGAGAAGGCTTGGCATAGCTTCTCCGTGAGAATTGAGGTGTGACAGTCGTGGTGGTCATGGGACGTTTTTTGTGAGAACTTTGAGAGCATTACAATTGGGGAGAAATGCAAGCATCTTTAAGTGGTCCTCACTTGCAAGTAGAACTTAATGCAATACCTAATCTCCTAGAAGAGAACAACTCCATGAAGGCTGAAGATATTGAACGCAATGTGATAACAGCAGTCTCATAACTGTCATATAGTAGCCTATCTAAGACCCACTGATGCTGTTGAAAATGCTAAGACATAAAAAGTTTAACTATTAGCAAAATTGGTGTTGTCGAAAAGCTAACCCGCAGATTCAAAGTAATCGTCATCTATCCAACACACGACTTTTGTGGAAACTATTTCTACAGTGAGTAGGTCTATAAAAGCAATTTAGTCCACTATAAACAGTATAACTACGACGATATCATCATCGACAATAGGCCTACGTAGAGGATAGTTAGTAAGATACATGCAAATGAGTTGCTGGTCACAAGCCTGCATCCGACTGTGAACTTATCGCGTAGAGTGCAAGCAGGAGTGAATAAAAACACGCCATTGTAACTCCCCTCACTACATGCTTGAAAAAGTGTAACACCTGCCATGGACGCATGACTTTCTTTTTATGAGGGGAGGGGGTGGGGGTGTAGGCTAACGATGCTTTTGTCCCAAAACAATGTCGAAGACCTTCGTTTTTGAAATCAACTTTTGAAAGTGGTTGTCCATGTAATCCATTTTCGGCTCAAAACAAAGGTAAGAGCTTTTTTGCAAATCAACCTTTTGAAAGAGATTATTTTCTCCATTTTCAAAATTTATGGAGGAAGGGAGGCTAACCCAGCCTCTAAGGTTGTTCAAATCAGAGCAGCCTTGGTGCCGGTCCCAAGCCCGGATAAATGGGGAGGGTTGCGACAGGAAGGGCATCCGGCATAAAACCTAGCCAAATGTTTTCAATGCGCGTCGTATCTGACTTCATACCGGATCGGTCGAGGCCCGGGATAACAACGACCGTTACCAGTGACTGGACACCAAGGGCCACTGGCGGACAGGCTACTTGGATGCAAAGAAGAGGTGGAAAGCAATGGAGAAGAAAGAAGGAGAGAAATGAAGAGAGGAAGAAAGCTAAGAAGATCAAGCTGAAGGTTGCAACATTAAACGTTGGAACCATGACCGGTAAAGGAAGAGAAGTGGCGGACCTTATGGAGCGAAGAGGGGTGGACATACTGTGTGTGCAGGAAACTCGCTGGAAGGGGAAGAAAGCAAAATGCATAGGTGGAGGATATAAAATGTGGTACTGTGGAAGTGAAAATAAAAAGAATGGCGTGGGAATCATATTGAAAAAGGAGCATCTGGACAGGGTAGTGGAGTTGTGGAGAGTAACAGACAGGATAATATGCTTGAAGATGGAAGTTGATGGTGTTATGTTGAATGTTATCAGTGCGTATGCGCCACAGGTGGGGTGCATACGTGAAGAAAAGGAAGCATTTTGGCTGGATCTAGATGAGACAGTGGAAAAGATACCAAAGAATGAAAGAATTGTGGTGGGAGCAGACTTGAATGGGCACGTAGGAGAAGGGAATAACGGTGATGAAGAATGCATGGGCAGACATGGATTGGGGAAGAGAAATAACGAAGGACAAGCAGTGGTGGATTTTGCTAAGAGAATGGAACTAGCGATCACTAACACCTACTTTGTAAAGAAACCAGCACACAGAGTCACCTACAACAGTGGCGGACGCAGTTCGCAGGTGGATTACATTATGGTAAGAAGAAGAAGAATCAAGGAGGTGGTGGATACAAAGGTTATTGTCAATGAAAGTGTAGCAAAACAGCACAGATTAGTAGTAAGTGCAATAATCATCTGGACGAAGTGGAGGAAAGCACCAAAACCAGTGAAGAGAATAAAATGGTGGAAGCTGAAAGACTTCAAAGTGAAGAATAAATTTAAAATGGAAGTGATTAAAAGCGGAATACTTGGTGGAAAGGAAGACTGGCAAAGAGTAGCTGAGGTGATACGGAGCGTTGCCAGAATGGAATTGGGTGAAACATCAGGAAAAATTAGCACGGCAGGTAGACGGGAGACGTGGTGGTGGAACCAGGAAGTCCAGGAGAAACTGAAGGATAAGAGAAATGCTAAAAAGGTATGGGATACCATCAGAGATGATGCAAGCAAGTTGGCCTATAAAACTGCAAGAAAACAAGCTAAGAGAGAAGTGGCAAAGGCAAGAAACAAGGCATACGAAGAACTGGAAACAAAGGAGGGGGAAAATGAGTTGTTTAAGATAGCAAAGCAGAGAAACAGACAAAGCAAGGATGTACAACAAGTAAGAGTAATCAAGAGTAACACTGGAGAGATACTGATGGAAGAAGAGACAGTGAAACAGAGATGGAAGGAATATTTTGACGACCTACTCAACCAGGAAAACCCTAGAGAGAGAAGAGAAATGAAAACAGAAGAGACAAAAAGGGACGTGGAAGATATATCTGTAGAAGAAATCAGGACTGGGTTGAGGAAGATGAAGAAGGGAAAGGCGCAAGAACCTGATGACATACCAGTGGAAGTATGGATCGCTTTAGGGAATAAAGGTGTGGAGTTTCTAGTGAACTTTTTTAATAGACTCCTACAAGGGGAGAAGATGCCAGATGAATTGAGGAAGAGCGTCCTTGTACCTTTGTACAAAGGCAAAGGAGACATCAAAGAATGTGGAAACTACCGAGGAATCAAGTTGATGAGTCACTCTATGAAACTGTGGGAGAGGGTAATAGAAGCAAGGATAAGAAAGGAGGTGATGATTGGTGAGCAACAATTTGGGTTCATGCCAGGAAGAAGTACCACCGATGCAATCTTCTGTTTGAGGATGCTGTTGGAAAAGTGGAATGAAGGGCAGAAGGCGGTGCACTGTGCCTTTATTGACTTGGAGAAGGCATACGACAGGGTACCCAGAGAGGAACTGTGGGAATGCTTGAGGTTAGCTGAAACATCAGAGTGCTATGTAACGATTATTAAGGACATGTATGACGGAGCGACAACAACTGTGAGAAGTGCAGCAGGGTTGACTGAGGAATTCAAGGTAGGTGTTGGACTTCACCAAGGCTCAGCACTCAGCCCATTCCTTTTTGCCATCATCATGGACAAGCTGACGGAGGACATCAGGAAGGACGCACCATGGGATATGCTGTTTGCAGACGACATAGTGCTGTCTAGGCAAAATTGCAGGGAGCTAGAGGATGATCTGGAGATGTGGAGAAATGCGCTGGAGAGAAGAGGCCTAAAAGTGAGCCGAAACAAGACCGAGTATTTGAAGGTTGGGGATGTGGATGATGGAGAAGAGTTGAAGCTGCAAGGAGAAAAGCTAAAGAGAGCAAAAAATTTCAAATATCTGGGTTCAACAATTAGTAGCGATGGACGATGTGAGGAAGAAGTGAGGAGAAGGATCCAAGCAGGCTGGATAAATTGGAAGAAGGTGTCTGGAGTTCTGTGCGACAGGAAATTATCAGCAAGAGTTAAGGGTAAAATGTACAAGAGTGTTGTCAGACCAGCCATGCTTTATGGAATGGAAACGGTGGCAATGACGGAAAGACAGGTAGGAAAAATGGAAGTTGCAGAGTTGAAAATGGTGAGATGGGCACTGGGAGTGACAAGAAAGGACAAAATAAAAAAACGAATACGTGAGAGGGACTGCCAAGATTGCAAAGCTAGGAGACAAACTTCGTAATGCAAGGCTACGCTGGTATGGCCACGTGAAAAGGAGAGAAGAAGGATACGTGGGAAAAACGATGATGGAGATGGCGGTGCCAGGTAGAAGGAAAAGAGGAAGGCCAAAGAGAAGGTGGATGGATTTGGCAAGAGAAGACATGGAAAGGGTTGGAGCTAAGGAAGGAGACGAAGTCGACCGGGAGAAGTGGAAAATACTTTCGCGCTGTGGCGACCCCGAATAGGGAGAAGCCGAAAGAAGAAGAAGAATGGAGGAAGGGAGGCTGACAATATTCTCGGAAAGGTTGAAACAGTTAAGGGGGATGAATCCCCTAGTCTCCCTAAATTTATGCCTGTGGCTACGGTTAGCCTCCTATTGCTAAAGCAAATACCTTTGCGTTAAACAGTTTGTTTTGGTAACTTAGTGCAGGTGAAGTGCGTGCACGCACTTTGGAATACCGATTTGTATTTGGTTTTTGTGTTTTCAAAAGCAACTATTTTGTTACTTTCCGTTACTACTCTAAGGCGTACGTATAAGGTAATGCAGCGACGTACAAAGGTGGGATTAAAACTTTGGTAATAGGTTCTCTCACTGATCGTAAGTCACGTTGACGCTATGTAGGTCTAAGTCGAAAGGTTGATTTTAGAGTTTACATACAAAGTATTTCGTAAACCTTGTATTTTATTGGTAATTTTCAAACAAAGTATTTCCCAAATTTTACCTTTATTTTAAACAGTAGTCAAAAGCACCATTGTGTAGCTAATATCACTTCATCAGTTTGCAGGTTGATGTGAAATCATGTAATAAAGCCCCATCTCTGTGAATACCCATGTAGTTATATGTTTGCAAAAGTTCTTCTTTTCTGAAGTCGCGTTGCGGTGCGGTTCCCAAGACTCTCCCGTGCGAATCCCCGCGATCTTCTGTCGCACTTATAGTTTCAGCTAAATACATAGCTAATTAGCCTTTGATGTTCTAGTTCAGGGGTTCCTAACAGCAGTGCCATTTGCAATACTTAAGGGTGCCGCGAGATGTGATATAAATGCTTTTGGAGAAGGGTGTCGATTTCACAAATATTAATCGGTAGCATCAGTTTTTATGTTTGACCAGCTAAAAAAACTTTGCATATTAGACTATAACATAAGAATTCAAAACAGGAAAACAGTGACATATAAGGGACACAGTCAACTATAACAACTGTTATGCATCACGGTTGCTGCATCCGACAAAACATGACACTAACAGTAACATCAAAAAAACAGAACCAAAGTTAAAAACATGTTTTCGAAACACAACCATTTCCTTTTTTTTTTTACAAAAATTTAAACTTTTCTGCCATCTAGGTCGTTTTGTTTTTCTGACAAACTTTGCACGAGTATCTTACTGTATGTAAGGTAACGGCACAAGCACACAATATGATTGACAGATCTTTGCGGAGCACTTACGGTCCCGAATTTTCTTGTAGAGCCCAATGGTCTACTGGTGTGCATCCCCAAAAAACATAGGGCATAAAAATTGTTTTCAAAAAAAGATCTTTAAATTTTAAAGGGCAATATCGGCACTAACTTGAAAAACTTATCTTCAAAAATGATCTGCTACACAAAAATGAGCAACACAGTCGATTTAAAAAAATTGATCTCCAAGAAAAGAATGCGACACGTCTCCCATCTTTACTAACAGCCCTGGGTCAGTCTTTTGGCTGCTAGCGTATCTAAAGAGGGGGAAGTATTGTGCCTTACCTTCTACTTTTGGCATTGGTTAACCACTAAAAAACGTTGCTGTATGAAGAGAGGGGGACAACAAAGTCCATGGGTATCTCAGATTTTTCGGACCCGATCAAGAAACAAAGGTGTTGCCAGGTATAGCAGATGCAGAACGTTGATCTCGAGGAAAAGATGATCCAACAAATTTTAGGTTTAATTAACTAAATAAAAGGTTGAAAAATATCAATTTCTAATCATGAGAAGAAGACCAAGGCCTAAAAACGTGTTGCAGATTTTCAAAATTTTTTATCTGACAACAGTAATGGCTGCCTGTCTCTTTTTTCCATGCCTTTTGCTTTTCATGCTGATGCAAGGCTCTTCGTATTTTATCTTGATGGGAAGAAATAAAAACGACTGGCTGAGTGACTAACACCCTCTATAAGGCAGTAGAGAGCTGAGTTTATAATTCTGAGCAGCTTGTAGATCTGATGATAGTAATTTGGCTAATTAATAATTCAGTTTTTCGAAGAAGGAAGACTATGTGAATTTCAGGAATAATTGCAATCCTTCAAAAAATTTAATAGTTTTTTTAAGTTTAAACCATTTATTGTGGGCAAGAACAAAGCTGCAGTTTATTTTAGTCTTGCAGGCAGATTGGCACTCAGACCAACAAAACAGGCTACCATTGATGGGTGCCCAAATGTCGTCTTTTATGCAATCTGGGTGAGCAGCTTTGTCATTTCATTGATATTGGTAAATGACTATTTCTCTTTTTGGTGAATTCTAATCGGCTATAAATTCATTGGAAGAATGCTATGACATTTGAACGAAATGTTTTCCAGCAGATTTGAAAGCTGTACTTATGATTAAAGCCATTGCTGCCGTCCCGCGAATTGCAATGCCAAAATCAGGAAGAAATTGCAATAAAAAAATACATTTTGATAAAGTGACATTAAAATGCGTGTTGTGGTTCAACAAATCCAATTCACAGTTTTTCAGCGCGTTTTTGGTAAGCGATGCTACGTATGAAGTTTATCTACGTTATTGCTCAAAACCATAAAAAGCGTTGTTCGGAATAATAGAAAAGTTTTTGGCAAAAGAAACCAGCAAAAGTCACTCAAACTCTACCAAATTTTCAGGAATATTGCACCGTCATATCATGGTGCCACTGGGAGACTTGCTCACAAGTTGTTAAAGAAGTGTGAGACCTAGTTGGAAAAATCTTTTGTTTTTGCACTGGGTGTTAACACATGCAGGATATTATATTTCCTACTTTTCTTGTTTACCCTTTAGTAAATTCGGGTTGCACTTTAACAGTTTTTTTGGAGATGCATTAAGCAATATACTTCTTGTATGACCAGGCTATCACTTATGTGAAATTAGTGGAAGGCATAAATAAAATCATGATTTTTACGGCTTTCTGATACACTGATGTCGATTAGTTAAAAATTTCACTAAGGGACGCAATTATAACGATATACTAACACCAACATTTAAATTGATGTGCACATATGACGCTTCCCTTGACTTAATTACTTTTCCATTGCCAAACTGATTTGGTAAGAAAACAATTTTTCTGTTCTTCCTTTATGTTATGCAATCTGTCTTTTAGTGACCAAACTATTATATAAGCCACTTATTGGTTATGGAAACTACAGTACTTAATCTCACATAACTAATTGATATACACGATTCCTAATTACCTATCAGAGGCGTAAGAAAGAAAGAAGACAACACGCTGGCTGCCGCGTGATCCACAGATGGTTCACGTTGCTTTTTCAAATTGGTGCCGCGTGGCTCACCGGTGGGTCGTCATGCAGATTTTTTAAACTGCTCTCGTGATGTTGACGTTTCTAGACATGGTGCTGTTTCATAGTATGCAGCACCCCAGTAATGATCAATAAATAATTCCAAGCACAAATCGTGCCACGTAAAATGACTTTATCATCAGTCAAGCATATATCGATATCGATAATGATAAATTATCGAATGATAATGACAATATGATCGACTTTTGATGAAAATATCGACATTGTTATTGAAAAATGTTCAGATGCTAACGGCGGGCTGGTGGTGTCCACCAAAAGTACAAAAATACACGTCGGCACCCAACGTGTTAATAGACTCATGAAACCCTACATATAAAAATATCAATATCAAAAATCAAGATATATGTATAGCGATTAAAATCTTGATGACTTTTTTTGAACAAGATTGCTGAATTTGGAAAAACTTACATCTTTTTCAAAACTTTTGTTTGCCTGAATTAAAATCCTGACCATTTTCTACCAGCCGATTTCCAGCAGCAGCTTACACCGGCATATCGGTACAGCCAAATGTTTTCGGAACTTCGGGAAAACTTTGAAAACTATTTAGAGGCTGAGGACAGAATACTTTCTGTAAAAGTACGCCCAAAAATCGTACTTTTACGGGAAGTTCGAATGAACGCGTCTCGTCTCGCTCCGGTAAACAAAAAGTTCAATAATAGTTAACCAAAAATATATTGAGAACAAATGAGTTGTTAAAAGGAACAAATAAAGGATGATGGCGAGAGAAACGGTTTTCTGCAATAACAAAACATAAACACTGAATGCACGACACGGTAACAGCGCTGAGTAAGTTGTTTACATTTGTAGAACGGGGTAAACAGAATCATTACACTATAGGTTTCAAACTCGGAATTTCAATAATACTTCATACAGTATGAATTAACGATACTCAAACGTATAGGACTTACCGAACAATGATCAGACGGTGATACAATTAAACTTCGTAGCGGGACTTAATCTCCACTTGGAGTTACAACTTGACAAACAGGATAAATTCCAATAACAGAATGACAGGCAATTCGTACTGTCAAAAACGCACGTTTCCAATAAAACAAGTCATTAAATTGAACGGGCAAGCTTATGTACGATCTTCAAAACTGGTTGATAAATTTGTGGTTTTCGGGTAGATTACACGCAACTGAACACAAGATACTCAAACTTTACATTTTACAAAATAATGCTAGATTTTATGTCATGGATTCAATTCCCGTGTCGTGCCATTAAAATAAAAAGGCCTTACAAATAAAATAACGTGAAAAATATTTTACACTTTCAAAAACTGTAATATTTTTTAAGTTTTTCTTCCAACTTTAAAAGGGCATGATTCAAACATGTGCTGTCCGTGCCTCCTACTCAACCATCCTCCCAATCCTCTACTTACCAACTATATTAAGTACTGTCAAAAGATAATCAAAAGGTTGAAATGTTAACAAGGCAAGTTCCCAACGGTTACTACTAAGTGGTCTAAAAATATGCGGGATTTTTAATCAAAAATACCGAAGTTGAATTGCTTGGATTGGTCGTTTGCTTTGACTATTTTGATCATGCTGTATGTTGGCAAAGCATTGCTGTTGCTAGCTAGTATCAGTCTTTAAAAAGGCATTCCAATTTTCATCTTACGTGACTTGGCAGTTGTCGTACACCATCTACAATTATGACAGAGCAAAAAGTTTGTATAAAAGTCACCACCAAAGTGTGTTAGGTTGCCTAGACTGGTGGCTGTTGTTTTTAATTTAAATCAGAAAACAAGTTGACATTTGTAGTGGAACCTGTACAAAAGTTTTAATTTTTTTTTCAAGGACTTTACATGTAGGTTGCTCGAAACTTAGCAATTGGATAAAATGATGCAGAAATATAGTGTGAAACCAAACCCACCCAGCTACAAATACTTTGAATGTCCTGGCATCATACTTATGCAAGTGAGCTGATGTCCTGAAATCAATCTGAGTCACTGTTACAGATGGTCTGCTCGACCTCATCACCTGTCTGCATCACAAAAGTAACTCCGATTTCCCGTGAATCGCAGCTGGAGCTTAAACAAGAATAAACGCGATGCTTATCATTTGCTACAGTTTTCTGTGAAATGAAAATGAAATTAACTTGTTCATAGTAAACACGAAACATTAAGTACATCAATAAACACAATTAATTACCAACACAATCGTAAAAAAAAGAACTTAAACACAAATGAATACAAAATGTATTAAGAGAAATCGCACCAAAAAGGAACAATTCGCAGCAAGCTTGTTACGCCTTTGAGAGGCTCATTATGCAAATGACTCGGTCGATTTTACAGAGTTCGAACGCGATAACAGAAATGCAAAATTATGCAGTAGCCCAGCAATGCCACGCACACAACAAAGGGACTCACATCCAAGGGTCACGCAGCATATACTGGGACAAGGTGACAATGGCATCCGTATAAACGAGTAGGAATTTCTTTTTTCTGTCATAACAAGCGAATAATTTTTCTATCCGCCACAAGAAAATAAGTCGCAATGAATCAACATATTCGAACGCAATGAAATTAAACAATTCATTTTCATGATCAGCCCCTTAAGGTCGAAACAAGCTTGTCGCGGATTGTTCATTTTATACCTTTTTTTTTAACGTAAGATCGGTGCGATTTCTCCTCATACATCTTGTGCAAAACAAGAGGAAGTTACCAACATCTTTATCATAGCAAAAAAGAAAACTGCTGAAAACGTAGTAACTTACTTGGACTGCTTGACACAACGCTTCTGCGATTTGTTGCATGAATAAGGGTCGATGGAGGATCCAGCAAATCATGTTGGGGAGAGCCAATTTCACAAATATTGGTCAGTAGCATTAATTTTTATCATTGACTAGCAAACACTTTACTTATTAGACTGCAAGGTAGTTGTTCAAACTTGACAAACAGTGACAAATGAGGGACACAGCCTAATTTGATAACTGTTGTGCATTAGGGTTGCTGCATCCGACAAAATACGACACTAACAGTAACATCAAAAAGACATCTTTTCGAAACACAACCATTTACTTTTTCTTTATATAAAAATTTGAGATTTTCTGCCATTGGCATCGTTTTGTTTTGCTAACATGCTCAAGTACTCTACTATATGTACGCTACCGGCACAAGCACACAGTATGATTGGCAGAGCTCAAGGACGCACTTACTGTCCCGAATCTTGTTGTAGGGCCCGATGGTCTTCTGCTGTGCTCCCCACAAAAACAAAGAGCGCAAACGTCGATTTCGAGAAAATCTTTTTAACTTCGATTGGTAAAAACGACTGATTTGAAAAAAGGAAGCTCCAAAAAAAGGTTTGGGACACGAAAATGAACAACACAATTTATGTTTAAAAAGTTGACCTCCAAAGAAAATCTTTGACCTGATAAAGATAAAAAAGTCACGGCACGCCTCCCAGCTTTTGTGCAGGGCGTGGATCAGCTTCTCAACGGACCTGCTAGCATATCTAAAGAGGGAGTATTGTCTATGCCTTGATCTTTTGCGATTGGAAAAAAAAGCAAACGTAATTGCGTGATTTGTCTTTATGCCACGATGCCTTTAAAGAATTCTAGATAACGCAAGTAGCTACGAGTACCAGTACTGCAGTGGTGGATCGCTCTAATCGCCCTCCTTAAGGTCCGCCACTAAAAATTGTTGCTGAAGGAGGGCAGGGGGAGGGAACAAAAACCATGGGCACCCCAGATTATTTAAAGCCGACAAACAAATGAAAGTGATTTCAGATATAGCAGCTACAAAACGTTGATATCGAAAAAAAGGCATGCAACAAATTTAAGGTTAAAATTGACTAAATTGGTGATTAGAAAATATCGATCTCTGAAAACGAAAGCCACACTAAGGCCAAAAAATGTATTGTTGCCCCAAAAATTTTTATCTTGGTAAACTGAAAGCTGCAAGTCTCTTTTCATGCCATTTACAAGGCTCTTTGCATTTTATCGTTAAAGGCAGGATATATAAAAAACCGACTGAGTAACTGACAGCCACTACAAGGCAGGAGAGAGCTGAGTTTAAAATTCTGAGCACTTGCATCATTTATCTGAAGAAAGAGCTTCAAGAAGATTTTAAGAAAAACTGAAATATTTCTAAAAATTCAACAATTTCTCTAAATCCAATGGTGGATTAGTTTTTACAATAAACTAAATAGATATCGATACTGAAAAAATGAAAGCAACGCTGCCTTAAATGCGTGCGGGCCTGTCTGCAAAACTGTACTCTTGCTTCGAATCAAAGTAATGGTTGCAACAGCTTATGCACACAGGGCACTTGAACCGATGTAGGCTATATTGTTGCTGATTTGTTTTGAGATTGCTAAGGTTTATTCCCGGTTTTAATGCTTTGCCTTTTACCAATCTACCCACTGCAAAACATGTTGCCCAAGCGACAAGCAATGTTTGCCGCTGGATTTTGTAGGTAGTATGTATACTATTTAAAAAACCATGCCAGCTAGCGACATTACACTGTGCCAGCACTGAAAGATACTTAACATATGATTACTTCATATGGTGAATGTTAAGCAGTGGTCTACGATTGACTTTTGCATCTTTTCAGCCTTACATGTTTTCATGTGTGACAGATGTTCAGGTAAAACGAAGGGCTAAGCTATCAAATAATCACCATCTAGTGGTAGTCTATGCAGTTTACTTCTCATGCAAGCACTGATAGCATCAAAACTGATCACAAACGATTGAGGTCTTCCTGGATCCAATGGTAGTTCTCGGCTGACAACAAAGTATGAAAATCTTTTGTAAAAGCTCAGAAATCTTCCAGTTTGCACAAATGACGTTGAGTGTAAACGTCTGTAGTTCGAGTCAACAATCCTTGCTTCATTAGCAAACATGGTATTCCGGCAAGTCATACACTGCTTTCGAGGAAGAATATTGAACTCTAATAGGTCTATGGACGACCAACGGAGGGAAATTGTGAACAGAAAAGATGATATTTTGAACAGATAAAGAGATAACTTTAAATATGTCTTGTTCTCGGTTACGCATGAAATACAACAGCTGTAGATACGCACCAGCTATCATATTTGTTAAAAAGTAAAATCGCCCAAGATCTATCAAGTCATTGAAAGCGGGAAAAGTTGTAGGTGATTATCAAATTCGATCTGCGATGTTGAAAGCTTTGGACAAAACAGGAATCGTCTGGTTGAATCCAATGTGTCAGTAGATAGAGTTCTAGAAAAAGCAGCGAAAGATTGGCAAACAAAAGTTGTCATCCTGAATTACAAGAAAAGGGACGAAAGAGAAAGAACTAGCTATTAAGAAATTACTTTTGTTAGTCTACCTGAAAAAGTGTATGAAATGTGCCATGAAAGATGATATCTTGAAAAAACCGAGAAGAAATCGGAGGACAATCAATGCAGTAGAAATATAACGAACCAAATCTTGATCTTGCAAATAACCTTCAAGAATCATGGAAATATACAATAGATTCTTGTTACATAGACCACAAACATTATACGGCAAGGAAGTTGGGAAGTGTTCTGCTTTACAGAAATGCGGCATTGAAGATTAAATACTATCGGTCTTTAAGTGGCTGTAGCCTACTGCTGTTGTGATGTGTTCCTCCAAATACACAGCTTATCAATAACTGTTCACTGTGAGTGTTGGATTCGGCAAGGGTGAGCATTGTGCTCTCACCGATCTCTCGCTCCCGTCGCTTTTCATCGCGTGGATAAACTAGATCGAGAAGCGCAATTTTGCAAAATATAATATGAAAATTTGGAGTGACAAATTTAATTATTTCCTTTTTGTGAATAATATTGTGACGAGCTCGTTGGACAGAGACCCTTGGGTGGTCTCCAAACCAGAGACATATCATCATGAAGCTGATCGATGAAGAGTGAAATCGATTAAACGTGCGCGCGTTTGCTTTCTTCACACTACTGGTATCTGACCTCTCTTGCTCAAATCTTTCGATATGAATTGTATCGGCGATACACAGAAACTGAGGATGGAATTTATAATATCACAAACAAATACTGTAACAAAATAGAATAGCGCGTCGCAGGCGGCGGCTTCTTCTTTATGACAGCTTCCACACGATGACGATCAACAAAAAGAGAACAACTTGTCCAACTTTGATCTACGATGTTACTTACAAACTCCTCCTTTTGAGATAGTTTTCCACTCAAACGCATAGGTTTGCAAAGCTAAGTATACGATCATTGCTGCTGCGTATGTACTTGAGAATAGTTCACGAGCGTGATAAGAAGGCTATTACTACTGCATCGCTTGAGGGTCAACATTGCAAATGCAACGGCTAATTACTGATAAGCAACGAACATAGCAACGACACAACGCGGATTCAAATCACACACGAGCTCCGCAACAGACTGCAAATATAGAGCGTCAGATATTACCAATATTGTAACAATATTTACCGATTATGTTACTTCTGGCACCATCAAAATCTGGCCTTTGACGTGAATTTGATTGTTTTGCAACTGATTGTGATAGTTTTGGGATTAAATTAAGCATAAGCAAAAGTGAGGTGCTTGACCTTTTGAAAAACTTGATTAAGTAGATCTGCAGGCTCGGAGAAAAGCTTTGTAGCAGGAGCAAACTTTTGGTATCCTGGAGACATATTTGCAAGCGATGGTTGAAAAAACTCAATATTAGAGTGGGCAAATCAAACGCAGTGGTGCGTAAATTTTAACACTTAGTGGTCAACAACAACTGTCACTTTTGATCATTAAATTGTTTTTGCGTATGTGGTCATGACTTATGGATATCGAGAGCTAACCGCGGAAATTAAAATTTTTGAGAAGAATTGAAAGTGCATCACAAATATATAAAAGTCGGGACACCAAATTTCAAAAATTTCTTATCATCGAAAGGTTGCTTCCTTGTATTGAGAAGTCTCAGCTACTTTGGTTTGGCCATGTAAGTAAAATACCCAAAAAAGGAGTCAATTCTCAATTTGGTTAGTCGCACCAACAGAAATAATGCCACTTGGCCGCTTAAAATGTAAAAGTTACATCAACAACTCGGGTTGATCAAGACTTGGAATTTAACAAGCTGAGTTAGCGGATGTAGCTAAAAACTGCAAGGTTGATAAAAACACCAATGGCCGCTCTCCTTGCAACTCTCTCAAGAAGAAAAGCGTTTAAAAAGCTGCACGAACAATACGACAAAGCATTTACCTTCGCATTTTTGCGCGCTATATGATCTCTACTTTCAATGAAAATTTAACTTTATTGGGTAATTCAAGTATGACACAAAAACAAAAATTCAGTGATGGTGGTTGAATATTTTTAGAGAGATGAACAGAAAAATATTTTTAGTGGAGACTGTTAACAAGCCAATCTGCTTAATTTGCAACAATGTAGGATCAGGGTGAAAGGAGAATAACTTCTAACTGCATCGTCGTCGAATGCAGTGAATCACTCGTCCTGTACCTTAATGACAATTGGATGAAGATTCCGCTCCTGGAAAATTTGCCTGGTGGAATTCAACGACTGTCTTTTTGGTTCTATCCTTCGGACTAAGGACTTACGCTCAAGAAGCTAAAACTACCAGCCCACTCTTTAACATCACCAACTTTATGGATTTGCTGAACGCCAATAATCATCGATCATCAACAACTACTTTTTGTCCTTGCAGAAAATAGCCTCCCTTCTTCACATGTACCTTGGTCTTGCCTTCTAGCTCTTTTTTGTTCCCACTCGTTTCTTTTGTCGTCTCTTTTCCTCCCCTCTTTTTTCTCTTTTTCCTTTCTCGTATATATACCCTCCATGCATCACGCAATAAAGAAAGAATTCTCAAATATTCTCGAGTTAGCCAATAAAATTGCAAGAAATTAAGATCAACACGAAAAAGTTTGCAGATGGGAGAATAACGGAAACAATTTTCAAAAAAAACAATAAAATCGCTAAGAGAATAAACAAAAAAGAGTTTGTTTACGGGGATACTGGAAGCAACCACCAAAACAACCAATAAAGTCGCTTAGAAAATAAATAATTAGGAAAGAGTTTGTATACGGGGAAATACAGGAAATAATTACCGAAAACAATGAGCTACGCTGAAACAGGATAAAGGCTTTACAAATACTTAAATTGTTATTATTACAGGCACTTGGTCACAACTTATGCATCAGCTTATCTAATATATGAAGCGCAATACTGTCTGTCTGTGTGTCTGCTTTTACTCCTCTGAAACTGCTACAGGTACAACCATCAAACTTGGCACGATTTATCACCACCCAGTGGTGTGTGTCATAAGGGTGTTTGTGACGTCATCATGACGATCATGATTTCTAAAAAAACTATTTTAATTGTGACGTCATCGTGACTCCACAATCAAAATAGTTTTTTTTTTTTAGAAATTGCATTACTTGACAAGGGACACATGTGTTTTGCTCAAACGAAAACCAGCTTCCGTCTTACATTTCATAAACGTTTTTTTTTGGAGTCCAAAATGACGTCACAATCAACCATTTATTGAACAATCTGTTTTTTATTTTTTCTCAAAAAGTACTCACCGCAGGAACGCGATCGAACGTTCATTTAGAAGATTTTAATAAGCTGCTTTTGATAAAAACAGTTTTAAAACAATTAATGTTTATTTGATTATGCTACAAGCAATTCTTTATTTAAGCACTTTAAACCATCCAAGTATTTTTCTTCTCTATTTCGCTTGCACACTTAAACTGGATGTGTGACGTCATAATATATCTTGTACGATCAACACAGATCTTTGCTACCGCAGATCATAATATCAAGATGTTTTCAAAAATTGCAACGCTTTTGAAAAATCAGTTTGTTGAAAAACTGATTTGCGACCTCATTTCTTAACTGATTTTCAAATTTTTTTCAACAAATTAAATGAGATTTCAAGGCAATTTCAATAGTGTATAACACGTACAATTAATATTAGTTTTTACACTGAAAAAACTGAACTTTAAGACTTGTGGTGTGACTTTTACCGCTCCTAAAAGTGGTGAGCTCAGTAAAAACAGGTGACTTTAATATAAAAAACGTTGTAATAAAGTACTAACAGTTACTGTCCTTTGAAAGCTTAGGAAATTTCTTTCCAGCAATATGTGACTCCAATTACTTGACGCTAAGGATTAGTTTATAATGACTGATCAAAACTTGGTTGCCATACATGATGTTTCATTTTTAGTTGTACAATTATCCTACTAGAGCTAACAAACTTGCAATTGTTAAACAAAGTTAGTTCTTTGGTACATTTTGACTATTTTTTCTCACAAGTTTGGTTCTTTTGCATTGTCTGTCGAAGTTTTCAAAAAGATCCATCAAAAACTAAAGTCTCCAAATGTGTATGAAATGTAGTCTATCGGTGAGAAACTCACAAAATCTTAGTGCCTGCAGTTCACAAAATTGCAATTTCTAGAAAAACTAGTCCTTTGGTACATTTTCTCTATTCTTTCTCGATGGCATGGATCTTTGACATTATCAATCAAATTATTCAAAAGACTCATCGAAAAATGAAGTCTACAATTTTTAATATGTAGCATACTCCAAGCAAAACACTTGGTGATCACCCAAGAAAAAGACAATGAGGTAAAGATGGTCTTTTCTTATTGTTTGCAACAAAATGTAGAAGTCGAGCTACGTATGATCTAAATGTTGAAGCAATTTTCTTTGCAATTGGGCGAGGTTGTCGCAGCAGCCAGCTGATTTAATGTTCTTAACCTCGACATTATTGATGGGAACTCCCGCTACTGCTATAACTCAACTGTGAGTGCTTCATTTCGAATTAGTTTGCTCTTTGCATGGCGGCGTTTGTCCCAGGGCCAAGGAACATGCACGTAGTCAGAGACGTTAGGTCATATCAATTCGCCTACAGCGACGAAGAAGTGGTAAGCAACGTCACTAGCAATCTTAATAATGATGGCCCAAAACGCATTCCGAGGTCATAATGTTAAATGTCATGACAATGCTTGCCACTATTCATTGAAAACAGCAGCAGGCAGCAAAATTATTGTCTACTATCATTTTGATTGCAAACATAAATGGTAAAGCCCATTACTGATATTTGTAATTGCAAGGATAGGCCTATTGGTACAAAACACTAATCTATATTTAAAAGTAAGGAGGTCTGGATTGGGGGCAAAGGTTAAATGTAATAAAATCCCAAATTTAAAAAAAGATCAAAATTAAAAAATAACAGCATCAATCTGTAACACTGAATTAAGAGGGAATGCTTTTGTTTGAAAAGAGCTTAATAGGCGCCTATTGCAATAGGTTGTATGACTTAAAGGAAAGGCAGGACCCCTTTTCATGCTAAGGCTGAATTAAAGCAAACAGCGCAGGCAAAAATCTTAATATCACCAATATTGATTCGAAAGCGGGCCCACCGAATCGTCGAACATGCCTACCACCAAAGAGCTCATTTCTTTATGAGTTAAAACGACCACCATTTGAGCTAGGCCATCAATTTTGACTATGTTTCATCTTCCCCCCTCCCTCACTCTATTAAAAATTACGAATGTTAGTTTGTGTCATCGTTCTTTCTTTTTGAATACTTCCAGTCTTCATTAATAAACCAACATGATCACCATTACATGTACAGGAGCTATGGCTTATATTTACTGAAACATTCGTTGTGGCTCTGAGAAATGTTTGTATGGTAAAGCTGGTGTAGCTGCATTTATTGATACGTTTTAAATCGGCACGGGTGATAGTATGGCCTGCCGGGGTAAAATCGCACCATACTTAGGAGAAACATTTTTTCTGTTTTGCTTGGGAATAGCTGTTTAGAGCTACCGGAATCAAACCTGAAATTTTGGGAAAAGTAAGAACTTGTTTAACTTCTATGAGCATACCTAAGCAAAGAAAAACAAATATGAATCATAATGCGTAGCCAGCATGGACTTAAGAAAGTTTGAGGCGAAATCAAAATTAACGTCACTGTGATAAATCGCACCATATGTCAGATGTTATTGGAATTTTGCTTTATAATAGCTTTATGGAGCTACCGGGATCAAACCAAACATTTGAGGAAAAGCAAGGACACTTTAAACTCTCCACGGCGCGTCAAGTAGGGAGATAGAAATATGCTACATAATGCGTAGCCAGCGAGAACTTGAGAAAATTTAAGGAGAAATCAAAAGAAAACAGCGTCACTGTATGAAATCGCACCACACGAAAGACATTTTTGCTTTTTTTTCTCTAGAATAGCTTGATATCAGAAATGTAATCCCTACTTCCAAACTACGGGAAACGCAAGGCTCCCTTGGGTTCGTGTCAGCAATGAACAGAGCACATAGACTTAAGGCATAGCCAGGATCTTGAAATAAGATATTCTATCCGGAAAAAGAGCACAAAATGTCGTAAACATCTTATGTACAGAAAACACATAAACGTTTGGTAACTCTTCATACAAGAAGGTGATAGGTAAAGCCGGCTTGGTCGGCTGAAGCGACACTCTCAATCCCGACGTTACAGATGGGGTCTCTGCGGGTGACGCCGTCATATATACTATAAAGCAAGGACTGTTTCTTCTGATACGCTGCCTGTTATGGTATTTATGTCATTTATGTCTATACTCTACATCATTGTAATAAAATCCCAAATTTAAGAAAAAATCATTATAAAAAGTTAATCATAACAATTTGTGTAAAACTGAATATAGAGAGAACAATATCCGCTTTTGCCGCTATGCCGGAAACAAGACCAATAGCGCAGCCAAATTAGGAAATTTATACCACAAATATAAATAGGAAAGCGGCAGCACCAATTGGCAAAATAGGCTTGCCATTAAATAGTTTTTTTTTCTTTAATTGTGAAAGCAACCACCATTTCGCCGCTACAATTAGTTTTGATTATGTACAATCCCTGCTCCCTCACAAGTATTAACGATAATAATTTGTGGCAAGATTCTTTGTGAGCATTGCCAGTCTTGATTTAGAGAATATGATGATCACATTTTCGTGTAGAAGAATTGTGAAAGTGCACAAAATTCATTAACTTTTCGCTACTGCTCACACAAGAACCGGATGGGTGAAGCCATCTTGGCCGGTTGAACCGAAATACTAAACCCGGACATTACTGATGGAGGGCCTCTGCCAGGCGACACCGGCAAAGCCACCTAGTAACAAATATAAAGATCAATTTAGAAGTGGCAAAATTGAAGAATTGTAAAAGGTTTTCGCTAGACAGCAGTCATGGTTTATAAATATTTGCTCTCAGCAGGAATTTGTTTTTGGAACTAGTTACACAGTGGTGTAAGTAATTGCAAAACGACCTAAACATTGATGCTACTCAGCCGCTTCGCACCGGTTTGCGCGAACAGATTCTTAGAGTGTAGAGAACCAGCTGCTGGAAAGAGCAAAGCAGCCCTTGTGAACAGGGCTAACCATAAATTGCGCAGAACAGACAGTAGAAAAAAGGTCTTACTTTTGAATTAGGGAGCAAAAATGCTATTAGACATCAATGGAAATAGTGAAGATGGTTTCACACAGGGATCAGTCTTGGCTCTTCTTCTTTTCAACATATACATATACGATCTGCCTTCTATAACCTCCAAGAAGTATGCCTACGCTGACGACTTGGCGTCACGTTACTCATCTGGAGATTGGAAGGTGTTGGAAAGAACTTTGAATGAAGACATGACTACACTTAGTGCATATCTCCAGACTTGTCGGCTCAAGCTCAGCCATGCTAAGATGGTGACGCAGCCATTCCTCCCCATAATCAAGAGGCCGACCGTCGCAATGGCGTAGTGGTTAGAGCGTCCACTTTGCAGTCGGTAGACCTGGGGTTCATTTCCCAAGTCGAGTCATACCAAAAGACTTTAAAAAATGGCATTCGCAGCTTCCCTGCTTGGCGCTCAACAAATAGGGATAGTGCGGAGAACAAGCCGGCAAGCTTGCTTGTTGTGTCTTTGGGCAAAACACTTAACGGGATGCCTCCATCGTTATGTGGAAGACAGGTGGTGGGGCCAAGCAGTCTACCCGTCGTGGTGGCCTCAGTCTAACTGAAGACTTGCAAACCTAGCGTGAGCGCTGACGCAGTTTAACCGATATATACATCTTCCTGCATAAAGCTCACAACAAGTAGCTCATACGACGAAGAAGATCGAGAGGCCAAGCGTGAGCTCAAAGTTAATAACAACTGTACAATTTTACCGTTTTGTCCAGTGCAGACCTATCTTGGTGTGAAACTGGACAGAGCGCTCACATATCGCCATCACCTTGAGGCATTGCGCGAAAAACTATCCACGCGCGTTTTGCTGCTGAGGCAACTTCCGGGTTCAGGATGGGGTGCTGGTGCCAAGACATTGCGCACAGCTGCCTTTTCCCTAATCTACTCAACTGCTGAGTGCATCAGTTTGGTGTCGCAGCGCGCATACTCGCCTCATTGACAGCGTCCTTAATGACGCTTTGCGCATTGTCACTGGATGCCTACGTCCCACTCCAACGGACAACCTTCCAGTTCTCTCAGGCATTCAGCCAGCTGAGCTTCGCCGCCAAGAAGCGACACTCTCCTTGGCTTCTTGGCTAATCGCAGTTCCTTGGACCCTGGCCACATTCTGCATGACCAGCTGACTGAGTCGCAGGCTGCTAGCAAGGAGAGACTGAAATCTAGACACCCGTATTTTCCTGCCGCGTGGAAATTGTTGCACAATTTATCTGAGCTGGGCATCCACACTGCCCAATGGACGAACTTGGCATGGGACACAGAGTAGTCTAAGAGTACGTCAGCGCTCTATGTCTACATTCCTAAGGTCAGCACAAGGCCTATTGGAATGAGTTTGACCAGAACAGCTTGAGTTAAACTCAATCACGTGCGTACTTGCGTTAGGCGTTTCGGTTCGTCCATGCACATGGGGTCTTGCTTCTTTAGCGAAATGCGAGTGTGGCGCTAGTGAACAAACTGCATACCACATTATTTTAGCATGCCCCACACATCGGGCACCTCGAGAAATAATGGGTCTGAGAGTTTTGAATGACGAAACAAGGTGTTGGCTCAACTCCATTACTGCCAGCATTGATCTGGGCAACACGGTAGGCTGGAGTGGTAAAAAGCTAAAACCTCGACCCCATCCTTTTCGTGTGTCTGGCTCGGATCATGTATACCCTACCATACGACGGAGAAGAAGAATTCAATGTCTGTTGTTACTAAAAGAGTCAGTTGTATCCGTGCTAATGTCTTAGGTTACAGACAATATTAAGATTTACTGTGCAACTTGGAATCAGATTTTGATGATGTTCCCTACCATTGCGAAGTATGTTGGCTGAGCTGTGGCAAAGTGTTAACGCGAATGTTTAAGCTTTAAGACGAAATTTGGCAATTTATGGAAGAAAAAGGTTACCTCCTTGCTAAATTTATTGATGCTGAATGGATGTGCGATCTCGCTTTTCTATTTGACAACACTTGTTCTCAAGGGCTGGGAGAGATAATTAATGGTATGGTTGACCGAGTCAAAGCCTTTCTGGTGAACTATCTCTTCGAAAAAAACAGATAAACAGCAAAAATCTCACCCAATTTCCTACTGTGTTAAGCTGTAAAGATCAATATATCAAATACGCAATTCTCATTATGAAATTGATTTTAAAGAATTTGAAAACAGGTGTTATGACCAAAAAAATGTGTGGAGTTTTGAGATTTTTTTGTCTCTTTTTTTCTACTAAAGCAGATGATATCCCCGAAAACTTGCCAATTGAGTTAGTTGACTTTCAGTGTGAATCCAGCTTAATACTTCTACAAGCAGCATATTTCTCCAGAAAAGTACCCAGGCAAATCCAAGCATGCAATGTTTATGGTTTCACTATTTGGAAGCACGCACCTGTGCGAACAAGTTTTCTCCAAAATAAAATACACTGAATCTTCTGAAAGACCACTGCTATCTGACATTCACCTGGAAGATTCTCTGCGTGTTGCTATGTCCACAATTTAGCCTGATATCGTAAGACTTGTTCGTAACAAACAATCCCTAGTATCGCATTGAATTACTGTATACATTGGAAATAAACGACCATTTTTTAGATTCTTTTATAATCGCTTATTGACGATGTCACCAAATTGGCTCGCAATTATCTTTGGTAGGCGGATGTGACCCTTGCCTCAAAAAGGTTGGACGCCCCTGTCATAACGTATTGCCCTATACCAAGTTGCGCGTTGCACGGCAATTCTGCAATACATCATTGCCAAGCAGCTAAGGTTAGTGTCAATAATTGATTGGCCATTTATAATGATTTATCATCGTAATAAACGCTGATTAGAAAACGTTTATTTGCAACGATTTTGTTGCAATTACTTACCGTGCAAAATCACCTTATCCTTATTGGTAACAATTAAAAATTGTTTTAATTAGTCGTGATTTATCAGAACAATTATCCAATTATTTTTTCTGGAAACACGTTTTGTACTTTCAGAATTAATTGACATTAGCATATAACGCGTTATGTAGGCTATGTCTTGCATCATGGTATATTCGCTACGTCCTATTCGCGCGATATAGATATGACATTACGCTAACAAGCAGAATCGACTGCAGGCCAAAAGCAATAGTTGAGAAAGACACTTTACAAAGTGGTCCGGGGGTCGCAAATTGTACCGCCACCACTGTTAGCCATCACGATCCATTATTTCTTCAGAGCTGGTTCTAATCAAGACGGCAATGATCACCACGATTAGCTTTGCGCTTCCATTTAAGGTGATTTGCAATGAATCCCGGGCTGCCGTAATATATAGGGTGCGGCAAAGTCACGCCTTTTTTGTAATTTGAGTTTTATAATTTCTGCTTGATTTCCTCTTTATTTTAGAAATACACCGTTTTTGTATCTGAATTTTCTAATTAATAAATGTTTCTTTTTTAGTAAGAAATTGTTTATTTATAAATAAATAATTTCATATTTTAAGAAATACAAAAATGGCGTTACTTCCTCCGCACCCTGTATTAGCAGAGTTATTTCACGATGCAACTGCGTTACCTGAGAAAGTGTGGGAAGGAGAGATCACTTGACTGGAGAAGGAGTGATCACTTGAGTGGAGAACAAAACGATCTTCAAAATAGCGGTATTACAAGGGTTCGTTACCATCGTGACAGACTCAAAAAGTGTAGTTTAATAATTGAAAATGTCATAGCCAAATCGAATATTGCTCTTTAACTAAAACTTGCTCCAATTTCGAAGATGTTTTTAAAAAAATTAAATTCTCTTTAGTTTTGGTGTTGCTTAAAATTGTCAGTCAAAGGTGTAGAAAACGTCAAAAACAATTGCGAACAAGTTACGGTTAAATGCATACAAATAAGTTATAAGTTTTAAGACAAAGTATGGAATCGAAACATTGATCGCCAAGTTCAACTGGTGAGAAACACATCATGCGGCAATCAAGTCAAACGTGAAATTGAAAATTCAAGATATATCACATTCAAGTCTTAAGATTCCAATTCCGCAAAGAACGTTTAAGCTAATTTATGTACCAACTGCCGAGAAATTACTTTTGTTAATCTACCAGAAAAATTATATACAATGTGCCATGACAGATGATATTTTGAAACATCCAGAAGAAGTTGGAGGACAATCAATGCAGTAGAACTCCAACGAACCAAATCTTGACCGTGCAACAAAGTATCAAGAAGTCTTGGAAATACGCAAAAGATGTTTGTGACGTAGACCTCAAAAAAACAAAGGGCAGGGAAGTTGTGAAGCGTTCTACTCTACAGAAATGCGACATTGAAGATTTTAGTGATGGGACGAGTACTCGTAATCGGAATCGAGAATCGAAAATATCGTAACTTTTGTAATATCGTAACGTTGGATTCGGAAGGGGTGTATATTGTGCTTCACCGATCTCTCTCTCCCGTCCTTTTCATGGTGTGGATGAACTGGATCGAGAAGCATAATTTTGCTAAATATGATAGGAAAATTTGAAGTGGTAAACTCAATTATTTGTATTTTGCTAATAATGAATTACTGTTGGCACCATCAACATTTCTCTTTAACAAGCACTCGATCGTTTTGTAACTTATGAGGATAGTTTTGAGATGAAAATAAACATAAACACAATTTAGTTGCTTCATCACCTATTGAGAAAACTTGATTGATTAGATCTGCAGCCCCGGGAAAAGCTTTGAAACAAACAGAAGGTTAAAAGTAAGCTGGTGACATATTCGGAAGCGATCGTTAACTGAACAAAGAAACTCGATATTTGAATCGGCAAATCAAGAACAGTAATGCGTAAGCTTTAACATTCAGTTGACATCAAACAAAAGCTGTCACTTTTGATCTTTTAATTGCTTTTTCCTCATCCTCAAGTATATGATCATGAATTATGAATACTGACAGAAAAAGTGCAATATTGAGTGCAAGCTGCGGAAATGAGATGTTTGAGAAGAATTGAAGGTGCATCACAAATGGGTAAAGGGCGTAGCAAGAAATTTCGAAAATTGCTTGTAAGAGAAAAGTTAATTCGAAAGCTTTGTATGGCAAAGTATCAATTACGTTGATTTAGCGATGGGAGTAAAATGTCAATAAAAAGAGTCAGTCGTCGAATTCGTTTGGCCACACCAACTGGAAAAAGACCACTAGAGGGCTCAAAATGTGATAGTTACATTAATAACTGGGTTTGGCCAAGGCGAATTAAATGAGTTAGCGGATGTAGCTGAAAATTGTGAGGTTAATAAAGAACTTTATAGAAAAGTGGTAAAGAAGCTGCACATACAACGTAATACGACGAAGATAGGTTTAGTTAAAAATCCATGCAATTCTGCTTTAAATGTATGCTGATCTGCCTTTGAAACCAATCTTGCTTCAAGTCAAGATAGTAGTTTCATCCGCCTATATAATCACGATACTGACTGATAGACATTGCGATTATTGATTTTGACGTCGCAGAGGTCCTTTATTGTCATAATGTTTTTGTCTTTGACCAATAAGCGCGTTGAACGGCAGTTCTCGCCAAGCAACAAGCTGCTGAAGTCAATGTCAATTATTGATGGACTATTAATAATTATTTATAATCATAATCAGGGCCGGTTATAAACGTTTAAATGTTTTTCAATTTTTCATGTATTTCCCACTGCGAGAAAGTGGGAGCACATGGCAAAGTATGGTAGTTATACTGCGCTCATACATACTTGGCTAACGTAGCTATGAGCAGTGAATCTCTCGTGTCAAGACTCTCTCAAAATTCTGCAAAACCTGATGCGGAAAGCTTTAATGATAAGAAGCTTTTTTCATAGGTTTAAGAAATTTTCTATTTTGAAACATATTTTGAAATGGTTGGTTGACGTCAGAAAAGATATACTGTAACGCATAAACAAAACATAGCTCTAATGAACGAGATATATTTAAAACAAAAGATCTTCTGCTTAGTCTTACACTAAAAAAAATTAATTGGCCTAGAAAAAATCTTTTATGACTCGCAGTGTTCCATTTTACAGATACCGACAGACCTGTTTCAGTTTTTTTGTTATTTGCTACAGAGAGATAACAAATGGGAAAGACAAAAAAATCACGAAAGCAAATAAACAATTTAGAAACGGAAAGTTTACATCCATAGAAAGTTTTTGAATAAAGCCATGAAGGAAATTGAAGTAGGTTATGAAACCGCACTCTTTGACTCAAATTAGCACGATAATGACAGGCACCTGGTCAAAAGTACTTCGTCACGTGATTTAGCGGGAGTTATTGTTGGTTTTTGTCATTAGTTGAAAATATTAAAAGATCATATGAGTTGGCAGTTTTGTAGTAGATCAAGTCATTAAATAATTGTTTGGGTTAGTATTTCAGAACCTCACTTAATAGAGACTCTTTACAAATCACAAAAACAATATAACATGGAAAATTAATTCATGAAAAATTTTGTGTGCGCGACTTGTTGGCTATTCGCGCATGGAGAATCTGTGAAATGGTATGCGAAAGTATTCACAGACACGCGCTCTTTTCATCTCCACGCTATGCGATAAAAATAGCGACATGATCAAGTCCCCACCAAGTAGAGCAAGAGAGCGCGAGTCATTCTTATTATTTAACCATATTCTACCAAACGTCTATATAATTCAGGGATGTGGAAGCGGTTATTTTTCAAACGCTTCCGCTTCCGCTTCCACCGCTTCCGCTTCCACCGCTTCCGCTTCCACCAACAAAAAACGAAAAAACGACCGTTGACAATTTTTTTTAACTTTTGTGGGTCTGTAGCCTGCCTTCTCCTACACTTTATGATTTTGAGAAGACAAAAACCTTCAGTTATTGCTATTACTTTACCTACTTTGTTTGTTTGTTTGTTTGTTTACCCCTCCTCTTCCTCGGGATGGAGGTACGGCATGAACGGCAATTCGGATTCATGCCGTCAACCTAATTGGAATTAGGCTAGGGGAAAGATGGCAGCCCATTTCGAACCAGTTTTGAGTGCTGGTAGCCGCACCACCAACAAGGCGGACTGCCACTGGTGAGTACCCAAGAGTCGTCTGACATGCTGAGATAGCAACTTCACAATTGTAACCCGGTGAAGTACGGGAGGGCCACCTGTCTTCCACATAAAGGTGGAGGCGTCCCGTTAAGTGCCTTGCCCAAGGACACAACAAGCAAGCTTGCCGGCTTGTTCTCCACACTATCCCTTTTATATGCTGAGCGCCAAGCAGGGAAGCTGTGAATACCATTTTTTAAAGTCCTTTGGTATGACTCGACTTAGGGAATGTTGCTTCAGTGTTGCTGTCGAGAAATTAAAAATAGTTGTAGATATTTTACTGATTTCCGGCTACCATCGACTTCCAAGCAGGAACCACTATTGGAGCTTGAAAGCTGACCTCATAGTAGATCTAGTAGCCCGTACTATGCCAAGAAATCGATTTGATGAGATTTTGCGGTTTCTCCATATTGTCAAGAGCAAACGGATGGATCCTAATGATCGCATGGAGAAATTGCGTCCCACGATGAACCATTTTCAAGATGCATTTCAGAAGGCTTATATTCCTGAAAAACATTTACCCTTTGACGAATCAATGGTTGCTTATTATGGGAGGCATGGGTGCAAACAATTTATTTGAGGCAAACCAATAAGATTTGGTTTTAAAAATCTTTGCCTCTGTACATCTCTGGGATATCTCATTGCATTTGAAACGTATCAGGGCAAGACATACCGAGGAAAAGACTACAACGAATTTGGAAAAGGAGGAGAATGCCTTCTGAATATTATTGACAGCCTGCAGTATGGCTTGAACAAGTTGCCCACAGTATTTTATTGTGATAATTATTTTACAGGAATGCCATTCATTGTGGAGCTAAGTCGCCGTGGACAAGGTTTGGTTGGGACCATTCGAGATAATCGAATCCCCAAGAACAAAATCTTGGCCTCAGTAACTACAATGAAGAAAGTTCCACGTGGGGAATGTGCTTTGATGTACGACTCTGCCAATAAAATGGTTCTTTTCCGCTGGAAGGATAACGCCGTTGTCACGCTTGCATCTAATGTTGTGGCCGATAAACCAATACAGAAAACTAATCGTTCGTCCGTCAAATACAAAAGAAAATCGCGATTACCCAACCAATGATAGTGCGGAATTATAATTTCCATATGAGTGGAGTCGATCGGCTTGACCAAATCCTTTCTTGTTATCGCATTTCTGTGCGAAAGAAAAAAGTTATGGTTTTCCTTGTTAACTTGGCTGCTAGATGCCACAGTGACCAACAGCAATTACGTCTTCAAACAAAATCACTCCGACATAAGTTTTCTCGATTTTCGCCGTGAAATCATTTTATTCTACTTCCAAGGTTGCAAACCTATTTCTCCTCGCCCGAGTCCTTCTCGTAATCGAAGTGAGATTGTGACCAGGGTCACACAGGATGTTCGCTTTGATAAGAAAGACCATTTAATTGTTGTTAACAACCGCGAGCGAAAGTGCGGAAAATGCAGTGCTCGACCAGTTACAGCACGCAGCAAGTGCAACGTCCAACTCTGTGCAAAATGTTTCATGCCGTTTCACTCGAGCTAACTATTCCTAATAGCTGCTGTCATGGCATATTGTTAACAACCGCGAGCGAAAGTGCGGAAAATGCAGTGCTCGACCAGTTACAGCACGCAGCAAGTGCAACGTCCAACTCTGTGCAAAATGTTTCATGCCGTTTCACTCGAGCTAACTATTCCTAATAGCTGCTGTCATGGCATATTTTGCAGTTCATTCTCTGCAAAAAGAAACATTGAACATTGCTCAGATTTGTTGTTTTCAATGTGTTTTATATCATCCAGCTGATGTCGGTACCAATTTGTTTTTTATGATTTCGACATTTTGCCTGACATACATAAAAAATAAATAATATTCTTTGTTTCATTGTTCATAATTTAGTGTCTTATCCATTTCACGAGTAGCCTACCGCAAATTTAGAAATAACCAAAACCAGGTCTGCAACCTGAAAATTAATGGCAACCACTAATAAATAATTTGTTCCTCAAAATACTTTAAATATTGATTATACGAGCGTAGAATATATTTTTGGTGATATTGCTTCTTTAAAACCTTTCTGGCTACTGCTTTTGGCAGCGACACTGACCACACAAATTAGCGTTTTTTTTAGCATATAGCCATATTTGGTGATTTTTCATATGTTTTAACAACAATTTTGGGAAAATTTTGGAAAAGACAAAAAAACGAAGAAAACTTATCATAAAAAATGAGGTTTTCTGTACAATAGAAAATATATTAAGCATTGAAACATTCTTATTATTTGTGTATTACTAAGTATTAATAGTGATATTTACATACCATTTGCTTTCGTCAAAATGAAATAAAATTGGATGAAAAGTGACACCGCAGTCTACTGAACGTCTATATGTAGACTGCTCCATATTTGAAGTACGGAAACTTTGCATCAACAAAATCACTTTTTTCTCGTTTGTCATCACCAGTTGACGCATTTAAACTATATAAACAACTTTCCAAACTGATTTTTCTATTCCAGTAGAATAACGGTCAAGTTATTCAATTCAACAATCGATTGATCAGCCACATGACGTTTTTTTGGTTTATTTAAATATTTTGGAGAAGTAAGAGGTGGGTAGTATCGATTTTTTTGTGATTTGAGACGGTTTCGTTTTCGTATAGGTTTATATTTCTGGGATAATAAATTTTTCATTTTTTGATTTCCGTGATTTGTGGCTGACAACAGTGGTTAACAACGTGATAGTTGCTCGGGCATCTTTATTGTTTTATATTATCGGAATTGCGAAAATTAAGGAGCAATTGATCTGTGATTATAAAGACCTTGGTGCAGAAGATTTTGGAAATAAGTTCTTCTGCGTATTTCAAGTTAGTATATGCTTTTCACAACTTACAAATATATGTCAAGTTGAGTTTGGGCCGCTTCGAGAAAAATAGCAAAAGGATTGAGGAATATAAAATTTATTAAGCGCACTTACGTCACAAGTACACAGCAATCATAAGCTATACTTTTACTTTTGGAAAGATTTTCTATTTGTGGCACCTTAGCAAAATCGCACAAAGAAAACGTTTTTCAATCTTTTATGTATTTCCCGCTGCCAGACGGGGGAGCACATTGCAAACTAGGGTAGTTATACTGCACTCATAATACACGTGGCTAACGTAGCTATGAGCAGTGAATATAACGTGCCAAGACTTTCTCAAAATTCTGCACAACCTGATATTGAAAGCTTTGGGTTACATTGCATTGGTTTATACTCTATTCTCGTGATATTGGCGTTTCTAGACAAGGTGCTGTTTTATCATATGCAGTACCTCAGTAATGGCAAACAAATTCCAAACACTTTTTTGGAAGTGCAACGTACAACGACCTCATAATTAGTCAAGCACGACAAAACAAATGCAATCGTGTTGATAATATCATCCAACCACGTGCCACCTTCCAAAGTAATAAAAATCGAGGTATCTCTATAGCGTTTTAAATCTTGATGATTTTGTTTGTACAATATTCATGAATTGGGCAAACTTATATCTTTATCAAAACTTTTGTTAGTCTGAATTAACTTACTCATCAGGCCCCGGCAATCTATTTTCAGTAGCAGCTTACATCGACATATCGGCATAGCCAAGTGATATTGAAATTTTGGGGAAACCTTGGAAAGCATTTAAAAAATGAGAGTAGAGTACTTTCAAAAACTATTATATTTTTCAAATTTTACTTCGAACATAAAAAAACATGGTTTAACATACCCAATCCCCGCTCTCTACTCATAAATCCCCTCAATACTCTTGTTGTCAACTATTTTAAGCACTGTCAAATAGTAATCATGAGATCGAAATGCTAACTATTTTTATTATGTTGCTTGTTGGCAAAGCATTGATTTGAGTAGCAAATATCTGGTTTCAAGGCTGCATTCAAATTTTCATTTTACGTAACTTGGCAGCTATCGTACCCACTCTATCAATGCAACTATGGCCGAGCAAGGTGGTTGTGCAAAAGTCACAGAAAAAGCGTGTTAGGTTGCTTGTACCGGTGTTTATAGTTTTTAAATTTAAATTGAAAAAACAAGTTGACATTTGCAGTGGAACATGTGCAAAAGTTTTAATTTCCTTGTCAAGAGCTGTACGAAGAAACTGTTCGAGGATTATTAATTGGATAAAATGATGCAGCAAACAAAATGTAAAATCAAACTCACTGAGCCACAATTCGTAGGTCCTTGCACAGAAACACGTTTCGGTTTCATTTACGCATGTGAGCTGATGTTCTGAAACCAGACTGAGCCACTATTACAGATGATTTGCTCGATCCCATCACCATTCTGCATCATTAAAGCCACTCCGATTTTATATGGATCGCCACCGGAGCTCAAACAAGAATAAACGCGATGCTTTTCATTTGCTGCGATTTTCCATGAAATGACAGCGGAATTAACATGTTCATAGTAAACACAAAACATCAAGTACATCAGTAAACGCAGATAATAATTAACAACACGAAATCGACAACATTAATACATGCATGACAAAAGAAAAGAACTTAAACACGAATAACAAAACTATAGCCAAAAGTTCGCTGCTGAGCAGTAGGAAGTCGAAGCAAAGTCAAACGACTTGGAAGCAGACCGATAAACTAATCGCCAGGTAAGGCAAGCAGACTATAGGCCAATATTTCAGTCGTCCAAACGACATGTTTTCACTAGTAGGATCTTGATTAACAACTACATTCTATTAGAGTATTATGACCATGTAGAAGTATCTATTTCGTAAGAGCGGGCAAATTAAGCTCTTCACGGTTGTCTGCCAGATGTGAGATGATGCAATGTGTCTGCTGAGGAAAACTCGGCGTTTATCGAAAACAAAATATGTTTATATTTGTGTGAAATGCCTCTGTAGCAGTCCTACTCATGATCCGAATAGACCGATGAAAAAGTGCAAACAAGAGGATGGTACCAAAATCTTTAATATGAGAAAAAAGAAAACTGTTGACACATTTACAATGGAGTAACTTACTTGGACGATGCAACACACCGCTTCAGGGTTTTGTTATATGAATGAGTGTCAGGGGCAAATAAGGCAAGTGATGTTGGGGAAAGAGAGGAGCGATTTCATAAATATTATTCATTAGCACATGTTTTCATTATCAACTAAGCAAAAAAGTTGCGTGTTAGACAATAAAATGAAAACTAAAAATAGAATAACAGTGACATATAAGGGATATAATCTACTATAGGCCTAAAGGTTTTTGTGCATTATCGCCGTATGCGACTAGAAATGACAATTGGCAGAAGTCTATGGCAGCGTTTCTCAACCGCCGGTCCGCCGTACACTTTCCTGCCGGCCCGTCAAAATCTATTCCAATATTATATCTTAATTGCGAGATCTTTAAGGCGCTATGAGTTTAGAATTGAAACGGCAGATTTGAAATTGATGGAGAACTTAGCAGATTTTCGTTCGGTACTAAGCAACATCACGACGTATGGAGTCTGAACACAAAATAAGCGCAACGGGTCAAAAATGGCCTTTAACACGTAACCGTAAAAACAACAAACAACAATGAACAGTCTGCTGGGAAGTGTTGCAGTAACTTACTTAGTAATCTGTCACATTACAAAATTTGTTATTCAAAACCCAGCTGTAGGTAATGGCTAGCAAAAGAATTTTCATGTGCATGCTACTTACAACTCAAGATTTAACGAAATTTGACAGTTAAATTTTGCTTGATCAATATGAAAATGATGACAGCATTATGGAAGAACTTCACTACTGTTTCAAACTACCAGGACGAACAACCAGTTCAGATATATTTGAGTTGCTTAACAACTGCTTACTAGAGCGAGCTTAGATTGAAGAACATGTGTTGGATGTGTACTAACGAGGCTGCTAGCATGATTGGTTGTAATTCGGGTGTAACTGCAAAACCAATGGGAGTTGCAACCTCAGATTTGCTGTCTACTCACTACTTGATTTATATGATACTTTTCTGCGGAGAAACTGTTTCCTGAATGAAACGCGACGTTATGTACGGCTTAGGAAAAGATTGTCAATGATATTCGTGGCCGAGCACTGCACTCCAGGATCTTTGAGGCACTGTGTGAGAGTATGGGTTCACAAAATCACCATCTTCCATTTCATGCTGAAGTAAGAGGGCTTTCGAGTGGACGTGTTCTTACGCGTGTTATCGACCTTTATAGTGCTCTTCAAGGTTATTGCAACAACATATTTACATTGCGCAACAAAACGGATGCTTTCAAAAAGAAGTTGTTGGTTTGGAATAGTCATGTACAGAAAGGCGATATCGATATGTAGCCACGTTTGCAAGACTTTGTGACAAGTGCCTCTGTTAATACACAAAGAGTTATTTGCTACGATAAGTCAACAAAGAGCTAGCCATTATTTTCCTAAAAAATGCTGATCCACGCAGAGGAAACTTTTGCATCGTTAATCCGTTAAGAGAAACAGTGACTTGTGCAATCGCAACGCTACCGAAATAGAATCGCTGCTTGAATTTTCCTGGGTCATTATCGCAAACAATTGGGCCATTATCGCAAACAACGAATCTATGCCAACGTGGTAAAGGACAAACTAGGTTTAAGTTTTTTATAGAACTGGTTTCGATGTATTGTTTTCTACAGTATATGTTAACTTTCTTCGGTTTTATGGTGGGCGATCGACTCAATCGCTCATCTTGGGTTCCGCCATTGAAAAGCGTTGCTCAAAAGGGCCGATGCAAGAACCATGATAACCCCAAATCATTTGAACCCGATCATGATATAAAGTTGGTTTTAGATATACCGGCTACCGAACGTTGATTCCAAACAAAGATCATTAAACAAATTTGAGGTTTAAATTGACTGAATTGGGGATCAGAAAATATTGATCTCTGAAACGAGTGGAACACCAGGTCCTAAAATATTTTGATGCCCCAACGGTTTTCGCTTAGCTACACAAATGATTTCATGTCTCTTTTTTTCTTGCCGTTCGCATTTGATGCTGTTGCAAGGCTATTCGTATATTATCATGATGGCAAGAAACACAAAAACGACTTTGTAATTGACAGCCTGTACAGGGCAGCAGAGAGCTGAGCTTAAAAGTTTTGAGCAGCTTGCAAGTCTGCTGGTAGTAACTTTGCAAATAAATAATTCTTATTATTGAATAAAAAGCTTCAGGGAGACTTTGGGGATTACTGAAATTGTTTTGAAATTCCTTAAATAATATGGTGGACTGATCTTTACAATAAACTAAATAGATATCGGCACTAAAATAATGAAAGCAACGCTCCATCAAATGTGTGCTGGCCTGTCTGCAATATTGATCTTACTTCGAACCGAAGTAATGGCTGCACCAGTTAACGCACAGACGGCACTAGGCACTGGGTCGATATAGGCAATATTGGATGTTGATTTGATATTGGTAAGGGTCATTTCAGGTTTTGATGTTCTTTCTTTTGCGAATCTGCGCGCTGCACGTGAATTCTGCAAAACACCTTGTTTAAGCATCAAGTAATCTACAAAAAACTTCCACAAAAGAGGTAGTGCTACAAAATAGCTAATCATATCTTTACCCTAACCCTAAGTTTGTGGCCCCAACAGTTTTGAAACTAGCTCTTTTGTGGCCTAGTAGTTTTATGACTAGCCCTTACAGACGGACACGAAAATAGACATATTGAGCCGATGAAGAGAAAACTTGAAATATGTTTTGAACTCTGTTACACATTCAATACAGTAGCTGTAAATAGACATCAGTTATCGCATCTGCCAGAAAGTAACATCATCAGGTTCGTCGTTCGAGCTATTTGTTGTGAGCTTTAAGCAGAAAGATGTATATATAGGCCACACTGCGTTAGCGCTCACGCTCGGTTTGCATGTTTTCAGTTAGACTGGGGCAACCACTACAGGTAGACTGCTTGGCCCCACCATCTGTCTGCCACATAAAGACGGAGGCATCCCGTTAAGTGTCTCGCCCCAGGACACAACAAGCAAGCTTGCCGGCTTGTTTTCCACACTATCCTATTTTGCTGAGCGCCAAGTAGGGAAGCTGTGAATACCATTTTTTCAAGTCTTTTGGTATGACTCGACTTAGAAATGAACTCCAGGTCTACCGACTGCGAGGCGGACGCTCCAACCACTAGGCCATCAACAAAGATGTATGAAGTCATCGAAGGCGGAGAAATTTGCATGTGATGATAAAATCAAATGATCTGAGATGTGGAAAGCTTTGGACACAGCAGGAATTTTGTGGTTGACTCCAATGTGTCAGTAGCATGGATTTCTGGAAAAAAAACAGCAAGACATTGGTAAACAAGAGTCGTCATTCTGAATAGCAAGAAAAGGGACGAAACAGAATGTACCAACTACCGAGAAATTACTTTTGTTAGTCTACATGAAAAATTATATGCAATGTGCCATGAAAGATGATATTTTGAAATACCGAGAAGAAATTGGAGGACAATCAATGCAGTGGAACTACAACGAACCAAATCTTGACCTTGCAACAAACTGTCAAGAAGTCTTGGAAATATACAAAAAATGTTTGTTACGCAGATCTCAAAAAACAAAGGACAGGAAAGTTGTGAAGTGTTCTACTCTACAGAAATGCGGCATTGAAGATTAATTACTATTGGTCTTCAAGTTGCTCTAGGCTTTAATTGCTTTTGTGATTTATTCTTCCCAATGCACAGCTTATCAAAAACTGTTCGCCAAGAGTGTTGGATTCGGCAAGGGTGTGCATTGTGCTCTCACCGATCTCTCACTCCCGCCGCTTTTCGTGGTGTGGATGAACTAGATCGAGAAGCATAATTTTGCTAAATATGATAGGAAAATTTGAAGTGACCAACTCAATTATTTGTATTTTGCCAATAATATATTGCTGTTGGGACCATCAAAATCTGGTCTTTAACAAGCACTCGATCGTTTTGTGACTGCTTTAAATGTATGCTGATCTGTAAATACATTTAAAGCAATGCTGCTTTAAATGTATGTTGATCTATCTTTGAAACTAATCTTGCTTCAGGTCAAGATAATAGTTCCATCCACCAATGTAATGACAATACTGGCTGATGCATATTGTTATTGTTAAGTACTGATGTCGCAGAGGTCCTTTATTGTCATAATGTTTTTGTCTTTTACCTATTAGCGCGTTGAACGGCAGTTCTTGCCAAGCAACAAGCTGCTGAAGTCAATGTCGATTATTGATAGACTATTAATAATTATTTGTGATCATAATCAGGGCCGGTTATAAACGTTTAAATGTAACGATTTTGTTGCAATATAGTACCGTGCAAAATCACCCTTATCATTATTGGTTTCAGTTACGAATATATTCAATTGGTCGTGATTTATCAGAATAATTATCCAATTATTACTTTTAATTAGTGGATATTAAGGCATATAGGCTAACTGCTATCAGTTGAATAAAATACCACTTCCACGACCGGTTTGGTTCCTATTAGAACTCGTCAGGTGGACTCAAGTATTGAACCGCTGAGTCCACCTGACGAGTTCTAATAGGAACCAAACCGGTCGTGGAAGTGGTATTTTATTCAACTGATAGCAGTTAGCCTATATGCCTTAATATCCACTAATTAAAAGTAATATCTTAAACAGGTTAACACCAGCTTCTATAATTCGTATAATATCCAATTATTGTATTTTATTGGAAACACGCTTTGTAAGTTCACAATTGATTGACATTAGCCGGTATGGCATAAAAATAAGAAGCCTTTTCATAGTTTCAGGAAATTTCCTGTTTTAGAAGACATTTTGAAATAGTTGGGCGATGTCGAAAAATATACACTGTAATGCATAAGCAAAAAATAGCGTTATTGAAGAAGATAAATTCAAAACAAAAGAGATTCTGCTCAGTTCTAAACGAATAAAAAATTATTTCACCCGAAAAAAGTTATCACGGCTTGGATTTTTTCATTTTACAGGTGTCGACAGACATGTGTCGATTCATAAAATTAATTAGTGGCACTTACAACACAAGTACCCAGCAATCATAAAGCTTTATTATTCTCTAAAAAAATTTTCTGGTTGTGGTGCAATAGCAAAGTAGTATAAAGAAAGCGTTTTCTAATCTATCATGTTCTCTCCTCTGCGAGCAGGAGGAGCACGTGGTAAACTGCTCTCGAGCGCGGTAAGGATTGATATGAACAGTGAATGTAACCAGTCAACACTCTCTAAAGACTCTACTACATCTGATGTTGAAAGCTTTGGGCCACGTTGCATTGTTTTTACCCTGCTCTCGTGACATTTTCTTTTTAAGCCAAGCTGCTGTTTTATCATGTGCAGCATCACAGTGATGACACATAATTCCAAGCACATTTTGGAAGTACAACGTACAACGTGAAACGACCTCATAGTTAGTCAAGCATGACGAAACAAATGCAACCGTGTTGATAAATATCATCCAACCACATGCAAGCTCTTAAAATAGTAAAAATCGAGATATATCTATAGCGTTTTAAATCTTGATGATTTTGTTTGAACAGCAGTTTTGAATTGGGAAAAAAACATATATCTTTATCAAAACTTTTGTTAGTCTGAATTAACTTACTCATCCGGCCCCGGCAATCTATTTTCAGTAGCAGCTTACATCGACATATCGGCATAGCCAAGTGTTATTGAAATTTTGGGAAAACCTTGGAAAGCATTTAAAAAATGAGAGTAGAGTACTTTTGAAAAAATGTTGTTCAAGTTTTACTTCGAACATGTAAAGGACATGGTTTAACATGTACAGCCTTCCCCCCTACGCAGCATTTATTCCAATTTTCTTATCGTCCATTGTTTTAAGCACTGTCAAATAGTAATCATGAGATTGAAGTGCCAACTATTTTATTATGTTGCTTGTTGGCAAAGCATTGATTTGAGTAGCAAATATCTGGTTTCAAGGCTCCTATCAAATTTTCATTTTACGTAATTTGGCAGCTATCGTACCCACTCTATCAATACAACTATGGCCGAGCAAGGTGGTTGTGCAAAAGTCACAGAAAAAGCGTGTTAGGTTGCTTGTACCGGTGTTTATAGTTTTTAAATTTAAATTGAAAAAACAAGTTGACATTTGCAGTGGAACATGTGCAAAAGTTTTAATTTCCTTGTCAAGAGCTGTACGAAGAAACTGTTCGAGGATTATTAATTGGATAAAATGATGCAGCAAACAAAATGTAAAATCAAACTCACTGAGCTACAATTCGTAGATCCTTGCACAGAAACACGTTTCGGTTTCATTTACGCATGTGAGCTGATGTTCTGAAATCAGACTGAGCCACTATTACAGATGGTTTGCTCGATCCCATCACCATTCTGCATCATTAAAGCCACTCCGATTTTATATGGATCGTCACAGGAGCTCAAACAAGAATAAACGCGATGCTTTTCATTTGCTGCGATTTTCCATGAAATGACAGCGGAATTAACATGTTCATAGTAAACACAAAACATCAAGTACATCAGTAAACGCAGATAATAATTAACAACACGAAATCGACAACCATTAATACATGCATGACAAAAGAAAAGAACTTAAACACGAATAACAAAACTATAGCCAAAAGTTCGCTGCTGAGCAGTAGGAAGTCGAAGCAAAGTCAAACGACTTGGAAGTAGGCAGATGAACTAACCGCCAGGTAAGGCAAGCAGACTATAGGCCAATATTTCAGTCGTCCAAACGACATGTTTTCACTAGTAGGATCTTGATTAACAACTACATTCTATTAGAGTATTATGACCATGTAGAAGTATCTATTTCGTAAGAGCGGGCAAATTAGGCTCTTCACGGTTGTCTGCCAGATGCGAGATGATGCAATGTGTCTGCTGAGGAAAACTCGGCGTTTATCGAAAACAAAATACGTTTATATTTGTGTGAAATGCCTCTGTAGCAGTCCTACTCATGATCCGAATAGACCGATGAAAAAGTGTAAACAAAAGGATGGTAACCAAATCTTTAATACAGGGTGGTCCAAAAGTAGGTGGACAGTAGTCAAAATTGGCTTATACCTAAATTAGGTGAATATTAGTAAAAAAAAGATTATTTGTTGGTTATAAATATTACTATACGTACTATACATGTATACTATACTATACGATACTATACAACACAACACAACAAATAATCTTTTTTTACTAATATTCACCTAATTTAGGTATAAGCCAATTTTGACTACTGTCCACCTACTTTTGGACCACCTTGTATAAGGAAAAAGAAAACTGTTGACACATTTACAACGGAGTAACTTACTTGGACGATGCAACACACCGCTTCAGGGTTTTGTTATATGAATAAGCGTCAGGGGCGAATAAGGCAAGTGATGTTGGGGAAAGAGAGGGGCGATTTCATAAATACTATTCATTAGCACATGTTTTCAATATTAACCATGCAAAAAGTTGCACATTGGACAATAAAATGAAAACTAAAAATAGAATAACAGTAACATATGAGGGACACAGTCTACTATAGGCCTAAAGGTTTTTGTGCACTGACGCCGTATCCGACTAGAAATGACAATTGACAGAAGTCTATGGCAGCGTTTCTCAACCGCCGGTCCGCCGTACACTTTCCTGCCGGCCCGTCAAAATCTATTCCAATATTATATCTTAATTGGAAGATCTTTAAGGCGCTATGAGTTTAGAATTGAAACGGCAGATTTGAAATTGATGGAGAACTTGGCAGGTTTTCGTTCGGTACTAAGCAGCATCACGACGTATGGAGTCTGAACACAAAATATGCGCAACGGGTCAAAAATGGCCTTTGACACGTAACCGAAAAAAACAACAAACAACAATGAACAGTCTGCTGGGAAGTATCGTAGTAACTTACTTAGTAATCTGTCACATTACAAAATTTGTTATTCGAAACCCAGCTGTAGGTAATGGCTAGCAAAAGAATTTTCATGTGCATGCTACTTACAACTCAAGATTTAACAAAATTTGACAGTTAAATTTTCCTTGATCAATATGAAAATGATGACAGCATTATGGAAGAACTTCACTACTGTTTCAAACTACCAGGACGAACAACCAGTTCAGATATATTTGAGTTGCTTAACAACTGCTTACTAGAGCGAGCTTAGATTGAAGAACATGTGTTGGATGTGTACTAACGGGGCTGCTAGCATGATTGGTTGTAATTCGGGTGTAACTGCAAAACCAATGGGAGTTGCAACCTCAGATTTGCTGTCTACTCACTACATGATTTATATGATACTTTTCTGCGGAGAAACTGTTTCCTGAATGAAACGCGACGTTATGTACGGCTTAGGAAAAGATTGTCAATGATATTCGTGGCCGAGCACTGCACTCCAGGATCTTTGAGGCACTGTGTGAGAGTATGGGTTCACAACATCACCATCTGCTATTTTATGCTGAAGTAAGAGGGCTTTCGAGTGGACGTGTTCTTACGCGTGTTATCGACCTTTATAGTGCTCTTCAAGGTTATTGCAACAACATATTTACATTGCGCAACAAAACGGATGCTGTCAAAAAGAAGTTGTTGGTTTGGAATAGTCATGTTCAGAAAGGCGATATCGATCTGTTTCCACGTTTGCAAGACTTTGTGACAAGTGCCTCTGTTAATACACAAAGAGTTATTTGCTATGATAAGTCAACAAAGAGCTAGCCATTATTTTCCTAAAAAATGCTGATCCATGCAGAGGAAACTTTTGCATCGTTAATTCTTTAAGAGAAACAGTGACTTGTGCAATCTCAACGCTACCGAAATAGAATCGCTGCTTGAATTTTCCTGGGTCATTATCGCAAACAATTGGGCCATTATCGCAAACAACGAATCTATGCCAACGTGGTAAAGGACAAACTAGGTTTAAGTTTTTTATAGAACTGGTTTCGATGTATTGTTTTCTATAGTATGTGTTGACTTTCTTCGGTTTTATGGTGGGCGATCGACTCAATCGCTTATCTTGGGTTCCGCCACTGAAAAGCGTTGCTCAAAAGGGCCGATGCAAGAACCATGGTCACCCCAAATCATTTGAACCCGATCATGATATAAAGGTGTATTCAGACATACTGGTTACCGAACATTGATTCCAAACAAAGATCATTAAACAAATTTGAGATTTAAATTGACTGAATTGGGGATTAGGAAATATCGATCTCTGAAACGAGTGGAACACCAGGTCCTAAAATATTTTGATGCCCCAACGGTTTTCGCTTAGCTACACAAATGATTTCATGTCTCTTTTTTTCTTGCCGTTCGCATTTGATGCTGTTGCAAGGCTATTCGTATATTATCATGATGGCAAGAAACACAAAAACGACTTTGTAATTGACAGCCTGTACAGGGCAGCAGAGAGCTGAGCTTAAAAGTTTTGAGCAGCTTGCAAGTCTGCTGGTAGTAACTTTGCAAATAAATAATTCTTATTATTGAATAAAAAGCTTCAGGGAGACTTTGGGGATTACTGAAATTGTTTTGAAATTCCTTAAATAATATGGTGGACTGATCTTTACAATAAGCTAAATAGATATCGGCACTAAAAAAATGAAAGCAACGCTTCATCAAATGTGTGCTGGCCTGTCTGCAATATTGATCTTACTTCGAACCGAAGTAATGGCTGCACCAGTTAACGCACAGACGGCACTAGGCACTGGGTCGATATAGGCAATATTGGATGTTGATTTGATATTGGTAAGGGTCATTTCAGGTTTTGATGTTCTTTCTTTTGCGAATCTGCGCGCTGCACGTGAATTCTGCAAAACACCTTGTTTAAGCATCAAGTAATCTACAAAAAACTTCCACAAAAGAGGTAGTGCTACAAAATAGCTAATCATATCTTTACCCTAACCCTAAGTTTGTGGCCCCAACAGTTTTGAAACTAGCTCTTTTGTGGCCTAGTAGTTTTATGACTAGCCCTTACAGACGGACACGAAAATAGACATATTGAGCCGATGAAGAGAAAACTTGAAATATGTTTTGAACTCTGTTACACATTCAATACAGTAGCTGTAAATAGACATCAGTTATCGCATCTGCCAGAAAGTAACATCATCAGGTTCGTCGTTCGAGCTATTTGTTGTGAGCTTTAAGCAGAAAGATGTATATATAGGCCACACTGCGTTAGCGCTCACGCTCGGTTTGCAAGTTTTCAGTTAGACTGGGGCAGCCACAACGGGTAGACTGCTTGGCCCCACCATCTGTCTGCCACATAAAGACGGAGGCATCCCGTTAAGTGTCTCGCCCCAGGACACAACAAGCAAGCTTGCCGGCTTGTTTTCCACACTATCCTATTTTGCTGAGCGCCAAGTAGGGAAGCTGTGAATACCATTTTTTCAAGTCTTTTGGTATGACTCGACTTGAGGAGTGAACTCCAGGTCTACCGACTGCGAGGCGGACGCTCCAACCACTAGGCCATCAACAAAGATGTATGAAGTCATCGAAGGCGGAGAAATTTGCATGTGATGATAAAATCAAATGATCTGAGATGTGGAAAGCTTTGGACACAGCAGGAATTTTGTGGTTGACTCCAATGTGTCAGTAGCATGGAGTTCTGGAAAAAAACAGCAAGACATTGGTAAACAAGAGTCGTCATTCTGAATAGCAAGAAAAGGGACGAAACAGAATGTACCAACTACCGAGAAATTACTTTTGTTAGTCTACATGAAAAATTATATGCAATGTGCCATGAAAGATGATATTTTGAAATACCGAGAAGAAATTGGAGGACAATCAATGCAGTGGAACTACAACGAACCAAATCTTGACCTTGCAACAAACTGTCAAGAAGTCTTGGAAATATACAAAAAATGTTTGTTACGCAGATCTCAAAAAACAAAGGACAGGAAAGTTGTGAAGTGTTCTACTCTACAGAAATGCGGCATTGAAGATTAATTACTATTGGTCTTCAAGTTGCTCTAGGCTTTAATTGCTTTTGTGATTTATTCTTCCCAATGCACAGCTTATCAAAAACTGTTCGCCAAGAGTGTTGGATTCGGCAAGGGTGTGCATTGTGCTCTCACCGATCTCTCACTCCCGCCGCTTTTCGTGGTGTGGATGAACTAGATCGAGAAGCATAATTTTGCTAAATATGATAGGAAAATTTGAAGTGACCAACTCAATTATTTGTATTTTGCCAATAATATATTGCTGTTGGGACCATCAAAATCTGGTCTTTAACAAGCACTCGATCGTTTTGTGACTGCTTTAAATGTATGCTGATCTGTAAATACATTTAAAGCAATGCTGCTTTAAATGTATGTTGATCTATCTTTGAAACTAATCTTGCTTCAGGTCAAGATAATAGTTCCATCCACCAATGTAATGACAATACTGGCTGATGCATATTGTTATTGTTAAGTACTGATGTCGCAGAGGTCCTTTATTGTCATAATGTTTTTGTCTTTTACCTATTAGCGCGTTGAACGGCAGTTCTTGCCAAGCAACAAGCTGCTGAAGTCAATGTCGATTATTGATAGACTATTAATAATTATTTGTGATCATAATCAGGGTCGATTATAAACGTTTAAATGTAACGATTTTGTTGCAATATAGTACCGTGCAAAATCACCCTTATCATTATTAGTTTCAGTTACGAATATATTCAATTGGTCGTGATTTATCAGAATAATTATCCAATTATTATATGTTATAGGAAACACATTTTGTAAGTTCACAATTGATTGACATTAGCCGGTATGGCATGAAAATAAGAAGCCTTTTCATAGTTTCAGGAAATTTCTTGTTTTAGAAGACATTTTGAAATAGTTGGGCGATGTCGGAAAATATACACTATAATGCATAAGCAAAAAATAGCGTTATTGAAGAAGATAATTTCAAAACAAAAGAGATTCTGCTCAGTTCTAAACGAATAAAAAATTATTTCACCCAAAAAAAGTTATCACGGCTTGAATTTTTTCATTTTACAGGTGTCGACGCACATGCGTCGATTCATAAAATTAATTAGTGGCACTTACAACACAAGTACCCAGCAATCATAAAGCTTTATTATTCTCTAAAAAAATTTTCTGGTTGTGGTACAATAGCAAAGTAGTATAAAGAAAGCGTTTTCTAATCTATCATGTTCTCTCCTCTGCGAGCAGGAGGAGCACGTGGTAAACTGCTCTCGAGCGCGGTAAGGATTGATATGAGCAGTGAATGTAACCAGTCAACACTCTCTAAAAGGTCTGCTAAATCTGATGTTGAAAGCTTTGGGCCACGTTGCATTGTTTTTACCCTGCTTTCGTGACATTTTCTTTTTAAGCTAAGCTGCTGTTTTATCATGTGCAGTATCACAGTGATGACACATAATTCCAAGCACATTTTGGAAGTACAACGTACAACGTGAAACGACCTCATAGTTAGTCAAGCATGACGAAACAAATGCAACCATGTTAATAAATATCATCCAACCACATGCAATCTCCTATAATAGTAAAAATCGAGATATATCTATAGCGTTTTAAATCTTGATGATTTTGTTTGAACAGCAGTTTTGAATTGGGAAAAAAACTTATATCTTTATCAAAACTTTTGTTAGTCTGAATTAACTTACTCATCCGGCCCCGGCAGCCTATTTTCAGTAGCAGCTTACATCGACATATTGGCATAGCCAAGTGTTATTGAAATTTTGGAGAAACCTTGGGAAGCCTTTAAAAGATGAGGACAGAATACGTTTCAAAAAATGTTGTTCAAATTTTACTTCGAACATGTAAAGGACATGGTTTAACATGTACAGCCTTCCCCCCTACGCAGCATTTATTCCAATTTTCTTATCGTCCATTGTTTTAAGCACTGTCAAATAGTAATCATCATCATCATTCACGCGTATGAGCTCATGCTCGGTTTGCATGTCTTTCGTCAGACTGGGCCACCACGACGGGTAGACTGCTTGGCCCCACCATCTGTCTACCACATAAAGACGGAGGCATCCCTTTACGTGTCTTGCCCAAGGACACAACAAACAAGCTTGCCGGCTTGTTTTCCACACTATCCTATTTTGCTGAGCGCCAAGTAGGGAAGCTGTGAATACCATATTTTCAAGTCTTTTGATATGACTCGACTTAGAAAATGAATTGCACGACCACCGACTGCGAAGCGGACGCTCCAACCACTACACCATCGCGCCGGTAAGTAATAAAGAGATTGAAGTGCCAACTATTTTATTATGTTGCTTGTTGTCAAAGCATTGATTTGAGTAGCAAATATCTGGTTTCAAGGCTGCATTCAAATTTTCATCTTACATAACTTGGCAGCTATCGTACCCAATCTACAACTGTGGCCGAGCAAGATGGTTGTGCAAAAGTGATTGCAGAAGCCTGTTAGGTTGCTATTCCGATAGTTATTGTGTTTAAATTTAAATTGAAAAAACAAGTTGACATTTGCAGTGGAACATGTGCAAAAGTTTTAATTTCCTTGTCAAGAGCTGTACGAAGAAACTGTTCGAGGATTATTAATTGGATAAAATGATGCAGCAAACAAAATGTAAAATCAAACTCACTGAGCCACAATTCGTATGTCCTTGCACTGAAACACGTTTCGGTTTCATTTACGCATGTGAGCTGATGTTCTGAAATCAGACTGAGCCACTATTACAGATGGTTTGCTCGATCCCATCACCATTCTGCATCATTAAAGCTACTCCGATTTTATATGGATCGTCGCAGGAGCTCAAACAAGAATAAACGCGATGCTTTTCATTTGCTGCGATTTTCCATGAAATGACTGCGGAATTAACATGTTTATAGTAAACACAAAACATCAAGTACATCAGTAAACGCAGATAATAATTAACAACACGAAATCGACAACTATTAATACGATTGTGACAAACAAAAGAACTTAAACACGAATAACAAAACTATAGCCAAAAGTTCGCTGCTGAGCAGTAGGAAGACGAAGCAAAGATAAACAACTTGGAAGTAGGCCGACAAACTAACCGCCAGGTAAGGCAAGCAGACTATAGGCCAATATTTCAGTCGTCCAAACGACATGTTTTCACTAGTAAAACCTTGATTAACAACTACATTCTATTAGAGTATTATGACCATGTAGAAGTATCTATTTCGTAAGAGCTGGCAAATTAAGCTCTTCACGGTTGTCTGCCAGATGTGAGACATGCAATGTGTCTGCTGAGGAAGAATCGGCGTTTAACGACAACAAAATATGTTTATATTTGTGTGAAATGCCTCTGTAGCAGTCCTACTCATGATCCGAATAGACCGATGAAAAAGTGCAAACAAGAGGATGGTACCAAAATCTTTAATATGAGAAAAAAGAAAACTGTTGACACATTTACAACGGAGTAACTTACTTGGACGATGCAACACACCACTTTAGGGTTTTGTTATATGAATAAGCGTCAGGGGCGAATAAGGCAAGTGATGTTGGGGAAAGAGAGGGGCGATTTCATAAATTTTAGTCGCTAGCACATGTTTTCATTATAAACTAAGCAAAAAAGTTGCATGTTGGACAATAAAATGAAAACTAAAAACAGAAAAACAGTGACATATGAGGGACACAGTCTACTTTAGCTAAGATAAGTCTACTATAATCTAAAGGTTTTTGTGCATTATCGCCGTATCCGACTAGAAATGACAATAACAATAACATCAACAATACCGCAACAATCTTAAAAAAGCAAGCTTTTGAAACGCTACTTTTCTCTTCTTCTTACATAAACAGATAAATTTTGTTGTTTTTGTAGTGTTTTGTTTTGCTAACAAACTTTAAAGCACTATTATTCTACAATCGATAAGCTACTGGCACGAGCACACAGTATGATTGACAGAGCTGTAGGGTAGCGTTTCTCAACCGCCGGTCCGCCGTACACTTTCCTGCCGGTCCGTCAAAATCTATTCCGATTTTGTATCTTAATTGGTAGACCTTTAAGGCGCTATGAGTTTAGAATCGAAATGGCAGGTTTAAAATCGATGGAGAACTTGGCAGGTTTTCGTTCGGTACTAAGCAGCATCACGACGTATGGGATCTGAACACAAAATAAGCGCAATGAGACAAAAATGGCCTTTGACACGTAACCGTAAAAAACAACAAACAACGATGACCGGTCTACTGGAAAGTGTTGCCCGACATGGATTGAAAAATAGATAACTCATTTCAGGCTTCAGTAACTTACTGAGTAATCTGTCACATTACAAAATTTGTGGCTTGAGGCCCAGCTGCAGGTGAAGGCTAGCAGCAGAATTTTCATGTGCATGTTACTTACCAACATTAGATTTAACGAAATTTGACAGTTGATTGGAGTTAAGAAAACAGCAAAACATTTTACAGTTCTTTGAAAAGCGACTTGATAGTAGAAATCAAGACTGTGCTTGTCACAGAGAATAGCGTGCAACTAGTTTAAGTTTTCAACATGGCTTATAACGATTGTGCAGTGCTAATGTGGATGACGCAGAAAAATGTAAAAAGCGAAAGGGAGATTTTGTTAGGAAGTATGATGAGAATTACATGGAGCTAGGTTTTGCTGTTGCCTTTAGCATGGAAAAAGTACCTCTTTCAATGTGCTTAGTGCGTGCCAAAGTTCTTTCGAATGAAGCAACGAAGCCTTCTATGCTTACTTTACATTTCCACTCGCAGCACAGCAACCTTGTTGGCAAACTTCTTACTTATGTTAAAAGACTACTGAGCGAAATTGAAAATCAACGAATTGAAATGCAAAAAATTGTGACCGCTGATAAAGCTCCAGTCAAAACTTTGTATTTAATTGCTATCCTAATTAGCGAAACAAAAAACTTTTCACACTTCGACAAGACTTAAGTAAATTTTGCATCTTAGCAGCTGCAAGAAACATTTCAGGTGTAGAAGCAGCTCAGAAACTCGAAGGAAAACGACTTTTAAATATTTACTTCAAAGGAGAATAATAGATATGGCAATGGATGTTGAAGAGCAAGTTTTGAACCAGGTAAAGAAGTTGAAAGACTTTATTATTCATGTTGACGAGTCAACAGATTTAAGCAACTGCACTATTTTTATTTGTTTTGATCAATATAAAAATGATGACAGCATTATGGAAGAACTTTTCTGCTGTCTCAAACTACCAGGACGAACAACCAATTCAAATATATTTGGGTCGCTGAATAACTACTTATAAAGAGCAAGCTTAGATTGGAGAACATGCGTTGGGGTGTGTACTGACGGAGCTGCTAGCATGATTGGTTGGGATGCGGGTGTAACTGCAAAGCCAATAGAAGGTGCAACCACAGATCTGCTGTCTGCTCACTGTATAAATATTGTTACAATATCTGGCAACATCTAATGCTTTAAATCCATAGTTTCGCGTAGCCAGTCTGTCATTTGAACCTGCGTTGTGTCATTGTTATGTTTGTTTCACTTGAGGTATAATTTTTATTGATTAGTAGTTGAATTTGGCAAAGTTGACCCTAAAGCGACGCTGCGAAAACTGCCTTCTTATCACATCTTACATCATTCTCAAGTAGACACGTAGCAGGAAAGAATACGTTGTTTTGTAAACCTGCACGTTTCAGCAAAAGACGAAACTGTCAAAAAAAGCTTGTTAGAAACCAAGTAGATAAATTGGATAAGTTGTTCTTTTGTTGATCGTCTTTGTGGAGCTGTAGTAAAGAAGGTACTTGGGGGTCAAACTAGCTTGAAACCGCTACATTGCTAAATCGCTACGCTGCTACACCGCTATGCCGGTACGCCGCTACATCGCTACACCGGTAACAACACCACCACGGTCCAATCTTGTTTTTCTGTCAATTGTAATATCTTAATTTCAAGTTTCAGTTCTATACAATCAATATACGTTTATCAAAGGATTAGTACACGAAAGTTCAGGCGACAGAAGAAAGGAAGTGCAAGGGGCGCGTTTCATCTATTTTGCTTCACAACAATCTGTCTCGGGTTCGGACTCTACCCCAAGGGTCTCTGTTCCACGAACCCGATACACACTGCATAATTCACCGGATACTTTTCTGCGGAGAAACTGTCTCCTGAATGAAACGCGACGTTATGAACGGCTTAGGAAAAGATTGTCAATGATATTCGTGGCCGAGCACTGCACTCCAGGATCTTTGAGGCACTGTGTGAGAGTATGGGTTCACAACATCACCATCTGCTATTTTATGCTGAAGCAAGGGGGCTTTCGGGTGAACGTGTTCTTACGCGTGTTATCGACCTTTATAGTGCTCTTCAAGGCTATTGCAACAACATATTTACATTGCCCAACAAAACGGATGCTTTCAAAAAAAGTTGTTGGTTTGGAATAGTCATGTACAGAAAGGCGATATCGATATGTTTCCACGTTTGCAAGACTTTGTGGCAAGTGCCTCTGTTAATAAACAAAGAGTTAATTGCCATTATTAATCAACACTTGAAAAAGCTAGCCGTTAGTATTGGTCATCATTTTCCTAAAAAATGCTGATCCACGCAAGGGAAACTTTTGTGTCGTTAACCCTGACAGAAAACAGTGACTCATGCAATCGCAACGCTACAGGAACAGAATCGCTGATTGAACTTTCCTGCGTCCCCACGTTGATGTCCAAGCATAACAACTTACCATTGTCACGACTTTGGGTGTCGCTTGAAAACGAATATCCACAACTCAGTGACAAAGCAATTATGTTGATGATGATTTTGTCTACGACGTGGCTATTTGAGAAAAGCTTGTCAGTTATATCTCTCGTTAAGGCCAAGCATAAAATCAAATGGATGTCAATGCTGCACATTGTCTTTGAGAAACTTCATTAGAACCGTATTTAGCACGTCTTATATCCAAAAGATAGCAACAAATTTCTCATTAAATGGAATTCTTGTGATGTGAAATGCATACTTTCGTCGTAACAAATTCTTTTTATTGTGTTTGTTACCGGTAGATATATGTTAAATTTTAAACGATCGCTGTACCGAAAATGTTGTTTTGAAAATTAATCGGTTTGCAAGTTTGAAAAGATTGTGAACTACTGTTCTCGGGGACACCAAGCATCCGAAATGTTTGGAGAGCCAGAAGGTCTACTGTTGTATGTTCCCCCCCAAAAAAAAAACAAACGGGAGAACATGTTTATATTAAAACGAAGATTTTCAACCTCAACGGGCAAAAATGACGTTGATTTGAAAAAAAGTCCATCTCCAAACATCAAAAATGTTTGTGACACTAAAATGGAAAATACAATTTATCATTTCAAAAATAGTTGTTATCTAAGAAAAGGTCGTCAACTTGACCAATGAAAAGATGCGACACATCTCCCAACTTGACCACTGTGTCTGGGTCAGTTTCTCAGCAGACTAGCTAAGGCGTTTAGCAGAGGTGGGCACTTCCGCAAATCGGTCCGCAAATCCGCAAACTGCGGACTACCGTTTTTATTTGCGGATTTGCGAATCTAATTTCCTACCGCAAATATTTGCGGTGAAAAAACTGAAATTTATTGCAAATTTGCAAAGCAATAGGCAGTGTTGCATGTTCCGCTGCAAAATCCGTTTGGGAAATGGACGATCTTATTTCTTAGGTTGGAGGTTAACGTCTGTGTGTTGATGACCTTTTTTTTTTATTTTTGGAGGTCAACGTCTGGTCGACGGCAAAATTTGACCTCCAAAATAAAAAGATCATCACGGAAAGACAAAATAACAGTAAATATTGCGGTCTAAAATTGCGGAAGTGCAATGTGCATTTGCGGTTGCGGAAGTACGAAAAGTGACAGCAAACCTATCGCAAACTTGCGGATTTGCGGTTGCGGAACACCTCTTGCAGTTTTGCGGAATTTACGGGTTGCGGAATTGAGTTTAAATTTGCGGTGCCCAGCTCTGGTGTTTAGATGGGGAAGTGCTGTACCATGGATTTTTTTTGGCAGTACAACAAAACAAAAATATTATTCTGATATGTCTTTATGTGATCATGCTTGTCAAGACTTGCAAGTATGCTAGTAGCTATTGGTACTACAGTAGTATAACAACGATCTACCTGCTGTAAGAGAGATAACCTATGACGGTACTTACCTAACAATCCTGCTATGACAAAACAATGGACAATAGAATGGGTCGTCGACATCGTAAACAACGAATCTATTCCAACCTGGTAAAGGACAAACTAGAGTGAATTTTATATAAAATTGATTTTGATATGTTGTTTTCTTAATTGAAGAGATATAGTATGTGTTAACTTTCTTTAGTTTTGCGGTGAACAATCGACTCAATCGCCCATCCTGGGTTCGGCCACTGAAAAGCGTTGCTCAAAGAGGGGACTACTTAAGGACCCAAATCATCTGTGGTCACCCCAAATCATTTAAACCTGATCATAATACAAAGTTGATTTCAGATATACCGACTACCGAACGTTGATTTCCAAAGGAAGTTTATCCAACAAATTTGAGGTTTAAATTGACTGAATTCGGGATAAGAAAATATTGATTAATAATTATTTATGATCATCATCAGGGCCGGTTATAAACGTTTAAATGTAACGATTTTATTGCAATATCATGGCGTGCAAAATCCTCTTTATCATTATCGGTTTCAGTTAAGAATATGTTTAATTAGTCGTGATTTATTCAAATAATTATCGAATTACTTTATTGGAAACACGTTTTGTCGTTTGCATTTTATTGATATTGGCGTGTATGGCGCGAAAACAAGAAGTCTTTTTCATGAGCTCAGAAAATTTTTCGTTTTGTAGCATATTTTGAAATAGTTCGGTGATGCGGAAAATATACACTGTAACTTGCCGAAATTGCCGCCGTCGCTTGGAAGGGCCCTCATCAGTAATGCATAAACAAAAATAGCGTTATTGAAGAAGATAAATTCAAAACAAAAGAGATTCTGCTTAGCCTTAAACAAATAAAAATGAATTGGCCCTCGAAAAATCTTTTACGGCTCGGATTTTTTCATTTTACAGATGCCGACATGTTTCGATTTCTAAGATTACTAAAGGGCGCCTTCGTCACAAGTAGGCTACTCTGCAATCATAAGCTTTCATTATGCTCTATGAAAATTTTTTAGTTGTGGTACAATAGCAAAGTAGCATAAAGAAAGCGTATTCCGATCTACCATGCACACTCCTCTGCGAGCAGGGGGAGCAATCGGTAAACTGCTCTTGAGCGCGGTAAGGATTGATATGAGCAGTGAATGTAACCAGTCAATACTCTCCAAAAGCTCTGCTAAATCTGATGTTGAAAGCCTTGGGTTACATTGCGTTGGTTTTTACCCTGCTCTCGTGAAATTGATGTTTCAAGACAAAGTGCTGTTTCATAATAATATGCACCAACTCAGTAATGACAAACAAAGTCCAAACACTTTTTTGGAAGTGTAACGTAAAATGACCTCATAGTTAGTCAAGCATGACGAAACAATGCGATATCGTCCAACCATATGCAATCTTCTAAAATAGTAAAAATCGAGATATATCTATAGCGTTTTAAATCTTGATGATTTTGCTTGTACAACAGTTTTGAATTGGGAAAAAACTTATATCTTTATCAAAACATTTCACCGCAAAACATTTCAAAATCAATCTCGATTTTTACTATAAATAAATCAATAAAAAGAATTTGTTACGACGAAAGTATGCATTTCACATCACAAGAATTCCATTTAATGAGAAATTTGTTGCTATCTTTTGGATATAAGACGTGCTAAATACGGTTCTAATGAAGTTTCTCAAAGACAATGTGCAGCATTGACATCCATTTGATTTTATGCTTGGCCTTAACGAGAGATATAACTGACAAGCTTTTCTCAAATAGCCACGTCGTAGACAAAATCATCATCAACATAATTGCTTTGTCACTGAGTTGTGGATATTCGTTTTCAAGCGACACCCAAAGTCGTGACAATGGTAAGTTGTTATGCTTGGACATCAACGTGGGGACGCAGGAAAGTTCAATCAGCGATTCTGTTCCTGTAGCGTTGCGATTGCACGAGTCACTGTTTTCTGTCAGGGTTAACGACACAAAAGTTTCCCTTGCGTGGATCAGCATTTTTTAGGAAAATGATGACCAATACTAACGGCTAGCTTTTTCAAGTGTTGATTAATAATGGCAATTAACTCTTTGTTTATTAACAGAGGCACTTGCCACAAAGTCTTGCAAACGTGGAAACAGATTGATATCGCCTTTCTGTACATGACTATTCCAAACCAACAACTTCTTTTTGAAAGCATCCGTTTTGTTGCGCAGTGTAAATATGTTGTTGCAATAACCTTGAAGAGCACTATTAAGGTCGATAACACGCGTAAGAACACGTTCACCCGAAAGCTCCCTTGCTTCAGCATAAAATAGCAGATGGTGATGTTGTGAACCCATACTCTCACACAGTGCCTCAAAGATCCTGGAGTGCAGTGCTCGGCCACGAATATCATTGACAATCTTTTCCTAAGCCGTTCATAACGTCGCGTTTCATTCAGGAGACAGTTTCTCCGCAGAAAAGTATCCGGTGAATTATGCAGTGAGTAGACAGCAAATCTGTGGTTGCACCTTCAATTAGTTTTGCAGTTACACCTGCATGACAACTAATCATGCTAGTATCCCTTTCAGTAGACACCCCAACGCATGTTCTCCAATCTAAGCTTGCTCTAGTAAGTAGTTATTCAGTGACCCAAATATATTTAAACTGGTTGTTTGTCCTGATAGTTTGAGAACGCAAAAAAGTTCTTCCATAATACTATCATCATTTTCATATTGATCAAGGCAAATTCAACTGTCAAATTTCGTTAAATCTTTAGTTAGTAAGCAACATGCACATGAAAATTCTTGTGCTAGCCATCACCTACAGCTGGGCTTCAAGTCACAAATTTTGTAATGTGACAGATTACTAAGTAAGTTACTAATGTCGGAAATGAGTTGTCTATTTCTCAAACCATTTCGTACAACACTTCCCAGTAGACCGGTCTTCGTTATTTGTTGTTTTTACGGTTACATGTTAAAGGCCATTTTTGTCTCATTGCGCTTATTTTGTCTTCAGATCCCATAGGTCGTGATGCTGCTTAGTACCGAACGAAAACCTGCTAAGTTCTCCATCAATTTCAAATCTGCCGTTTCAATTCTAAACTCATAGCGCCTTAAAGATCTCGCAATTAAGATACAAAATCGAAATAGATTTTGACGGACCGGCAGGAAAGTGTACGGGGACCGGCGGTTGAGAAACGCTGCCATAGACTTCTGCCAATTATGATTTCTAGTTGGATACGGCGTTAGTGCACAAAAGTTTTTAAACCAGACTGTGTTCCTCATATGTCACTGTTATTCTATTTTTAGTTTTTATTTTATTGTCTAACATGCAACTTTGTTGCTTCGTTAACAATGAAAACATGTGCTAATGATTATTATTTATGAAATCGTCCCTCTCTTTCCCCAACATCACTTGCCTTATTCGCCCTCTGACGCTTATTCATATAACAAAACCCTAAAGCGGTGTGTTGCATCGTCCAAGTAAGTTACTCCGTTGTAAATGTGTCAACAGTTTTCTTTTTTCTCATATTAAAGATTTTGGTATCATACTCTTGTTTGCACTTTTTCATCGGTCTATTCGGATCATGAGTAGGACTGCTACAGAGGCATTTCACACAAATATAAACATATTTTGTTGTCGTTAAACGCCGATTTTTCCTCAGCAGACACATTGCATCATCTCACATCTGGCAGACAACCGTGAAGAGCTTAATTTGCCAGCTCTTACGAAATAGATACTTCTACATGGTCATAATACTCTAATAGAATGTAGTTGTTAATCAAGATCCTACTAGTAAAAACATGTCGTTTGGACGACTGAAATATTGGCCTATAGTCTGCTTGCCTTACCTGGCGGTTAGTTTATCGGTCTACTTCCAAGTCGTTTATCTTTGCTTCGCCTTCCTACCGCTCAGCAGCGAACTTTCGGTCAGAGGTGTATTAATCGTTGTCAATTTCGTGTTGTTAATTATTATCTGCGTTTACTGATGTACTTGATGTTTTGTGTTTACTATGAACATGTTAATTCCGCTGTCATTTCATGAAAAATCGCAGCAAATGAAAAGCATCGCGTTTATTCTTGTTTGAGCTCCTGCGACGATCCATGTAAAATCGGAGTAGCTTTAATGATGCAGAATGGTGATGAGGTCGAGCAAACCATCTGTAATAGTGGCTCAGTCTGATTTCAGAACATCAGCTCACATGCGTAAATGAAACCGAAACGTGTTTCGGTGCAAGAACATATGAATTGTGGCTCAGTGAGTTTGATTTTACATTTTGTTTGCTGCATCATTTTATCCAATTGATAATGCTCGAGCAATTTCTTCGTACAGCTCTTGACAAGGAAATTAAAACTTTTGCACATGTTCCACTGCAAATGTCAACTTGTTTTTTCAATTTAAATTTAAACACAATAACTATCGGTATAGCAACCTAACACGCTTCTGCAATCACTTTTGCACAACCATCTTGCTCGGCCACAGTTGTAGATTGGGTACGATAGCTGCCAAGTTACGTAAAATGAAAATTTGAATGCAGCCTTGAAACCAGATATTTGCTACTCAAATCAATGCTTTGACAACAAGCAACATAATGAAAATAGTTGGCATTTTGACCTTTTGATTACTATTTGACAGTACTTAAAATAGTTGACAACAAGAGTATTGAGAGGATTTATGAGTAGAGGGCGGGGATTGGGTATGTTAAACCATGTTTTTACATGTTCGAAGAAAAACTTAAACAACATTTTTTCAAAAGTACTCTGTTCTCAGCATCTAAGTGCTTCCTATGATTTTCCAGAAATTTCAATATCACTTTGCTATGCCAATATATCGGTGTAAGCTGCTACTGCAAATAGGTTGCTGAAGCGTCGTGAGTCAGTTAATTCCGGCGGTGAAATGTTTTCATAAAGATATAAGTTTTTTCCCAATTGAAAACTGTTGTACAAACAAAATCATCAAGATTTAAAACGCTAAAAACAGCTATTTCTCTCGTTGAGGCCAAGCATAAAATCAAATGGATGTCAATGCTGCACATTGTCTTTGAGAAACTTCATTAGAACCGTCTTTAGCACGTCTTATATCCAAAAGATAGCAACAAATTTCTCATTAAATGGAATTCTTGTGATGTGAAATGCATACTTTCGTCGTAACAAATTCTTTTTATTGGTTTATTGTGTTTGTTACCGGTAGATATATGCTAAATTTTAAACGATCGCTGTACCGAAAATGTTGTTTTGAAAATTAACCGGTTTGCAAGTTTGAAAAGATTGTGAACTACTGTTCTCGGGGACACCAAGCATCCGAAATGTTTGGAGGGCCAGAAGGTCTACTGTTTTATGTTCTCTCCAAAAAAAAAAAAAAAAACGGGAGAACATGTTAATATCAAAACAAAGTTTTTAAAAATTACAAAACAAAGATTTTTCAACCTCAACGGTCATTCTTCTCCAAACATTGACAAGATTTGTGACACGAAAATGAGCAACACAATTTATCATTTTAAAAATTGTTAATATCCAACAAATGGTTGTCAACTTGACTAAAGCTAACAGCATACGACATGTCTTTCTACTTCACTACTGTGTCTGGGTCAGTTTCACAGCCTTCCTACTAAGATGTTTAGGTGGGGAAGAACTGTATCATGGCATTCTCTTTGGCATTGCAACAAAACAAAAATATTAGCCTAACATGCTATTTTGCCAACATGTTTTTAAAAACCTCTAGTTGCGCTAATGACTATTGGTACTGCAGTAGTACAACAACAATCACCCTGCTGCAAGAGATAATCTATTACTTACCTAACAATCCTGTCATGACAAAACAATGGATAATACATGCAGAATGGGTCATTATCGCAAAAAACGAATCTTTGCCAACGTGGTAAAGGACAAACTAGAATAAGTTTTATGTAGAATTGGTTTCGATATGCTATTTTCCAAATTGAAGAGATACAGCATGTGCTAACTTTCTTCGGTTTTGTGGTGGGCGATTGACTCAATCGCCCATTCTGGGCTCCGCCACTGAAAAGCGTTGCTCAAAGGGGGACGGCACAAGGCCCATTATCAATCCAGATCATTTGAACCCGATCATGATATAAAGTTGGTTTTAGATATACCGGCTACCGAACGTTGATTCCAAACAAAGATCATCCAACAAATTTGAGGTTTAAATTGACTGAATTGGGGATTAGAAAATATTGATCTCTGAAAACGAGTGGAACACCAAGTCCTAAAAAGTATTCTGACCCGCCAAAGGTTTTCCTTTTTCTTGCCGTTTGCATGTTATGCTGGTGCAAGGCTATTTGTATATTATCTTGATGGCAACAAATACAAAAACGACTGAGTAACTGACAGTCTGTACAGGGCAGCAGAGAGCTGAGCTTAAAATTTTGAGCAGCTTGCAAGTCTGCTGGTAGTAATTTTGCAAATAAATGATTCTTATATTTAAGTAAAGAGATTTAGGGAGACTTTGGGAATTACAGAAATCTATTTAAAATTTAATAATTTCTTTAAATTTAATGGTGGATTAATTTTTACAATAAACTAAATAGATATCGGCACTAAAAAAATGAAAGCAACGTTGCCTTAAATGCGTGCAGGTCTGTCTGCAAAACTGCTCTTTCTTTGAATCAAAGTAATGGCTGCACTAATCAATGCACACACGGCCCTAGGCATTGGATCGATGTAGGCAATATTGGATGTTGATTTGTTTCAATTTTGGTAAAGGTTATTTCAGGTTTGATGTTCTTTTTTTTGCCAATTAGCGGGGTACACTTGAATTCTGCAAAATATATTGTTTAGGCATCAAGTAATCGTTTGCCGCTGGATTTTGTAGGTAGTAGGTATAAAATTTTCAAAATCAAGTAAGGTAGCAACATCACGCTGTGTCAACACCGAAAGACGCATAGCGTATGATATACATCACACATAGAGATTAGAGAATGCTAAGCAGCGATCTACAATTGATTTTTGCATTGTTTCAGCGTACATGTTATCACGTGCGACAGATGTTTGAGTGAAACGATGGCGAAGTTATTAAATAATCACCACCTAGTGGTTGTCTATGCAGTTTGCGTTTTATGCAATCATTGATTGCACCAAAATTCATCAAAAACAAATGAGGTCTAACAGAATGTAATGCCAGTTCTCAGCTGACAACGAAGTAAGAAAGGCTTTTACATAACGCATTTTATCAAAGCTCAGAAATCTTCCAATTTGCACAAACGATATTGAGTGTGAACGTTTGTTGTCCGAGTCAGCAATCCTTGGTTCATCAATAAACATGGTATTCCGGCAAGTCATACACTGTTTTGGAGGAAGAAGATGGAATTCTACAAAGTCTATAAAACACCAACGGAGCGAAATTTTGAATATACAAGACGGTTTTACCACAAAAGAGCTAGCCTACAAAAAATCTAGTTTCACAAAAAGATTGTCCTGCAAAATAGCTAGCCATACCCCAACCCCTACCATAACACTAACTTCGTGGCGCCAACGTTTTTAAAACTAGCTTTCTGTGGCTTGTCAGTTTTATGAGTATGGGGCGCCATTTGTTCACCGCTCATTACACATTTTTTAGGACAACATTTATGACTAAATCAAATCGATTTGTTTGAATGCACAAATCGATTTGCATTTGTCATAACTGTATTGAAGAATATATGTCTTTTTTTAAATGCCCAAATCCACTTGATTTACTTGCAAATGCATATAAAATAAATGCATTTGTTTGAACGCACAAATCAATTTGATGTAGTCGTAAATGCATATGTCACTCAATCGTATCACTTTTTAAAGACAATGTACTGCGAGTTGTTTGTCGTTCAATTTGCAGCCACCACCTGTTTGAAAATTCTTAATACGTCGCGCCTGCCGCTCATTTCAAACCAATCTACCGCAAACCTGTCACGTGATGGTTCAATGACCAAATATGTCGAAAAAGCGGTATCCGCAGTACATTGCCTTTCAAGAGTGACACGGTTGAGTGAAGTACGCATTTACGACTAAATCAAATCGATTTGTGCGTTTAACCCTTGGATCATAAGATTCTAAATCATAAAATTTGAGACAATTCCTCAATTGTTTGGTAACAACAAAATTACAATGAATTTCAGAAAAATGGTTATTACGACATAATGATATAACAATAAACAATCATGTAACATATGTGTTTCATTATCCCTCAAAGGGTTAAACAAAGACATTTATTTTTCAATACATTTACGACAAATGCATTTATTTTATATGCATTTGCGAGTAAATCAAATCGATTTGTACATTTAAACAAAGACATTTATTTTTTCAATACATTTACGACAAATGCATTTATTTTATATGCATTTTCCAGAAAATCAAAGCAATTAGTGCATTTGAACAAATCAATTTGATTTAGTCATAAATATTATCATAATACATGTGTAATGAACAGCGAACAAATGGAGTCCTAAATATGACTAACTTATACAAAGAGACCTGAAAAAAGACATGTTGATTAGGTAAAGAGAAAACTTTAATTACGTCCTGAGCTCTGTTACAAATAAAATACGACAGCTGTAAATACACATCAGCCAGAAAGTAACATTAACAAAAATCTGTGAAGTTATTGAAAGCGAGAAAAATTGCTGGTGATGATAAGATCCGACTTGAGATGTTGAAAGCTTTGGACTTCGGAGGAATTATCTGGTTGACTCTAATGTGTCAGGTAGCATGGAGTTCTGAAAAAAACCAGCAAAAGATTGGCAAGCAAGAATCATCATCCTGGACTACAAAAAAGAGGCGAAACAGAATGTACCAACTATCGAGAAATTACTTTTGCTAGTCTACCTACAAAATATACGCAAAGTGCCATGAAAGGTGATATCTTGAAATAACCGAGAAGAAATTGGAGGACAGTTGACGAAAAAGGAATTTTCTATTCTTGCCCGTGGCCGCACTTCTTTTCACCTTTCCACCCTTGAAGCCACGCACATTAAAACATCCAAACCAAATTTATGCAAACAAAAGGAATTGTTTATGGTCTAAAAATCACACATGAGTTTCCGCTCCTTCTATTGGTTGCTTCTTTTACCAATCATGATAGAGCTTTTTTTCCTTTTTCGTCAACTGTGTCTCTATATAAGTGACTCACTTCACCTTTTCACTCTATTTCTGACGGATTCTCTTGAAAAGTGTCAGACGAAAAGCTTCGAGAATAAATACTCTACTTTCTGGAATTTTCGAATTCTGTATCACAAATCAACTCTTCAAATTGGAGGACAATCAATGCAGTAGAACTACAACGAATCAAATCTTGACCTTGCAACAAACTATCAAGAAGTCTTCGAAATACGCAAAAGATGTTTGTGACGTAGATCTCAAAAAAACAAAGAGCAGGAAAGTTGTAAAGTGTTCTACTCTACAGAAATGCGGTGTTGAAGATTTTAGTGATGGGACAAGTACTCGTAATCGGAATCGAGAATCAAAAACATCGTAACTTTTATTGGTTTCGGAATTGGAGAATTTTAATCGAATTTCCAATTCTGAAAACAATTATTTGGAATTCATGTGTTTGCAACTTAAATTCAATCTAAGAATATTGGGACTTGAATATGAATAAATACCTTAAGGAAATTATTGAAAATTTTTTTTCTAAACATTCATCCTTTTCATTTTATCTTATTGTACAGTAGACGCAGCTTGTTAAGCCGGCCTCGGGACCTGACGATTTCGGGCTTGTTAACCGACGGACGATTTTTTCTAAATATTTTGAGCTAAAATATTTGTGGCGAACTGTAATAAAGATAAAATGTTTAAAGCTAATTACATTGTACACAGAAATAAGTTGTTTGGCGGCGCTCAGTAATTTTTTAAAATGCCAAGCTTTTAGACGAGGTTAGATCTGCACGTCTCTTCGCCATTTTGTTGGGTAAAAATAAAGTACAAATTAAAAACAAGTTAAAAACAACATCTGTGACGAAACAGATTTATTAAACGTAGTGGTTCGAACGCTTTACAATCGTTATGGTGATACAATATATTTCGCATTGTAATCTCTTAGCGGGCGCCACCCAATCTAGAAATGTAACTTTTCTGTGCAGTAGAATCTTTGATTGTTTCGAGCTGTCAAATTCTTTGGGACCTGGAGCCAAATCAACTAGCTTTCTGGCAGTGGGTCTTCCCTTTGATCACTGCCGCTTTACTGATTGACCGTAATTTGCGTATTGTGACGTTGTTTCATTATTTCATTGAGTTCCCATTTTCTCGCATTATTGTGCAGGTGCATCCTGCTCCATGTAAAATATAATCAGCTTTTAGACATGAAGGGTTTGTGACAAAACAGAAGAATTTTAGACAGTAACCAAAATGCTTGATGTTGAGAAAAAATCAAGAATTACGTAATGAAATTTGTTTGTTATGAAGGTTTTTAAACAAATTTAAAAGAATTGCATAGAGAATTTGGGCTTATTAAACGGGTTTTTGGGCATATAAAGCGAGTTTTGATAATACACAGTCAAATGGAAGAATTCCGGGCCGGACGAATTTGGGTTTGATATGCGGGTGGGCTCATAAACCGTAGGCTTAGTAAGCAACGTCTACTGTATAAGAAACATTTTTCTTTTTTGCTATAACAAAACCATTTATGTTCCTTCTGAACGCATAAATAATAAAAGTACTTTGTCGAAAAAGTATTTGTTTCTTAAACTAGCTTCAGGATCTGAAAATTATCATTAAATGACACTCATCCAGTGGTGAGTGTCATAAGGGTATTCGTAACGTCATCATCACATCATAACCAAGAATAATTTTTCTAGAATTTGCATTACTTGACAGAGAACAATCGCTTTTTCCCAAACGAAAACCAGCTTCCGACTTACCACATTTCAAAAACTTTCCTTTGTTTGTGATTTAAATTGACGTCACAATCAACCATTTATTACACGATCTGTTTTTTCTTCTTTCTCAAAAAGTACTCATTGCAGAAACGCGATTAAACGTTTTTTTAAGATATATTAATAAGCTGCTTTGGATGAAAACAACTTTACAACAATTAATATTTATTGGAATATACTACGAGCAATTCTTTATTTAAGCACTTTAAGCCATCTAAGCATTTTTCTTCTCTATTTCGCTTGCACGCTTACACTGGGTCTATGACGTCATAATATGTCTCGTACGATTAACACAAATGTTCGCTACCGCAGATCATAATATCAAGATGTTTTTTTGAAAACTGCAGCCTTTTTGCAAAATTGGTTTATTTAAAAACTGATTTGTGACTTCACTTCTCAACCGATCTTCAAACTTTTTTCAACAAATTAAATGATATTTCAAGGCAAGTCCGATAGAGTACAATATGTGCAATTAATATTAGATTTTGTACTGAACAAAGTGAACTTTAACACCTGTGGTGTAACTTTTCACCCCTTCCAAAAATGGTAAGCTCAGTAAAAACAGGTGACTTTAATATAAAAAACGTTGTAATAAAGTACTAACAGTTACTGTCCTTTGAAAGCTTAGGAAATTTCCTTTCCAGCAATATGTGACTCCAATTACTTGACGCTAAGGATTAGTTTACAATGGCTGATCAAAACTTGGTTGCCATACATGATGTTTGATTTTTAGTTGTACAATTATCCTACTAGAGCAGGGGTTCTTAGCCTGGGGTCCATGAACCCCTAAGGGGTCCATGATGGTGCTTTAAGGGGTCCGCAAATCCAAATAAGAATATCTACAGTAGGCTACGTATTTCTATTGACCGATCAGAACCTAAAAAAGCAACATCGCATTTGTGATAAATAGGCCTATGTAATCATACACAACGTCTATGTCGTAATAGAATAAATAGATTGAACAAAAAACCGTGCAAGTGTATGTTGCATTGAGTATTATAGAAAGCTGTCAATTTGCTTATGTGTTTTCTACTACAAAGGTTTATAACCTGGAAGGATAAATAAATTAAAAATTTTACCAATTTAAAAAAATGTCGAAGAAGAGAAAGTACAGTGAAAATTATGTAGCTTTTGGTTTTACCTTTGTTACTGATAGTGATGGCAGCCAAAGGCCGCAATGTTTTCTATGTGGTAAAGTCCTTGCCAATGCAAGTTTGAAGCCAGCGAAACTGAAAGAGCACCTCAAATCTATTCATCCTAAAAACGCACTGGATAGTGTTGATTCTTTTCGTTCTAAGAAGGCTCGATTTGAGAAATCGGGGACTTTGCCGAAGTTCGGATTCATCAAGACGCAGAAACCTTGCCTTGAAGCATCTTATAAGGTCGCTTACCGCATTGCCAAGGAAAAGAAAGCTCACACTATCGGAGAGACATTGATAAAACCGTGTGCTCTGGAAATGACTGAGCTGGTATGTGGCACAGAACAAAGAAAGAAACTTGAAGCCGTTTCCTTGTCAAACGATACCATCAGCTCCAGAATTATTGACATTTCTAATAATATTCTGAAACAAGTAATGGAGGAACTTAAAGCATCACCATTTCCATTTAGCATGCAACTGGATGAAAGCACAGATGTCTCTCAGTGTGCCCAGCTTCTTGTATATATTCGTTATATGCACGCTGATACAATTAAAGAAGAATTCCTATTTTGCGAGCCTCTCTCAGAAACTACAAAGGCTGCAGACGTATTAGAGATGGTAAACAATTTCTTTGCCAAACAAGATTTCAATTGGAAGAGAAATATTGGTAGTTTGTGTACCGACGGAGCGCCCGCAATGCTTGGGAAAACCTCAGGATTTGCTTCGTTGGTAAAGAAAGAAGCTCCTCACATCATTGTGACTCATTGCTTTCTACATCGACATGCATTGGCATCAAAAACTCTATCACCAGCTTTAAAAGAAATTTTGTCTGTTTCTGTAAAGATCGTCAACTTTGTCAGAGCTCGAGCTTTAAACAATCGTATATTCAAAAGACTTTGCCAAGAAATGGGTGCACAACATGAAGTACTTTTGTACCACACTGAAGTTCGCTGGCTTTCGAGAGGTCAAGTTTTGAAGCGTTTGATGGAACTGAGAAAGGAAGTTTCATTCTTCTTACGAGAAAAACAAAATCCTCTATCAGTGCAATTTGACAGAAAGGAGTTTATTTATGGCTTAGCTTACTTGGCAGATATTTTCGGTCACTTGAATGAAGTAAATCTGTCATTTCAAGGACCAGATGTAACGATTATGGACGTTACAGAAAGACTGCAGGCTTTTCAAGCAAAGCTTCCTTTGTGGAAAAGAAGACTTGAGACAGACAACTTTGCCAACTTCCCAATGCTGGAGGAAGTGATCTCTCAAAGCCGAATCGATAATACTGAAGGCCTGCTTTCCTCTCTACGTGGAAATATGTGCGAAAATTTAGACAGATTGCAGCAATCTTTTGAAAGTTATTGCTCACATGATCCGAATTTTGAATTGTGGATTCGCAACCCATTTCTTGCAGATCTAAATTCTATTGGTGATGACGATCTTGCCAAAGATGACCTCATTGAGTTGAGGACAATGCAAATGCTAAGGAGCGAATTCAATTCAAAGAACCTTGCAGAATTCTGGTGTTCCTTGGCACAAGCGTATCCTCGCCTGGTGAAGAGAGCCATGGTTGCTCTTATTCCTTTTGCTACTACTTACCTCTGTGAGGCAGGGTTTTCTGCTCTTCTTGCTATCAAAACGAAACAGCGAAATCGGTTGGATGCTAAGGATAACATGCGTGTGGCTCTGGCAAAAACCGTCCCACAATTTCGTGTTCTTGTTGAAGATAAGAAGGAGCAACCTTCGCATTGACTTAAAAAGTTATTTGCATAAACTTAGTTTACTAGTGCTTTTCTTTATGGTTCATCTCAAAGCAAACCGCCTGAGTGCGTTCTACTTATTGGTTACTGCACTGCATTTTTTGATTCTTTATGGTTTGTAATTGTTGTATAACTTAATTGACATGGTAATTGATTTATTATTCATTATTATTCGTTGAATTATTAATTTGCTTCTGTTTGGTCTGCAAATTTCTGGACTATACTACCTAGTTGATTAAAAGCTAATTTTGACAATTGCGATGTGTTTCTTCTAAAGGGGTCCAAAGCTTTCATTAGAATGTTTTAGGGGTCCGTGACTAACAAAAGGTTAAGAACCACTGTTCTGGACTATACTACCTAGTTGATTAAAAGCTAATTTTGACAATTGCGATGTGTTTCTTCTAAAGGGGTCCAAAGCTTTCATTAAAATGTTTTAGGGGTCCGTGACTAACAAAAGGTTAAGAACCACTGTACTAGAGCTAACAAACTTGCAATTGTTAAACAAAGTTAGTTCTTTGATAGATTTTGACTACTTTTTCCCACAAGCGTGGTTCTTTTGCATTGTCTGTCGAAGTTTTCAAAACGATCCATCAAAAACTGAAGTCTCCAAATGTTTATGAAATGTAGTCTATCGGTGAGAAACTCACAAAATCTTAGTGCCTGCAGTTCACAAAATTGCAATTTCTAGAAAAATTAAGTCTTTTGGTACATTTTCTCTTTTCTTTCTCAATAGCATGGATCTTTGACATTATCAATCAAATTATTCAAAAGACTCATCGAAAAATGAAGTCTACAATTTTTAATATGTGGCATACTCCAAGCAAAACACTTGGTGATCATCCAAGAAAAAGACAATGAAGTAAAGATGGTCTTTTCTTATTGTTTGCAACAAAATGTAGAAGTCGAGCTACGTATGATCTAAATGTTGAAGCAATTTCCTTTGCAATTGGGCAAGGCTATCGCAGCAGCCAGCTAATTTGATGTTCTTAACCTCGACATTATTGATGGGGGCTCTCGCTACTGCTATAACTCAACTGTGAGTGCTTCATTTCGGGTTAGCTTGCTCTTTGCATGGCGGCGTTTATGCCAGGGCCGAGAAACATGCACGCAGTCAGAAACGTCAGTTCATATTAATTCGCCTAGAGTAACGAAGAAGTGGTAAGTAGCAATCCAAATAATAATGGCTCAAAACGCATTGTGAGGTCATAGTGTTAAATGACATCTCAATGCTTGTCGCTATTTAGTGGAAACAGCAGCAGGCAGCAAAATAGATGCAGCAAAATATACCAAAATAAATAAGATCAAAATTAAACAATAACAGGATCACTCTGTAACACTGGATTAAGAGGGAATATTTTTGTTTGAAAAGAGTTTAATAGGCGCCTATTGCAATAGGTTGTATGACTTAAAGGAAAGGCAGGACTCCTTTTCATGCTATTGCCAAATTAAAGCAAACAGCGCAGGCAAAAATCTTAATGTCACCAATATTAATACAAAAGCGGGCCCACGGAATCGTCGAACATGCCTACCACCAAACAGCTTATTTCTTTATGAGTTAAAACGACCAACATTTGGGCGAGGCCATCAATTTTGACTATGTTTCATCTTTCCTCCCTCCCCTTACTCTATTAAAAATCACGAATAATAGTTTGTTTCATCGTTCTTTCTTTTTGAATACTTCCAGTCTTCATTAATAAACCAACATGATCACCATTACATGTACACGGGCTATGGCTTATATTTACTAAAACATTTTGTTGTGGCTCTAACAAATGCTTGTACGGTTAAGCTGGCGCAGATGCATCAATTGATACGTTTTAAATCGGCACGGGTAATAGTATGGCCTGCCGGGGTAAAATCGCACCATACTTAAGAGAAACATGTTTTTTCTATTTTGCTTGACAATAGCTTTATAGAGCTACCGGAATCAAACCTGAAATTTTGGGAAAAGTAAGAACTTATTTAACTTCTATGAGCATGCCTAAGCAAGGAAAAACAAATATGAATCATAATGCGTAGCCAGCATGGACTTAGGAAAGTAAAGACACTTTAAACTCTCCAAGGCACGTCAAGCAGGGAGATAAGAACATGCTACATAATGCGTAGCCAGCGAGAACTTGAGAAAGTTTAAGGAGAAATCAAAAGAAAACAGCGTCTCTGTATGAAATCGAACCACACGAAAGACATTTTTGCTATTTTGCTTTAGAATAGCTTGATATCAGAAATGTAATCCCTACTTCCAAACTACGGGAAACGCAAGGCTCCCTTGGGTTTGTGTCAGCAATAAACAGAGCACATAGACCTTAGGCATTGCCAGGATCTTGAAATGAGATATTCTATTGGGAAAAGGAGCACAAAATGTTGTAAACATCTTATGTACAGAAAACACAAAAACGTTTGGTAACTCTTCATACAAGAACCTGGTAGGTAAAGCCGGCTTGGCCAACTGAACCGACACTCTCAATCCCGACGTTACCGACGGGGGCTCTGTGGATGACGCCGTCACACATAGTATAAAGCAGGGTTTCTCAACCTTTTTCATCATATCGCCCCCTTTTCCAATTTGTTTAAAATAATCGCCCATATTTATTGCAGTAATGATAAACAGCTAAATTAAAATACTTTGCACACGTTGTTTTAATTTGATCCCTGCGGTTGATTCTTTGCCACTAAACCTTCAACATTTGGCTTTAAGTTTGTAAGTTTTAGTCTGTTGTCTCCTCGAATGTATATATCTATTTCATTTCTTTCCTTGGTCAAAATTTTATTGATTGCACTGAAGCTACAATTAACTAAATAAGAGGATGGAAAGTATAGAAGTGTTTCAACCAATTGGCTATTTAAATTTTGTCTCAATTTTATTAAATATTCTTCATATTTTTTTCTGGTTTGTTCTGAGAGCTGCTTGTTCACTTACTTCTGTTGACTCGGACATGTCTTCAAAATTTTTCTTTTGTTTATTTATTTGAAACCAATGTAGTTTTTCAGCAAAGACTTTTAGAACACGTTTACAATCCATTGTTGTACATAATTTACCTTGAAGCTGAAGTGACACTTTATTGAACTAACAAAAAATCCACGCTTCGAAGAAAATGTCGCACTTGTGGAGTTTAATTTCTTTTGCAAAATTGCTTTCGTTTAAATAATTTAAGAAATTAACAATTGCATCAAATAACTTCACAAATCTTGCAAGGCAGTTTTCTTTCCAAAGCCACCGGACTTCTGAGTGGAGAATAAGTCTTACGTGCTCTTGCTCAGTATCAATGCAAAACTTTCGAAAAAGTCTATCGAATTTACTGTGCGACTTCATTTTATTTACAGTCTGAATAACTACTTTCAATGATTCATGGAGGTCAGAACTGATTTTTTTAGCTACTAAACGATGCCGATGTACCAAACAATGAACTGCAAGGATTGAAGGACATAATTCCTTTACATGAGCAATAAGGCCATTCTGCTTACCAAGCATGGGTGGAGCACCATCCGTTGCGCAGGATACCAGGTTTCCAAATAGTATTTGATTCTCGTCAAACCAAGATTTTCTCGCTTCAAAAATGGATAATCCAGTTGTATCAGTTTCTAATAATTTTGCAAATAACATCTCTTCGCAAAGTTTGTAGCTATCATCTATAAAACGAGCATACGCCATAAGAATAGCTCTATTATCACATACTGTCGGCTCGTCTAGTTGAATTGAAAATTTACTGGTTTTTGATATTTCAACTAGTAGGCTTTCTACATCTGAAGACATTTCGTCGATTCTTCTTCGGATTGAGTCATTGCTTAAGGGCAATGCTTTTAAAACATTCACTGAATCTTGCTGTAACACAGTTTTCATGAAAATTTCAAAAGAAGGCTTAATAGCATTTTCAGCGACTCTATGTGCGCTCCCAGTTTTTGCTATTATTTGCGATATCTCATGAGATGCAATCAAGCCAGTTCATTTATCTGTGAGCTTTTTTTCAAGTAAGCTGACAGAGTATTACGTTGGTCGAAGTTCTTAAAATTTTCAAAATAAGCTCTGGTTCTGTCCACTTTATCGGGATGTTTTCTTTTCAAATGCTCTGCAAGCCTTGATGGTTTCATAGCTTCATTGGAAAACGAGTTGTTACAAAAAAGACACATTGACTGTTTCTGATCATGCGGCTTTCTACAAAGCCAAAAGCCAAATACTCCTCTCTATACTGTATACATTTCTTTTTGCTCGTCATAATGAGGGGAAAAGAACTTTATAATATCACAACGACACTTGTCACAGTAAGTTGATGTTTAGTAGTACTACTTCAAAAACATCAAATTGCATTACTAAAATTTAACCTAAATATACAGAATCCATTAACTACAAAATAAACTAATTGGTTAATAGTTATAAATTATGTGAAATCATTACAAAATACACTAATCTGAGGCTAAAAACATTTGATAACTGAAAATATAGTAAGCGTTGAACGACTTACTATAAGTAATGAATTGCCATGCAAACGAGAAAGCACGAAATCACAACTGCAAGAATAGGGGTCGATCCTTTTTAAGCCCACTCCCTTTTGCGGTTAGAAAGTAACGAGCAGCACTGATAAGCAGGGTCTTAAATCACTGCAAAGGTCCAACTAAATGGCTTCATTAATGAAGTTAATGCACAAATAAATGAAATTATTTAGCATGCTCAGCACATCACTCAAACACTCTGTAACTAGTGTATGGTACCGTATGATGTTGGTGATTACTTTTGAGCAAAATTTTCTATTTTACCTTATTCGAAGCAACAAACTTATTTATACGAATAACCTCACCTATCCAACAAACCTTTACTCTTTCCTCTCCATTAGAAAAGAAAAACAAGGTGATCAAATAGAGTAATTATTACGCTGAATTAATCTACAAACAGGCGCTAGAAAATGAAACAAGGTTATCAGATCACGTGACTACATTGATGGATTATTCTACAAGCAGGCGCGTAATAATATAATTAATTAATGAACAAATTGTTGTTTCTAACAACACCCTTACTTAGGCAACTGCACAAACGCAACTAATCAACTACTTCAGGCTTACCGCTAGATTTTATGTTACAGTGCTCAATCTGTTCTTTTCAAAATATACAAAACGATATGAAACTGCATCAATTTAGTAGCAAATAATGTCTTCTTCATGTCCAAAACGTACTTAATATATATGTAATAATCTGATCAGTGAACATCGAAAGCAAAGAGAAGTAAGGGAATACGAGTTAAGCAGATAAAAGAGAGGAGTATGAAAGACAACAAACAACACTTCTTGTCATCGACGGTGGCAGAACAAACTAACCCAGCAATATACACGTGCACATGTGGGCGCAGAGTACTGCATAGGTGGCACTGCCTACGCAGTTCTGTTTGTTTGTCTGTTTGTTTGTGGTTACCCCTTCTTTTCCTCGGGATGAAGGTACGGCATGAACGGCAATTCACGTTCATGCTGTCAACCTAATTGAAATTAGGCTAGGGGAAAGATGGCAGCCCATTTTGAACCAGACTTGAGTGACTGGTAACCCACCACCAACAAGGCGGACTGCCACTGGTTGGTACCCAAGAGTCGTCTTTTACGACATGCTGGGTTAGCAACTTCACAATTGTAATCAGGTGAAGTACGGGTGGGCCACCTGTCTGCCACACAAAGATGGAGGCGTCCCGTTAAGTGCCTTGCCCAAGGACACAACAAGCAAGCTTGCCGGCTTGTTCTCCACACTATCTCTTTTTTATGCTGAGCGCCAAGCAGGGAAGCTGTGAATACCATTTTTTAAAGTCTTTTAGTGTAACTCGACTTAGGCAATGAACCCCAGGTCTACCGACTGCAATGCGGACACTCTCATTACTACATCATCGTGCCGGTTACGCAGTTCTCGGCTACTAAGACCTTCAGTGCTTGCAGCACAATAGGAACATATTCTGCGCAATTGATATTTGTCAATTAATTTTGGTTAAAATTTGTGGCCTTGTTTGTGGAAGTTTATTGTCCCCCTCAGCTGAACATTCGCTTACTGGAGGCGATATCGCTCCCGGTTGAGAACCACTGATATAAAGCAAAGATTTTTTCTTATGCTGATACGCTGCCTGTTATGGCATTTATGTCATTTATGTCTATACACTATATCTACATTCTCAACCACTGGGCCGCGGCACTTTTGTGTGCCGCGAGATTATAAAAGTGTGCCGCCAAATGTCAGATGTATAATTTTGTTAATATTATTACGTAATAACTTTTAATAGGTACGTAAATAATTTTTAAACTTATCCTTTTTTATGTGTGCCGCCAAATTTTGAAATCGTTAAAAGTGTGCCGCAACGAAAAAAAGGTTGAGAATCACTGCTCCACATCATTGTAATAAAATCCCAAGTTTAAGAAAAAATCAACCCATAAAGTTAATCAAAACAATTTGTAAAACTGAATATAGAGAGAACAATAGCTGCTTTTGTCGCTATGCCGGAAACAAAACCAATAGCGCAGCCAAATTAGGAAATTTATACCACAAATATAAATAGGAAAGCGGCAGCATCAATTGGCAAAATAGGCTTGCCATTAAATAGTTTTTTCTTTAATTGTGAAAGCAACCACCATTTCGCCGCTACAATCAGCTTTGATTATGTACAATCCCTGCTCCCTCACAAGTATTAACGATAATAATTTGTGACCATTGCCAGTCATAACTAAGAGAATATGATGATCACAATTTTGTGTACAAGAATTGTGAAAGTGCATAAAATTTATTAATTTTTGCTACTGCTCACACGAGAGCCGGATAAGCGAAGCCGGCTTGGCCGGTTGAACCGAAATACTAAGCCCCGACATTACTAATGGAGGGCCTCTGCTAGGCGACGCCGGCAAATCCGGCTAGTTGCCTATAATCGAAAGGTTACAGCTTTTTATGGCAAAGTATCAGTTACGTTGATTTGGCGATGGAAGTAAAATTTCCATAAAAGGAATCCGTCGTCAAATTCGTTTAATCACACCAACTGGAAAAGGGCCACTTGGGGGTTCAAGATGAGATAATTACATTAACAACTCGGTTTGACCAAGACTTGGAATTAAATAAGTTAGCGGATGTAGCTGAAAATCGTGAAGTTGATAAAGAACTTTACTGGCTGCTCTTTAAGCGACCCTGTCAAGAAGAAAAGCGGTAAAAGAAGCTGCACATGCAATGTAAATACGACAAAGATAGATTTAGTTAAAAATCCATGCTATGCTGCTTTAAATGCATGCTGATCTGTCTTTGAAACCAATCTTGCTTCAAGTCAAGATAGTAGTTCCATCCGCCTATGTAGTGACGATGCTGACCGATAGACATTGGCATTATTAAGTTTTGATATAGCAGAGGTCCTTTATTGTCATAATGTTTTTGTCTTTAACCAATAAGCGCGTTGAACGGCAGTTCTTGCCAAGCAACAAGCAGATGGAGCCGATATCAATTATTGATAGACTATTAATAACTATTTATGATCATAATCAGGGCCGACTATAAACGTTTAAATGTAACGATTTTGTTGCAATATAGTACCATGCAAAATCACTCTTATCATTATCGGTTTCAGTTACGAATATATTCAATTAGTCGTGATTTATCAGAACAATTATCCAATTATTGTATTTTATTGGAAACACGTTTTGTACGTTCATAATTGATATGACATTAGCCTGTTTGGCGCGAAAATAAGAAGCTTTTTTCTTGGGTTCAGGAAATTTTTCGTTTTAGGACACATTTTAAAATAGTTGGATGATGTCGGTAAATATACACTGCAATGCATAAGCGAAAAATAGCGTTATTGAAGAAGGTAATTTCAAAACAAAAGAGATTCTGCTTAGTCTTAAACAAGTAAAAAATAATCGCCATCGAAAAAAACTTTTACGGCTCGGATTGTTTTAATTTACCGATGCCGACAGACATGTTTCGATTCATAAAATTAATGAAGGGCACTTACATCACAAGGTACATCACAATCATAAGGTTTTATTATACTCTATAAAAGTTTTCTAGTTGTGGCACAATAGTAAAGTGGTATAAAGAAAACGCTTTCCAATTTACCATATATTCCCCGCTGCGATCAGGGGGAGCACGCGGTAAAGTGCTCTCGAGCGTGGCTGCAATTGCTATGCGCAGTGAATATAACCAGTCAATACTCTCTAAAAACTCTGCAAAACCTAATGTTGAAAGCTTTGGGTCATATTGCATTGTTTTTAGAGTGCTCTCATGAAATTGATGCTTCAAGGCAAAGTGCTGTTTTATAGTATGCAGCAACTCAGCAATGACAAATAACTCCAAGCACACTTTTTGACGAATAAGATAAAACAACTTCATAATTAGTCAGGCATGACAAAAAAATGTAGCCATATCGATAATATCATCCAACCACACGCAATCTTCTGAATTAGTAAAAATCAAGATATATCTGTAGCGTTCAAAATCTTGGTAATTTCGTTTGTGCAACATTTTCGAATTGGAGAATCTTATATCTTTATCAAAACTTTTGTCCGTCTGAATTAACATATTGACCACGCCCCAGTAGCAACTTACACCGGCATATCGACATAGCCGAGCGGTATTGAATTTCGAGGAAACCTTGGGAAGCATTTAGAAGCTGAGGACAGAGTACTTTTGAAAAAATATTTTGCCAGTTTTACTTCAAACATGTAAAAAAACATGGTTTAACATGCTCGATTCCCACTTCCTACTCAGAAATCCTCTCAATGCTCTTATCGTCAACTATTTTAGGCATTGTCGAATAATAATCAAGAGGTTGAAATGCTAACTATTTTAATTATGCTACTTGTTGGCAAAGCATTGATTTTGGTAGCAAATACATGATTTTAAGGCTGCATTCAAATTTTCATCTTACATAACTTGGCAGCTATCGTACCCAATCTACAACTATGGCAGAGCAAGAAGGTTGTGCAAAAGTCACCGAAGAAGCGTGTTAGGTTGCTTGTACCGGTGTATATGGTTTTTCAATTTAAATCAAAAAAACAAGTTGACATTTGTAGTGGAATCGGTACAAAAGTTTAATTTAAAAGTTACTCCGATTTTATATGGATCGCCGCAGGAGCTCAAACAAGAATAAACGCGATGCTTTTCATTTGCTGCGATTTTCCATGAAATGACAGCGGAATTAACATGTTCATAGTAAACACAAAACATCAAGTACATCAGTAAACACATATAATTACCAACACGAAATTGACAACGATTAATACACCTCTGACCAAAAGTTCGCTACTGAGCAGTAGGAAGACGAAGCAAAGACAAACGACTTGGAAGTAGGCCGATAAACTAACTGCCAGGTAAGGCAAGCAGACTATACGCCAATATTTCAGTCGTCCAAACGACATGTTTTCACTAGTAGGATCTTGATTAACAACTACATTCTATTAGAGTATTATGACCATGTAGAAGTATCTATTTCGTAAGAGCTGGCAAATTAAGCTCTTCACGGTTGTCTGCCAGATGTGAGATGATGCAATGTGTCTGCTGAGGAAAAATCGGCGTTTATCGACAACAAAATGAGGTATGGAGTCTGACCAATATGGAGTCTGACAAAATGAGGTATGACAGCATCATGAGGTATGGAGTCTGACCACAAAATAAGCGCAACGGGCCAAAAATAGCCTTTGTTGCGTGACCGCAAAAGCAACAAACAAGGATGATCGGTCTACTGAAAAGTGTTGTACGAAATAGCTTGAAAAATATATAACTTATTTCCGATTATAGTATCTTAGTTGGCAATTTGTCACATTACATGTTACTTGAAACCCAGCTGCAGGTCAAGGTTAGCAGAAAATTTTTTATGTGCATGTTACTTACCAACATAAGATTCAACGAAATTTGACAGTTAAATAGAGCTGAGAAAACAGCAAAACATTTTACAGTTCTTTGAAAGTGAATTGATAGTAAAAATCAAAAATGTGTTTGTCACAGAGAATAGCGTGCAACTAGTTAAGTTTAAAACAAGGTTTAAAACGGCCTTGCAATGCCAATATGGATAATGCAAAAAAAGCGAAAGGAAGATTTTGTTAGGCAGTGAGAAAAGACTTACATGGAGCTAGGTTTTGCTGTTGCTCCTAGCATGGAAAAAGTACCTCTTCCCATGTGCTTCGCTTAGTGTGCGCCAAAATTTTTTCCAATGAATCAACTAAGGCTTCAAAGCTTACTCGACATTTCCACTCCGAGCACAGCAACCGTGTTGGCAAACCTCTTGTTCATGTTAAAAGACTTCTGAGTGAAATTAAACATCAACGAATTGAAATACGAAAGGTGACAATCGTCGATAAAGCCTTTCTCAAAACTTTGTATTTCATTGCTCTCCAGATTAGAAAACTAAAAACCGTTTCACACTTCGAGAAGAATTGGCTAAACCTTGCATCTTAGCAGCTGCAAGAGAGATTTTATGTGTAGAAGCAGCTTAGAAACTTGATGGAAAACCACTTTCAAATAATCTAGTGCAGGAGAACAATAAATATGGCAGCGGACGTTGTAGGGCAAGTTTTAAAATAGATAAAGAAATCGAAATTCGTTCTTCGTTATTCATATTGACGAGTCAACCGATTTGAGCAACTGTGGTATTTTTATTTGCTTTGATCAATATGAAAATGATGACAGCATTGAGGAAGAATTTCTTTGCTGTCTCAAACTACCAGGACGAACAACCAGTTCAGATACATTTGAGTCGCTAAACAACTACTTACAAAGGCTAGCTTAGATTGAGGAACATGTGTTGGGGAGTGTACTAACGAGGCTGCTAGCATGATTGTTTGGCATTCGTGTGTGAATGCAAAAATAAGAAAGGTTGCAACCACCGATCTTTTGTCTGCCCACTGCGTAGTTCAGCGAATACTTTTCTGCGGAGAAACTGTTTCCTGAATGAAACGCGACGTTATGTACGGCTTAGGAAAAGATTGTCAATGATTTTCGTGGCCGAGCATTGCATTCCAGGATCTTTGAGGCACTGTGTGAGAGTATGAGTTCACAACATTACCATCTCCTATTTCATGCTGCAGTAAGGGGGCTTTCAAGAGGACGTGTTTTTAAGCGTGTTATCGACCTTTAAAGTGCTCTTCAAGGTTATTGCAACAACAATATTTACATTGCGCAACAAAACGGATGCTTTCAAAAAGAAGTTGTTGGTTTGGAATAGTCATGTACAGAAAGGCGATATCAATCTGTTTCCACGTTTGCAAGACTTTGTGACAAGTGCCTCTGTTAACAAAGAGTCAGCACTGAAAAGAGCTAGCCATTAGTATTGGTCATCATTTTCCTAAAAAATGCTGATCCACGCAAGGGAAACTTTTGCATCGTTGATCCTTAAACAGAAGACAGTAATTTGTGCAATCGCAACGCTACAGGAACAGAATCGCTGATTGAACTTTCCTGCGTCCCCACGTTGATGTCCAAGCATAACAACTTACCATTGTCACGACTTGTGTGAGGCTTGAAAACGAATATCCACAACTCAGTGACAGAGCAATTATGTTGATGATGATTTTGTCTACGACTAGCTATTTGAGAAAAGCTTGTCAGCTATATCTCTCATTAAGACCAAATGTAAAATTAAATGGATGTCAATGCTGCACATTGTCTTTGACAAACTTCATTAGAACTGCATTTAGCACGTCTTATATCAATGACAAGGCAACAAATTTCTCACTAAACGGAATTCTACTGATATGAAACGCATGTCCAAGTCTTAACAATTTATTAATTTATTGTGTTGGTTACACATTTGTTAAATGTTAAATGATCGCTGTACCGCAAATGATAGAAATAGCAACGTGATCAAGGTGCCGTATACCCACCACGTGGAGCTAGAGATCGTGAGTTATCCCTATTAATGAGGAATTCAATTAAACTATCGGTTGATAAGCCACATGACGCCTTTTAAGTTTTTTTAATATTTTTGAGAAGTAATAGGTGAGGAGTATCGATTTTTGCAATTTGAAGCGATTTCGTCCTCGTATAGTTTTTTTATATGTTTTAGTGATTACGGATTTTTCATTTATTTTCGTAAATTTTTACATTTCTTAATTACCGTTATTTGTATTGACATCAGTGATTAACGACGCAATAGTTGATTGGGTATCTTTGTGGTTTTGGAGTGTCGGAATGCAAAAATTTAGGGGCAATTGATCGGTGATTATAGAGACCTTGATGCAGAAGATTTTGGAGATAAGTTCTTCTCCGTATTTCTAAGCTGGTATGTGCTTTTCACAACTTGCAAACATATGTTGAGCTGCGTCAGGGTCTTTCTGTCAAAATCAGCAAAAAAGGATTGCGGAGTGTAATATTCATTAAGGGCTCTTATGTTGCAACTGCAACACAGTCAGAAGCTATATTTATACTTTAGAAAAGATTTTCTATTTGTGGCACCTTAGCAAAGTCGCACAAAGAAAACGTTTTTCATATCTGTCGTATATTTCTTTATTCGCGGGGGGGGGGGGGGGGAATACATATCAAACTAGGGTAGTTATACTGCGGTCATATATACGTGGCTAACGCAGCAATGAGGGGTAAATAGAACGTATCAAGATGCTCTCAAAATTTTGCCAAACCTGATGTTGAAAGCTTTGGGTCACATTGCATTGTTTTTACACTGCTCACGTGACATTGGCATTTCCAGACTAGGTGATGTTTCATGGTATGCAGCACCTCAGTAATGACAAATAACTCCAAGCACATTTTTGGAAGTGCATCGTAAAATGATGTCATAATTAGTCAAATGTGACAAAAAAATCGCAACCATACGAATAATATCATCCAATTACATACCATCTTCCAAAATAGTAAAAATCAAGAAATATCAATAGCGTTTTGAATCTTGGTAATTTCGTTTGTACAATATTTTTTGATTGAAGAGAAAATCTATGCATTTTTCAAAACTGTTCTTCGTGTGAATTAAAATTCTGACCACGCCCTAGCAGCAACTTACACCGACATATCGACATAACCAAGCGTTTTTGAAATTTCGGGGAAACCTTGGGAAGTACTTAGAAGCTGAGGACAGAGTACTTTTGAAAACTGTTATATTATTCAAGTTTAACTTCAAACATAAAAAAGATATGGTTTAACATGTCCAGTCCCCACTCTTTACATCTAAATCCTCTAAATTCTCTTATCGTCAACTATTTTAGGCATTGTCGAATAATAATCAAGAGGTTGAAATGCTAACTATTTTAATTATGCTACTTGTTGGCAAAGCATTGATTTTGGTAGCAAATACATGATTTTAAGGCTGCATTCAAATTTTCATCTTACATAACTTGGCAGCTATCGTACCCAATCTACAACTATGGCAGAGCAAGAAGGTTGTGCAAAAGTCACCGAAGAAGCGTGTTAGGTTGCTTGTACCGGTGTATATGGTTTTTCAATTTAAATCAAAAAAAAACAAGTTGACATTTGTAGTGGAACATGTGCAAAAGTTTTAATTTCCTTGTCAAGAGCTGTACGAATAAAATGCTCGACGCGTGGCAATTGGATAAAATGATGCGGCAAACAAAATGTAAAACCAAACTCACTGAGCCACAATTCGTATGTCCTTGCCTGGTCCTTGCACTGAAACACGTTTCGGTTTCATTCATGCGTTTTGGCAGATGTTCTGAAATCAGACTGAGCCACTGTTAGAGATGGTGTGCTCGATCTCATCATCTGTCTGCATCATGAAAGTAACTTCTGTTATCAAGGATCGCCACAGGAGCTCAAACAAGAATAAACGCGATGCTTTTTATTTTGTGCTATCTGCATTGTTTTGTTTCGCTAACAAACTTCAATGCAGTATTATTCTACTATGAATAAGCTACTGGCACGAGCACACAGTATGATTAACAGAGCTGTAGGGCAGCGTTTCTCAACCGCCGGTCCACCGTACACTTTCCTGCCGGTTTTTCAAAATCTATTCCGATTTTATATCTTAATTGGAAGATCTTTAATGCAATGAGTTTAGCAATGAGTTTGTTAAATTATACATGATCATGGACGGCAAATGTTGTTTTGAAAATTAACCGGCTCGTAAGTTTAAAAAGGCTTGAGAAACACAGCTCAAGGGCACAACCGAGCACCCAAAACTTTTTGGAGGACCGGATGACCTAGTGTTGTGTCCTCCTCAAAAAAACAAAGAGAGTACATGCTAATTTTTAAACAAAGATTTTCAACTTCAACGGGCAATATTGACATTGATATGAAAAGGTCCATTTCAAAATAATACAAAAAGTTTTGACACAAAATTGAGCAACACAATTTATCATTTTAAAATATGTGATCTCCAAGAAAAGGTCGTCAACTTGATCAATGCAAAAAGATATCATACGTCTCCAAGTTTTACCGTGCCTGAGACAGTTTCCCAGCAGATTTGTTGAATAATTAGATGGGGGAAATGCGGTGCCATGGCGTCCTCTTTGGCATTTGCAAAAAACAAAAATCTTAGCCTAATATGTCTTTATGTAACGATGTTCTTTAAAACTTGTCAGATTGCTAGCAGCTATTGGTATAGCAGGAGTAAAATAATGATCTCCCTGCTGAAAGAGAGACAAAGATTCATTACTTGCCAAACAATCCTGCTATGACAAAGCAATGAATAATAGAATGGGCCTCTATAGCAAACAACGAATCTATCCCAACGTGGTAAAGGACAAACTAGGTTTGAATTTTATATAGAATTGGTTTCGATATGCTGTTTTCTAAATTGAAGAGATACAGCATGAGTTAATTTTCTTTGATTTTATGGCGGGGGATCGATGTAATCGCCCATCTAGGGGTCCGCCACTGGAAAGCATTGCCTAAGAGAAGACGACGCAAAGACCATTATCACCCCAGATCATTTGAACCCGATCATGATATAAAGGTGTTTTCAGATTTAGCGCTACCGAACGTTGATTCCAAACAAAGATCATCCAACAAATCTGAGGTTTAAATTGACTGAATTGGGGATTAGAAAATATCAATATTTTAAAATGGGTATGTAACAATAATAATCTCTGGAATATTCATGTTATTATCCCGTGTCAACATAGTTTTTCTGTTTTGGTCACTATTTCCGGTATTTTCCCGTATACAAACCATCGCTTGTGTATTTTATTCTCAAAGCAATTTTATTGGTAGCTATTTCCTGTACTCCCCCAGTAGACCAACCTTTTTTGATTGATTTCATATGCGTTTTTATTGGTTGTTCTTTGGGTAGCAGTTTCCGGTATTCCCCTGTCTTCAAATCTTTTCTTGTTAATTTTTAGTTGCTAGATTTTTTTTTGATTGGCTAAAATATTTGGGAACGTTGGTTTGGTTACGTACAAATGGAAAGTATAGATACGGGTGGGTCATTTTGAAAACTCAGAAAAGAGGGAGAAAGAGAGACGAAAGCAAACAGAAGACAGAACAAAGAAGAAAGAAAAGAAGGAAGAGGGGTGAAAAATTAGAAGGCAAGGGCCAAGTACTACTAGAAGGAAGGGGGACTATCGGCTGCTACAGTGTGGTGTCGGTGATTGTCGGAGTGCAACCGCTTATGCATTAATATAAGTTGTGGTGTTTAAAGAGTGGGCTGCAACTTAACTTCATAAGCGTAAGTCCTTAGGCCGAAGGATAGGGCATAGAAGATAGTCGTTGCACTCTACCGAGCTATCTTCTAGTCGTCGAATCGTCATCTGCCGGTCACTAGGATACAGGGCGGGTGACCTAACCGTATTCGGCGACAGTGTGGAACACCAACAACTAAAAGTATTTTGACCTCCCAACGGTTTTCTTTTAGCTACAAAAATGATTTCATGCCTCTTTTTTCTTGCCGTTCACATTTGATGCTGGTGCAAGGCTATTCCTATGTTATCTTGATGGTAACAAATACAACAACGACTGAGTGACTGACAGCCTGTACAGGGCAGCAGAGAGCTGAGCTGAAAAGTTTAAGCATCTTGCAAGTCTGCTGGTAGTAATTTTGCCAATAACAATTGTTAAGAAAAGAGCTTCAGGCAGATTTTGGAGATTACAGAAATCTATTTAAAATTTAATAATTTCTTTAAATTTAATGGTGGATTAGCTTTTACAATAAACTAAATAGATATCGGCCCTAAAAAAATGAAAGCAATGCTGCCTCAAATGCGTGCGGGCCTGTCTGCAAAACTGCTCTTGCTTTAAACCGAAGTAATAACTGCACCAGTCAATGCACGCACGGCATTAAGCACTGGATCGATATAGGCAATATTGGATGTTGATTTGTTTTAATTTTGTTAAGGGTCATTTCAGGTTTTGATGTTCTTTTTTTGCCAATCAGTAATTTGCACATGAATTCTGCAAAACATGCTGTTTAAGCAACAAGCAATGCTTTGCCGCTGGATTTTGTAGGTAGTAGGTATAAGATTTTCAAAATCATGTAAAGTAGCAACACCACACTGTGTCAACACGGAAAGACACATAACGTATGATATACATCACACATAGAGAATGCAAAGCAGTGGTCTGCGATTGATTTTTGTATCGTTTCAGCGTACATGTTATCACGTGCGACAGATGTTCGGGTGAAACAAGGGCCAAGTCACCAACTAATCACCACTTAGTGATAATTTATGCAGTTTTCGTCTTATGCAATCATTGATGGCACCAAAACCGATCACAGCAATTGAGGTATAACGAATGTAACTGCAGTTTTTGGCCCGCCACGAAGTAAGAACAGCTTTTGCAAAAAGATTATATCACAGCTCAGAAATCTTTCAGTCTCTAACTTACGTTACTTTTCATCATGTGTATGAACTTGAGAAGCTTATTTTTGCTAAATATGATACAAAAATTTGAAGCGAGAAACTCAATTATTTGCTTGACATACTGTATTACTTCTGGTACCATCAAAACCTGGCTTTTGTCATACACTAGATTGTTTTGCAGCTGATTGTGATAGTTTTGGGATAAAAATAAACATAACACAACTGAGGTACTTCACCTATTGAGAAAACTCAATCAATTAGATCTGCAGCCTTGGGAAAAAAGCTTTGAAACAGATAGAAGGTTAAAAGTAAGATTGGGACATATTTAAAAGCGATCATTAACTGAACAGAAAAACTTAATATTTAAATTGGCAAATCAAGGGCAGTAATGCGTGAACTTTAACATTCAGTTTTCATCAAACAAGAGCTGTCACTTTTGATCTTTAAATTGCTCTCTTCTCATCCTCAAGTAGATGGTCATGAATTATAGATACTGACAGAAAAAGTGCAATATTGAAGGTAAGCTGCGGAAATGAGATATTTGAGAAGCATTGAGGATGCATCACGAATGGATAAAGGGCGTGGCACAAAATTTCGAAAAATACTTAAAATCGAAAGGTTACAGCTTTGTACGGCAAAGTATCAGTTACATTGGTTTGGCGATGTAAGTAAAATGTCCACAAAAGGAGTTAGTCGTCGAATTTTTTTAGCCACGCCAACTGGAAAAAGGCCACTTGGGGGCTTAAACGCTGGGTTTGATAGTACATTAGTGGTAGTTACATTAACAACTCGGTTTGGCCAAAATTTGGAATTAAATGAGTTGGCGCATGTAGCTGAAAATTGAGGGGTTGATAAAAGAACTTTACCACCTGCTGTTTAAGCGACCCTGTCAAAAGAAAAGCGGTCAAGAAGCTGCACATACAATGTAAATAGGACAAACATTAGTCTAATTAAAAATGCATGCAATGCTGTTTTAAATGTATGCCAATTCGTCTTTGAAACCAATCTTGCTTCAAGTCAAGATAGCAGTTCCATCCGTCTATGTAATCACGATACTGGCTGATAGACGTTGCGATTATTGAATTTTGACGTCGCAGAGATCATTTATTTTCATAATGTTTTTGTCTTTAATCAATAAGCGCGTTGATAAGCGTGCCAATGACTGCAGACTGTTAATAATTATTTGTGATTATCATTAGGGCTGGTTAGAAAGCGTTCAATTGTTACTATTTTGTTGCAATATACAGGGTGAGTCAGAAGTAACCGGGCAGTTACGATATTTGTGATCTAAGTGTACTGAAATGCGTTTACATCGATCAATCGATTGACTTCTTGGTGTCAACATACTGACAATGAATAAGGTCACGTGAACACATCTTACAATTGTCAATTTAAGTGATGTAAATGCCAGAAGACCAACGACAACGGTTCAAGCAGATGGATTGGTCTCCGCGGTTCCATCGAGTATTCTCCTCGCTCTCCAGACCTTACTCCTCCTGACTTCTTTCTTTGGGGTCTGCTAAAGAATTCAGTGGATGCCAAAAAGCCGAGAACAACTCGTGCAACGATAGTGAGTTCTTGCACAGAATTAGGGAAGACTTATGCCGAAGTGATTGCTATTCTGTCGATCGAAGGATCGCAAAATGCATTGAAAAAAAGACGGCCAACATTTTGAGCATTTACTGTGTTAGATTATGTACATGTAATAACAAATTGGATTTTCATAACTTGTGTAGTTTTGACTGCCCGGTTACTTCTGACTTACCCTGTAGTACCGTGAAAAATTATTTTTATCATTATCGGTTTCAATTAAGAATTAATTTGTTTGGTCGTGATTTATCAGAATAATTATCCTATTAAATTATTTTATTGAAAACACGTTTTGTACGTTCACAATTGATTGACATTAGCATGCATCGCGCAATGTACGTTATTTCTTGCATCATCCGTTGTAGATATTACAATACGTTGACAAACAAAGTCGATTACAGGTTGCAGGCAAAAGTTAAGAAAAACACATTTCACCGCCTTTAACTTTTTTCAGAGCTGGTTCTAATCAAGACAGCACTAATTACCGCAATTTGCTTCGCGGAGCTATGAAGATCGGGTTGGTTATATATTATCAGGGTTAGTTCATGACGCAGCTGGATCATCTGAGGAAGAATAAGGGGGGGGCGATCACTTGATCGGAGAGCTATAACAATCTTCGAAATAGCGGTGTTACAGGGGTTGGTTGCCATCGTGACGGCTTCAGAGAGTGTAGTCCTATAATTTGCAAAATTTCACCGCAAAATCGAACATTGCTCTTTAACTGAAGTTGGTTCCGATTTCGAAGGTATTCTCCAAAAAATTAAATTTTCACAAATTTTGGTGGTGCTCTTAAAACAGCATTACCTGGAGGAGATTGCCTATTTGCTCTCCCTAGCGACGACATTATTTCGAAATAAAAGAAATTAGGCGCCAATCGTTTAAAGTGTCAATTAATATTTTTCTTACAATTACTAAAGTAAAAAAGCGCCGAAACCTCATGACAAGCCATTTTTCATTTGCACTAGAATTAGGTTTCGACTCTTCGAAGCAATGGAGCGTTGTGCAAATTAAAAAACAATGTTCTCGACGCGATTCTGTTGCTTGTCACCGGCGTACTGTTTAGTGTTAACAGAAAGCCAAGGTTTATACTGCTCAAAGCTTATAAACTGCTGAAAAAGTCGCTTCGCTTGTAGTGCAAATAAAGTTTTTAAAACCACGTCGCAAAACCGATTGAGCAATTCACTAAAGCACTCAATCTGAGATAGCTTGACTATGCTTAAAGCGGCATACAAGTGGTTGCAATCACTGGTTTAATCTGGACACCTTTTCAATTAAATAATCAAATTTAGTGTACTTTAAACACAAATGACAATAAATGAAGTGTGAAGTATAACATAGCATCGGAATGTTTGTGATAGCTGAAACGGCTGAAAAAGGATCTTTCGGTCATTTAGTCAAGCAGCCGATGTCTCTGTAATAATGATTTGTTTTTTACTAATAATGATATTGTGGAAAGTATAATTGCATATGAAGTGTATCACTGTTTGAAGGACACGAGAGATGCTAGGTTATATGCGACTCATAATCATTCATAGTAATATCATTATTACGTAGGAATTATTTTTCTGAAATGAATTTATATTTAATTATTTACAAATAGTTACGCTATTGGTTGAAATTGATACGAATTAACAGCTTTATGATTTTGCAAAAAGCAATGCAAAGCTCAATGTCAAGAGTGGGATATCGTCTATTCAAAACATGTTTTTAAATTTTTAAGTGATCCGTAGGCCTAAAAGTAGCAAAGACCGGGTCTTAAGCCCCCCACTTGACCCTTTTAGTTACCCTACAAATACAAAAAATGGGCAAAAATGCGGAAAATTGCTGCAGAATAGCAAAAAAGACACTCTGAAAAACTTGATCCTCGAAAAAGGTCTTCAGTTTTGTTCTGAAACAAAAAGGCCTTTAGCCCCTTTCCCTATACTAAACAAAGTGTTTCGCGTATGATGTGAATTGGTTTACAGAAGATAAACAATTAATTTTATAATCTATCCCGAGGGGTAGCCAGCCCCGAAATGGATAGTGGCTCAACAATTTGACTTTAAGCCAAGAATAGTATTGGGTTTGGAACGCCGCCTCTCGAAGCTGTAAACGACGTGATACGCTAAGTAGGCAAACTAAATCTAATGACGTAAATTGTAAGTCGCTAGATTTTGTGAATATAAAATTTTAATATAAACATAAAAAATATTTACAAAGTCATCTTCTAATGGCACCCCCCCTTACTAGTCGGCCCGTCACTTGTCGCCAGCTTGGCTCCAAACAACTCGATTGATCTTTTTCTTATTGATGTTTTCACGACAGCAATGAAGCTCGCAAAAATCTAGGAGGCAATTAAAAGTCATCGCTGAGCGCCATCATGTTTTGGTTTGTTTCATGCGCGAAAGCGACCGTTTAGCCTCAACGGTTGTTGCGGATAATACAATTATTATTTGGATTGCGCTGCAGATGCTTGGATGTTTTTGAGCGTTCAAAAAAAACTCCTGCAAAGACTTGTAGTTGACTTCAGAGCTTAGAGAAGATCTTCATAGGCTTACTTCGCTGTCAAGGTTATTCAAGAATACAAGCGCTCAATCTAATTAATCTTGATTGGATTGTTTGCAGGAAGAATTGACAACAAAGAAAAAAGCAAAGGGTTGTCATTCAATCGTTTCCGAAGAGGGTAACTCAGGCAATTGATGTATGGGAGATGTGCAGAACGTCGGAAATACCGTGAAACAGATTCAGTGCAGACATCATCAATAAGCCAAAAACTGGACTGTATCACCCTGGGCCTTGCCATCTCTGTTACATCAGCTACTTCACAAGCTTCTTTCAAAATTTGTAGAGAATATTAATTTGCCTGCCTAGTCGGTTTGCGGTAGGAGGCGGTCCATCTACCACTAGTCGGTTGAATACAAGGAGTTGTATTTCCTATTTATAACAACGCTTGGCAGGTTATGTAAGAGCAGTTTTTCGCATGCTTTTCCTGCACGCTAGGGGGCATACATGATGAAATGAAAAATGTTTATTTTGTGCTAGTTTGCTAGATTTCCACAAATAGAAAATGTTTTCATGACTATAAATATATTATATTTTTGTAGACTTTATAACAAGTAATCATGTATTAAGTTTGGATGCCGCAAGTTAACGTGATTAAAGTTGATGTAGATGCCCTGTAGCGATCGCATAGATCGGAAAAAACCTGTCGGCATATGTCATATTTTCACAAAAATATTTGCCGCAATTATCAAGTCTGTGCGTTATTAATTGAAAACGCTTTTAAAAAAAAGAAACAAGGCACTTCACTCATGGACTTCGACAGTCTGATGCTTGCGCGCTGATCATTCTATAAGTGCCAAACATTGCCCAATGAAACACGTAGCGTAAGTCACACCAGATTTCTCCAGAGCCAATTTCGAAGAATAAGCCTACGCCCTTGTCTCATTGCTCTCTCTCATCAAAACAACTAAAAGCATCAAATACTCGCTTAACGTTACATTTAAAGATTTGGATGCTCTCGTACGTCTTGGACTACCTGGTGAATGAGAAAAAAAGAATATTTATATACAAATTTTCGCACGTTTTAGGCTCTTTCTGAAGAAATCGATAGTCTTCCCAATAATATTGCAGTGCTTCTGATCATTGCTTGTGATCATTGGAACATTACTTTGATCTTTGATTACCAAGTTTAAGCATTGAGAAGCACAGAGCACAAATATTGCGCGGAATACTTATCGAGAATACGCTTTTGTATACTTCTCACGTGACTTACCATTGATGCATCATGATAGCTCTACCCAACAAATTTTTGAAATCCACTCCTTCCCTTGAGAGATGGGGTAAAACACGTGATGAAATTGATTCTGGCGAAAGAAAACCAATTTTAAGAAATTTTGTGAAGCTGTTGCACACTGTTTTATCTCTGATGTATTTCAAAATAATGCCAATTTTTTTGCCAGGAATATCGCATGACTTGTCGGCTATTACAGACATAAACCATTCGTAAGGTTCAGTGACTATCTTTTGCACTATCATGATGCTAACTATCCTGAGAATTTTATTTTGCATCATTAAGCTTGTGCACTTGGCGTTCCTGGACATTCGAGGCAAACGCTTTTTGAAACCTTCATCCCCAGCGTCGATGCAAAATTGAAGAAGTTTCATAAAATTTCCTAAATTTTCGAACTGTCCGCGCAAAGGGAAATTACCTGAAACACAGAACATCACGGTCTTAACAACGAAAGCCATTATATTTCTGTTTTCTCTTCTTTGTTCAGCACATCCTGCCTCCGAGTTTGCAAACAAATTTTGGCTAAACTCCGTGCTTTCGACAAAATTTTTCACAGCAGAAGTTGCTTTTTTTATTGCAAACTACATCTCGGTGGTAAAAAGTTCTCAATAAATTTTTTGAAGTCAATCTTCAGTGTTGCCAAAAATTCACGTACTGTAGGCATATTAGTTTATTCTGCAATTACTAACTTGTGTTTTAGATCATTAGATATTAAATAAATAAATAATCGTAGATAGAAAATGTGAACCACAGAAGAGCGCATTGATATTGTTATTTCATGTCATAGAGAAGGATGCACTTAAAGAGATGTCGCTGCTGAATTTAATTACAGGCATTCTAATCAACAATCACCTCTAATGACGCATAACACGATTGGTAGACTGTTTAACAAATTTAAGAGCACTGGAAGTGTAGCTGATGCTCCTGAATGTGGATGTCCAAAAATATCTGCAGAGCTGGAGCATGTGATTCGGTAACAACAATAGCAAGCTCAAGAAAATCATTGCAATGAACATCCTTGGAATTGGGGATTTCTCAGCTAACAATCCAGCGTGTATCAAAAATGCACAAGTTCCATTCATACAGGTTTCAAGTGTGGCAGATGGCAGAGGATGATCCCGATTGTTGAGTGAAAATGTGTTGTTGGTTTTTGAGCAAACAAACCGAAGGCGTTGACTTCTTCTCCACCGTTATGTTTTCGGATTAAGCTAATTTTTATGTAAAAGGTGAACTAAATCAACAAAATGTAAGCTACTGGCCTATCAGTAATCCGCATTAGTACACTGACAACAAACAAGGTGCTGATCGTACAACGGCATGGTGTTTTGCTGGAAAGACCGAACCATTCATGCTTACTTTTTTAGGATATCGTTACTAACAAAAACTATCTTGCAATAGAGGGAAATTTTTAATCTCTGAACGGGATTTAATTGGTTCTCGTCTTCCAATGCTTTATGCAGGATGATGCACACCCCTATTATGGCATCCACTCACGTCATTGGCTAGACAGAAACTTTCTTAATTGGATCAGTGATAGAGGATCTGTGAAATGGGCACCGCGATCCCCGGATTTAAATCCTTTGAATTTTGCGGCATGGGGTACTTAAAATCTAAGGATTATTCAGTCAAGATGAGGGATAAAAACCGTCTGCGCTATGCTATTAACGCAGATTTGGCTTTTAACATTCTTTCTAACTTGAGCGGTCGCTTAATGCTGGGCTTTGATAAAAATCACGGAAATCACATCAAAAAAATTTTGTAATTACATTGCAGAATAAATTGCAGTTGTAATGTAATTCCTGTAATGCGGTACTTTTGCGCTATCCTGTATGGTTTTTGACAAAACCTGCGTTTCTGAGATTTTCATGCTTTTAGACCTGCTTGCCTTACGATGCATATCTGACCTAAATCAACTCCACCAGCGATTTCAATGTAGATCAACCGACTTGAAAAACTGTCATTTTGAAGCCACACTTTTAAAAATTTGCGAGAACTTTGCCCCGCGATATCAGGAGGCGCCACATTTTTTGAATCATGGCATTTTAGAAGTCTTTATCTCGCAGCATCGCTAAGCTGGTGAAGGTGTTCAAGGCCAAACTCATGATTGCTTGTTGTTCCCATTTTATATGTTTTTTGATTCTTGAGAATAGAAACATTAACAGGAAGTGTAATGTGTGCTTTCTCAGTAGGCGTAGGCCTAATCGGTGTTTCTGAGAGCGCAAATCTTGACGTTTCGTGCAAAAAAATAAATCAACCTTGCGTGCTTTGGTTTTGTCATCTATGTAAACTGCAGTAGTATCCAAGTCTGATAAGTATGCTGGGAAAACGTTCGAAATTCGAACCTGAGGAGTGCAAATCTCAGCCGAGGAAAAATTATCTAAAATGGAACCCAAAGCAGAAAAATTGTTTTTAAAAGCGTAAACGAATAACCAAGTAATAAACTAGGTGTGGCAGTTAGGCGAGCACGACAAAGATGCGGCAAGTCTGTGACAAAGTGCTGTGGCACCGCTGGCAAAAGCTACAAACCAATTATTTAGTGTACAGAATTTACAAATTTGGGGGCATGGCCTCTCTACCTCTCTCCTGTGACTACGCTTATAAATTGGTCAAATTTCAAATTTTCACTTCACTGTATTTGGTTGGTTTTTGACAATGCAATGTTTTGTAACAAGGAGAAAAATGATTTGAAGACGATTTTATGCTTTAAGAGCGTAAGCCAAGAAGTACTTGAAGTTACAGTAAAATTATCTAAAAACGAACTACAGGTTAATTTATTGTTGCATTTGTACATAAATTTGGCAAACGATAGTTGATACATGACTTCAACTATTTAAATGTTTAATTTATGGCAACGATTTTGATTGAATGATTGATAAAACGAAGTTTTTGCCTTAATTATTTTTTTTGAGAAAGGCGACCGTGAACTAAATGTTGTTACTCTATGTACTAATAAGGTCATCATTAGTGTAATATAAAACTTGATTTTTCGTTGAAATGAAATCACTTTACTTAATGTTTAAAATATTGTGGGATAGATAGCTTTTGTTATGTCAAAATGCTCGTTAATAGTTGGCGACAATGCAAGGTGCGGTATTGCAGTGGGGTCATTAGCATTTCAACGAATCACAACTTAACCCTCCGTCGGGCGCTTCCGATCTGCCAGGCACACGGATGACGCAATTCTGTATGTCTCGCGTTCTGGTTGGCTAAGTCAAACACGCCTTTGAATCACCTACCACCCAGCGCATTCCAGTGAGAAATGCCAAAATTAGTTGCAGATTCGACAACGTGAAAGGCAGATCAGCGTTAGAGATCTCTCAGGCCATTGCGCCCAAATATGTAGTTAGCAGCAAAGAAGAATTTTTCATATTTTATTGTCGCTTTGCTCGGAGTATGCCATTTTGGTTTGCAAGTATTGCTTTGAAAACGAACTTACAGAGCAAACCAAGCAAAGCTTAGTGAAGTTTTGTGACGGCAGTGTACCTCTTACAAAACTGTTCATTTCGAAGAACATGCTTTATCCCAGATATAATATACTTAGCATTTCGCAAATGGTGCTCAGACATTACTTTTTGTTAAAAATAAAATAAATTGTTAGAACTGCTGCAGATAGGTGAGGTGGCATTTTAAAGCATTACCACCAAATTTTGATATTATGTAAACGCATGCGTTTGCATTTTTTTTTATATAATAGTATTTTTTACATGTGTCTAACAGGCACATTGGGCTCGAACATGCAGCAAATAACGCTGCGCCCAACGGAGGGTTAAAGAGTTTAAAATTCAGCGACGAACTTGGTTTTGACAGATGCCGACAGACCTGTTTTGATTTAGAAGATCTCTCGATCACGATCTATGAGTACACAGGGATGAACTATCTTTTACCACTAGTCGGTTGGCATGACGTGCTATATTTTCTAATGTTTGCTTTGCTACACTGCAATCGGTATGCAGGTCGCGTTTACGAGATTCAGTTCACGATTTGTTGCATTCACCCATTCTCTGCCACAGGATGGAGGCACAATACAAAATAATTACATTCCAATACACACCGCCAACTTAATTAAGATTATGCTGAGTCAGGGGTAGGCAACCTGCGGGCTCTTGCTCTTCAATTGTGGCTGCCTGCAAGTTTTGGAAATATGTATTATAAAGTATAAGCAAAGAATAACGCCACTGCAAAAGACAAAGTTTAAAAAAAAGATGCTCTGCTTAGTTTTATACAAAAAAAGTTAATTTTCCGAAAAAATATTTTACGGCTCTCATTGTTCTCTTTGCTGTAAAAATCTGGATAAAGTGACACTTCAGTCGTGAATGGTTGCCAATCAGCGGGCAAGAGTAAAGTGAGTGTTTGTTTTGATCCAGTGAGTAGGTTGGTGCTCCGACCGCAAACAGAGCAGGCTGTTATCAATGGGTAACCAAAAGTCCTTTTTTGTGAAGTCTGGGTGAGCAGCTTCACCATCTAATTTGGACTAGCAAACGATTATTTTCTCTTATTGGTGAATTTTAACCGGCGATGTTTGCATTTAAAGTACCGTAACATTTTGCCATTTAAGCAGAATGATGTAATTTTGAAGCAGATCTGAAGGCTGTTCTTACGGATAGCGCCATTACCGCTGTCCACCGAATCAGGGAGATAAATATACAGAGTGAGTCAAAAGTAACCGGGCAGTCAAAACTACACAAATTATGAAAATCTGCCCGGTTACTTCTGATTCACTCTATTGTAATGCAAAAGTATAATTTGATAAAGTGACTTCGTGTTATTGGTTGAATATGTCCAATTTGCAAATGCTTTCAGCTCTTCTTTTTGATATGTGATACGACGTATAAAGTTATCAGCGTTTTCGCTCAAAAACACTTTTTGGAAAAATAGAGTCGCTTTCGGCAAAGCAAACCGCCAAAAGCCCCTCAAAACTCTACAAACTCAAGGGGATATTGTTACCATGGTATCGTGGTGCTTCAGGGCGATTTGCTGACAAATATTAAAACAATGTGAGGCCTAGTAAAAAAATGTTTTGTTTTTGCGCCGGTTGCTGACTAATATAGGATATTTTATTTCCCACTTTTCTCGGGAACCCCTTTATGTATTTTAGCAGTTTTTTTGGATGATGCGTTACACAATTTACTCGTTGCATAATCTGGCTATTACTTACATAAAATCAAATTAAGGTATGAATTAAAATCAAGATCTCTGGGGCTAGCTGACTCATTGATGTCGATTACTTAAAAACTTTTGGAGTGACGTCAAAAAAGTTGATATATGAATCAACTTTTAAAATAACATGGTACAAATACGCTTCCTTTGTCTCAATTGCTTTTCGTTTCTAACAAGATGATTACGTCGGAAAACAGTTTTGCTGACATTCGTCCATGTTACGCAACGTATTCTTTAATAACGAAACTATTATATAAGCCACTTACTGGTTATGTAAGCTTAAGGTTATACAAGTAATTTGTTCGCACGTTGCCTAATTGCCTAACAAAGACGTAAAGAAGGAAAGATACAACACGATGGCTGCCGCGTGTTCTACCGATGGTTCACGTAACTTTTTGGAGTAGGTGCCGCGTGGCTCACCAGTCGGTCACCATGCAGATTTTTTAACCTGTTCTTGTGACATTGGCGCATGTAGACGAGAAAATGTATTATGGTATGCAGGACTCCTGTGGTGACAAATAATTTCAAGCACACATTTTGACGTGCATAACGTCATAATTAGTCAGGCATGACGAAACAAACGCAACAATATTGATATTATTATCAAATTATGCTCGGATTTTAGTGGCACACTGGTGATGTCTGCAAAAAGTAGTATAATGCGCGTCTGCAGCTAACGTGTTGATAGGAATACGCACTCCTCCAAAATAATACAAATCAAAAACCACTTAGCGCTTAAAATAAAAAAATTTTGTTTTCAACTACATTTGTAAAATGAGGAAAACTTATATCTTTTTCTAAACTGTTGTTCGTCTGAATTAACCTACTCACCACGCCCCAGCAGCCTACTGTATTTCCAGCAGCAGCTTTCACCGACATATCGGCATAGCCAAGTGTTATTAAAAAAAAACTTTGGGAAAAACTTGGGAAGCACGTAGAAGTTTAGACAAGATATTCACAAAAACTTTTATGTTTTTCTAAGTTTGCTTCAAGCTAATGAAAGAACATGGCTTGATGTGTATTGTCTTAGCCCCCTACTCAGCAACTCTCTTAATCCTCGTATCGTCAATTTTTAGCACTGTCAAAAATCAATAATGAGTTGGAATGCTGACTAAGCAAGTCTTCAATCGTAGCTGCTAAGTAGCCTAAAAATATGCGCGATTTTTAATCAAAATATCAAAGATGAATTGTTTGGGTTTGCCACTTTTGCTTCGGACTATAGAAATGACTTAACGACTCCAAAAATAAGTTACATTTTTGTAATTTAGAGCCCGTAGTAGGCCTACATTTTAATTTTGTGCTTTTTAGTACCTCTGGATACGTCTATTTGCCATGCCTCTGGCATAGCGAGAAAAATGAAGATAAAATTGATTATACCTTTGATTCAAACTTTTTTAATTTAATCCTGAAATTTTAAGTTTTTTAGCTCAAACGAAAGTTTTCTACCGAAAATGCAACAAATTTCTTCAACACTGCGTGCCAGTTGGAACATTTTTTATTGTTACAGCTGCTATTAAGGTGTTCCCAAACGAAGCTTTATTTGTTCCTAAAGTTCCTAACTACTATAGTGTGCCCTACCCAGGCCTAGTTATAAGCCAAAGTTAAAGGAGGAACGAGGAAAAAAGCTGTGTTTTTCTCTTTTCACATTTCTTAGCACCAATTTCTGTATTTAAATTTTTAGCTCAAATGAAAACTCGCTTGAATAAAATGCAATGTAATTTTCTAGCTCTAAACCAGTTTGTTGTTGTTTTCCGGCTTTATTCCCGATTAGGGGTCGCCACAGCAGACAATTTCTGAAGTGCATTTTGGTATTACATGGCATTTGTTTTACAATCGGACGCCCTTCCTGCCACTAACCTTTTCTTCGGAGGGAAAACTGGGCCATCTGTCTTTCACATAAAGGTGGGGGCGTCCCGCTAAGTGCCTTGCGAAAGGACATAACAAGCGAACTTGCCGGCTTGTTCTGCACGAAACCAATTTAAACATTAAAAAAGTATTTGTTGTAATATAACCAAATGTAGCTTCCTGCAAGCTGCAATAAAACATCTAGCAGACATCGCTGAGTGAAAATCTTGCCACAAAAAGTTCCACGTCGTACCAATTGAAATTTGCCATTTTGATGCATAATGGCCGGCTCTATCGTTGTTGCCCGGTTGGTCTGTCAATCAGTATGTTGGGATAATGATTTCACGACTTTGTGTCAGCCCCTCGCTGTGTTATTTAGACTTCGATTTTTTTCGCTTATGTGCCTTATTTCCGAAATAGAGCAAAAGAGGTTATACCTACCTCAAATGCGTTGGATCCAATCAATCGATTGGCCTAATGATCCATTTTCAAGAAAAAAATTTTTCTCCTTAGGAACGATGGTATATTTGGTGAGTATGATTTCACACAGTGGTATAAACTTACTGACCTATTGTTTTCTATTGATTTGCCCACAAACTTTGAATTTAATGTAGCCTACTATGCACGTAATACCACCCCTAGCTAATAAATTGAGACAGCGCTTACTTCAAACAGCCTCTACAGTTTTGTTGGGAGCTGTCCATAAATGACGTCCGCAGTCAGGAGGAGGGATGATCTGCAAACTGCGGACGCTTGTAGACAAAGGAAAAGGACCCTGGATGTGGTTGTCTCCACACATGATTGCCAATTTTTGGTTTTTGTTTTATGTTCCTTATGACTGCTTTATACGCGTGGAGTATTAACGACTTTGATATTTGACAATTAAAGCGAGTGCACGCTACAAGAAAAATTCATGCAGTGAGAGCAATTACACATCGCACTTCCTTATGCCGCAACTCGGCAAAACAAAGAAAAAGGTATTAATACATGTTATGTCATATAGTTGTTGCATCAGTTATAGCTGTGAGCTAGGAATAAAATTAAAATGGCATTGGAAGTTAGTGAAATAATGTAAAAAAGGGAATCAATGCAGAGCAAAAATATTTAGTTTCTGAACAATAGTCTCGCGTAGATGTCTAAGTTGGTGCATTCTCGCAGCCTGAATTTTGTTATCTCCAGTCCAAATGACTAACAAGTTTAGGTCTTTATGCACCAACGCTAGCTTTACATTTTACTTTGATTGGTGGAATAGACCTAATAGTTGTGCTATTATATTGTAGCACACAGAAAAACTAACTGCAGTTATCTTTGTTGATTAGTAGTGCTTTTAGCGTAGGTAGGCTATGTGTTTAAGACTTGGTGTTGGTATGACTTCATAATGCAATGTTTAAGTCGTTTGCCTATTCGGAAATCTTGTTTTTTTGAAATATCAACAATATATGAAGGTTTCACGCACGTGATCAACCGTTATTAAAAGCGCTTTCGAAAAAAGTGGCTGACCAGTTTCAGTGTTTTTGCATTAAATTAAAAAGCAGTGATACGGTTTCTTTGCAAATTCAATGGGCAAAGTAGACAGTTGTTAAATGAACGTTAAGTATGTTGTTTTACTGATGTTATGAAATGAATCTGAATTCAAAGTAAGGTAAGAGGTGTTAAGGTTTATTTGTTATTGCTACTAGTTAACCTGGTTTTGTGGGCTGAACATGCAGGCTTATATGCAGTCAGCTTCTGGTAGGGTTTCATATTCGAATAATTAGGGTATTTGGGAATACTGTGTTCAAGTTAATTGTAGTGTGCAACTTATACAGCATATTTAGTTGCATAAGCATACTGAAAAGTTGGGAATCTAACTTATACTGTAGCCTAGATGACAGGGCAGACTTCTGTACTGTTTGTCATATGATGAATTAGATATTGATGGATGTAATCATTAGCCCTTTGAAATTTTTTGTCAGTAATGCTTGCAGACTGGTTACATTAATCTGTAAGATGTAAATTTGTGAACTTCACTTTTCCTTAAACAATTTTTTGGGCTATTGCCTCGGCTGCTGAACCAAGTAGACCAAGGACAATCATAAACTTAAGGTACCGGTAGTAGTGATCTGATAATGGCTGATTTTGCTGAGGCACCTACTGGTATCTAATTGGCTTAGCATAGATTAATAATTGGCATAGAGTTATTTATAACAGAGTAATGAATGATATTTGGATGATACTTCTCTTGAGGCCGATTTTTTTGCCAATTGGCACACCATACTAAGTTCAGACTAACCAACTGAAAGGCCCTATTTTAACCAATTCGCTTTTGAATAAATTTTTTTGTTTCCGAGTAACTAACTAACAATAGTTTATTTCAATTTTTAATATAAGTTTCTCGTTAGTTTTGAAAATAACTCCTGAAGTTGGTGTTTACCCTATACCTTTCCACCATAAATTACAGCTTTTAGCTAGCCACCTTTTTCGCGCCATATGTGTAACGTCATATAAAACATTCGTATTGTCTGCTTGGACAAGGAAAAAGGATTGACCCTGTGCGGATATTTTGCAAAAAGAGAGAAATAGGGATTGGTATTTTGAATTTTTTTGCGGACGTCATTCTTGGACAGCTCCTTGTAAGTTAGGTTATAAGTTAAGTGGATAACCCAACGATCAGCTATTTGTGCTAAAGATGAGAATAATATTTTCCAAATCCTGCAAGATTTTACTTGAAAACTCGTTTTTGTTCCACCCTGCTACACGTGATAAATATACCTCTGGGATGGAATGTACTCAGGCGCGCGGCATGATTGTACTACAAAGATATTCCCACGTAAAGTCCACTTACAGTTCAGTTATTATAATTTTGTAGTTGCCACTGCGTTATTAAAAAAATTAAAAAGCAGATGTACAATGTTATGTTTGTGCTGCCACACATCATTGCCGTTTAACAGCATATCGGTGATAAACTTCATTTTTGTGTCTGCTTTCAAAATGACCCTGGAAAATGAAAATAGCTGCTGCCTGCTGCGCTGCCATAAAATATTGCAAAACCTAAAAACTGCTTTTCAGAATCATATGCAACGTTGATTTTTATCGTTTATGTGGAGGTACTAATCAACAAAGGCGAAGAAATAATTAATGCAGCTGATCCTCCATTTAACGGACTAATGCGGACCGGAGTTTGACTGTTACTTGAAAATGTCCGTTCCTGAGAAATATGCCACAGATTAGTCCAAAAATGCCCAGTATAATGAAAGCTATCTACAGTTACAATGTAACATATTTTGTGAACATATCTGCACATGGTAATTGGTAAATCTTGTTGAGAATATGAACAAAACACATAGCTATTTAGCTTTTTTGTGTTTATTGGTAGCTGCTAAAACCGCAGTAATATGATGTGTAGATGTGTGCCTTACTCCAATTCAAATGTAATTTGTCAGAGTTGGACATGATCATTGGCAAATCTGAGTGGGAGGCTATCAATGTCTGATGGCCATCTTCATCTTCAATTTCATGGGTGGCGGGGCTACTACTGACACGCGGTGCATTGTTACTGGGACCAGCAGAGTTGGTAGAAGAGCAAAGAGTAAAAACATCGCTAATTTTGGTTTGGTGACCACCCATATGCTTTTTTTTTGATGACCAGCTCCCTGACCATTTTCAAATTTCCGCAGTAATGTGCGGTAGCTGGTTGTACGAAAGTAAAGCGTCAACTAAAGCGTCACCGTTAGTTCGCAAAGTTGACACCTGTAATTTTGTCAAACAAAATCTGCCGCTCGATAGACTGCTTCTTGGTCATTGCTGTTTTTCTTCCTTTCCACTCGAAAGACTGCTTTTTTATCACAGGTAAATTTACACGTTTACGTTTTACTAATTGCTTTGGCATCTTCATTACGTTCTGAGTGACGTATATTGATGCTTGCACAAAGGTAGAGAGATGTAAGATGGAGTCTTGTACTAGATACAGATCATCCATTGTTTAAGAATATTACACGTACTGTTACTTATCAGTACGATAGAGAGCAATACCTTGCTTACAAGCAATGCACAAAAGAAACAATTCAACGATGTGCTTTCTACAAACATTTTAACTGCAATTACAGTTTTGGCATAAATTAAAATTGTCTAATTTTATTAAATTTTAACTGTTTTTTACAGTCTGTTAAATCTGAAGTCCGTTGGACTGAGGTTCGTTGAATCGAGGGTCAACTGCAGATGTACATTTATCAGCTTGAAGGTAAAGCTGGAAAAAATGGTTCACTTGTTCTTTTGTTGAGCAATGATAAATGACAACATAGTCAATATTCTCAAAAACGTGAGCTTTGTAGGTATTAGTTTTTGGCAGTGCTGTTTTCATTACTTTGGGGCAGACAACAACATGACGTCCTTAAACATTATGAGTAAAAAGTTCTTTTTAAAGCGTTTGACAGAAAAAGTATGTTTAAAAAACGCTTAAATGCTTAATCGGTAAGGCTTAAGTTGTAAGAAAATTCCTTTTATCGAAAGCACCTTGCTAACATCTCTCAATAAAGCTCTAAATCGCGTTTCTACACTGAGTACTTTTATACAAAATAAAGAAAACAAATTTTACAATCAGTCGTTGGTGATGATGTCACCTTTGTTCCCAAATTCTTTCCAAATTCTCTCAAATGACGCTATGAAACCTTCCAAACTTGCTTATCACTTTCATTCCAAGCACAACAATCTTGAAAGCAAGTCACTTGAATATTTTGAGGGCCTACTGTCTGATATGAACGATCAAAAAAAAAACAAAACAAATGAAAGAGATGACGACTACCGAATAATGTTTTCTTCATGCATCTTATCTAATTTCTCTACAAATAGTTGAAACAAAAAAGCATGTACGATTGGATACGAGTTTGGAAAGTCGCGCTTCTTATCTGCAGCTGAAGAAATTTCGGGTTCTGAAGCAGCTCGAAAATTTGAAGATATACCACTCTCCAACAACAAAGTTCATTGAAAGGTTGAAGAAATGGCAATGGACATCTAATAGCAGGCTATAGAGAAGGTAAAAAAAAGCAACCTATTTTGCTGTTCAAATGAACGAATCAATTGACGTGAGCAATTGTGCCATTCTTCTTTGTTTCATGCGCTATAAAGGAAAAACAGATTCTAAGAAAGAAATTCTTTGTTGCATTGACTTACCAGGACGTACCACCGGATCAGAAATATTTGAACTTCTAAACAAATACTTCAGTGAGAAATAAATAAATTGGGAAAATTGCATGGGAGTGAGTACTAATGGAGCTGCGAGCATGACTAGTTATCGCTTTTGTGTGGTTGCAAAAAAAATAGAAGTTCCGCACAAAGAAATGGTGTTTATTCACTGCATCATCGATCGAGAGCATTTGGCTTCAAAGAAGCTTTCTCCTGATTTGAAAGACGTACTTACTAACGCTGTGAAAATTGCTAATGAAATTAGAAATCCAAGAAAATTGCAAATACTTCTCTGCAAGGCTTTTGCAGGATATTTTTGTATTGAGATACAAGACAGATGCTTTCAAACAGAGGCTGGCACTTTGCGATTTTCTTGTGCACAACAAAGATGCAATTACAAATGTATGTTTTCAATTTTAAATGAGCATTTGACAAGTGTTGATGTTAACGATAAAAAGTCACTGAGCATTGGAAATCAACACTTGAAAGAGTTGGCTGACACTTTTGACCAATATTTTCCGGAACATAAGGATCCTCGACATCGAAACCTTTGGATCAACAATTCATTCATTGAAGATGTCAACACATGCGACCTTAATCTGCATGAACAAGAAAATTTGATTGACTTTTGTTGTGATTTTACTTTGCAGCTCAGATGCAAAAAAGAATCACTGTCACAATTTTGAATATCTCTTGAAATGGATATTCGTGTCTAACTCATAACGCAATCAAATTGTTGGTGGTATTTTCAATCAGCTACTTATGCGTGAAATCTTTTTCATGGCTAGCTTTGATTAAAACAAAGCAAAGAAATTGGCTGCATGCCGAAGTAGAGCTACGTGTTTCAGAAACTTCTTTGATATTGCTTACCTCGCACACTGGTAGCGAAACAGCAGCAAATTTCCCTCTAACATCAATTTTGTATGTAAATGGATTGACATTTTGTTGTTTGAGTTGATTTTATTGCCGTTTGTTTGTACGAGTAATTTTTCCTCTTAAACACAAAGCCCATGTCAAACGTAACATCTTGCATAATGTTACGTAACAATAACGTTGTTTAACAAAAAGATTACGAATATCTGTTCTATTCACTATGATCTTTTGTTGCTGGTCCATAAAAAGTTTTACCGGTCCCGCGATGTAGAAGGGTTGGGAACCACTGGTCTAGTCTTGAGCAACAGTTTTCGCCCCGCTATTGTGCGCACTTGAGCAAGACAAATCATTGCAGCGTCGAAGTCAAGCCAAAACAAGCCCAAACTAATAAAAAGTCACATCTAGTGCAGATTAGCCTTAATACCAGATCGACCTCCTACGTAAATGTATTTTCCGTATTTGGATGTTGTCGGGGTTTCCTCTATTACTTGTTTCAACGGAATCTCGATTTCAGTAAAATTTAGCCGATTATGCTGCCTCTGATTGGCCTGTTCTCTTCCAAGATGTGGTGATGCAATGGAGCTTAGAGTGGGTTGCCAAAAAAGTGGAGTGGATTTCAGAGTGCCTGTTATGATTCTCTTTTTATGGCGTAGTAAGATGTCGATTTTTGGTGTGTGTGAGCTGCGATCTCAGCAGGGCCACAGTATTCAGCAACGCTATAGCATAGTGCCAGAGCGGAAATTTTCAGTACAGATGGTGAGGCACCCCAAGTTCTTTCAGTTAGCTTTCGCATTAAGGAGTTTCTCTTTTACAGATAGTTAGATATTACTTTCTCTTTTACATTTACTTTCTTCCAGATGTTTCCGGTTGGTCAAAGTTCTGTCCGGGTTCACCCTGAGGTATTTAGGGGTCTTATCATTTGGTAGTTTCGAATCGTTTGGATTAGCACCTTGTCGTGGTGTGGTGGCTTCAAGTAACATTAATCACCAATGGGAAACTAAGAGTAATACAAAACATCGCTTCCGAATTAGAAGAATCTTCTACTCCCGGACCCACCTCTCCAAAAAAATAGAACGTCTGTCACAGGTAAAAAATAGCCGATGCCCATGTCCAAAAGAACAAGGATTTGCCCAGATTTTTTGCCGAGTCGTCAAAACTTTGGGCTAAAAGCCCACATTATGGCGATTCTGTTTGGCCCACTCTGAATAGGCGGTCAAAGCTTGGGCTTTGGCCAAAGTTTTTTGTAGACTTGTAAAGAAAGATTGCTTTGTCATAGAGTTATTTGCAACTAATGCAAGCATTAAAGCTTGTTTAAGCCAGGGTAAATTAGGTTTAGTAAAATAAATGACACAAAAGTTAGAAGTAAAAGGCTACATACTAATTAGAGAAGCAGATAGTTTCAAGCTGTTAGGCTTTGTCGTAAGTTGCTTACTTTTGCATAATCAAGACTGGTGTTTGATAACAGCAATTATACTACGCAACCAAATACCAAAATTAGCTGGCTAAGTTTCAAATTTACCTAAACCACTTTTGTTTTTGTGGAATCAGACTAATTGGATTTTCAGCTCACAAATTCTTCATCAAATCAGAATTAATTATCTTTTTTATTGTAGTATTTTGATACATACCATTTTATATAGAGCCACAGTGTTTAGAATATATACGGGTAGTTGTTAATTTTATTATCAAGCTCTCATCAAATCTTTATTAATGGAAGGTTGCAAGAAGCCACAATAACTATATTTAGTGCTGGCATCAAACATGTTTAACAATCTTAAGCTTCGTGGATCTCTACTCTACATTGACATTTATAGGTCGATAAAGTTGATGGAGAACTAAGATAATACGATTAAAAGCTCTAAAAAGAGTTCTGTTGATGGTAAAGTTTAAACTCTTCCGAAAGAAGACTTGCGTTTTACCAATTACCATACCAAGAAGTAATCTACATAGTCTGTTGATAATGCATTGATCAATTCATTATTGACCAAACCTATTTTTGTGATCACATTTTACTGCAACGGCTTCTAGAATTTACTGCTGGGACTTGCTATTTCTCACAGTTTAGGGCTAAATATGTGCTTGCTTCATTTTTTGATTCATGGCTACTCAATACTAAACATCATACACAATATGTTAGGGTTGCCATACGTCAGGATTTTCCCGGACATGTCTGGGATTTCAGTGTTATAATCTGCGTCAGGGAGAAATGCCAAAAAGTGCATAAATGTCAGGAATTTTAGTGTTGAGTCACCATAAGTGGCCGGCCAAATCTGGCTCGTTTGTTTGAAGCGAAGTTTAGTGAGTAGCACAGTTGGTGACTGCGAGACAGGTGATGTCTTTTTTTCGAGAACACTTCTATTTGGGGTAACACAACACGAGCTCCATCATTACCAACCGTTATTTCAGAGCAATATTTACTTAAATTAGGCCCAAAATATATGTTCATAATCAAGTGAAATAGTAACAATTTTTGGTGGCATCATAACAAAAGTGACAAATTTTAAACTTGCAAGCAAGAGGTAAAAGTTTTTTTTAACAAAAGTTACAACTCTGGTAACCCTGCTGCCAATACTTAAAAGTGTGAACATGACCAAAAAATGTGTTCGGGATATTGCCTCATCAGCTATGGCAACCTTACAATGTGTATGAATATTTATGAGATGGCTACATTGCAGTAATAGCAGCTCCTCACAACTAAACAAGTCTGTTCTGATTTCATTGTGGTTTCAGGAAAGTTGAGTTAGGTTTAATGCAATTCAAATTGTTTAGAGAACAGCTGAGAAATAAATGGAAAAAGCTTTGTAAAACGTTCAGAAGTGTAGTTAATGGCTCCGTGACAACCACTCAACTGGGCCTACTGATCAAGCTCTAATCTTTATTCATTACATGGTTAAAAATATATAACTACTAACTGCAAATAACTTTATATTTAAGATTTCGTGAACAAGTTATTAACGTTGCTGATGTTGGAAAATTATAAATTTTTTTGAAAGTGCTGCAAATAATCTTAGCGTTTAGATCTTGGGCTTAGCATGACATCAAAAAGCGTAAGATAATTGAATACCATTTTTAATACCTGAAAGTAACTAAATTTAAATATGCAGTCTATTCTTCAAAGTGTACAATTTTTTCCATTTAATTGAACACAATACGCAAATACAGTAGGTTCTTAAATGGCTAAACAAGATGCTCTTTTAATTATTGAATGTATTCTTTTTTTGATAAGCAAGTACAATATTAACTGGCTTGCGCAGATACAACAAGTGCTCTGTATTTTGGTTTTTACAAACGCTTTGCAGCAAAGCAAGCTTTCAGTGGTTGTATGCCACTTAGGTTTTATTTTGCTATTTAATTTGGTTGGAAGGTTCACACCGACATAAACCACAAACATTATCTTGAAAACAATTTAGTGTGTATTGCTATTTAGTTTTGTTGTTCTATTTAAGTTTGTTTTAACGTTATCTATTTAATTTGCAAGGCAAAAGTAATATTTTGGATTTTGGTGTTTAGCCTGTGTAGACTAAATATATTTTTCATTAGTACCTAATAGATCAGTAATTCTTAATATGTATTTGTCATTATCGACTTTCAGCTTTGATTAAATCTCCATTTTCCGCAACCATATTCGAATTTAAATTACTTTTACTAACTCAGCCATAAACTCAACTTGTGCATAAAACACATGTCTTACTGTATCTAATCTATAAGAATAGGTTATCAAGTCAAAAGTGGTGATAAAAAATTTCTTCAACTTAAAGTAGCCTCCGAAAAAAGGTCAAATCACAGGTTAATTTCTGCAATTGAGCCTTTAAGGATGAAAGCTTCAATGGCCTTGTAATCTCAAAACGACGCACCAGTAGCTCACGACGTTTCAATGGGAACCTCTGCCTTAAGGTGATTCGTAAGTCCCTTCAGATTAAAAGTCTTAATAAATAGACGAATATTGAGTTGTGCTTTATAACGCTCAAGAGCAGCAGTTTCCAACTTATTTGAAGCAATTCGATGTTTTAAAGACTTTGCTTTAGCTGTTGAATCTTGATTTTTTAAAAAAAGTTTTCCCCTAATTAGCGATTACTGACAGTTAGGGTGTTCTTAATTGCCGCTACTGCAAGCCTCTCCAACGTGCAGTGAATCTTCCTAAAAGCTTTTGTGGATCCCTGTGGTCCAGGCAACCTCTGTTGTTAACCACTGCATTACAGCTGAGGTTGCTGACTCGCATTGATTCTATTTGACTGAGTGACGTTAGATGGTAGACAATTTTGCAAATGCTGTTAAGAATGCTATCTGTTAATTTTTGCCGCTATTTGTTTTGTGTAGTTTCTGTCAAAAAATTGTGGAACACTGCAATATTTGGAAAAACAACTGAGAAAAGATCCTATGAACTGGCAAGTATTTTGAAAGAATGAAATGACACTAATATTTCCATTATTGGTGCTACACTGTAGCTGATGCTTTAAAGACATTGTCGCGACCTAGTAGCTTGTTATGTTTGTAATTGAAAGTAAAATTCGCTTAGTACTACGCTGTCCTGAAGTACAATTTCAAAACTCTTGTGATGTCACAGAGGCCAGGTTACTCATGTAGTCTCAAAAAGGCTGTTCATTGAAATGAGAACTGCGGTCTACTAATTGTTTTTCTGCTTGTTTATGACAATACAGCATTTAACACCAATCGGTGGCAATTTTCATGCGTATGCAATCGAATAATCACGACCTTTTTTGTGACATATTAAATCACTTTATTGTTAACTAAAGTAGATTTTTGTTTTTTCAGTGTAAATGTTGATATTTAAAGCAATACTGTAAATATATCTTTGCAGAGTCTACAAGAAATGATGTCGTCATGATTCCATAACTTTCTAATACGAATGCACTCACCAGCAGCTTAATTTGATACTTGATATTTAACAATACATCTATGGCGGAGTAGACAGAATTGCCTAATACCACAGAGAAAAGGCTTCTTTACTTTTTTGCCTTTTAAAAAACTGATTTCTCTGTCCATTATCGAAGAAAAAACAATGTCTTTCGTGTTGCATTTTTTATGCAGCTACTATACTATGCTGGATGAAGGAATGGGCAAAGTGGACATTTGCCAAGTTGCCTGCTTATAACAAAAACAAAATCTTGGGATCAGATATATGCATGCATTTTATGCTTTTGATTTGTAGCTGTACGTAAAGATACAAAAACTGTCATAATAAAAAGAATATACAGGGTGTTCATAAGTCTGTGTGCACTTTAAAAAATTTATAACTTATTTGTATTTGCGATTGCTATAATCTGCAAAAAGTGTTGTAAAGTTTCATGCACCTAGTTTGAAGTATAGATATTAAATAGTTCTTCAGCATAAAATTTGTAACAATTTCTAGATAAGTAATTTTTTTTTTTTAGAAAATCAATTTGACCCATGACTTCAACTGAGGAAAAGTAAACTAAGTCCTTTGGTTGGCTGAACGGAAATCTACTATTGCCGTACAAACAAAGTTTAGAATTGAATGCAATGAACAACCACCTCATAAGAACACTACTGCCAAATGGATAAAAAAATTTCAAGAGACCGGCTTTGTCCATGATAAGCCACGGTCTGAAAGGCAATGTCTCAGCGACGAAAGTGCTGCATTCGTAGAAGATTTCTTTACAGCAAGTCCGAGAAAGTCTGTAAGACGTACAGCATTAGAGCTTGGGCTCCAAAAGATTTTAATTTATTGAATATTTTTATGGGAACATGTGAAAACAATTGTGCATGTAAACCTACTTCATTGCAAGATTTGAAAGTTAAAATAATTAATGTGATTTCAGGAATTACTGTAAATTAGTTTGCAAATGTTTTCCCTAAACAGCAAAGTCGTATAACCCTTTGTACTGCTAATGATGGAGGACAACGGAAAACTTAAATAAAATTTCATTAGAACCTTAAAAAATATAGATTTTCTTCTATCTAATTCTTTTTACAGATTATTTCTATCGTAAATGTAAATAAAGTTATTAATTTTTTGAAGTGCACACGGACTTTATGGACACCCTGTACTTGAATTCAAATCATTTGTTGAAAACTTGTGTTATTTGATTATGTATGCGTTTAATTTTCTTGTGAACATATTTTGGCTTGATCGCACTCTACTAGGACTTAGCTGCCAGTTGAAATTCAATTGTGTTCAGCTTGAATTCTTACTGTGTAATGACAACTCAAAATAAGCAACAGCTTTTATGTAATTTAATGCTTTGTCTCATGTTGTTTACGTTGAAGCTGCATTAAAAATTTAGTTTTTGCAAGGATGGGGTGTGTTAAATTGTAAAAGTTCTCCAAATTAGAAGAGCTCATTACGTGCAAGAAAGCTGTACATCACTTGATTTGAGCAAATTTTGAAAGGAAAATTTTTTCCACGCCCGCCCCAGTTAAATAATTCTGAGCATACTATGTTATTTTTGTGCGGAGTGTCACTGGGGTGGGTCGACCGAAAGAACCAACACCAGTTCCAGTGTAAAGAACCTAGATGTTATATTCTCAGTGTTTGAAATGGACGGTGTGAGGTAAAAATGTGTTCGTTATCAATGGAGATGAATCAAAATAGCTGCTCTAGGAATGACTAAATTTGCCAAACTATGTAAACGATATTTTGTGACGGAAAAGTGCCTTGTAGTTGTAAATGCTTTTATTTTGATTTCATCGCTTTCTTATATGTTGAATGCTGCCGTGTAGACATCATGATGGTAAGCTACATAAACAAGTAGTTGACACCCTCAGAAGCCAAATGAGATAAGAGTTTCACCGAGAGATGGAAATAGGCAATGGCAATGATCAAGTCTCGTGTGGCCCCCCATCTGAACATCGCTTCAAATCTCACTTACTTTCTTCGAAAGTAGATAATGCATTTCCTGGAAAAAAGAGTTGCTATTCATCCACAAGCTGATCCTCAGCCCCAGCAATCCGAGAAGCGTTGCGCCATTTGTGTGGATGGAGTCATAAGGGAAGGGTATTCAGCTAAACGGAGTAAACTTAATGTAACATGCCTTTGTGAACAAAACACTTGATGAAATTGTGTTTATCATGCAATGCAATGTTAGTGCTAGTGAATAAAAAACTTTTTCTGTTTACCTTAGTTTTATACGGAGGACACGCAATGAGATTATAAGTTGCTTATTGTGTCAAGTAACGTTTCCTACAAAATGAAACCAGTACAAGTAGCTATACAAAAAAATGGAGAAACAAGGGGCGCCGCAAAGATGGTCGGCTTTGTTTGCTCAGTGTTTAATCCAAATGGTGTTTACACTTCAAATAACTGAGACATGTTATGTTAACTTAGCGCATTGCGACGTAGAATTTATGTAGCCTACCAGAAAGATATAATTGCATTGAAAATCGTTTTGTTGAAAAGCTACCAGAAAAATATAATTGCAGTGAAAATCGTTTTGTTGAAAAGAAAATTTGATCAACAAGAGGCGAAAATTGTATTATTTCCCATGCAACGCGAGTATTGCCAGATGTAGTAGGTTGAACGTATGTAAGCAAACTAATCTCCTTTCTTGGTAAATATCTACATTTTCATCTACTGTAGCTCAGACTGTGAGAACAGGATAAGGTCATGCTGAAAAATAAAGTGCGAGCTACAATAGTTGAGGCAAAACAGCTTTGAAACTTATAAATGTAAAAAGTATTGTTTATAAAGAAAAAAACAATTTTATTCAACAATTTTGTATTGAATGTTTGCTCATCATCAAAACCAAAATTTGAACCATCAAAATCGGCCAAGCAATTACTAAATGCTGGCAAAAAATATTTTTTATGAGTTATGGTTTCCAAACACAAAAATGAAACCTAGTCTTGAAAATACGAGTAAATCAATCCAAAAAATAGTAAATTTATTTGATCATAAGCATTTGAATTGTGGCAAATGGGCGTTGTTAACAAGCTAGGTTGCTAACCAATATTCAGAGGGCTTTAGATTTCCCTTCTAGTAACTTTGCGCCTCTCAAGAACCAGCAACAGATACTGTTGAGCCATAACTTAACTTATAGTTAGAACTGAGTCATAGATGCTGGACTCTCGCCTCAGGGTCACTTCACCTACCGTGGCTGTGTTTATGTCGGGATCAAGAAATAGGCGTAGCCAGAAGCATTAAGTTTTACAACCAAGCCTATAATTACAAGAAAGTAGCAAGCAGTAGGCCTATTAGCTATTTCCTAGTTAACTTATTATAAATACTTCAATCACTTCAGCGTCCATTAGCAATTTTGAATTTATGATCCAACGCACATATTAAAATGAAAAAGCACAGTTTTAGTTTATTGGCGGAGAGGTCAATAGTATTAGCATAGCTTATAAAACCCAAGCATTAAGGGGAAATCAATAGCAAACAATTTGTCAACCCCCCAACAACTTTTTGCTCTTTTCTTTTTCCTGTATTTTTGTGTAAATTCGAATTAGGCGGACTGAATTTGCTGCAGATTATAATTTTTAATAAACTTGTTACCATAAATTCCTCTGTATTTTAAAAAAAGCACTCCAGCATAAAACTGCATAACCGCAGAGAAAAATATAGAATTCAGAACTCAAAAGTAGTAGGATGCTAGTGGCAACATAGCTGTAGATATTTACTAAGCAAAAAAGTCCACTCACAAATCACAAAGTTAAACGAATTGTTAAAGTACGAGTTGTTGGGAGGGTTTGTACGCCCCAGATGTTACAGACTAACAACTCCAATACTTTGAGCACCCCCTGACCTAAGGTTGTGCCCGAGTCCCAGGCCACCAGTCATTTTTAGTTTTGGTTTCATGAACTTGTTTGTACTAAAAGTCGATCTACAAAACTAAATACTTTTCCCCTTCCCTACAAAAAAGACTTGCCATCTTTTACCCAAAATCTCTGGATCTGCCATACTTCTTGCATCCGATTACTTGGATGATCTTATAATCCATTTTTAAGAAAAAATTTTTCTCCATATCTACGATTGTATATTTGGTAACCATAATTTTACATAGTACTGTGGACCTACTGACAAATTGTTTGCTATTGATTTCCCCTTAATGCTTGGGTTTTATAAGCTATGCTAATACTATTGACCTCTCCGCCAATAAACTAAAACTGTGCTTTTTCTTTTTAATATGTGCGTTGGATCATAAATTCAAAATTGCTAATGGACGCTGAAGTGATTGAAGTATTTATAATAAGTTAACTAGGAAATAGCTAATAGGCCTACTGCTTGCTACTTTCTTGTAATTATAGGCTTGGTTGTAAAACTTAATGCTTCTGGCTACGCCTATTTCTTGATCCCGACATAAACACAGCCACGGTAGGTGAAGTGACCCTGAGGCGAGAGTCCAGCATCTATGACTCAGTTCTAACTATAAGTTAAGTTATGGCTCAACAGTATCTGTTGCTGGTTCTTGAGAGGCGCAAAGTTACTAGAAGGGAAATCTAAAGCCCTCTGAATATTGGTTAGCAACCTAGCTTGTTAACAACGCCCATTTGCCACAATTCAAATGCTTATGATCAAATAAATTTACTATTTTTTGGATTGATTTACTCGTATTTTCAAGACTAGGTTTCATTTTTGTGTTTGGAAACCATAACTCATAAAAAATATTTTTTGCCAGCATTTAGTAATTGCTTGGCCGATTTTGATGGTTCAAATTTTGGTTTTGATGATGAGCAAACATTCAATACAAAATTGTTGAATAAAATTGTTTTTTTCTTTATAAACAATACTTTTTACATTTATAAGTTTCAAAGCTGTTTTGCCTCAACTATTGTAGCTCGCACTTTATTTTTCAGCATGACCTTATCCTGTTCTCACAGTCTGAGCTACAGTAGATGAAAATGTAGATATTTACCAAGAAAGGAGATTAGTTTGCTTACATACGTTCAACCTACTACATCTGGCAATACTCGCGTTGCATGGGAAATAATACAATTTTCGCCTCTTGTTGATCAAATTTTCTTTTCAACAAAACGATTTTCACTGCAATTATATTTTTCTGGTAGCTTTTCAACAAAACGATTTTCAATGCAATTATATCTTTCTGGTAGGCTACATAAATTCTACGTCGCAATGCGCTAAGTTAACATAACATGTCTCAGTTATTTGAAGTGTAAACACCATTTGGATTAAACACTGAGCAAACAAAGCCGACCATCTTTGCGGCGCCCCTTGTTTCTCCATTTTTTTGTATAGCTACTTGTACTGGTTTCATTTTGTAGGAAACGTTACTTGACACAATAAGCAACTTATAATCTCATTGCGTGTCCTCCGTATAAAACTAAGGTAAACAGAAAAAGTTTTTTATTCACTAGCACTAACATTGCATTGCATGATAAACACAATTTCATCAAGTGTTTTGTTCACAAAGGCATGTTACATTAAGTTTACTCCGTTTAGCTGGATACCCTTCCCTTATGACTCCATCCACACAAATGGCGCAACGCTTCTCGGATTGCTGGGGCTGAGGATCAGCTTGTGGATGAATAGCAACTCTTTTTTCCAGGAAATGCATTATCTACTTTCGAAGAAAGTAAGTGAGATTTGAAGCGATGTTCAGATGGGGGGCCACACGAGACTTGATCATTGCCATTGCCTATTTCCATCTCTCGGTGAAACTCTTATCTCATTTGGCTTCTGAGGGTGTCAACTACTTGTTTATGTAGCTTACCATCATGATGTCTACACGGCAGCATTCAACATATAAGAAAGCGATGAAATCAAAATAAAAGCATTTACAACTACAAGGCACTTTTCCGTCACAAAATATCGTTTACATAGTTTGGCAAATTTAGTCATTCCTAGAGCAGCTATTTTGATTCATCTCCATTGATAACGAACACATTTTTACCTCACACCGTCCATTTCAAACACTGAGAATATAACATCTAGGTTCTTTACACTGGAACTGGTGTTGGTTCTTTCGGTCGACCCACCCCAGTGACACTCCGCACAAAAATAACATAGTATGCTCAGAATTATTTAACTGGGGCGGGCGTGGAAAAAATTTTCCTTTCAAAATTTGCTCAAATCAAGTGATGTACAGCTTTCTTGCACGTAATGAGCTCTTCTAATTTGGAGAACTTTTACAATTTAACACACCCCATCCTTGCAAAAACTAAATTTTTAATGCAGCTTCAACGTAAACAACATGAGACAAAGCATTAAATTACATAAAAGCTGTTGCTTATTTTGAGTTGTCATTACACAGTAAGAATTCAAGCTGAACACAATTGAATTTCAACTGGCAGCTAAGTCCTAGTAGAGTGCGATCAAGCCAAAATATGTTCACAAGAAAATTAAACGCATACATAATCAAATAACACAAGTTTTCAACAAATGATTTGAATTCAAGTACAGGGTGTCCATAAAGTCCGTGTGCACTTCAAAAAATTAATAACTTTATTTACATTTACGATAGAAATAATCTGTAAAAAGAATTAGATAGAAGAAAATCTATATTTTTTAAGGTTCTAATGAAATTTTATTTAAGTTTTCCGTTGTCCTCCATCATTAGCAGTACAAAGGGTTATACGACTTTGCTGTTTAGGGAAAACATTTGCAAACTAATTTACAGTAATTCCTGAAATCACATTAATTATTTTAACTTTCAAATCTTGCAATGAAGTAGGTTTACATGCACAATTGTTTTCACATGTTCCCATAAAAATATTCAATAAATTAAAATCTTTTGGAGCCCAAGCTCTAATGCTGTACGTCTTACAGACTTTCTCGGACTTGCTGTAAAGAAATCTTCTACGAATGCAGCACTTTCGTCGCTGAGACATTGCCTTTCAGACCGTGGCTTATCATGGACAAAGCCGGTCTCTTGAAATTTTTTTATCCATTTGGCAGTAGTGTTCTTATGAGGTGGTTGTTCATTGCATTCAATTCTAAACTTTGTTTGTACGGCAATAGTAGATTTCCGTTCAGCCAACCAAAGGACTTAGTTTACTTTTCCTCAGTTGAAGTCATGGGTCAAATTGATTTTCTAAAAAAAAAAAATTACTTATCTAGAAATTGTTACAAATTTTATGCTGAAGAACTATTTAATATCTATACTTCAAACTAGGTGCATGAAACTTTACAACACTTTTTGCAGATTATAGCAATCGCAAATACAAATAAGTTATAAATTTTTTAAAGTGCACACAGACTTATGAACACCCTGTATATTCTTTTTATTATGACAGTTTTTGTATCTTTACGTACAGCTACAAATCAAAAGCATAAAATGCATGCATATATCTGATCCCAAGATTTTGTTTTTGTTATAAGCAGGCAACTTGGCAAATGTCCACTTTGCCCATTCCTTCATCCAGCATAGTATAGTAGCTGCATAAAAAATGCAACACGAAAGACATTGTTTTTTCTTCGATAATGGACAGAGAAATCAGTTTTTTAAAAGGCAAAAAAGTAAAGAAGCCTTTTCTCTGTGGTATTAGGCAATTCTGTCTACTCCGCCATAGATGTATTGTTAAATATCAAGTATCAAATTAAGCTGCTGGTGAGTGCATTCGTATTAGAAAGTTATGGAATCATGACGACATCATTTCTTGTAGACTCTGCAAAGATATATTTACAGTATTGCTTTAAATATCAACATTTACACTGAAAAAACAAAAATCTACTTTAGTTAACAATAAAGTGATTTAATATGTCACAAAAAAGGTCGTGATTATTCGATTGCATACGCATGAAAATTGCCACCGATTGGTGTTAAATGCTGTATTGTCATAAACAAGCAGAAAAACAATTAGTAGACCGCAGTTCTCATTTCAATGAACAGCCTTTTTGAGACTACATGAGTAACCTGGCCTCTGTGACATCACAAGAGTTTTGAAATTGTACTTCAGGACAGCGTAGTACTAAGCGAATTTTACTTTCAATTACAAACATAACAAGCTACTAGGTCGCGACAATGTCTTTAAAGCATCAGCTACAGTGTAGCACCAATAATGGAAATATTAGTGTCATTTCATTCTTTCAAAATACTTGCCAGTTCATAGGATCTTTTCTCAGTTGTTTTTCCAAATATTGCAGTGTTCCACAATTTTTTGACAGAAACTACACAAAACAAATAGCGGCAAAAATTAACAGATAGCATTCTTAACAGCATTTGCAAAATTGTCTACCATCTAACGTCACTCAGTCAAATAGAATCAATGCGAGTCAGCAACCTCAGCTGTAATGCAGTGGTTAACAACAGAGGTTGCCTGGACCACAGGGATCCACAAAAGCTTTTAGGAAGATTCACTGCACGTTGGAGAGGCTTGCAGTAGCGGCAATTAAGAACACCCTAACTGTCAGTAATCGCTAATTAGGGGAAAACTTTTTTTAAAAAATCAAGATTCAACAGCTAAAGCAAAGTCTTTAAAACATCGAATTGCTTCAAATAAGTTGGAAACTGCTGCTCTTGAGCGTTATAAAGCACAACTCAATATTCGTCTATTTATTAAGACTTTTAATCTGAAGGGACTTACGAATCACCTTAAGGCAGAGGTTCCCATTGAAACGTCGTGAGCTACTGGTGCGTCGTTTTGAGATTACAAGGCCATTGAAGCTTTCATCCTTAAAGGCTCAATTGCAGAAATTAACCTGTGATTTGACCTTTTTTCGGAGGCTACTTTAAGTTGAAGAAATTTTTTATCACCACTTTTGACTTGATAACCTATTCTTATAGATTAGATACAGTAAGACATGTGTTTTATGCACAAGTTGAGTTTATGGCTGAGTTAGTAAAAGTAATTTAAATTCGAATATGGTTGCGGGAAATGGAGATTTAATCAAAGCTGAAAGTCGATAATGACAAATAAATATTAAGAATTACTGATCTATTAGGTACTAATGAAAAAAAATTTGGCTACACAGGCTGAACACCTAAATCCAAAATATTACTTTTGCCTTGCAAATTAAATAGTAAAATAAAACCTAAGTGACATACAACCACTGAAAGCTTGCTTTGCTGCAAAGCGTTTGTAAAAACCAAAATACAGAGCACTTGTTGTATCTGCGCAAGCCAGTTAATATTGTACTTGCTTATCAAAAAAAAGAATACATTCAATAATTAAAAGAGCATCTTGTTTAGCTATTTAAGAACCTACTGTATTTGCATATTGTGTTCAATTAAATGGAAAAAATTGTACACTTTGAAGAATAGACTGCACATTTAAATTTAGTTACTTTCAGGTATTAAAAATGGTATTTAATTATCTTACGCTTTTGATGCCATGCTAAGCCCAAGATCTAAACGCTAAGATTATTTGCAGCACTTTCAAAAAAATTTATAATTTCCCAACATCAGCAACGTTAATAACTTGTTCACGAAATCTTAAATATAAAGTTATTACAGTTAGTAGTTATATATTTTTAACCATGTAATGAATAAAGATTAGAGCTTGATCAGTAGGCCCAGTTGAGTGGTTGTCACGGAGCCATTAACTACACTTCTGAACGTTTTACAAAGCTTTTTCCATTTATTTCTCAGCTGTTCTCTAAACAATTTGAATTGCATTAAACCTAACTCAACTTTCCTGAAACCACAATGAAATCAGAACAGACATTTTTAGTTGTGAGGAGCTGTTATTACTGCAATGTAGCCATCTCATAAATATTCATACACATTGTAAGGTTGCCATATCTGATGAGGCAATATCCCGAACACATTTTTCGGTCATGTTCACACTTTTAAGTATTGGCAGCAGGGTTACCAGAGTTGTAACTTTTGTTAAAAAAAACTTTTACCTCTTGCTTGCAAGTTTAAAATTTGTCACTTTTGTTATGATGCCACCAAAAATTGTTACTATTTCACTTGATTATGAACATATATTTTGGGCCTAATTTAAGTAAATATTGCTCTGAAATAACGGTTGGTAATGATGGAGCTCGTGTTGTGTTACCCCAAATAGAGGTGTTCTCGAAAAAAAGACATCACCTGTCTCGCAGTCACCAACTGTGCTACTCACTAAACTTCGCTTCAAACAAACGAGCCAGATTTGGCCGGTCACTTTTGGTGACTCAACACTAAAATTCCTGACATTTATGCACTTTTTGGCATTTCTCCCTGACGCAGATTATAACACTGAAATCCCAGACATGTCCGGGAAAATCCTGAAGTATGGCAACCCTAACATATTGTGTATGATGTTTAGTATTGAGTAGCCATAAATGAAAAAATGAAGCAAATATGTATTTTGCCATAAACTGTGAGAAATAGCAAGTCCCAGCAGTAAATTCTAGAAGCCGTTGCAGTAAAATGTAATCACAAAAATATGTTTGGTCAATAATGAATTGATCAATGCATTATCAACAGACTATGTAGATTACTTCTTGATATGGTAATTGGTAAAAAGCAAGTCTTCTTTCGGAAGAGTTTAAACTTTACCATCAACAGTACTCTTTTTAGAGCTTTTAATCGTATTATCTTAGTTCTCCATCAACTTCATCGACCTATAAATGTCAATGTAGAGTAGAGATCTACGAAGCTTAACCCTTTATTGACGAACGTGACTTTTTAGTTACGCTCAACGCAATTGGCTTTAAACAAACCTAATTACAGGTTTTGGTCACACTGCCGAATTTAACGATTTTGTTACAAACCAGTTTACCCCTCTGCTTTGAAAGCGCGCAAATAAATCACATGACCAACCTTTTTTCTAGGTTTTTGCTTCACGTGGTGGGTTTTTTCACAGCCAGCCAAGTTACCGCAGTTTACGGCATAGCTATAGAGAGAAGCAAGAAGCCCTCAGTTTCAGAAAATTAGAAGTTGATTCGTAGGTCTTCCAGATGCCATAACTAATAATTTTAGGGTGTTAGAGTATTTTGGTAGAAAGCAACTCCTCTTGTTTCAAACGTGACGATTTTGTTCACTTCGTCTTTTAGTCTAAAACTATTGCTGTTTTTAGTGTATTAGAAAATATGGATTCTCTTAGGTTCTATGGTGTAAGGCAAAAATTGCAGCGCTTGCAACGTTCTGAAAGCGATGAGCAAGAACTTTTGGATTCAGATTACCAATGTCCTGATTACGGTAAGAGTTGTGACTTATTTTAGCAATTATAAGTTTGAACTGATCTGGTTCAAGGGTGGAAGAATCACATGAGAAACTGATGCTACTGCCTTTGATTTCAGTCCGAGTTGCCATTGTGCCTCGCAGCATGAATGCAATTTAGAGAAAAAACAGTGTTTTCAATAGTAAAAAAGGAGTCGGAATTGCAAATTTACCACTTTTCATACAACTAGTAGGAGTCAAAGCTTAACCTTTTGATAAATTCTTTATCACATAACAAACTAATAAAATTTGAGGCAAGTGGGAAATGGTATGCCTCACTTTTCTTGTTGCCATTTTATGCAAATGATAATTTTGTAATACAATATATATTCTAGGTAGTGACGCTGTTCCGGACGATGATGAAGAAGACCTCATTATGAACAAAGATATTGATGATCATGAACCTGAACCTCAACCAGGTCCATCAAGAGCACCTGAGCCAACTGCAGCCACAACATCAAAATCAAGAACAAACAAAAAGAAAGATGCTCCTAAGTGGCGTCAAACCAGTACTGATACTGCACGGACAGTACCAGATTGGCTGGGTCATATGGAACCTGCCACAACCATAAAATCTCCTGTTGAATATTTCAAGACATGTTTTTCCTCTGATATCCTCCAGCACATTGTAGACCAAAGTAATCTTTATTCAGTGCAAAAAAATTTAAATAATAATTTGAATTTATGTGTTTCGGAGTTGGAGCAATTTATTGGATCGCTGCTGGCCATGTCACTTGTAAAGCTGTCAAGCTCTCGACTGTACTGGAGTGGAAAATTGAACTGCCCACTAGTGTCACAAGTCATGTCTAGAGACAGATGGGAGCAAATAAAATCAAATCTTCATTTTAATGACAACAGCAACTATGTGGCATCCAAAGATGACCCAAATTATGACAAACTGTTCAAAATTAGACCGTTAGTCACTCACCTTACAAACAAATTCAATGAAATTCCCAAACCAAAAAAGACTTTGTGTCGATGAGCAAATGATACCTTTTAAAGGTATCTCTTTGCTAAAGCAATACATGCCTTTGAAACCAGTAAAGTGGGGCTACAAAGTTCACTGTCTGTGTGGGGAAGATGGCATTATGTATGACTTTGTTATATACAAGGGAAAGATTGAGCCTCTATCTGATGAACCAGATCTCGGTGCCAGTTCTAATATTGTTGTGAACCTGGCCAGGACCATACCAAATGATTTGAATCACCTGCTCTATTTTGATAGATGGTTTACCTCACTTCCTTTACAAACTCATCTGGCAAGTAAAGGCATTTATAGTTTGGGAACTGTCAATGTCAACCGGCTTCCTGGAATTGCATTCGCAAGTGACAAAGAGTTTCTACAGACTGACAGGGGTTCTTATCAAGAAAAAAGCACAGTAGTTGATGCATGTGAAGTCCGTGCTGTGAAATGGATGGATAACAGATCTGTTACACTTCTGTCTACTTTTGCCTCTGCTGAACCCTTGAATGAGTGCAAACGGTATGATAAAAAAGAAAAGAAATATGTAATCGTTCCTTGCCCTGCAATTGTGCAGGAATACAACCAATTCATGGGCGGGGTCGATTTAATGGATGCGCTCATAGTGCTGCATCGCATTCACTGTCGGTCCAAGAAGTATTACCACAAATTCTTTTTTCATTTTGTGGATGTTACTGTGGTGAATTGTTGGCTGCTGTATAGGAGAGATTGCAAAGACATGGAAATTCCTGCAAAAAATGTGATGAAGCTGCAAGAGTTTAAGCTATCACTTGCAGAAGCTTTGTTGCTTGAAGGAAAAAGACCATGCTGAAAAAAAAGAGGACGACCATCTAATGCTGCGTCTGTGTCTTTGCAGCACGATAAAAAGCTAAAAAGTTCACCTGCCACCAAAGCAATTCCCTCCGCAGAAGTTAGAACTGACGGCTACCATCATTTTGCTGACGTAGTCACTAGAGGCCGTTGCAAGAACCCTGGGTGCAAGGCTGCACCAGTTTTCTTTTGCAACAAGTGCCAAGTACATCTTTGTATCACAAAAAACAAAAATTGCTTCAAGGAATTCCACACTAAATGAACCAGTCTCGCATCTTATTCCTCTTACTGTAATGTGTTGTGTTTTTTCAATGGTTTTCTGCTTGTTTTTTGTGTTACTTTTTATATTTTTTTTGTTCAATACTTTACTAACTTGTTTGCGTTTTATGTAAACAATCTTGTGTTGAATTTAGAGTACATGCAATCGAAACAACAGACATGTCTACTGCAGCGTTGCATCCTACTAACTTTTGTCAAGTATGGTCTTGCAATAGTTGTTTATTTTATGTGATTTTCTTCCTCATTACAGTTCTTGTCATTTTTCGTTTTGCAAATAATGTTGTGGTGAATTTCCAGGCAGTATTGCAGTGATGATGAGAGTTACAGCTAACCAGCCTGTAGAAGTCTTTATCGCCGAATGTGATGATTTAGTTACAATCCAATCAGCCTTGTGAAAGACTTAATCGACGAACGTGATGATTTAGTTACGATCAAATAATTTTGAACTTGGTCAGTTTATCATCGTAAAAACTAACTTACATGCTTTCTAATACACAAATAACATAAATATACTACACCTAAAATTTTTTTAATGAATAAAAAAAATTTCGACGATAAAGGGTTAAGATTGTTAAACATGTTTGATGCCAGCACTAAATATAGTTATTGTGGCTTCTTGCAACCTTCCATTAATAAAGATTTGATGAGAGCTTGACAATAAAATTAACAACTACCCGTATATATTCTAAACACTGTGGCTCTATATAAAATGGTATGTATCAAAATACTACAGTAAAAAAGATAATTCTGATTTGATGAAGAATTTGTGAGCTGAAAATCCAATTAGTCTGATTCCACAAAAACAAAAGTGGTTTAGGTAAATTTGAAACTTAGCCAGCTAATTTTGGTATTTGGTTGCGTAGTATAATTGCTGTTATCAAACACCAGTCTTGATTATGCAAAAGTAAGCAACTTACGACAAAGCCTAACAGCTTGAAACTATCTGCTTCTCTAATTAGTATGTAGCCTTTCACTTCCAACAGGGGTGGGCAAACTGCGGCCCGCGACAAACTCTTGTGCGGCCCGCGAAAGCCTCAAGCAAATAATATTAAAAAAAATTAATTAATGTAGAAGAAATGTGATGGGATGTATTTTTCTCATTGATAGATTTTGAAAGTTAAATGTGCTTGTATTTTTAATTGAATAAAATTACTTTGATTCATTTGTCCAATAATTGTTGGTTTTTGATGTTATACCAAATTTAAAATGCAAGTCAATTAGAGTAATATACCAATGTGTTTATTAAATGTGCAGCCCTCAGCTAGCTTTCGTCAGTGCGATGCGGCCGGCAAGCCAAAACAATTGCCCACCCCTGCCTTATGCTATGCTTGCTAATTTTCAGCCAGAACAAGCCATGGGCAGCTCGACCCGAACATCTACGACCACGCAGCTCTTGAAGTTTGAAGAATCCTCCTAAGTTTATTATCCAAAGGTACAACAAGCGAACTCGCCAATTTTTGTTTTAATTATTCTTTTTGTGCGAAGCGCCCATCAGAAAGCAGTAAATACCATTTGTCTTTGGTGTGATCCAGTGAACATTTGAAGCAACGGGCATTTGCATTCGAGACAGTTGTTCAAAATTCTAACCCATCAAAGCAAAACTAAAACCATTAAGATTTTCTATGAAGCTTCAGCTTATTAATGTATTTCCAAATCCCGAATTACTGAAAAATTTTATATGAGAGCATTTTAATCAGAATAGAATAGAAAACACCAATTACACGAAACTTTAAATTTTGAGAAAAGTGGAATTTGTCTGCAGTTCATCAAAAAAATCATATTCTTTTGACAATTCCTACGAGCAAAAATGTTTTGTAAACATTGATGGGTGTAAGAATGCTTACATAACAATTTAAAGGCGTGATCGATTTTAACAAAGAAAGATAGCCGCTTCAAAATGAACTCCTTGTCATGTACATAATATTTAAGCTTTTAGTAAAGTAAGGCTCTAAACTAGCGTTTTTCGCCCGAGTGTAGAGTATATTAGAATTTTTTCAAGGGTGTACAAACGTGACGGGGTGTACTGGGTTGTAACAGTTTTTCAAAAAAAGGCCTTTTCCTGAAGAATATTTTGGAAGGGCTAAGCCTTTTAACTGAAGCTTTGAAAAGTAGCGATCACACCCCCAAAAAAAGTTACCCCCCAAAATTGGAATGTAAAATGGCGAAAGCCAATGTTGGAAAATGGCGGCTTCCAAAAAAGATAAATCGCCACTCTGAATTGGAATGCAAATTAGTAAAATGAGTGTAGAAAAATAGCGGCCACTAAAAATGAAAAAAAGCTCTCCCCCTTAAGCTCAACCGCAAACAGATCATTCAATGGGAAATTTTTTTCTGAATATCAGGAAAAAATGTTTTCATAATGTGAATATTTTTTGAAAGTGATATAGGGTGTACCATTACAAAAAAGGTTGACCACTGCTCAAAGCAATTAAAACGCAGCGCATCTAAATCAAATAAAGATAAACTATTCAACGATCCGTCTCTTGTTTACTCGGCCACAAAATTTTAAACCGAATGCTTCTGCCATTTCAACTTAGTTACTTTACAATGAAGAGTTGGAACTAAGATGTAACAGTATGCCGTTCTGACAGCATCACCAGCAGAGCCACCAGTTAGTTATGTCGGGTTAAAAGTGAGGTTGAGGTGCTCCGGCTTTAGTTGACAAATGTAAATTGACTAAATCCGGAGCTGACTAAAGCGGGAATTTCTGAAAGTAGTTACAGAAAGTTGGTAGAAATGAGGGCATCGCCCTTACATATCTGTTCCATAAATAACCATAGCCGCGAAAAGTCAAAGTTGGGGGTGAGCATCGTTGTAATTTTTGTTTTACAATTACAAAAATAATTCATTTGATGGTAGGCTTATTTCATGACTTGATGCTACCACCTTGTAATGATGTTCATCATACCAAGCTCTTTTGCTGCAAGCATTTGCCTTGTTCCCTAAATGGAGCAAAAGGATCTATACCTGAATGGCGGATCAAAAGGGGGGACGCGCCCTTGCCACAAGCATTAGGGAAGCAAGTAGGGGGTAAAAGGGCTGAAGCCCCCATGAGCTTGTGCCAGGAGATAACTTGCAGGAATTGCTTATCACATTTTCAGTAATCCACCTGGTTCGCTAAAACGTTTCCTGAGTGTACCCTAACATATCACTTTCATGAAGTACCGTCAATCTAAGCAATTAGGAAAGTTAGGCTAGATAAGAGCATAATAGTCTCAGCAAGTTGGAAAGCAGTGACATTACCTTATTGCTCACTGTGACTAACTTCAAAATTTTTCCAGGGCCCGAGCCCCTATTTTGATGCTATTGCAAAAAATCTACAACTAATGCCACTAATGTCACCAATACAGTATTTGCTGGAATATTTCAGCAGTAGGAGACTTTAGATGAATCAACCTCAGTTTAAACAAAAGTTTAAGTGTGCAAGTATTCTCAACCCTGTCAATGTATTCAAGGTACGCATTTACAAAATTTTACTGACAGATCGATGTGAACTCTTGATTTTGAAGATAAACGCATTTAAAGTGCGGATTTACGAAATTTCTTTGACGGATGATTGTAAAAATATTTCTTTGAGGGAGATCAAGTTTTTTAATGCACCAGGCTACCCCACTCGGTGTCGCAACCCACAGTTTAGCCACTACTGTTGTACTTAATTACGCAAAACACAATAAAACACAATCAAAAATTGAAGAAATCATTGACCAAATTGTTCGTGTTTAGCTTTATCAAAATCCACTAACAATCCACTGTACGATGTTGAGCCCTGTAAATCATATAATTTCTTGCTGTTTCAAAAAATTGGAAAGTAGCCACCTTAATGTATATGGCATAAGTTTATCCAGTGCAAAGTTTCTTTGTAAACTAGGTTCATGAACACAACGCATTTTTACCACAAGAATTGCTAGTAGGAAAATTGTTGCAAAGTGCTCATTCCAAGAACACAGCTTATCTTGTTACTAACAGTGCCCGTAGGGTACCTGTCCTTGACTTTCGCATGTAGAATATTGGTTTAGCTGACTGCGCTGTTTTACAAATGGCATAGCAACTATATAGAACAGTTACAAAACAACACTTGAACAAAGATCGGTTCAAATGTATTTGGAGGCATGGGCACTGCGGTTCTCACTTACTGGCTGCGCCTATGAGTATGCGTTCTTGTCCTCCTGTTTTTCCCCTTTAGTGAAGACTGGTTTTATTGAGAAGCAGTCTACTAATTCATAAATTTTTGTTCGTTTTTTGGTGAAATTTGGGGCACAAAGTCAAGGCGCAAGAGGACGCAAAAATAGTAATTGTTTAGAGCCAGGGGTTACCAACACTGAGACTTCGGGCTCCAGGTTGTCCACAGTCTAGTTCTAAAATTAATACAAATCATCAAAGAGCTTGGAATGATATTATGGATAATATAGCACTAAAGGGAAGCCATAAAACTTGGTTAGTTCAGAGATGTATCGAAGTGATAGCTTTTTGCATTACTTAGAACTCTAAAGAAACTCTCAATTATAAAAAGATTGGTAGCCTCTGGTTTATATTGTAGGTAGTCGTTTTACGACTGCAGAAATAATTTATAATATTTTTTCGATTTTGAGCTTGCAGTAGACCTATTTTTTGATTTTGTGTCCTTAAGTCTTGTTAAATACATCTATTTGCCGTATCCCTGGCATTGCGAGAAAAGTAAAAGTAAAATTGTTATGTCTTTGCCTCCAATTTTTTGAACTGAACCCAGGTATAAAGCTTTTTAGCTTGAACGAAAGCTTCTTCAAAAAAATGCAACAAATTCCTTCAACACTGCGTACCAGTTGGAATGCTTTTAATTGTTATTGGCCATTGAGGCGTTCCCAAACGCAATTGTATTTGTGTCCTCAAGTTCCTGGCTACAATAGTGTGCACTGTCCCAGGCCTAGTCATAAGCAGGGCAAAAGGAGGAAAAAGCCACATTTTTCTCTCTCCAAATTTCTTGGATCCAATTCTAGTTTCAAAGTTTTTAGCTGAAACGAAAACTCGCTTCAACAAATCATAACCTATTTCTGTAGCGCTAAACCAGTTTTAACATTAGCAAAAAGGTTTTATTCTAATATAACTTAATGTAGTTTTCTTTAAGCTAAAACACCTAGCTTACCACATGACATAGCTCTGTGAAAATTACGTCATATCGTACCAACTAAAATTTGGTATTTTGATATATACCGGTATGAGGTGCCGTCTGCAAAGTACGTGGTAAAGTAAAATTTTGCCGAGTTTAGGACAAATCATGCAGCAACGAAACAAGTTTTCCTTTCCAACGACAAATTATACAGCAACGAAACAATTTCTCCCTTCCAACGACAAATCATTCAGCAACGAAAACGTTTTCCCTTCTGAAGGCAAATCATACAGTAACGAAACAAAACATTTTTTCCTTTTCAAGCACAAATCATACAACAACGAAAACACGGTAAAGAGCGGTCTATAAAATAGCGTTACTTGTAAAATAGTGCTGCATCCAAAATATGGTCGGAAATTTTCGTGGCAATTTAGAAGCGACAAGATTTCGTTTACAGCAAAGCAAAGCGTAGGCCTACCTATAAATAACAAGAACATGCTACTGTAAATCCAGCCTCGCCGCTTACGAATTACCACAAAATTTTTCGAGCATATTTTGCACGCAGCACTATTTTACAAGTAGCGCTATTTTACAGACGGCATTTTACGGTGTTTTCGTTGCTGCATGATTTATCCTTGGAAAGTAAAAAAGGCTTTGTTACTGTATGATTTGCCGTAAGAAGGAGAAACATTTTCGCTGCTTTATGATTTGTCTTTGGAAGGGAAAAATTTTTTAGTTGCTGAATGATTTGTCATTGGAAAAGAAAACTTGTTTTGTTGCTGAATGATTTGTCGTTGGAAAGGAAAACTTGTTTCGTTGCTGTATAATTTGTCTTAAACTCGGCAAAATTTTACTTTACCACCTAATTTACAGATGGCACCCGATATACGATGTGAAAAGAGGTTCTATGAGATAACAATTGAACATCGTTTTTCGGCTACTAAGAAATCACCAATCTTTTTGCATTGAAAGTGGCTTTGTAATGTCTCCTATTAAAAGCTCAACAATTGAACGTTTCTAATTTAAGGTTATGCAACTGCTTCAATAAAATTCAACGTATTTTTTAGCACTAGACCAACTTGAACCTTTTGAAGTCTTAGTGCAATTCACTTCTTTTGCTCGTGAACCTGTTGATGACCGGGATGGCTGTGAAAAAAATCATTACATATCGCTTTTGATCAACGCGAAAGAGAAAAATGCTGAAAATATTCTCCTAAAGAAAATTACAAAAATAGGGGCTTAAAAACCATCACTTGCTCTACTTCCTTGGCAAAAGGATTCACAACGAAATTTTTAGCAGAAGCATCTGTATAATTTTGCTCGTAAAAGCTTTCGATTGCGTTTCAACGTCCGCTAATGTTTCAAAAATTAAAGGTTGCACTTTCAACGCACACGTTTTCTATGGCTATGTGTTACGTGCAGGAGCCTTGTAAACTGCTTGTTAAGTTCGGAGTTCGAGGAATTTCACGCAATACTGGGCCAGTGGCTTCACTAGGTAAGAGCGAAACCCACCCCGTTCACGGTAATTTAGGAGGTGACACGATTTTGCAGAAAAAACTCCGAACTTAAAGAAAAATTGGCTTTAAGTAACTTTTTTGATTTTCTGTAAGTTTTGAGTGGCACGTGTCGCACACGCCCCAATGTCACAAACTTCACTGAAGCTACTGGCACCAGCACAGTATTTGCAAAAAAAGTATAAAATTTTTGCGGAAATGCTGTACCAAGCGTAAATTACTTTTTCCACATTTCCAGGCAGAGTTTTTTACATTCAAGATACTTTAAAATCCTGATCGTGAGGCAAGTTAAGATACTTTTCGTTTTTAATTAGTTAATTATCACGCTATCTGGCGCTGACAGATTACAAGAATCTTTATGTAAAAGCGTGAGGTTTTTTCAATCAATCTCTTTCAACTTGTACTGCTTACATCCTCTTTTCAGATTCAAAATCAAACTCTAAAATTTTTTGAAATTAATATTTTAAAATTTTGGCCAAGTTCCAGGAGATGAGGATTTTCGCTGCTTGCTTTTTTGTTTTTTTCCGGCCTGCAGCGACTTCTAAGGCAGACGAGACAAATTTCAAACTTTTAAAAGGTTGCTGCTTTTGAGCATCTTTTCGACGGATGTTATACTTTTAGTAAGGAAGGAACCATCAAATTCTTGATGCAAAGCTCAGCCTGCCTCGCCCTATATTTGTAAGCCAGAAAGCACAAACAAAGAAATTAAACTTAAGGTCAAATTATATGATACTGACGCTATAATGTAGGCCGTTGGTGTGCAACTGCGGCCCACGAGATGAAATCGACCGGCCCGCGGAGATATATGGCTTTTGGCTCGCACCCTCAGATTGAACTTCACAAAATCATCTTTGAAAAGTCCTACGCTTTGCACTTTAGCCCGAGAACCTAACGGCTTGAAAAAGCTGAGTAAATTTTTCCTGTCTACGCAAAAGGTTGCACGCTGATGATGGGCAAAACTCTTGACAACATTCCGGTTGTGACGGAGACATTTCCCTCCTGATCTTTATCAATCGAATTTTCTCGATGGTTTATAATTAGTCAAATCCCGTGTTGGTTGTGAATGAGCACGTACAGCAACCTGTATTAATTACATGTGTGACACAATTCACGTAACTATAGCGTCACACAGGCTTTGATTGTGAGGTAATGCTTCAAAAAAGTGAAATAAGATAAATGTGGCAGAATTGTGAATTCATTTATAAAACGATTTTTAGTTACAAATTTTTTACGGAAAAAAATTCCGTGAAAGCCAAGGACAATCGGTACAAAAGGCCATGTGATGTTAAGGTCAGCTTATAGGTCATTAATGCCAAGCCCAGCTAGATTTATTGCAAAGTGACGTTTTGAAATAATAATCCCCTGCCGTTCGATCATGGCAAACAAATTGAAGTGAACTGCAATCTTCCTTCAGACAAGTGAGCTGCTGAAACCGCAGATGGGGTCAGTATCAAAAAATACGAAACCTGGGTAAGGTAGAGTGTATTAAGACTTCCTACCTCCTTGCAAAATAATCGGGAACAATGCAGTGTGACAGTGACAGAGTAATTTGAAACACTTTTTCAAAACGTTTCAGTCCAAACTGAGGCAAATTTAGATTCATTTTTTTACCGTTGGTGAAAAATAATATTTATGCTCAAATGAAGTCACAAAAAGAATATATGAAAACAGCGGACAAAAAATCAAGCCAGTTCGATTAAGTTCAGACGTGAGAAGGGAAAGTCGTTGGTAGTTTTCTATGTCTTATGCACTTACCACAGTTATTCGTCTGACGCCTTTTCCGTGTTTGATTTGTAACCTGCCATCAAAAAAAAACTGTAAAAATATTTGCAATAAAAGTCTAAAAACTTAGGCTGCATTGCCATCTATCTCCTTGCGTCGGCAGAAGAGGGTGTCAGCCTCAATTGCAGTGGGTCGCAGGTGTTATCTTCCACCTGGCTATACCACAAGCTTCTAAAAAATTATATTTACATTTTTCACGGTTGCTGTTTAACAAAAAAGGAGTGTCTGAGAAAAGTCCGGCGTATTCGCTCGTTTGCCGCATGGAAAAACCCTTGACGTACGTAATTCGTCTATCTGTACGGGATGGCAGTTGGAGGAGCCGAATATCCCACTCATTCTGGTGACTAGGCCAGGCTAAAAACTGGCAAACAGCACTTAAACTCCCAGGTATTAACAAATGGTTCCAAATTTGATCCAGTCTTTGATGGTAATTAAACTTGTGGGTTCAAAGCGAGAGAGATCCGTAATTTTGTTGAGCAAGCTATGTGGAAACTTCGCCTCAGCAAATCAAAAATTTGCTATGAAAAAAATTTTGAATGAACGTACTCTGTTCTTATTTTCATGCGCTGGAAGCGTGTACTGGAATGATTCTGCTTTTTTGTTATAGTAAAGACACGCTTGCAGCTGATGGTTTCTGCTAAATTTATGAAAGATTCCGCGTTGTCACTAGATGTGGAAGGAAGACTTAATGCTTTCCAAATTTTTTGTTGTTGAAACTTTACTGGGCCGGATCAACGCCTTTCAACTACCTTGTTAAATAACCCCTGATAAGTATTGTTTTTCGATATGGAAAGTTTTAATTAAAACAAAACTAAAAACATGGTGTGGTGTCACGATACTGCACATAAATTGTTCTGGCTGCTTTTTCATGGCTAATTTTGTGGTTTCATTTTTTGGTTGAAACATTTGTAGCCTCACAGACATTATGAAGTGAAAACGCGAATGGCGGCTGCGACGTCATCATTGATATATGCAGGAATTTAATCGTAACGTTCGCAGTGCAAACAATAGTTTCGTTAAGTAATTATTGTTATCATTAGGCTACTTCGCGATCACATTCCTTTTACAGTTTTGTGATTAAGACACAGAAATGGTGCTTTTTCGGCAAAGAAGAAGGCATACCAGAGAAAACAGTCTGTTTTTTATTAAAGCCCGCAAGGCCTCATTTCATTTCTTTACAGCTGTGCTTAGCAAAGGTACTTAAGTTAATTTTCTCGTCCTGGGTTTGGCGTTAATTGTGATAGATAAGTACTGCGTCAACAGTACTAGTAATTGCGAAGCAGATCTGAATAATAGATGTTCTACATGTTCTTGATGTACTACATGATTGGAAAGGCATTCCCATTACCGTAGGACAAAAGATATACAAATTGATTCGAAGTGATTTAATTTACTATCGTCCTTCTATTACGAAATGGTGGGTCCTGTATAAGTTAATTATAAATATTATTGAGGACTTGAGCTCAGACTAAAAATAGTTTCGATTTTATATTTTTTTAAACTAGTGGTTACCAACATCTTTAATGCCATTAGCTCTTTTGAAGACTTTGGATAATGATGTGAACCCCCAACTCAATAATCAGCTTTTTTGTTGAAGATGAACGGGTAAAAATTAACATTTTTTCGGAGATCAACTTTTCAAAAAAATTGTTTTATTTATTTTGGGGGTATTTTTTGCAAATCCTTAATTCAAATCATTATTTTTGCGTTTTTTTAACTTACCTCTTTTACCCATATCTGTAGGTCTTCACTCGACACGCTTGCAAAGCCCAAATGCCGCTTACTTCTATAGCATCTTTTATGGATCCCCAAAAGGTCCTCTATAAACCTCTGACGGTCCAAAGACCCCCGGTCGGCTACCCCTGATCTAAACTAAAACGGCCACGCGTGTAAGCGTGCCTAATATAATGTCTTAACAAAGCCATTGCAAACTTATCTATATTTTCTATTTATAAACGGTTTAGTGTTTAGCTTGAAAACGAAGTCCATTATTGATCTCGCGCTATTATTAAATTTACTAAAGTCAATAATTTACTGTATAGTCCCCTAAGAGGCTAAAAACGATTTGCAAGAGATTTAAATCCATCGCTTGTGACCGAGGACTATAAAGCTGTGAGTGGCATTATTTTGCGGTAAATACAAATAGTAAATGATAAATGTCTAAAATTTATCAACGCCAGCGCAAAAAAATGTAAGAATTTTTTGAAAACAGTTAATAAACAGAGGCATAACGTTTCCTTGCGAAATCCAGGAACAATTTATCACCATTCTGATGCCACAAAATGACTTGCAAAAAGATGTAACCAAACAGTACTTTTTGAAAAAGAAAAAACGGCTAATTTTTTTCCCAATTCGCTGGAGTATCGATCACCGGAACGTTTTTCTATTTACCCATACAAGTTTCCCTAATATGTGCAACTAAAAAATCATGTTTCTAAGATATTTTCAAATTTATTTTTTGCTGATGTAATATAAAATATAAAACATCATATATTTTGCTATCTTAACGTGTACAATTATTGACAAACAAAAATGCAATTGAATTTTGCAATATACGTGCAAAGTTACCGGAAATTGCTGTTTGCGGTAGAACATCTCAAGTGGCAAATTTTTGGTTGTGATTAATACGCACATAGTAATCAATCACTCAATTCGAGTGTTTTTGCACCCAGCTGAAGCTATATAAGCTGCGGTAAAGCTGTGAAATCAAACATTTGAAAGCAGCTGAGATTAACAGCAAAGATACAAGCGACTTATCGTTAAGATTTTGATAAATTTTGCAATTCTATATCTATTATCCATTAAAAATGGTCAGTGGAAAGATGGTCCGATTCGAAGAAAAACCAAGAAAAGACCACACCGTCGTTCAAACATATCTGGATGACAAACCTTTTTACACAAATCAACGAGATGTTGACGGTAAGTTTGATTTTTCTATTTGATTGTTTTCTATTTGATTATTGTAAAAAAAGTGGAAACTTCAATCAAGCTTATTTCAGTATCATTTTCCAAGTTTAGATTTGCTACTAGGACTAAATCTGTTTAAGAACTAGGCTGATTGACCCACATTTCCTATATGTTAAAAATTCTTTCAAAAATCTAAAATTTGTTTAAATACTTTGTAAGTTGCTCTCCCTTTGTCACAATTTAAATCTGGCCCTGATGAAATAATATGTTATTCTTGCTTAGTTATTTATCTTTCGCTATTTTTTCAGGCGAGGAAGAGAGACCTGTGCGTCCGGGAATGCTCATTACTATCACCAGTGGGCTGTGCCTTTTTCTGACCGGTGTCAGTCTCATGATCGGAAGCAGCAAAGGAGATAATTTTAATGCTTCAAAACACGCAGCTGGCGTCGTTATGCTTGTGCTTGCCCTCCTGTTTTTCCTCCTAGTCGTGCTCATGTGCGTGCGACACGCCAAAAAAGCGAGAGCAAAGAAGCACTCTCTAACATCGCTGATCCTCAGCCAAGCGTACGCCGACGATGAACTTCTTCAAATTTCTGTCGAACACGTTGAAAAGAAGAGGTGCAGGAACTGCGAAAACAAACTGTTCTCGCTCCCAAATATCTTGAACGAAGAAGTCGGTAACCCAGAAAAAGTCAAAGGAAACTTCGCTGAAGATTTTAAAAGAATTTCAGTAATCAAAACGATTGCGTAAATCTTTCCCTAGCGCCTCTGAGCAAGAGGATGATTCTGGTTTTCAAATATTCTGAAAATGCTAGGAAGAGCATTGGAGCTGAGAATGAGAGAAAGTAAAAGAAAAGGGAATTAACCGAGAGGAAATGAGAAAAGAAGCAACGCGAGAGTTGCGCAACAATGACAATCAAATTGAAACTTATGATTGTTATTTTGAAAGTGAATTTCGGGACTTTTTAATTTTGATATCACTGTTAAACTTTTTAGGATGTGACTAAAATTGCAACTGTATTTTATTTGTTATGAGTAATTGATTGTTGTGCCATTATTGCGTCAATACCAACAAAACTGAATTGAATATATTTATTATGACGCAATAAAGGCCACTTGAAGCGCTGTTTAATTTATTGCTTTTATTTATTCGCAATTACTACTTACACTGAGCTAATAAATATTAACAAAGTATGTTCTGCGTTAAACTAGTTGACTGTATGGAGACACTGTTAGGACGCACAATTGCTATTGCGCATTGACAAAGAGCCAAAAACCTTTGAGATTATGAGTGAGGGACGAATAGTGGAAAACACCGCGCAAAGCATGGGCCAAATAAAGTTTAGCAGTTAATTGTATTGAGCAAAAATATTTAACCAGCAATTTTACGTCTCACACTAACGTATAACTAGGCTATATACCAATAAATGTTTTCAATCCCTCAGGCTAGAAATCAAAATAGATTAGGAAATGCAACAAACTTCACTGTTGCTCTCTTGTTCTTGAGAAAAAAGAAATGCCAAAAAGCGGTTGCTGCCGGTAACAAAAATAAAGAAATGCGGTTAACCCCTTGAGTGTATCTGATCTACATTTATACCGATCGTAATATGTCTATATGACAACTGAGGTACTACTCAATATGTCTTTGTGGTGGGGCTACATAGTCTATGGATACCATATCATACCAAGTACAATCCCTGACACATTTAACAAATTTATTCGAGTAGAAGGCATCCATTCTACTATTTTTTGTCATAAAATTGAGCGTATTTTAAACAAGAGAACATTTTATTTTTTTATGACAAAAGCTGTGTAGCCAATTTCAAACCTACGATGTTTGATACAGCTTTGACCAGAGACGGATAAAGTACTGTTTTTAAAAATGAGATAGTCTTGAAATTAGTCTTTTCGTTTAGTAGATGGGCCTATTTTCAGTAAAATAAAATTTATTAACAGTATGTCGTCCTACGGACTGGGGGCAAGTAGGATACTCGTTCAGTTGTTTACTGCACGCCTCTAAAATATATACCAGCATTTGTGATGATATTCACGTGGATTATAATGGCGTACAGTTGCGTCGACTAATTTTGCATAACCAAAAAAAATCATAACCCAGCGTCTTTGTTTGTAAGAATTTTATTTTAGCACGCGTTTCATCATTTTTTTCATAAATTTGTGCGCATTCTAAACTGTGGTGCATTCTAATCAAATAAATATGATATGTTAGTTACGCTCGTGCTTTTAAAGTACGACCAGGTTTTTTGCCAATTTTGGTGTCGAAACAAACGTGAAGGTTCTTTTTTTTGGAGATCGACGTTTTCAAAGCTGTTGTTTGGCCCATATTGGTCTCAAAAGAAACACGAAAACTTTTTTTGGAAACCAACTTCATTTTGAAAGAAAAAATATCTGGCTTGAGCATTTTTTATCATTTCTCCGAAGGCTAATTTCTACGCTAAAATTTCTGAGGTTTCAAGGAAAATTCTGATGTTCGGCAACCTTATCTTAGTCTATATTATCAATCTACAATAATTATCATAATCGGATCAAAATGGTTGCCGCTTTTTCGAACCCAATCAGCATGTTTCATTTTCTTAATAGCGTTTGCAGAATTAGTCGTGATTTTACCGCTTTACGCGTGACCTCTCAATTAAGAAAATGAACGGAAAACTGAACAACAGCAACACTTTGGCTGTCATAGTGACTAATCGGCCGTTTATTGGAAAAGGAAAATGGATGTGCTTTTGAAAAAATACAAATTAAGTTTAATCATGCTTACAGGAATTTACCAATTCATTTATTTGTGCGTGTGAGCTAATGTTCTCTTCGTTAATCTTTAGTTCCTAGATAGAAAGATACAAATAAACTTGCTTGCTTTTCTCCACAATATCTTTTTTTTGCTCAGCACCGAGCAGAAAACTGTGGATATCATCTTCAAAGTGTGCTATCACGCAACAAGGGAATTAAACTTAGGTTTACGGACTGCAACGCCGATACTGCAACGACCACAATGCCAAGACAATAGAAGCACTCAGCACTACGATAGTTTTTTACTTTCTGTTCATAAATCGTGTCTTTTTAGGACGAGCATTTCAACCTTTTTTACATTAACAATTTCGACGTCATAAGTCATGTAATAAAAACACAAAACAAGGTGTGTGACGTCGCAAGTACAAAATCTTAGCTGTGAAGTTTTCTGTAGAGACGCAGTTATAGCGAAAGTATCCAGTTGGAGTATCGAGATGTCCTTCATCCTAATTGCGCGATCCGTTTGAAATTTAACGTTCTAAAAATTTGGCTTTCGAAAACTTGAAAAAATAGGGGAAAATGTGCACTTACTTTAAATTCAACTAAACGTCATTATATGTTTCTTTTTTTCCGTTTCAAAATTCTGGCTGCGCTGATGTTCAACAGAGCTTTGGAGTTACCAGTGCTGCTGCTGCAATATATTTTTTCACAAATACTGCAACTAAGCAGGAAAATTACTTTAATGTGCCTTTTGAAAAACAAAAAAACGCAGGAACCTTGCAGGCATTAAACACGCAATCTCCTAAATTTGATGCAACGCTCCATTTATCACAATGCTCAACTTTTCTTCTGCCAAATTCTAATTATCTGCAGGTTGTTTTGATTAGTCCATGATATATCGTTTATAGATAAATAAAGACAGCATTCAAGGGAGTAACTAGAGAGGTAAGGTTGCTTAAACTCCATTAATAACAAAAATACTTAAAGTTATACCCTTAAAAACTCTATGAGAAAAATCAGGTAGCGATCAACTTTTAAAAGCAGCCTTTGGAATATGTTGTTGAATAGTTGTAAATTTTTTAAAAATTAAAAAAATTTTGTGGAGTAGCTCTCTTTTTTAAAATCTCCAAATTACATCCTGTGTTTTTCAATGTTTCGCCAGTGCCCGGGCAAACGTGATGGATAACTGTCGTGTAACTTTCATCGATTTACGTGTTGTGACATTGAACTACTTTGCTCGTTGAAACAAACAGAAGCTTCCTCGTTTAACATAAGCATTACAAGCGGAAGCTTGAGCTTATTGAAATAAACGGAAGAAGGTAAGTGTTACAAATAACCGCACCTGTTTTCATGATGGATCAAACTTCTTGTAAAATAAGAGAAAAAACACGCAGGGTGATCTCATATCCTTTGAAATATGATTTTGTCGTTTTTCAAGATCACACGTTTTAAATCCCATCAATTTATTTCCGATTCCTTGAAAAAACATGCCTTGGAAACCAAGCCTATGATGTCACTGAAGTTTGTGATACCTAAGACACTCAAAAATTAATACGTAAGAATTTTGGAAAACGAGAGCTCTCAGCTTTATCATTTTCTTAAAAAACCAACGCAGTTCTATATATTAGTTAAGGCGTGCAATGCAAAGTTGACCTACTTGCGCTCAATTCCTTGGTTGAGTCATAACACAGATTTTAAAATGGCATTCACATGGCGATCAGCAGCGAGGGTAAAGAAGAGAATGAAACGTGAAACAAAATTTATTTGGTCAAGAATAAAAGAATGCAATGAGTCTCAATGGCTTGAGTATATAGCCATTGTTGGCGCCACAATCAAAAATAGAAACCTTTTTCACCTCTTTTTAAAATGGGGTGGGTTCACGAAGTGCCTTCTAACCTTTTGAAGGTGACAGTCTTCAGCTTTTGCGTTGAAGAAAAATTGGCAGAGCATCGCCCCCTAAACTGCTGTTACACTAGTCAGACCGCTACCTTGGGTTGGTCACTGCCGCTAACTTGGGTAGGTCACTGTCCACAGGTACACAATCAAATGTACTAAAGAGCCAGTTGAATGATGACAATGATCGGACAATCGTATGATTTACGCTCGCGATTATTTTGTTGTTATTCTTTTGGAAATATTTTGCAATATCAAGCGAAATGTTGAAACTGGGGAAACCCCGAGGCAGGTCTTGACAATTTGTCTACGATTAGCGTTTTTCTCGCTGTGCTGCAAGCTTGGTGAATGAAGATGTAAACAAACTGAATGAGGAACAAGCATTTATGTAAGGAGCAAATGAATTGCTTTTGAGGAATTGAATAATGTTTAAAAGTATCATCGCACCTTTGCAGAAAAACAAAAACTTTGTTATTCCTTGTTGTCGGTGACCTTTTTTCTTTGAGACGATTGTAGAAACCAGGAAGAAGGAAAGGCTTCATCGTCTCGCACAATATTTTTGAGGGGCAACAACAAAAATAGGTAATGACGTCATCACCACTAAAAAGAATCAATCCTGAGCCCTCCAAGGTTTCTGGCTGCACCCTTGCACAAGGCGGGGCTACCATTGGCTTATCGAGCCCTAGAGCCACATTTTTGAGCCCCCAAAAAAGTATTTTCTTTCCAGATTTTTGCAATGCATGATTGTGCTTTTTAGGCTTTGCGCCCACAGTAGTTTTTATAACATCAATTTTGTCTACTTTCACATAAAAAGCAGGGTAAATACGTCATTTTTGAAATGTTATAAACTGGAGACTCAGTAGTGTTAAAGGCAAGAATCGGGAAGAGCAAAGAAGGCGACAACTTTAAGGCAGCGGTTCTCATCTAAAGGGCTGTGGTCCGTCACTTTCGATTCGGCCGAAAACGCAGCAATTTAGACTAAAGAAATTTTTAAATTTAAAAAGTTGGCCACCGCTATTTATTTTTTTCATCAAAAATGTGCCATGAATACACAAAGATTAAGAACGAGTTCTCTAAGAACTAAAAAAACATTTTAAACATTTTATATGGGAAGATAGGGGTTCAAACTACTTAGTTGCGTTAAAAGTGAAAAAGTTTGACCTATAAGAGTAACAAGAAACAAGAAATTTAAAGATAAAGATGTGTTTGTGCACGTAGCCGTACCGGTAAATAATAGCCTAGATTACCTTTAATGAGATTTTTGTACACGCTTTGATGAGTTTTTCGCTCTGATCATGTATGCTCTTACTCAGCATTTTTCTTCACAAGCAATTATCACAACACCTTGCCAGATAAATCTATTGTTGACGTCACAGATACTTGAGTTTTGGAAGGAATTGTATTTTGAGATTTGGTCAACCACAAACCGACCTTTTTCTCAGATATAAAGCAAAACTAAAACCCAATATGCTACTTCAAATTTAAATGTTCAAATTTTTAAAACTGACAGATTTCAAAAAGTGCCCAGCGACGACATCGTATAGTTTCTTCATCTTGCAATGTAATGGTAACTCAATCGTTTAATGTTTCAACGAACTATGTGCTTTATTACTAAGCACCATAACGCAATGAATTCATGAAATGATTACAAAATTGCTTGTAACTAGAAATGTGAGTTGTTTTCTTTGTCATCTGTTTAAAAAAACATAGTTTTTCTTGCAAAAAATATAACTTGAAAAGGATGTTTGTGGTATAGCGTAGTTTTATAATGTAATTAGCTCGTAAATTTTCATGGCTTTTGCTGTCCTAAGTTTTTTTAATAATTGTGAATTTATTTTCCACCAAATTTTATCCCAAGTCGTCACATGTACGACTTTATCTACAAAATGCTGCGGTTCACTTGCTACTACCTCCGCAAAACTGAACTTTTTGGTCCGTTTGCAACTGTGGCGGATAAGGCTGCACAAAACCTATCAGCGACTTTGCTTAGCCAAGTATCATTTTGCTGTATCTGTGTGTTTCAAAATTGCTACGCAACATACTTTAGTCCGACTTGTTTGCATGTACACAAAGTTAGTATTATGGTTTAAAAAATTAAAATCAAATAAAACACAAAACAAAAAATTTACCCTGCCATGAGAAAGTGTCGCTAAATAAGTCTTTTTCATCTCTAGTGGTAACACGTAACTAAACGCAATCACGCATTCTTTGACGTACTACATCATTTTTCCATCTTTTTTGTGTGTTGTTGTTTAATTTTGTTCCTGTTGTTCTATTTTGGAGGCGAATAAAATTACTACTACCACTATTACTACTACTTCGTTTGAAAAAATTAATACGGAATAATAACCTAGCAATTAACATTCGTGGTAAAGATATGTGCCACTGATTCTTATAGATCTAAATCTTACAACGTTGATTGGTTTGCTTTGTTTACTTTTGTACCGCTATGTCATTACACAATGCAAAGGGTGTTTTCACAATAAGCAAAATTATGGGTTCATTAGTCAATTTCAAAAGTTGGTCTTATAACATCCCAACGTTGCTCCCAAACACAATTTATAAACCCCGCCTTGCTTAGGGTGCTGGCAGTGCCCCACTAGCGAAGTTTTTACGTACATTAAATGATAGTTTCAACTAAATTGCGATTAAATCTTTCGACTTGAGTTTAGTGCACGTGCAAAAGCGAATGTGAAAAAGTCAAATAAATTATCTAAAAACAAAAAAATCTCAGAAAGATAAAACGCGGCCAAATACAGACGTTGTAATGTGCAATAAATTACGAAAATGGTGGAAAAGAGTGAACACAATTATCGTTAGTATTTACCTTTGTTATGCCAGTGATCTCATGGTATATTTTCTAGTCTGCAGCCAGACTACGTCAACGCGATCGAGGAAACCGCTCGCGGTGTCAGTATGGTATGCAATCTACAAAAATATAGGTGTAGTTTAGTTTGTGATTATTGCCTTAGTGAAAGAAAAAAAATTCCAACCCAAACACAAAGTCTAACCTTAAATCTCAACCGATAGCTCTAACCCTTATTCTACGCTTCTATTCCCAGTGTGCAGATCACAAGTTACACGAGAAATACACGCGTAGATCACATAATATACCAGTCGACGCTAACAGTTTTGTTTGCCACAAAAAGGCCAGGAAATGCCTTTCAAAAAGGCATGACAAGCAAACAAATCGGCTTTTTCTCAACATTTTCCATTTGTGGCAAGATATGGACTACGTTTCACGTGTACCGAATAAGTTGTTTTCATGAGCTAGGGAGATTTTTCATGGAAAAAGGCCAATTAGTGATCATGCCAACTAGAATATTCGGAAATTTGTTGAATAACTACTTGGTCATCCTGCCAACCAAGCGATACGTCTTTGCCAAGGACAATAATTGCTTGAAGTTCTCTAGAGTTACTGCGCGCCCTTGTCATCAACGTATTGCGCATTGCTCGGACTGGATTTGAACCCATATTTTGGTAATTACCGAAGTCACGCAAATTACCACAGCCATGATATTTCCAGCTCCATTATCAAGGTTGTACTTTTATTATACCCACAGAATGTTGCTGCAAGAACCACAAGTTAATTGGGACTATTGCCACAATATATGCAAAATTGATGTACATTGTATGTCGCAGAAGCTACGCGGCTAATTTTTTTGAAAGTACTGCGAAGTCTGTTTTTGCGGCAGGGCCCACAAGCAGTGGTGAATTAATAATTTTAGGGGCCTGAGACAAGAATTTAAGAGGGGCTCCCTCAGACTGAGTTTTTTACGAAGATTTTTTCTTTGGAGATTACTACCATTTCGAAGAATTGAAATAGTTCATCAAACATATCTGGAAAGGGGGGCTTTTATCCTCCAAAAAGCGTGCCTCTGAAAAGGGGTGGCCGGGGAAAGCTGCCTCACTCTAAACCTACCACTGGCCCCAAGGATCATATTTGTTGCAAAACCTCAAAATAACTTTTCCGAGCGTTGCAAGTTTATTTTTATCTTCAAAAGCGACAAGGTTTTCTTCACTATTGCCACAAAAAAAAGAAAATATTGTTTCCACAGAGAGTGCGAGGTTGATTTTTAATGCAGAGGTCGCAAGTTTGTTTGCCGCAGAAATAACAAGTTAAAGTTTGGCGGCAAAGTTAATAATGCAGAAGGACTTGGAATTTAATCACTAATACACTTTGTAATCGAAAACAACAAAATTTTCTATAATGGATTGGACAGGTTACTATTCAATGGCACATAAATCATTTCAATTGTTCTTCGTTGGCACTTTCATTTTATGGAAGCCAATGCGGAATATTCCGGTTCATTGACGTCTTTGCAATTATCCGTTAAAGATTGCGGAAAAAACACATCAGATCACAAGCTCATTTAAAAATCCAGTTAATTCATGACAGCTTCAGATCCTTAATTAACCTTTCCTTTTTTCACAGAAATTTGATTTGGCATTTTTTAGAATCAATACAACTGAATTTCTAGCAAGAAGCTTGATGTTCGTTGTAAGCACGAGGTGCCATTGCAGCACATCTTGCACCACTGCGGCAAACCGATTTTGTACAAAAGGTGACATTTTTTGCCATTTGCGTAAATCACAAACATTTGGTAGTACCACAACTCAAAAGCTTTTTCTCGCGATTAATCGTCAAGGCACTATAAGATTTCGTAATTTTTCTCAAATATCTTGAATCTTGTTGCAACTGATTAAAACAATGCTATGAATGCTGTCAAGAAAAAGGAAAGAGGCTGTTGATCGAGGTGAGACTCCACCAGGGGTGGGCAAAGTTTTCATTAGAAGAGCCACATGCAGAAATATAGAACTACGGCAGAGCCACAAATTCCATTTGAAGTGTTAATACAAATACAATAAACGAAACAAGCTTTAATCAAAACAATTTAATAGAAGCAAACATAACAATACACTATATTACAGTTTTTGCACGATTTTACCAGCATTTTAATGAACTGAGGGTTTCCATTCTATTAGCTAGCTCCTGAAAATCTGGGCGATATGATGTCAAGGCGGTGCGAATTAATTAATTCGCTCAAGTGTTCATTCCTTAGGCTCGCACGATATTTTGATTTTACAAATTTTATCACAGAGAATAAAGATTCACCGCAATATGTTGTGCCAAAAACAGAAAGCAGTCGTGCACTGGTCTTTTTAAGTTCTGGATATTTGCGCTTGGTAACCTTTTGCCAGAACTCCACAGTAGAGTGGCACTTATTAAAATTTTTTAGAGCCAGATCTTCTTGCAACTCGGTTGGTTCCATTTCTGCTGCAGATACGTCTGTGACGAAAGGTTAACAAACTAGACAGCCATCATTGATTACATCAACGTCAAATGGATTTACAAGGAACGTAAAGCTTAAGCTCCTGCAAATCGTCAAATCTAGCTTAAAACTCTTCCCGCAGTCCTTGCAATTTATCTTTATATTCTTCCACTTTTTGGTCTGTTATTACTTCTGTAAATGCATTCACTGTCATTTTGAGGTTGGGAAAATGACGAAAAGTTTTTGACATTACGTCTCTTTAAAAAACTTTAATTTTGTTCGGAAAACTAAAGACGGTCTGAGCAAGGTCTGATATGATCTTTTCAGTACCTTGGAGTGCTAAATTAAGAATTTGTAGATGCTTCATTATATCAGTGAGAAATATCAAGTCTTGTATCCACGCATTGTTTTTTAGCTGAGGATAACATTTTCTCTTTTCGTCAAGAAAAAGATTGATAGGCTACAACAAATCCACAAACTTCCTCAGTACATTACTTGTTGACAGTCATCTTACAACGTAGTATAAAGAAACATCACTTGGCGCATCTTCTAACTCCAATTCTTCTACAAAGTTACGAAATTGCCAGTGGTTCTTCTTATTCACTCGTATAAAATTTACAATTTTGAGTACAGTTTTTATGACATTTTCATACCTAAAGTGTTTTGCTGCAAAATGTTCACGATAGATGATGCAATGTATTGGAAGGAACTCTGGAAACTTAGGATCGCACTTCATTAGCCCAATTAATCCGACACGTTTATCCACCATTGCTTGTGCACCATTAGTCGCAACACTGACAAGTTTATTAAGAGGCACATGAAATCTTGTCAAAGCTTCGTCGAGTGCATTTTTAATGTCAACTCCACAAGTTGTTTCTCTTATTTCCACCAAGTCCAACAACTCTTCTTTGATGGTAGATCAGATCAAACAAACCGAAAAAATATCGCTAATTGGGGATTATCTTGTATGCCTGTTGATTCATCAATAGCAATACTAAATGCAAGGGAACTTTTCAAGTCGCTTTGCATTGCAACTTCAATGTCTGCACTTACCTGAGAAATGAGCCTATGTGTAGTTCGGCGCGAACACAGCATTTGCGGTATTAAGCGCTGAAGCTTTTTGTTGTTGGGATCCAACACTGCGACCACATCAGTTATATTTTTCTTCACAAATTCACAGTCAGAATATGGGTGTTTAGAACGAGCAATGTTCCAAGACATAAGAAAAGAAGCTTAAGTCGTCGCATCAGATTCCTCACTGAATACTTTCATAAACCGCTGTTGACTTGCTAGCGCAGATTTTCACTCAGCTAACTTGCTTTTTCTTACTTCCGATTTCGGTAGAAACTTGCTTGAAAAGTTTTTGTAATTCGTTTCATGATGGCGTTTTACATTACTGCCTTTGTTTTGACCGAGCAACTTATGGCAAATTAGACACAAAGGTTTATTTTCATGAACAGTAAATGCACAATCTTCTTCCCACTCTACATTAAAAACTTTGTTTTCCTCTTCATATTTTGGTTTCTTTGTATTCGCTGAAGTCATCTCATTTCGTTTCGCAGTGTATTAAATATACTTGTGACTTCGACTTCAGTATAATTAACTGACTGTTTGAAATAGCACACGACTTTAAATTAAATCTACAGTACACTTCTGAGTCTGACCTATATTCTTGCTTCACACTTTGCACTGCAATGCTTACAATGAACTAATGCAGGGGTTCTTTACCGGGGGTACCTGTACCCTTTGGGGGTACGAAGCACCAAAGCAGGGGATACGAGATGAGGCGTCGGAATAATAGTTATTTTAAACTATTAGCTAACATTTTATTTTCAATGTTATTTGAAATAAGAAAATATTTTCTGAAGCTTTTAGTAAAGCATAGCTTAGACCGCCACACTAGATCCACTTTGGTGGAAGGTCTGTCAGTACTCTGCGATACTCATTCACGAGTAATACGGATTCGCAGAGTATTGACAGATTTTCCGAAGCCTTTTTAAACATCTGCATTTCTGATTGATTTTTTGTCGTAAGAAAGAGTTACTGCGACGTAATAAATAGCTTCTTGCTTGTTCCGACAGAATTAGTTTTGCACTGCATTGGTTTTGTTGTGGACAATATTATGGTTAATAAATATACACCGGTAACATGCTACATTGTGTTTTATTTCATTGTTAGATTGTATATTTACCGGTAAATTTGTAGGTGTTTGTTTGATAGGTCTAGGGGTACAAAAATGTTTCACAAAATTTTAAGGGATACGAGCGCCAAAAAGGTAAAGAAACACTGAACTAATGAATGATTTACACGCTATAATCTGACTTAGCACCTACTGTTCTCAAAAATCTTCTCTGACCTAATTCTAACTGTGAATAACAGTTTATTAAGAAATAATGGCGTCCTACCTTGGTGAATACTAAACAAGCTATTACATTCAGATAGCTATGAAACTAACTATTGTGAGCAACAATACATATGAATAACAATTGTACACTGTTAAACTACGATATTATTGTTCAAAAGAAGAGCCGCAAGCGAAAGGTCGGCGAGCCGCACTTTGCCCACCGTTGGCCTACACTCTAAAATTCGTCATGCCTCATTGGCAACAACTTCCATTGCTTAAAATTAACAGCATCAGTTGAAAGGACCGATGGCGGAGTGGTATAAACCGCATGAAGCAATTCATGTGATCGTCGGTTCAATACCTGAGTCCACCTGACGAGTTCTAATAGAAACAAAACCGGTTGTGGAAGTGGTATTTTATTCAACTGATTGCAGTTAGCCTATATGCCTTAATATCAATGAATTAAATTAATATCTTAAACAGGCTAACACCAGCTCCTATAATTCGTATTAATTCCATTAAACACTTTCAGAAGCCCGCGCTTGCGAAGGTTAAGCTAACAATAAAGAAAAAAGAAAGTTTTGAAAGCATTTAACCCTTTAAAGGGGCGTCATCTAAATGTTATCAGGTGCCAACCCAAGCTGTATTTTATTCTACACCTGTCTAGTTTCACCGGATAACAGCATGGTCGTAATTTGGCATAAATACTGAGCACATTGATGCCACGTTCTGACCTTAAACTTGGTACTTATATACCAACAAAAACTGCTTTTTTAATTTATTTACAAATTGGGCAATTTATTACGGAAGTTCGAAGAAAATTTGGCAATACAGTTACCAGGTCCAAGCGACTACCGGCAAAACAAATAATATTCAATCATTAAAACGAAAAAACACAAGGTCACGGATAGGTTTCATTAATCAAACAAACAGCTACCGGAATATGTTGAAAGATTGCAACTATCTGTGTCTCAAATTTCATTTTGCATTTGGCCAAAAAATTTTAATATTTATTAAATTAAAAAATTTTAATTATTTAATTAGTTTCCCGAGCTGTAGCTAGAATATTTTGAACCCAAAATATTCTGTACATCGTCACGTCACTGCTGTAGTATTATGCTTAGTGCAATGAAGCAAGCGCAGTAGTCTAAATATCTCTCTTGCAGTTGATAAAGTTACTTATAAACTCATTTTTCTGGCAAACCAAACCTGACGTCTACACGCTCAAGCTTATGTACTTCTATCACAGTGACGTTACAAGAGTTTGTGTTGCCTGAAGATGAGTCAAAAAATTTCACCACAAATTTTGCAAAAATGGTAGATTTGTCATCTACCAACCGACAATAACCTTTATTTTTTTTACGGACGAGTCTATTAGAAGGAGCACCCCAACCTCCCTCTCATAGTGACTAATCAATGTAGAGCTGAGTTAAAAGTAAAAAAATCTTTTTCATTTATTGCTTACTAGCCGGCTTTGCCGGCGTCACCCGGAAGAGCTTCCCATCAGTAATACCGAGGTTAGGAATATCGGTTCAGCCGACTTTACCGAATTGCTACTAGTGAGAACAGTAATAAAAAATTAATGTGATGTTGACATAGCTAATTCTCGCTCCAAAACCAAAAGTACCGTTTTTTTGAGGAAATCAATTAAGCCCAAAAAATTCATTAACCGTTGGTGACGCATAGCCGCTATTATTTTTTAAAAGTTTCTCGAGTTCCTGGCTACGTCTTACTTGCCCTGTTGGTATGTAGGAACTGAACTTGCTCGCAATTGAAACAGCCAACGATTTCAAAAAGTTTTGTTTGTTCATTTTATGAAGTGAGTTGAAGCATAATTTAAAAGTTAAGAGGTGGAAGAGGCGCCAAAATAATTGACATATGTATTTTCAGGAACCACCTGCTAAATATTAGGACCGCTACTGACGACTTTTTCGTAGCTGAATGTCTATTTTTACGGCCTAAAGCCACTGGCAGTGCCCGTGTTACTTGGTCCTGTCATAATCGCCGCCAGGCAAAGAGCAAACTAAATCGAAGGATGCACCTGCAGTTAAATAATTACAGTAGCAGCCATTAGCAATGTTGAGGTTAAGAATATCAAATCAACCGACTGCATCGGCTTCACCCAATTGCAAAGGAACTGACTTCAACATTTAGATGATATGTAGCTCGATACTGATAGTTTGTTGCAAAAGATAAAACAGGATCATCTTTACTTCCACGTTTTTGAAGAGGTATCACCAATTTCTTTACTTGGAGTAGACAACCTTTTGAAATGTTTAGAGACTTCAGTTTTTGAAGAATCTTTTAGAAAATTTCTACAGTTAATGCTATTTGAGGAAGAATAGTGAAAATATGCTAAAGAACTAAGTTTTTCTCGAAATTTCAATTGCGTGAAGAAATTTCTAGAAATTTCAATTGTGCTTCAAGAATAACCGATCAAAAAGCTAATAAGAAACGTTTAGCAGCGATATGGGCTGGTAGCTGTTTCTTTTGTATAATCAGCTGGTTTGCCATGGTTTAGTACCGCGATAATTGTGATCAGTGGCTATATTGTGAAGATTGCTTGATAGGTCATGCAAGGTATGAGGAGTGTTTAAAATGATGTAAGATATTTGAGGCCACTGCACTGCAGAATATATCTGACGGAAGATTGCCTGGGCTTTGAGCTTTACCACAACTGATTGGTTTAATTGCTGAGATAAATTTAGTGGATGAAAGAGGCACGGACAACGGACCTTCAGCAGCGGAAATTGTTCAGGTAGAAGTTTTTCCTATTTTTCATGCTGATCATGTTGTTTATTTGTCCTTTTAAAGGTGCTGTTAGTCAACACTAAGAATATGCAGTTGTGCCAAAGGCGCAAAAATTTTTTGGTATTTTATAAAAAAATAACCTAGTACTAAGAAAAAGTCAAGAAGTTTGTTAAAAAAGGCGTGGACTTTTTCGCACCCCGTGACTGCATCTACTGTTCTTCATTCTGGAGCATGAGACCCGGTTTAAAAACTCGAAAAGTACGGCTTCGGACCGCAATCTCCTAGTTAAATAGTCCTGTTTTATAGAGTAGTCTATCCAGGATTCCCTGCGTCGCCCAGCAGGGCTACCAGTCAGTTATATCTGGTTTCTAACAACCGTTCAGCCGGCTTAAACAAATTGTGTTAAATATTAAGACCACTTCTGGCTACTTTTTGCAATTGTTTGACTATTTTTACGACCAAAGCCTCTGGCTAGGCGCATGTTGCTTGGTCCTGGCATGAACGCAGTCAGGCAAAAAGAAAACTAACCCGAAATTAAGCACTCACAGTTAACTTATTACAATAGCAAGACCCACATCAGTAATGTCGAGATTAACATATCGGTTAAGCCGGCTGCGCCTGCTTCACCCAATCAATATTTGTGAGAACAGTAATGAAAAGTCCATATGTTGTTGACATAGGCAACTCTCATTTCAACAGCAAAAGTACTGTTTTTGTGATGAGAATCCATCAAGCCTGAAAGAAATCATTATAGGGGTTTGCGCGTAGCTGCTATATTTTTACCGACGTTTCTCCAGTTCCTGGCTACGTGTTGCTTGCCTTATTTGGCACCTAGAAACTGCACGTGCTCCCAATTAAAACAGCCAACAATTTCAAAAAGTTTTATTCATCTATTTTATGACGTGCATGGAAGCATAATTTCGAAGCTGTGCAGTAGGGAGGGAGGGAGGCACCAAAGAAATTAATATTTATTTTCAGAAATAACCTATTAAATATTTGGACCACTACTCACGACTTTTTCATTATTGTAAGTCTTTTACCACCACTAAAAGCCTCTGGCTGGTACGACCAAAGCCTCTGGCTTGGCATATGTTGCTAGGTCCTGGCATAAACGCATCCGTGCAAAGTGCAAACTAACTTAGAAATAAAGCAATCGCAATTAAGTTATCATAGTAGCTAGGTCCCCATTAGCAATGTCGAGATAAAGAATATGAAAACAACCGGAGGTGCCGGCTTGACGTAATTGCAAAAGAAGCTGCTGCAACATTTAAATGAAATGTAGGAGGACAATAATATTTTGTCGCAAAAGACGTTTTGCTTAGAATATGCTACTTTTTGAAGTGTTTTGTGACTTCATTTTTGAATAAAAATTTTTTGAAAATTTGTAGTAATAATTCCAAAGAACCATGGTTTTGAAAAAAGAAATGATAAAATGTACGACAGGACTTAGTTTTTCTAAAAATTTCAATTGTGTAAAGCTCAAACACGAAAATTGCGAGTAGATCTGACCGGTAGGCTACATTTTAAAGTTTTCAGAGACTTCATTTTGTGATCAGTCTTTTTGAAAATTAAGATAAATAATGCCAAAAAACCATGCTTTCGATGAAAAATAGCCAAAAGGTATCAAAAAACAAACTTTATGAAAATTGCTTGTTTCTTGGTCTACTAAAAAATTTTTCAACAAAACATGAAATATGGTGAAGGGAAACCGATTTCAGATCAGTCAATTATAAATCCAGTGCCCAAACCAATTGGAGTTACATTTTGCTGGAAAGAAAATTTTCTTAAGCCCAAACAACACTGACTGTTAGTGCCCTATCGTCACTTTTATATGTTAATCTTACCTGTTATTACTCAGATTACCACTTTTTGGGAGGGGTTAATAGTTAAACTGCCGGTGTTAAATTTCAGTGTTTTTGGTATAAAAAGAAATACTCGTTGTATATTATTAGAATAACTTTCAAACTAACTTTCATGAATTTTGAAAATCAGTTGAGGAATGAGGTCAGAAATCAATTTTTAAGTAAACTGATTTCGTAGAGATGTTGCCATTGTTAAAAACATAATCATACGATGACTTGTGGAAACCAAAGACTGCGTTGATCGTAGCAGACATATTATGACGTCATATGGTGAGTTTAAAGAGAGAAAAAAGACAAGAAGCATGATTAAAAGGCTTAAAATGCTTATAATCTTTATATGCATAGCCAATTAAGTTGTTCTAGACTTGTTTTTATTAATAGCACCTTGTTAATATCTCTCCACGAAGCTTTTAATTGCGTATCTACGATCAGTACTTTTTGAGTAAATTAAGAAAACAAAGTTTTCACATCATCAAGATCACAAAACCCCATATGACACTCACCGCGGAGTGGTGATGAATCGTGCTAAGTTTGATGCCCCTACGTTCAGTAGTGTCGGAGGAATTACAACACACACGCACACACACAGATGCTCACTGACAGAATTGCGAGTGTAGTTTAGATTCGCGTGATATCTGCGTTATTGTGTTTGGAAGTAACATATTTTGTCGCTTTTTTGCGTGGCTGTGGCAGAAATGCGCTGTGCTAGTTGTTTTTATGTCGAGCTGATCAGTTTATTGATGTCAATTTAATCTTGACTGAGGCACTCCTAATGCTAAACCGCAAGCGAGAGACCTGTCAATACCAATTTTAGAGTTTTACGTGTGACTCGACAAGGAAATTACTACTACACCACGGCGCCGATGACGCTGCAGCAGCATCAGTACCCTGTCATTTCAAACTGCTAAAATTTATTGAAATGGCTTGCTTTTGATTGGAGTGTAATACTTTTAGTTTATATTGTATCATTAATTAAAAGCGAGTTATGTTAATATTGTTATGCTGCAGATGTGAATAAACGATTTTGGTTAACATAGTCTAAACAGGGTTGTAACACTGGCTACTCCAAAGCGGGACTGAACACACATGTAACTAGGGGGCCCAAAAACATTATGCCCCTAAGTTTTTTGAACCGTATTTAGGTAGGATGGAACTTTTTAAAATTTTAATGGCTATAGAACGTCAATCTCCTAAAAAAGTCATTAATCACAATTGAGAAATAGTACGTCTGAAAAATATCATTTTGGCCCCAGCCATAAAGGGAAAATAAAAATCAAATACTGTGCACACATGTTCGCACTGTGCGTGATAAATGGTGGTTTTATGAATCACTGCAAAGGTTTTTCCTTAACCAGAAGATTTATGATCAAAATATATTTACTGCTCAATGTGATGTGTTTTGGTGATTGCAGATATTTTTGATCAAGTACGCAGCATTGTTTACTAATTACCCATCAACAATGAATAAAATTCCATTTTTACAATTAACGGTGGTTCCTTTGACGTCATAACTTATCTGTTTATGACATCACAAACAACCTCTGTTAATGCTTTACTTCGAAGAAAGTTAGGACGTAAAAACTTTAAGTTAACGACTCATTTAAAGGTCAAATAGGTTAAAAATATTGCTCATCAAATTATTTTGCAAAAAGCAAAATTTCAAAATTTGTTTGAAAAAATGGAACCTTATGCTCAACATTAACTCTTGATGCTTTTTCTGGGCTTAGCTAATTGCCGCATCGCAATTGTACCTAATTGCTTTTTAATTAGTGTTTTGATGTCATAAAAATAAGTTGAAACGCGGCTTTCGAGAGGTGAGAAGAGCGTTAGTTTAATTAATAAAAGAGCTCCTTTCCGCCACGAGCTAGTTGTTTTAATCCAAATGCATCCAAATTAATTCAAGATGTTCCTTCTCACGAGAACTTTTTTTGCACGACAATAAAATTGGATGAAATTCATATAACAAACGGGCGCCTTTTGGTTCATCATGCAGCACAATGATTGATTACGACAGAACTATGGCACGGTACGATGTTTGAACAACAAATAAACACTTTTAATAATGTCAACAAGAAAAAGTGAAAACGGTGCCAAGAACAGGGCATTGTAGAAAACATCTTTAGCACTCGCTTCTGCACTTGTGCAATGAGTGAGATCAAAAGGTTAAATTTCCAACAGATTGAGAGCAACATTCTCAAAATATGAGAGGTAAAAAAGTCAGAAGGTTGATTATGGCCTACGTTTGAAGCGACTTTAGGGGATTATTGTGTCATGAAGGGTCACAATACTTTAACATTGACCGTTGATCTTGTTGTATATGTAGTAAAATTAATCAACCCAGGGTCTCTAGTCGCGTAAACCTTCTTTTAATTTTACTGTATGTTGTTGGCCCATCATCGTTATAAATACGCAGGTAGTTCATCAATGCAATAACAAAGTAACTTCAGTTGTCAAAGCAAACGAACGTTCATAAATTTAAATGGTCTAGCCCAGTGCTTGTCAACTTTTATTGCAGTGGTACATGCTATTATAGTCAACAAAAATGTGTACACCCTGGTCTCGTTTAAAATAAATGAACTCGTCAAATAACGTTTCAACATTTTTGCGCAAAAGGTGCAACTCATTTTGAAGTAGATCTCCGAAAAAAGGCCTTTTATTTAAAAATACCGTTCGTTTAAAGTAGATCTTCAAAAAAATTTTTTTCACTTCAAAAACACCATCATTTTAAGGTAGATCTCCAAAACAGGCCGCTTTTAAAAAACTGTTGCACCGTTGTACATCCCATCACATATGCACTCTCATGCAAATTCTAGTACGCCCTAGGGTGTACCATACGCTTAGTTAACATGCGCTGGTTTATCCATTGACAAAAAGCAATGCAAACTGCCGCAACCATTGAACGCACGAGCAGAAAAAATACTACAGCCACCAATCAAAGCTCGGTATTGGTAAACACACCATCAAAGTAATGGAGGGTTATGTATTCAGAAACTGCTTTGAGACTAATTCATTTTGACGAGAAAGAAGTTTTGCTTCTTTGCTTCTGCTAGCTGTCCTTTTAAGCTTTACCTGCAAGTACTTTGTGCAATAAGTTTTCTGACGCATTGCTATAGAGAAAGATGGGGGTACATTTAGTGCTTTTAGGAAGCCCACCTCATCATAGCAAAAAGGGTAGAAAGCATTAAGTGCTTTTAAGGGACCACTTTTTCCCAAAATAACTGAATTAAGGTAAATTGCAATCAAAATCTAAGATCATTCTTTTAATATTAAGCAGAGTGGCAGGTGATTTCGTAGTAACGTACAGTAGTTATTTATTTATACAAATATTGAAGAACTTGTAAAAATAAAAACTTGTGTTTGCTTTGGAGTAACTAGTGCTGCCAGCGCCGCAATCACAGAACCAAGCACGATAAGAGTTTTACGTCAGAGTAAAAGCAGATCAGATGTTGGAATCGATCTTGAATTCTCTCGTTCGCTAGGTCAGCGCTCGCCTACATTTTCAACTTTTCCAACAAAATCGAGTCATGTTGTTCCGACCCCAATCAACAGATTTTAGCGCCTGAACATTCCTTTTACAATACAGCCAGCTTATTTGGTCCTTCTTGGCATAATATTTGACAGCAATCAAAAGCAAATCTAGTTTATTTATTTTGTGGGAATGCCAAGCTCGCTTTGTTAGCACTAAACGCTTACTCCGAATCAAACAAACTTTGGCAACATTTGATTACTTTCTAACACTACCCTAATTGCAACGCAATTATAAAATTGGCAGTTTCATATTTCATTATTTGAATTATCTGCAGGCTGATGCTGTTAAATGTCAACCCCTTAGGGTTGACATTTAACAGCAAGTCCATATCAAAAAATATATGCGAGGTGAGGGCAAGATGGTTTTTGCTTTTTATAATACTGATGTCATCAGTACTGTTACCGGCGCAGTGATGTAATAGTTAGATCGTCCGCTTCGCAGTCAGTAAACCTGGGTTCAGTTCCCTTAACGAGTTTCAACAAAGACTTTAATAAAGGTGTTTACAGATGTCCTGTTTGGAGCGCAACAATCGGTTAAATAGGGTGGAAGAAGCCTGAAACTGAGCGTGCTCAGTTATGATTTGAAACAGTGAAATGAATTACAATGACCTAAAAACGAAGCCACTGGTGGTACCACAGCGGAAACAACAGCAACGTCAGTAATTTTTCAAAAGTAATACTTGTAAACAAGAAAAAAACATGTGTACATAATTACGTAATGTTACATAATCATACCTGATATCAGCAAATGCATGACGTCAAGATTTCCCCACTTCTTGTATTGTATAACGTTGAAGTAATCGTTTTTGCATTGTGAAACTCATCACGTTTAGAATTGAGCACGAGAACATGTTGATACCTGTCCAAGGCTGTGCATGCTATTTCATACAGTCAAACAAAAACCAAACATTCAGTCATAAAAATTTTGTCGAATTGCTCGCAACATCATTGTTTTCAATACTAAATAACACAGCTTGATTCACAAAAAAAAGAAATGTTGGTTTTGATCTTATCTATGACGATACATTTCTCGAAAAGAATACAGCAACGGTAAAAAAATAAAATATAGGCAGCAAATTTTTTAAATTAAGATTACTAGAGGGCTTGGTGCAAAAGTTTCTATTGTCAAGTGATAACACTTATTAGATACATTATGTTGGTTTATATTAGCTGTACCTGCTGCAGATGCTTAATGATTGTTCAAAAGAGCGAATGCTGGCGGAGTAGCTTGATATAACTAAATTCTACGGTCTAATTACAAAATCAGTTTATCAATTAGGCAACTCATTAACAATAAATGCAATGAATGCAAGATCTAAACTTTTGAGACAGCGCAATATTACGCTGGGAAACATTACATTAACTGTTATCTTGCGTCTAATAAGACAATGCTAAAATGGTTTGAAATAAAAGTAAATATCGAAACAATTGTTACCAACGAGCAGTTGCTCGGGTCCGAAATTGTACGCAGCGATAAAAGCAATATCAGTACCGCTGCAAGTCTAAAATTTGGGTGACGACGGCTCTTCTCTGGCTCCTCCCCTTGCATCGTTTGGGCGCTATATGTGATAAGCATTTTAAAAAGTTTCGAGGTGGTCGGCCAAGGTAGTTCAGCGCTTTCCCCGGACTGTTCATTATTACAAATTGGCCCGCTTGTTGCTGGTGCGCAAAATATTAGCGCTAATGAGATGCTACCATACCAATTATGTACGCTGTAATGATAAACTACTTATCAGCTGAGAAATTAAACATTTGAAACACTTGTTTTTAAATAAATAGCCTTTGAGCTCTGAGCTTTGATCACTTAAGCTAATTACCATTTTTCCTTTAATAAATATTTAAAGATTTAGTCACTTTCAAATATGAGTGCGTAAAATGTCATGAATATTTCTGAAACTTCGTAAACAGCATGTGGATGACGTAGGGATACTCAGGAAAGAATCCACAATCAAAGAACTCAACGCATAAACACTTATCGGTAGTATTCTTCACCCACAATACCTAATTTGGTTATCTTCATATCATTCGTGTGTATGAGCTCATGCTCTGTTTGGTAGTCTTTACTTGGGCTGAACCACAGCAATGGGCGTACTGATCAACCTCATCACCAATCTGTCAAATACAGATAAAAATATCACTATTTGGTGCCTTTCATACGGGCACAACAAGCAAGCTTTACGATTTTTTTCCACACTTTCTCTTTAGTGCTACATGTCACGCAGAGAAGATCTGAATACCGTTCATAATGTCTTTGGCTTGGCTCGCCAAAGAAATCGAACCTAGATCCTTCGACCGAGAAGCAGACGTCCAACCACGACACAATTGCGCCGGTTTTTATCACATTACAGCCTTGCGATCAAAACTTCTTTTGAAATCTAACCGTGGGGTTTACAAAAGATTCTAAATGTTCTCCAAGCCACTATTTATGTCACAGAACGCAACGAAAGTTCCTTATTCAAGATGCCACATGAAGAATAACATGTTTACAGACCCGATAAGAAACATTGAAACTAAGTGCTACGCATGTAAAATAATCTATTCAGAAGAATTGATAGCGTAATCCACAAAGCACTAGACTAGCTACTTGTACTAGACTAGACTAGCTTCGGAAAAGCCTTCTGAATAAAGTGTAATTCCAGCTTGGGTTGTTTTTGCGCCCTTAGAAAAGACACTTACAGCAACTTACCTTGATTGTTTGTGAAGAAAATATGCTGCGGCTGCAGCACTGGTTATTTCCAAGGAAGATAAGCGACATGGTCGTGTGATTTTAAGCAAGTTTTTACAGCGGCAATAATCGAATGGTCATGCGTTCAAACCTCCCAATGATTATGTTGTTTTGCCTTTGGTAAAGGCACTACACCAGTAATGCTCAAGCTGTGGCCCACAAGGCTCTCTGGAATGGCCCGCCAAGCAAATTTCATTCAAGAAGAAAACTTGTTACTTTTTTCCTTTAAGAGAATTTTTATTGAAGATGTCAAGTTTCTTTTTCAGCTGTTTATCATACTTTGAATTTACTGGTTTAAATAAAGGCAAATTGGAATGAAAAATAGTTAAATACCTCACAAAGTTAAAATAGAGCAAGGTATTCTTTTATAAATTTATTATTATTGATTCTTGTGGCCCGCGAAGGGTTTCTAAAAGACAAATGTGGCCCACTAGCGAAAACGTCTAAGCACCGCTGTACCACGCGGTCGTTTCTTTTGCGCGGCGGAATCCACAAAGCAGTAAATTTATAAAAGCAACTCAAGCGGTTTGTTAAAGCTTGGTACCTTCGAAGCAGGTCTGGGCGATTGTCATGAAAAACATCACTATCGCTGTATCGCGTGTCTCGGTACAAGAGCCGCTCGAAACTAGAAGATGTGAACAAGTGGTTGTTCTATGAACGATAATGGCTATTTCGTGAGAAAAGTTTAATAACTAACTAGTGATATTTAATCGAGTGTTAATTAGTTGAACGATAACTAATGTTAGTGAAAAGTTCATCGAGAGTTTTGCGTGGAGCTGCCAAAAATTTATGACATTTTGATCTAGCTGATTGGTCAGCTGATTGGTTAATAAACCAGCTGTAAGGTCCTTTTGCAAAGTTTTCATGACGTTCGTTAATTTTGAGTCAACAACTTGCGTGAAAATCTACGTAAGCTAGAACTAGCACGCAGGCAGAACTAGTACGTAAACGACGCAGATACCTGCCAACAACGTTCAAAATTAAAAGGTCAACTTCTGATGTGCGAATAAGCCAAACCCGTTGACGTTTTAAAGGCAAGCTGATGTCTGGGTCTTTTGCACTAAAAGTCTGGAAATTATGCCGAGCTTCCAACGTTTTTTTGAATCTTTTTTGTGTCACTCCCAGACCAATGTACTGATATTTTCAAATTTTACTGTTTATTATTTACATTAGTGCTGTATATGCACATTAAGAATGATGCAAACTTATTGAACTCACTGAACACTATATAAACAGAAAGCTTGGAAGGCTGCGAACAGACCTTGAAGTTTTTGAGTCAGTAGCTATTTATCCATAAATGACGTTGCGGTCGGTTCAGATCGAAGTTTTATTCCAAGGCGTGAGCTTTAAAGCATGCGCAACTTCTGACGGCCTCGTTTTGAACAACGTAACACCTTAGAGCAATAGTCGGCAAACTTTAGTTATGGTGCCCTTAAATCAACGTTTCGGTTATTGCCAATGGACCATCCTGCATTGTAAAGAAACTAACTGAGATGAAAATTTGCGACAAGCTTTACCACAATTTGCCAGTTGAAGAATTTTTTGAAAGGTCGCTTAACCTTTTGAAAGTAAATTTACTTGATATTGAGCAAAAATTTGTTCAAACAAATGATTTGTATATTTTCTTTTAATTTTGAAATCAATTTCAAAAAACGGTTTATTTTTTTTATTTGATTATCTCTACTGTTACACACTTCGCGGTCCACGATTGGAAATTGTGTATGGCCCACTAAAAAGCTTCTATGTGCTCACCGTTTACCGACTGCTGTTCTAGACACTGAACCGATGGACTTTCTACTGACTGGGATTAGCGCTTAATCCTCCACTGCGGTGCCTACAGGGTGTGATGCTATCAACTGGGTTTGTTTCGTCGGAGCTATCAAACAAATGCCGCTGTCAGTCGCAAACCGGCGATAGATTTTGGGGTCAAAAGAAGAATTTATAGCTTTCTACTATGAATAATAGAAAAGTTTTTTGAGCAGACCATACTTCTTTATGGATAAAAGTGGCCCTGCCCATGCTTAAGGACAAAAATGCACTAAAGATGTCAGGCACTGTACTTCTTTGTGCTTTTCTTTAAAAGACTTGGCATCCTGCTCTTTATTTTAAGTTTAAAATCCATGAAACAGCAAAACAACAAAACTAGAATTATTGAAGCACCTAACCCCTGCTAAGCTTAAACGGTAACAAGTCAAATAAGGTAAACATAAAGTAATGGTAAGTTATCCACAAACTGCACTGTATTGACAATTTACTGTAACTATGGCAGTCAGGCGTCGTTGAAAAACTCTCTTTCAGACATCATCTAAAAAAAATGATATCAAAAATGCAAAATTTGATTGAATTAAAGTTTGAATATAGGAACGAGTAGGGCCAAGATCTAACTGAACGCTGCTATTTTTCTTAATCAAGACCATTTAATGTGAAGCATTGAGCAGCATCGGTCAAAATGTTGACTTTGAGCTGGATTCAAAGCAACAGTTGCATCTACCAAGTTCAGGGCAATGCCAGTTTTTGGCAATTAGCGTTTGTAAGTGACAAGATCTCATTGGTTACCTAAACACTAAAATCCTTATTGTCTCAGTCCTCTTTCATTCTCTATGATCAGAGCATCGATACCTCAAGCATTCCTTAATGTTTTTTCTGCATCATTATGCAAATTTTAATTTAATTGTTTGAACAATAAAACTGCAAATAAACACTAATTGAATTTTTAGTAGTGTTTGTTTATTTCCGAAATACAAATCTTATATTTAGCTTCAATCAATCAAATATCGGGCAAACAGCTAGAATAACACATCATTAATTTCAAGTTGTCTCCCATGTGTTCTTAAAATTAGAAAAAATTGACTATTCAAAGTGCTTTAAATAATTACCCCTATTGAACAAAATTAAAAAATCCTGAGAAAAACAACAAATTATCGTTTTTTTGAGCCGTTCCAAAAACTTTATTCCCGATTTTTGCACTCAAAAAGGGAGGATACTTGCCCTCATTCGTAGTTCGAAAAAAATCATTACCCCACCTAACGTTTTGCATTTAAATTTTTCTCCGGAAACATTTAACTACGCGAAATCGCTTTGTACATTGATGTCCTGATTAATATATACATCATTAATAGCGTTTTTGTTATGACCACAGTGACAAAAAACAAATCTGCTTTATCATCAAACGGTGAGTTTGCATCTGTATGGTGCCATAATTTTTACGTAGACAGCACTGCTATCGTGGGATCAGCTTGTATTTTGATGAAATCATACCTCCGTCATTACCAAACATTTTTAATGCATTTCTTCCTCCCAGCATTTCGAAAGTTTTCATCCCTTTATTGTTGTCATGAAACAAACAACACAATACTTCTATTTTTACATCTTCCGCTTTTAGAACAAGTGAACAAAATCAACTCACAGCCTTTAAAAAATACTGGATAAAGCGGTTGACTTGCGAATGAGCGTGACCATTGTGTGTTGCTGGGAACTCGAAACAGGCGAGGAAAAAATGCCTTATAAAAGAAGAATTTTGAACTTATTTTCATAAAAACTTGTGAATTGTTGAAAATTATGTAAAATTTTGAGATAGAACTTTGATGAGATCTCTTTTGCATCTTTTTTTCGATGAAAACCTTTATTTTTGAAGACAGTCTCGCGGCGAGGAGTCATTTGTCACTTTCCTTTGGGGTTTTGACAGTTTTTTGAAGGAACTCGTAGTTTTAGCTCTTAAACAATACCAACAAAAAATGCCTCTCCTAAGTAAAAGTATTCTTTTAAAAAATAAAAAAGCTCTGTTTTCAAAATTTGCCACACTGTTTGCGGGACCTTTCGGTACCCCTGTGTGTGTGTGAACACATTTATGGTATCACATTGCTGGACAACTTGGCCTAGCAAATGTATGGAATAATCCTGAAACATCAAAGTTTATTTAAATGCAATAAAATCAGATAATGTGGAAATTTTGCCTTGAAACCATAAATATGCGGAAATTTCTCTCCTAAAAGTTTAAAACTTTTTGCTGGGGAAGAATTTCTTTCCTTTTGGAATTACTGCCGTGGCTCATTGTGCTGTTTAGTGCAATGATGAGCAAGAGTAAAATTTAATAATGTTCTTGATTTGTGGTCCTTTAACAAGTAGGAAATATTTTATAATTTGAAATTTTGCAAATTTCGCCTGGAATCATTACACACGCAATCCTTTCTAATAACGTAGAAAACAGGCACAAAACGCAAGAGAGAAAGTTTGGGTTGCTATACTGGGAAAGTAGATATGCAAGTGCCCGCGTCATCGTTGTCTTCTTTATGACATAAAGTTTGCTTAAAAATACTTGTAATGTCATGAACGAACCTAAACGCATTTGTTGCATCATAACTATTTTTAGCAAAAGCGAAGTCATAGAAATGGCAACGAAAATGCGATAAAAACTTTGATCAAGTTTATTGGACACTTAGCTATTATTGGAACTGCTTATCACTTGTGGTATTTGGGATGGATTTTTGTAATAGCCAATGCCATCCCTGTCATTCTGGAGTACGTACCGGAGGTGCATAAACTTTGCTCTAAAGTTTTCATTCAACTTCTTCCGATCAAGAGCTTTATTCGGAGCAAGAGGCAATATTTTGAGGTTTTTTGTTTAGGTGGGCTGCCAACAATCTATCACGTGGGCGGTTTCCGACCAATGACATGGCCTGCTCTCTTAGCTTTAACAACGTAAGCAAAAAATCAGTTTGATTTGAGTTTTAGAGAGACCATTAAGAAGATCTTTATTTAAATTTTATCCGTGAAATGTGTCCATGTTCTGAGTGGTTTGTAAAACAAATTTGTTCACCAACTTAATAGTTCACAAACCGCTCCCCATCCCTTTCAAAATTTTTGGATACAAAGTGCTTTCAATAATTGTAATCTTGAACACAATGTTGTCAGCGGTGTGATTGTTTTAGCTAGGGGGCAGCAAGAAAGGTCTATAGCTTCGTAGGCCTCTCATTCATCTTGTTGGTGATAAAACTCTTTCCCATCCAGAGATGTAACCAGAAGAGTCATGTCTCAGGAAAATTCTTCGAGCTTAATCAAGTAAGAAGCTGTTTTTCAGTTAGGCGGCAACGATACGATGATGTCTGTTTTAGAAAAATAACTGCTTTTGGAAGTGGAACAATACGTTTCCGACAAAAAGTTGATCTTCAAAAAAAAGTTAATAGTCTACATTGAGGACCAAAACAACATATTTTTGGCCCTTTCCAATTTCTACCATTGGCTGTTTTGGTGCATCCATGGCTTGCCACAAGTCGTAATTTCTAATTTAGTTTAATCGTGTAAGTCCCAGGGAATCATTTTAGGAAGGAAGCCCCAGCCCCAGGAAGAGAAAAGCTAAGCACCTACTTCAGTTTATTTTATTGTCTTTGTATTTACAAACAATTTCGTGATGCATTGAAAAAGCTGCATCATCACTGTTTAAAGAAATATTGCGCAAAAAATTGCAAACATGTTAATTATATTTCACGTAGCAGAGTCTTTTAGGAAACAACCACTCAAATAACTTATTATACCTCAAAATATTATTTTTTTACATTGTTTGATCAAGAGGTTTTTCCCAATTTTCAAAACCAAGTAGATGATTAATTTTTGTGACAGCATTTGTTTAGTTTTTCTTATGTTTTTCCTATCATTATGGCCTTAAAGTGGCGGAAGCATTATGATCAGCTGATTTTTAAATTGACCATGCGATAGCAAAAATTATTGATTGTTACTGAGGAATGTTTTTGTATTTTTGCCATGCAATAAACACGTGACCGTAGTGGAGTGTTCATTCTCAGGCATCACGCAGTTATTGTGACGCAAGGGCTGTGAAGAAGGTAGCAAGAACCAATAAATTGGTAGTGGGTACCTTAAAGTAATTATCTGCCAAAACATCAGAAAACTAAAATGCAAATCGATTTCAAGATAGCAAATAGCAATCTATTGATATACCGGTCACAAAAAATTTTAGTAGAAAAACTCAAAATCACGTCCGCTTTTGAGTTGCCAACAGTGCCGGAGAGGGGAATTTCTATATGAAGCACTTCAATCAAGTAGGAGAAAATAAAGCTAAGAGTTTCTCCCAAGAACACAACGACGCAGAAAGCACGTGGGAACTCACGACCGCAGTAGCAGAGCCTTTAATCATTGCACTTTTGTCTTTAACTCTCTTCGAATTGCAACAGTCGAGCTAAATAAAGAACATTGTGCATGATTTGTGTTGGGGCTTTATTTTCGGCATTTCTCCTAAACTGGTTGTTAATAGTTTTCATTAATTACTAATGAGAATAGTTAGGTGGGCTACAAAAATCATATCCTCTCCTTGATGTCACTGACTCAGACCTATATTAAGGCGTTTTGGAATAAAAGTTTTTTTTACGTTGGCATGATGTTTACTCTTTGATTGTAATCGAAAACAACCTTCGTTTGTTTTATCATGACGAAAAAAAAATATGCTTTTGATCACGTTTGACCATCGCGCAACTGGAAATGAATCTTTGGCATTGCGATGGGTCTGTTAAAGTCTAGGCAAGAGCATGACTTTGGGGAGTATTGTATGCGCCTTTAATCTTACGAAACAACCGATGATTTAACAATGAATTATTTTGAACAACAGTTAACTATATCAAGCGGATATTATGCAGCACTTGTTGTCAGTAGCTTGGGAGTTCGAGTCTAAACTGCTTTGTATAGTTGTGCGCTTGGAAAAGGAACTTTGTGGCACAATGCCCCGCTTAGTTGCATTGCTAGTGGTAGAAGCACACTGTGCCAGTATTAGTTCTGCGGTAACAACGCAGAGCATCGCAGTACTTTTGCAACATATGTTATGCAAAAATCATGGTGGTTTTACCTGTGATCTAAAGGTTCACATCACAAATCACGTACTACAACTTTATTTTCGATCATAGGCAAACCTTTCACGAATTTCAGTGAAATATCTTTGTGTTTAGATTCGCTTCAGAGGTATCGTAACTGGTGTCACAGAGCTCTTCTATAACTAGTCGTTTACAAACCAAAGCCGAAGAAATTATTTAAGATGCTATTTACGGTGACACTACGACGCTCCCGACATGATATTTGAACACGCGGTTACTGCTGCAATGATGAACACTTCATCCCAGTCAACCGCGTAGTCGATCACATAAATAAAAATCTCTCTTGACATTAATAAATCTTTAAAAAGTCAGATTTAAATGAATAAAAACCTCACAATGTTTTTAATTTTTAAGAAAACAAATTTTTAAGAAAACAATGGAGCTAACGAGAATGGTTCTTTTGTAGAAAGCCTAAGCTTTACTGGAAACGTTAAAATTAAGTCATTTGATAATTGCTTTAATTATCGAAATTAGTTTTTTATCACCTTTTTATGTCAATCCAAAATAAATTATAAATCATAACACTAGATGACGTTTTTGAGCAGAGTATATCGCAAGTGCACTATGCTGTTTGCAATTTAGATTAAAATAACTTACTGGCGCCGATAGCGGATTTTTATGTAGTCAAAGAAACAAAAAACGTTTTGTAATATACTCGTTTTGCAGCACGGCACCACATGATAAGGTACTGCACCGCACGGTTATATACCCATTATCTCAAGAGATGAGTTCCTGGTAGTACCCTACCAATAATAGCTTCATTCCTGGTGCAGCAGTGGTGGCAAGTGCAGAAAAAAAGCTCAAAATTACCTTTGTTAGGAAACTTAAGCTGACTGAGAAGTGGCTGCAACTCATCGAGTGCAATTTGAAAAGAAAATTTTTGAAAAAATTTCGAAAGACCCTTATTGAAATGGGTTATTAGAGGTCATGCCTCCAGAATTGCTGTCATAAAATGTCGCCCAAAAATGCATAAAAAAGCTTTCGGCCACAACTAATTAAAGAATACTTTTATACTCAGCAATAGAATGAAAGTGAAAAATGTAATATGAATTGAATACACTCAGTAATAATTAAAATATATCCAGGTGCCAGAAACAGCTTTAGTTAACAAGCGTCAAAAAACTGTATAATATGTTGTTTCGAAAACGACAAGTTCTGGCATAAAATTTTGCTATCCGTGTTTCTGAGTTCAGTGCCCTGTGGAGCCATACCAAAGATTTAAAAAATAGTATTATTAAAAAAAATAGTATTCGCAAATCTCTTGCTTGGCGATCGGCAATAAGAGTAACGTTGAAATTGAAACGAGAAATTGAATTTATTCTGTTATAATTGAAATATACTCTAATGCTAACAACTGTTGCGTAGAAAAATAAATCATGCAAATTTATAGAATACCAAAATTTTAAATTTCCAAATATGGTGATGCCTCGCAAGTATTCTCAACTTTCCTTAATCCACACCAGCATCTCACATGCCAGCCTTCCACAGATCTCCCACACAAAATCAAATCTGCACAAGCATATTGTAGACTAGTCAATCCACAGTGTTTCCCACATAAAATGTGCTACGTAACCTGTGAATGGCTGGCATGTGAGATGCTGGTGTGAATTACGAGAAGTTGAAAATGCTGGTGAGGCATCACTATATTTGGAAATAAAAAAATGAAACGCAAAAATTTTTTGATATTTTGTTTAAAATAAGTTGCAGCTCAAGTGTGTCCAACCCCAAAATAATTTCACTCTAAACGTACTCCACTGCCTTTAGCGACCATGCTACTAGCAGCTTTTCTCGTACAGCCTGCATTCTGTCTTAAAACAGAAAAAAATCAGATGCTATTTTGTATCTTGCCGGCATCATGGTGGAGTGCGTTTGACTTGCGAAAAAACCTTTCCTGCATCAAAGAATCACCCATTACATGTTCTTCTTTACAGACGAACCAAATAATAAACTGAAACTGAAACTTCTGAAGGTTTTTCTTGAACCTTGTATATTACCATTAGAAAGAAATAATAATTTCCACTTGGATATACTTTTGCAAAAATTCGCTTGCTGATAAAGAAAATTTTTCTCAGATACGAACAGCTGATTTTATCATGTAACAGCATACATTTATCTGTCATTCGGTTTTGTGTGCATCTGTGCATTAATTAAATTGGTTTTCTATTGAGGTGTCACGCGCGCATCAAATAGGCTTTCACAGTGTGATGATGTGATACAACAGCTGTTTTATGAAAAGGTGAGTCATGCAGTTAGAAGCAGAAATGATGCCCGTGTGTGTTTCAATGTCACCTAAACTTCAAAGCAGTTAAACGCAAAACTTACGCTACTGATCACTGTCCCAACATGAGTGCTGCTAATGGATCGGTGACATCATTATTACGCCATCATCATTGCCATACCATTCCTGGAGCAATGATGGCGTTGGGTTGGGAACAGGGTGTCAAGCCCTTCAACGAAACCTTTTTTGTATTTGCGTTTTTAGTAAATGAAAAGACCGGTCAGTTTTAAGGTGAAAATAACTGTTTCATTGGTATATACAGTATTACTAAACCAGCAGTTTCCAAGTTACTTTGATCAAGAATTTACAAGCTGCAAAACTTTTACACGATGCTTGACCGTGAGCTGTTAATTTACCTAGACCTCAAATCTGCCAAACACTGTAGTACATAATTGCGTCACGGTTAACGAGTTGTGCGATGGCTCTATCAATAAATTTCACTTGACTGCTACCATAGCAAACTCCAGTGGGCTATAATTGTCTATGTGCAATAGGCTTTCATATAGCCTACAATTAAGCCTGTAGATCAGGCACATAGGTAAAGCACTCATTGCGTAATAGCCATTTTCATTAACAATTTTCCTTCACGCAACTATGCTAGCTATAGCGTATGTGGCTTGCTGTCTAAACTTAAGCTTTTTGATTTGCACCGTCATTCTTGCTGAAACGTTGATTTGTTTTCCATTTCAAAACTTGCCAAAAACTCACAATAATCTCAAGACATTTATTCAAATTTCATATACCCCTGGAATTAAGTCTACTATAGAATTAATTGTTAAACAGAAATTAGCAAGTACAAAATATACTGTTGTTTTCTTGCCACTTTTTACTCAGACATCTTTTTGTCATGGGTGCGGACAGTGAAATCCCAATAAGCGAACTCCTTTCGAGGCCGCAGGCAAGTGGTAGTGTTAGTAGGATGGTCGCATTGTCAAATTTCGCATGAGCACAATTAGTAGTTACGTAATTTTGTGGTCTATTTGTGGTTATAACAATGCTCGACAATTTGCAAACAAATTTCATTTATTACTGTCATACTGTTTAGATCATAAGTCATTCATAATTCTTGTTATGCTCCCATTTTTGTTCGGTGGTTTACGACTATAAATAGACTTAAGTTACCGTGGTTTTACGTATTTTATAAGCACTAATGGTTTTTCGAATTCTCGGTCACATTTTTACAAACAAGAGCGTAATTCGTTGCTATGACTTTTTACCGTCTTTTCAGCCATCGCCGTTTTTCTCAAAGCGTTTTTTTCTAGCAGCGCTTGAAAACAAACTTTACTTTCGTCCATGTTTATGTTACACATCTAGTAACCACCAGCAATTTCTGGAAGACGCGATTCCCAATTTCTTGCAACATCTTTATCGACGCATCCGCTTTCTCTTCAAATATCTATCTTGCTAAAGCTGCAGCTCACCTTAGATCTATTCAACCAGCCATAGATGCCTTAAATTCAGTTTTGGGGATGTTGCAAAACTTGTCAAAGTGTGATAAGAACGAAAAGCATGTGTTTTACAAAATTACTTTTAATTAATTGATATTAAGGCATATAGGCTAACTGCAATCAGTTGAATAAAACATACCACTTCCACGACCGGTTTCGTTCCTATTAGAACTCGTCAGGTGGACTCAGGTTACCGATGGCGGAGTGGCATAAACCGCATGAAGCAATTCATGTGATTGTCGGTTCAATACCTGAGTCCACCTGACGAGTTCTAATAGGAACGAAACCGGTCGTGGAAGTGGTATGTTTTATTCAACTGATTGCAGTTAGCCAATATGCCTTAATATCAATTAATTAAAAGTAATATCTTAAACAGGCTAACACCAGCTCCTATAATTTGTTTTGCAAAAGTTGATTTTTGCTGCAGGAGCGAAAATGCAGTCGCGATTGTGAGAGTCTATTTGCATTTCGAATCTGACAATGAGGTTCCACTGTATTGTAATCACGACTGAGAGAGTATGCGGTTTAAATCTCAACTCTACGTTTCCACTACTGCTGAGCACGAAGCAGAAGATCGGTGAATATCATTTTTAAAGTCTTTGGTTTGACACGACAAAGGAATAGAACCCAGGTCAACCGGCTTCGCTGCGGACGTTCGAACCACTATCCTCCGGCCTGTTGTTGTTGTTGCCCGACCCCTTTCGAGGGATGGGGAAATGGCGGAAGACCATGGAGCCCTAGAAGCCGGCAACATCTAAGCTGATATATCGGGTTTTATTGAAGAATGTAGCTGTAGACGCAGCATTAGCTAGAGCAGCATTCTTGAATAAATCCTGTTAACTGATGAGCAACGGGCTGACGACGATACAAAGTTTCTTCAGACAATCTAAGCATGGAGGCGTGAGCTAACTTCTCTTGTGGAGTCACAACTAAGACTTTAAAAATGAAATTCAGAGATTTCTTTCTCGGCAATGAGGGTAATGGTGAGAATGAAATACGAAATCGAATTGACTTAGTCATGAGCAAAAATAGCCTTGCGCTAACCCTTACAATTAACTCGCACCAAAACACTACATAATATTTTTTGTTTTGTCTCGGTGCAACTGTTTGTCATTTCACCCTTCGTGACCACCGTTGAAACAGAAAATCAAAATATTTGTGCAAAATTCTCAACCCTTGTCTTTAGCTTCACTTTTGTAAAATGCATTGCTGCAATAGAAAATAATGACTATACTGGTGTTAACTGCAACGATAATTATGAAAATTTGTTGAGTTTGCTCACTAGGCATGCATACTAATGTGAACTGCACAATTTACGCTTGAAAATCTAGCCAGATTGAACTTGCTAATAACGTAAATTACTATGAATAATTTTTTTGCGAGCTGATGTTTCTCTAATGTTTCGCTGACGTTTAGCAAGTCGTACTAACTAAAAAAACGTCACCAAAGAAAAGATTATTCTTGGTGGTCTATGCTGTTACCGACTTTTGTCCGGCTAGCTTTTCACCTGTAGAACGCATGATTACGAATTATTGTAACGGCATTTGTCACTGTTCTTAATATTTCTTTACGTTCTTGCACAAATTTAAAGGAAATATTTTTTTAATTAAATGTTTTTGTAATGCCTTTAGGCTATTAAACACTTGTTTTAATAAATTTACCCAAAAAATAAGTAAAATTTACTTCCAAGGGTTAATTTTATTTTCGGTTGTCGACCCTTTGTTCTTTATCAAGCAGCACCTAATTTGGAAATACGTTGACGAGCTGTCTCTTAAAGTACTGCTGTATAGAGATCAAAGTCAGGTTTACATGTAAGTTTAAAAATAAATGCCGCAAATTCAGATCTGTCATCTAGGCTTTTGTTATATTACAAAGACAGGTTGTTGTGAAAGAATGCTTAAAAGGATTTATAGAGATTTTAGACGAAACACACCGGACAGGCAAACTATTTCAACAATTTTTCAACGTTTACAAGCTATTAAAACTTGACATGTATTATAGCCATAGCCTAGAACTTTCTAAACAAAATTGATGGCAAAAGCTTGACCTTGAGCAAAGCCAGAAATTTGAGTAAATGCAAAAACATCGGAAGATTGTTATTAAAAGCGTAAAAATACAAGATTTTAACACCAAAAACCTTGTTTACTTTCCTCGGTTTAAAGAATCTTTCGCTCCTGTTTCTCGGTTTTTTTCAAAAACAAAAGTTTTGACGGTAGACTGTTAGATTAATGCTCGAGTCAGTAGCCTACTGACAGGGTCGCTGAGACAGGGGGAGGATAGCCAGAATTTTGATCGGTGTCTGAAGACAAAAATTGATGTTTACCAGAGTTCAAAAAATGCTCAATTTTTCCCAATTTCAAAGGTGTTTTTTATAAAAGCCTATAGGTTTTGACGCACTCATTTTTTCCTAATTTCAAAACTATGATTTCTAAAATAATGGAGCGCGAAGTTTGGAGGATCTCCCTCCTCTACCTTGCATCACTTCGTTCGGAGTGTATTTGGAGATCCCCACCAAACAACAATGATCACCTTGCTTTTGAGGGGCCAGAAACTTTTAGGCAAAATTGAGATCCACCACAAAATTTTACGTTGGAGCTACTGCAAAGGCTAGATCACGTTTTGAATGTTCAAAAAATCTTGGCTCCTAAAATATCCAAGACCCTAGATGGGAGGCTTCCTAGTTCCTTTCCTCGACGTTTCTGAAATGTTGCATGCGACGTGTCCGATGTCAAAGTTTTCTTTCAAGCTTCCGCATCGGGTTCAAACCACGGTTGGATCAGTCGATTTGAAGCACACAAGTTGCTGCTAACTTAAGCGGAGAGCAGCAAAAAAGGCACTCAACTTAGGTCTCGCGAAACCTTTATCCCCCCGAAAGTTATCTTTTTGAAGCGCTTCAGAAATAGCTTTAAAATATTCATACCTCACACAAAATTTGAATTCGGAACTACTCCTTGTCTGATTGTTCGTTACGCTTGAGGTCGTTGGTTATTTCTAGTTCGACATGCAATCCCAAGAGATGCCTCAACAAAGTGCCAGATATTAATGATGACGTCAATCTTAGTTATCAGAAAATAATTGCATTTTGTTTACGATTTTAAAAATTTAGAAATACATGGCTATGGGAAAACATAGCAAACAACTTTTAACTTTGAGGAAAATGTCTACATTAAAGTCTTTTGGTAAAATCGTCAGTTAATCAGTTTAAAAATTAGGCGATTACAGATGATGTAGAATAGACCTAAAATACGTCTAAAAAGATTGGTTTTCACTGGCACGTTTTTTAGCGTGAGCTAGATATCTTGTTAATTTTTTTTGCCACAGAGAACAAATTGCAGTGGATTGGGCATATTTGAAAGTAAGGAGATGAACTTCAGCGTAATACACTGTAAAAAATAAAGCATCATGGCATTTTAGCAAAAAAGGCTTTTAGGCTTGAAGTCAATTTCCAACGATGACTGAATGCAATATGTTTCACCATCTATTCTTCGCATTACTTCTATCGGTTAGCGACTAGCAGGATATCTTAAAGCCTTTGTTAGAATTGGCCCATGCTTTACGTCTGCAAAGCAAACGCTTTGAGTATGCTGGCAACCCTTGAGCTTGGTAAAAATATAAATCCAAGTCATGCCTACTTTTTTGATTACATCAACCGGAAAACGATAGCTTGGCTGTTCGGAAACCAGATAGTAGTAGTGTGAGCAAATATAATTGATGTTGGCAATGAATTGAATCAATTGAGTTAGCAATAGAAGCTGGAGATCACTAACTTTAAATAGAGGAAAGCTGGGTTTAAAATACATAACTTTTAAACTCGAAGGCAGTAATAAGTGTGAGGAAGGAATTTGGTCTTACCACGTCTTTTAGGGTTGTAGGCATATTTGGAAGGGTGCCGTTTTACCCTCATAGATGTTTTAAATTTAAATTTCTTATGCCAGAACGCCTCAGACCGTGCTGCAAATAGTTTTGCTGCCACTCTCAGGAAATCCTAAAACGGCTTAAAATTGAAAACAAAGCGTAATTAATGAGAGAATGAGTTGAAATCTGACAATTAATCGCGTTAAGTCAGGTGCTATATTTCCGGGTTTCGAGCATTTCCTTCTGCAAAAACCCAAGTGTTTTTAATTAATTAAGCTCTGCTACGTCATAAATCCATATCAGATGACTTCGAGGTAGGTCGATTTTGTGTATTTTACCATTTTTGAGAGCGATTTCTCATTTGAACAGGTGCTGAGATCTGTTTTGATTTATCTTTGCCCGTTAAAATAAAATTTTAAACACACGCTATAGCAGGCTGCCTCTGCTATTGTATAGCATCTAAAATGGTGCAATGTATACACTGATGATGTATAATGGCTCTTTTACTTTCCTTAAAATTCCTGTCATGATAGCGTAATATGTCATATTGGCTACAGGCCAATCAAGGTGATATTGCCTCGTTAATGCATAGAAGCTAGACAGCTATATCAACCCTCGGGCTGAAGAGGCCGAACGGTAAACACGCTGATTGCGGATAGATCATGTTCATCACCTACAAGCAAATGACCATTTTTCAGCCTTTGGTGCAGTTGTAGCGTCGGATTCCACTGCTAAGATTGCTTTCAACATGCTGAGATTCATGAGATCTAGAGGTAGATCCGATCATAATTTCTCTTGATCCGGTAAGCCCGAAATTTGCGAGAAGCTCGATGATGATGCCTTCATCTCATCTTCTTACACCACTGACGGAAATCGCATTCAATATTTTGCTGCGGGCTCTTCCTGGGGGTAATTTAATCATAACCGTCATGGCGATAACTCGTACAGCAGCAAAAACGGTTCATGAACTTCCGCGGTAGAAATGGAGATTTATTATATATTCCGCTCTTTTTCGTTACAAAAATGACTCAACAATTGTACGTGGAACAGCTAATGTTTGGACGGGTTTTGGAGTTACCAGTGCTATGGGCGCTGCACACTTCCATCACAAATATTGCAAACAGGTAAGGGATAGTGTCGTACAGTATCTTTCCCATGGGCACCGCCATGCAACACTGGCATCGGATCCACAGACTCTAGAGCATAAAGTTTATTCGAAAAACTATAAACTCAGAGTTTTACGAGAACCTGTTAAAAAAAAACAAAAATGGCTAAATTGCTTTCAAAATTATAACAAACCCCATTCCCTTCAAGGCAAGTGCAAAAATAACTCGACTTATAATACTTTTTTTCGGAAACCAGAAATCTTTTTCAGAATCTCTTTATGATCCAAGTTTTCCTTTTAAGAGCATTTTCTAAGCCGACCCTGAAAAAGATCTGGTAATACTTGCCGAAAATATCTTTGTAATAGATAAATATTGCTTCTGCCAGAATTAAATGTAATTGTACACATAGACTTGATTTAGAATACGTTTTGTTTTCTTTACTGAAATGTATTACAATGCTTGTTTTATGACATCACAAAGTCATTAATGCGTGTAAGTTCAAGAAATGCGATCTAAATCAAAAGGCCAAACAAAATTTTAAAGTAAGCACATTTAAAAAGCTTATTACTCATAAATTATGGGCCTCTCTTGTAGCTAAAGTTGACCGGGCGCCAAGAGTTTTTCAGTAAGCTTCAATAGATATTTCAAGCGGTGTTTGAGCGGCTCAAGTTTATGAGAGCGTGCATTTTCTGTTTCGATATTCGACCCAGCAATGGGCGCTGCCGAAGATCCAGTTTTAATCACAACATACACTCTTGGGAAAAAATAAGACCATTATTGCGCAGTGTTGGGGAAGTTCGTTTTTTAAAGTAACTGAGTTACGGTTACAGTAATCCAGCAAAAAAGTAACTTAGTTTCAGTTGCAGTTACAGATTTCAATAAGTAGCTAGTTACAGTTACTTGCGATGGCCAAAGTTTTTGATGCAAAATGCAAGAGTGAGCTATTTTCGATGCAAACCAAAACAGGCAAACCGCCAATTGGAAACGTTGTTTAATATCCTTAGAAAGAGAAAATTTTGAATTTCTACGGCAATACCTTTCCCCTTCAATATTCAAAAGCTATCTGAACTCTTGCAAAAAGGAAGTAGAAGCCAGCGAATGGTAAAAAAAAACTTCTAATGAGTGCTTTACAATAGCCTTGTTGGCGATATTTTAGAGATTTTCGAATCTCGAGTCTTACCGTTTCCGCTAGAGTTCTATGGTTCATGTTAATTGCAAAAGCGTGTGGCTTTGAAAATCGGTCCCAAAGGATAGTATGTAAAAATTGCAATAACGGGATTCGAGCCTATTCCAGCACCAACCAGCGACGAAAACAGGCTTCGAGTTTGCAGCAAGCTTTCTTCATAGGACAGTCGTAGAATCACTCCATTGTGGTAGCACAGTGCTAAACTGTTGAAGCAAGCACTTCAATGGGCGTAGACAAATGTATACTGGTAAGCCAATGTACTTGTACCGACTTTGTGTCATTCTCACATCTGCTTGCCAACAAAGCAAACCGAAACTAAAGTATCATAACGATTTTTGATTTGATCAGTGAGACTAATTGTAACCCTACTATGGTAGTGGGGATGCACATATGCCTCAACCCCTGGCGGTCATTGTAAAATTACTTGAAAAAGAAGCCAAGATTTCACTTTCATACTTCCTGATTTTGAATATAATTTCAAGTTAATCGGTCAAAGGTAAATGGTTCAAAATTTCGAATTTGTCGAAGGGACCCAGAACAATAAAATTTTTTCACCATAAACGTATATGATTTTTACATTATTTAATGACAAATTAATCAAATATCTGTTGTTCTTTCTGTGAAAACATAAAACATAAAATAGAAACTGTAACTTGTTACTTTTACAGTGTCTAATTGATAACTAGTAACAAATTTTGCTACTTTTGCAAAAAAGTAACTAAATTCGAGTTACTGATAGTAACTAGTTGCTGCCCACCACTGTTCATGTAGTATTGCAATTAAATTCAATTAGATAACGTTATGCAAGGTTAGTTGATGGTTAAAAAGGTTCACACCGACATATACCACAAACATTATCTTGAAAACAATTTAGTGTGTATTGCAAACAATGTACCCAACCCAATTTGACGAAACCATCCCTGGACGCGTTTCGCCCTGCTGAGGAGTCCAAGAGGACGAAACGCGTCCAGGGATGGTTTCGTCAAATTGGGTTGGGTACATTGTTTGCAATACACACTAAATTGTTTTCAAGATAATGTTTGTGGTATATGTCGGTGTGAACCTTTTTAACAATTAAATTCAAGCAAACAATTTAAACACAACTCTAAATATGTTTAAGTCAGCTGAAAAGTCGCTTTGTTTTAAGGTTGAGCAATTTAAGGTACAGAGGTGCTGAAACGTTATAGCTGTTTGCCGAGAATGAATTTGCGGTGACGAAAGCATGTTCTAGATTTTTACTCGATGTTGACACTAATACAATTAGAATATTTGCTTGTCACAAGCCCCCAGGATTTTTCACGCCCCCAAATCAGTGTTGCGTTGGTCAAGTAGTTTACATTTGCCCTGACTTGGGCGATTGACAATAGCTGGGTGCCAAGAGTCGCCGATCTCGATGTGCTCTGAGATTGATTCCCAACTGCGTTCTTTTTGTGGTGCCCATGGGATAGACGCTTGACGGTAACTTTAACGGCTTAACAATCAAGTGTCTTAAAGTTTTTGAGCTTTTTTAATTTTGCGCCTTTTTGTATCGGCAAAATTGCTTAAATTATCCTTGCAATAGAGTGGCTTTTCGCGATTTGTTTTCCACATTGTTCTTATTGCTGAACATAAAGCAGAAGATTAACAATGCACCGGTAAAACTGATCACTCCAAAGCAGGTCTGAATTTAAGTTATATGCATATCTGCGAAGGTTTTTCAATGACTAAGATTAAAGGTTAAGAACTAAGAGAAATACCATTCTCAAACCCAACACATATTGAGATTTCATTGTGATTGAGGTTTAAAAAGGTAAACAGGAACTTCACCATTGACAACTTCACCCTTCGACATTTGAATGCAGAATTTCGGTCGGCTCTTTTATCTCTGTAGGCCAAGTTTGAGATTGTAATTTGATACGGTGTCGTAAACAAAACACAATTATTCTACTTGTGGCTTTCAACAATTAGACTTTGTTAGGACTTAAAAAAGTGTTATGACGTAACAACTACTTTTAGCTGTCAGGAAACTAATTTGATTTGGTCGCAATCTATGTTACATGATAGCAATTAGCAAATAGCGTTTTGTTGTTTACCTCAAACCATTTTATTGGAGCAGCTGTGGTAATAGATTCAGCTGGAGATAGTAAGGTAGAGAAAATACATGGAGGCTGCCTCAGCGTCGATCCTAATAGAGATTTAAAACTAAATCAAAACAAATGTTTAAGATACTTCTATTCTCAGCTCTCCTGCTGCAACTGGTAGCAAAGAAGTAGAAAGATGCTGACTTACAGCTACAATCACAACAGTAGCCGCTTAGGTCAGCAGGGTACTGTAGGGAAATCGCCTCCTCTGTACACGTAGAAAGTAGAGCAGGCATATTCCAGTCACATAGAGAATAAAGAATTGCTTGTATAGGCGTAACATTACATAAAACTTTTCAACCTTAATAGTAGAATTGGCAGGCATTTAACAAAGATACGTGAGATTATGCGGCTTTAGGATAACTTTGGTATGTTTGTAGCTATAGTCAAGTAATATTCAAGCATCGATTTAAAAGAGGGTAAGGTCATTCCGTGTCTTAAAGCAGAAAAAAAACCCATTTTGTTAGGAAGGGAGGGAGCTGAACCAAGGACTAACGATAAAAACTTTTTAGGGGCGGTCACGGTTGAAAGTTGTGTTAACTGGACAAAATAAAATACATAGACCACTTTATTGATACTGAGTACTTGTTGCAAGAAAATGATGTTGGGGGTAGGAGTCAACCCCTCGACCCAATTCCACATCTTTCTACGTTTCTTTTGAAGGAGCGGTGTACTGGTTTTTTCCTATAAATATGCCCATTTTATAGAAAATCGAAAACATTTTAACGCATTGCTAACTCCGTTTGGAGCTTGAGGTACACGGCTACATCTCATTTTGACCAAAATATACGCCAACGCAAACCAACCGTAAAATGATTGAAGTAAAAAGAATGAAAAATGACAGTAAATTCATGACTAATCTGCAATTATTGTAACTTAAAGAGTAGCTTACAATCAGGCTTGGCGCCAGGTTTTTGAGAGGGGGAGGACAGGCAGGCTGACGCACAAGTGTTTTAAGAGTCTTCATAAAGTCTACACGCTATATGGAGGCGAAGGAAAGACTACACATTATTTTGAGGCAAAGCCTTCCATTCTCACAACTTTAAGTATTTAAGTGAAAAGGAGGGAGCTTAGTCCCTTTGTCCCCCGTTGGTTGCATTCTTGGTCTTAACATTCTTCTATCAAGATAAAGTTATTTTGTTGCGATAACTTTGAAACCTATTTACCTTTTAGATGGATAAATTTACGACAGTAACGCGATCATTTCGTGTCCATTTACAATAAGCTTAGGGGCAAAAGGTTCGCATTTCAAAGCTAACAAAATTCATTGTACTTGGTCATTATGGTCAATTTTTATAGTTTTTGTATTGCTTGCAAGGTAAAGACACAAAGCAAGATTTTAAAGCTAAAACTTTTGCGACTTTTGTTTTAAAAGAAGAAATCTCTACGATTCAGTTTGAAGCAATGACGCGTGGAAACAGAGCAATGCACTTGAAAAAAGAAATTTAGAAAAAGTTTAACCTAGTCAAATGGGCATCGTTTTAAGATTCATTAGTTAAGAGTTTTTGCTTCAATAAGGTGGATTAGTTGGTCTAAAAATTTGCCAAAGTTAGTGCATATTTAAAGTTCGTTTCCAACTGCAAACTCTATAAGCTTACGCTAAGGTAAGTTTGTTTTTTTGACAAACTACGCCAGCTGCAGTGTGCGTATTTTTGATAAAATACAGCGAATATCGCTGCGCACGCTTGTGGAGTTAGCAAGAAGAAACGGGGTTTCAGTGTATTTTACTGCAGTCTGGCGAAGTAACAAGAATAATTGTGGTTGCAGTGACAGCCCAGCGAACATTCAATATTTAGTCTTCAGCGTAGATCAGCGTGATAGGCCATCGACTAGCGATCGTGAGATCGCGCTTTCAGGGTCTGCGCGGGCTTTGCATCGTCGTGCCTTTCGAAAAGACACTTCATGGGTGCTTCCCTGCTTGGCTGTAGCGCTGGTGGTAGCAATTCACTATGCCAGCAGTAAAAACTCCGACAAATCCCGGAGCGCAATTTGCTCCAGATATAACTCTTAAGCTTATTCTTGAATTGAAGATAAAACTACAAAACTCATCTCACACTGTGCTCAATAATAGCAGGAGGAAAGCAACCAGGATTTCTTGTTAGGAAAAGGGGAATGTGAGCAAGACTGCTGTGTTTTTTGCAATTCACTTTTTAAGGTAAAGCGACGTTGCTAAGGAGGTGGGAGTTAAGCCTTCGCCTTCTTCTTACCTCCATGGTTACACCCCTAACTCTCTAGCTGCGACATAGAGAATAAAATCAATCAAAATGCGACAAAGCAGTAATGCTCTGGTGCATGACGAAATAGTTAGATTACTTTGTTGTTTTCAGCATCATTCGTCAATATTTGAAAAAATGATTGTTTTGTAATCATTGATATTTTGTGAATTAAAGAGTAGTTTTGTTTGTGATCTCACTGTGACGTCAACAAAGAACTTATGAGCAAAAAATAAGCTATGAAGACGAAAACCAAATGCTTGTTTACGAAGACGCTTTGCTACAAGGGGAGCATTGCGTTATTAATAGCTTTGACGCTATTGCAACAAGCAACGCTCTGCAATGCACGACGCAAGTTGTCAAAGCAACGTTCGATGACGTCATATTACACACGTAATCGTCGCCAGACAATAACTAACTCATCGGAGTCGATATTTATTGAAAATTTAATCCCCCGAAAATTTGACTTGACCAGAGAGCATGCATCCAATTATGACCGGCCAAGAAGTGGATTTTGTCCTCCCGGGTGCAGATGCGAATCAAGGGGGTCTGAAATCGAGTGCCAGTTTTTGTATCTGACGTCGCTGCCCCCTTACTTGCCAGCGTTCATGGAAAAACTAAATTTAGAACACAACTCCCTGGCCACTTTGCCTGCTAATGCGTTCAGCGGTAGTACTGACTACTTGAAAACTGTTTCTTTACAAAATAATTATTTGGTTGCGGTTGACGGTGTGTTTATGGGCTTACTAAAGCTCGAAGTATTACGTCTAAGCTGGAACAGATTGAGCGTCATTCGGAAAACGACTTTTTGGGACTTAAAGGGTCTCGAAAGGCTCTATTTAGATCATAACAGATTAAGCTTTGTCCATCCCGAATTCCTTAGGGGCCTTGTTAACTTAAGTTTGCTTCGCTTAGATGGAAACAGATTAACTCAATTACATCCAGATACATTCGTAACTCTGCGATTCAACAATTACTTCAGGTAAAAGCTGTGAAACAAGATATCGTAGGGCTTTTTGAGGCTTTTTAACTACTGCAGGCTTTAGTGTAAGGATGTACATTAACCACACTAAGTAAAGTCGGCTTATTATTTCATTCCTCACATTATTCTATAGTCGAACGCCAAGCTGAAGACATGTGAATGTCATTTTCAAAGTCGTTTTTACGATTCGACAAAGGGATCTGAACCCAGGTTTACTTATGACGAAATCGGACGTTTTTACCATTACTCAACAATACCAATTTAAAAACAGACTTTGGTAATAAAAATTTTTATCGTAGCTGCTCATGATGTGCTCATCATTTTTACAAATCGAAGTGCATTGATCTGTTTTAGTTCCGCGTCGCGTCACAATACTGACGCGATAGTAAGGGGGTTTGATCGTCCGCTTTGCAATCGGTTGACGAGGGTTCGATTCTCTCGTCAATTCATATCAAAAACTTTTAAACAGTGTATTCACTGATCTCCTGCCTGGCGCACAGCAACAGGAGAAATGTGGAAAATGAAATATAAAACGAAATCTACTTAATCATTTCTAAAGGTGATCTGGCACTAAAATACGCTGCGGGTAAACAGCTCCAATACTACTTCAATTCAATACTTTTTTTTTTCAGATACTCTCACGTTCGACATCTATATTTATCCGACAATCACTTTCAAGCTTTTCCTCAAGCACTACTGGAAAAATTGAACGATTTGGAAGAAATTTACCTTGACGAAAACCCATGGGATTGTTCTTGCCAAATTCATGGGTTCCATCAGTGGTTAAGGAGAAGTAGCAAACTGCGGTAATTTTAAATAAAATCATTTTCGCTCTGTTAGGAATCGACGAGGTTGAAGAACAAATCGAAATTTGGCCACACATGGTTCACATCACCCTAACTAAAGCCAAGGGCGTAGCCAGAAAAAAATTGAGAGGGGGCCAAATTTTGCAACTTTTAATGTGACGTCATTTACTTATAACGGCATAACTTTTTTTTAACTTTATAACTTTTTTTAAATAATAAAACATAAGTTTCCGGCATAAAAGACATTTTATGCCGGAAACACTGTGGATGGACTAGCCTACAATAGGCCAGTACAGATTTAATTTTGTGTGAAAGATCATGAATGGCTGGCATGTGAGATGCTGGTGTAGATTGAGGGAAATTCAGAATGCTGTTGAGGCATCACCATATTTAGACATTTGAAGTTTTGGCATTCTATTAAATTGCATGAATTACAAATAATGTAGTTTATCAAGAACTGCTTTATTAGTTCAACTTCAATTGTGACGTATAACGCACTATTTAGGGAATTTCAAGAAAACCACTCCCACTGGTAGGTTGAAGGTTTCGATAAAAGAAGCGACGTCTTTGTAGTAGTCCGCATTGCAATAAAACAAGAAAGCGCTCAGCGAGACGCTTATTTCTTGCAATTACCATAACTTGGATTATCAATTCATCACTCGACTGCGACATAGAAGAAAAACTTCGGCGATATTTAGTGTGTAAAACGTACACATCTTGTTTGATAACATTTGAAAGTTTAAAAACTTAAAAAGTCACGCCCGACCCACCCCCTTGCTAAAAGTCAACAATAAACTCTAATGTACCTGCAGAGGTGCAAAAAAATTTATGTTTTTGTTTTTTTGATACTGTTTTGTAATTTGACTTAAAATTCAGGAGGGGGCCATGGCCCCTTTGCCCCCCCCCCCCTGGCTACGCCTATGACTAAAGCTACTTTTGAAACGTAACTCATGAAAAGTTGAATTGTAAATATTTTCTTTTCGCGACCTGGTTAGAAACCACAAATAGAAAAGTTTCACGAGGATATAAAAACCATTTTTGAGAAATTTCGGACGCATCTGATAATTCAAACAAGTTTTCGCAACCACGCGACTATTTTTCAATCTTAGAATGCATCTTTGAAATTACCGTACTCGAAACTTAAACTTTGAAATTAGTTTGTACGCGCGTACAAAAGCGGAATGGAGAAAGGTGGAGGCGTACAGAAACATTTCACGATAGTAGTGCGGGGAGATAGGAAGTTGCTTACTTAGTGGCCAAGGCAAAATGCATGTGGTAGCAATGGAAGCAGCTGAAAGTAGGTGGCTGTTGGTGATAACTAACGCTGCAATTGGTAAGGAAAATAAATCTGTGAAACATCTTTGTCAACAATACAGCACGTTGAATCTACGCGGAATTGAACACAGAAGCTCCCAAGCGAGTGCGGACGTCCCGTCCAAAATGTAGCGATACAATTCGCTTTCTCGTAAATGGGGAATAAAAATGGCAAATAAAAAAAAGCTCACATTTTAAGCAGACATCCTGAATTGCGTGTCACTGTCAAGATGCGCTGTATTGCGTCCGAAAAATATAATACAAACAGAACAAACGCAATGCGGCTAAGTCGTCTCAACTAATGCGGAAACCGTAACTGCTGTTCTCTAGTTTATTAGGGATGAAAAATTAACCAGGCTTGGGCCTACATAAACTAGCACGTTTTTAATAAATTTTTAATTACCAAACAGGATCACAACTCGGCTTGCCGGTTTGTTGGTAAAAATACACAAAGACGCTTTTTATCTTCCTTATATAAAATTTGCCAAGGAATATAAATGTAATCTATGACTCATAAGCCCCAAGGCCTGCTTTTGCTATGCAGATTTAGTTCCATTACCTTGTTACAAAAAAGACTTTGAACAATAATATTTATAGATATGCTGGTTGATCTCAGCAATAGTATTATTGTCAAGAATCTATTCTAGTGCGTTTTATTGTCGTCGCGGAACTCTTGGTGTACTTTTACAAATGTCATAGAACCCCAGTTACAAAAAAATTGGTGGGAACTACGTTGGCTCTGCGTTTCTACAAAAAAACCTGAGTTCAGGGGTACTCAAACTGTGGTATGTGAGAGATTCATAGGTAACCAAGCAAGTTTCTGGTACTGGCGCATCAAAGATTTTTGACAATGGTCAATACAAAATTTGTTGTGTCGTTGTTTCCACCCATTCTTTACTCATAGACATCTTTTCGATTACAACGTCATAGATGCGATTATTTTGCCCATTTTTTCACAGAAAACCATTTATTTTCTAATACTTTAATGCTTCCGTTGTTTTTCAACATCCGGATCTTTTTTGTGTTTGTTGTTGTGTGTGTGTGCGCAAAGCTACTGGGTGTACAAATATGACAATTAATACGATTAATCACCTTTCCGGGTTGAATGTCATAAAAGGTTAATGACGTCATGATGACGTCACCATTAAAAGACAATTTTTTAAAGTTGACATTTCTTGAAGTAGGAAAGTGATATTTTTAAATGATAGCCAGCACCCACTTACCAAATTTAAGATATTTTGACCGCCTTAGAGGGTGATATGACGTTATATTTAACTATTTGTTGTAACGTTTGTTTTCTTCAATTTCTCAGAAAATACTGATTGAAGAAAGTTGGTTGAAAGGTTTTTCAGCAGATCTGAGCAAGGTGCTTTCGATAAAACTAATTCTCTAACAATCTTAAGCTTTATCAACTAGGCAACAAGTTTTTAAGTGTGTAAGCATTTTTTTAAAATACTTTTTTCTTTTCTCTTTTCAAACGCTTCAAAAAGTTTTGCTACACCGTAAAGATAAGTGGCGACATAATGTTCCCTGGTACCACTTCATTAAAAACATATGCAAGCAGCAGTTCTGCATATTGTTTACTGTAATATTGAAAGAAAATTCAAACTATATAGATTGTCACTGATATGCAGCCTGTTTAAGTAGAATGACAAATTAAAGTACTGACACATAGTGCTGATTTAAATCTGGATTATAAATAATGCAATGGCAAGTACGAAAACTATTATAAGTGAACTGTAGGTGGACTTTACGTTAAAATATCTTTGTTGCACAGTAATCTTAGCCACAAGATATTTTTGTCCCGTGTAGCAGAGGAGAACAAAATGCCGAGCTTTCATCTGAAATCTTGCACAAGAAAAAAAATATTTCAAAAAACTGATTGATGGGATTCCCTTTAGCGATAACCCAACTTCTCGTAATAACTCAACTGCAGATGCTGGACTCTGGGATTCGGGATGCTTAGCTCATCACTGACTGCGACAATGCCGGGAGCAAGAAACATACGAGCAGCCAGAGGCTTTAAATTTAACAACCGGATTCTACTTTTACGAAAAAGTTGCAAATTAGCAGGCCTATTACTTCATAGCTCGCTTTCTGTGTATACACCAATCATTTCAACATTCTTCCACAACTTTGAATTGTTGCCCCTATGCACTTAGTCAAATAAACTTATGCAAGTTTATGAAATCATTTGCTCTTTGTAAGTAAGTGCTGACTTAATTCATTAGTAAAAGGGGCGGTATAATGGGCATAAGTTTATGAAATTCAAAGTTTGAAGAGGATTCAATTGCAAAAAATAAATTAGTAGGTTTACACTACTGTGTGACATCACAGCTACCAAATGCGTAATCATTTTTCTCGAAAGTTGGTGATTGGGCTCAGCGGGTGATTGGGTACAACACATTTGGGGCTAGGTATAGCTTCATTTGCTCTTCTACTTGGGGACCAACGCACATAGGTTCAGCCAAGAACTTGGTGTCACAAATATTATTACGGAGGGGATTGCACCAAGTCGTAAAATAAGCCCACGATCAAATAGCTCATTTCTACAATCGTAAAGCAAAAATTACAACGGCGCCCACCCACAACTTTAATTTTGTGCCCCTATACTTCTTGGAAGAAAAAGAAAAAATTCAAAAAATGATAAAGGGTTTAAGAATAAGACCACTTTTAATCCAAAGTACGATGTCGGGTTTAGGGGGTATAGAAGCGATGCTCCCATTTCAGCCAATTTTTCGTTACTGCTTTGCGGAAAGATATTTGGGTGAAGCAAGCACAGCTGGCCGAACCAATATTTGTAACTCGAAAAAAGCTTAAAGTATGAACCCTGCTGGGCAATGGCGGCAAAGTCGGTTATTCAAATATAAACCTGAAATTGGTCACTCAAAATTAAATATGTTCTGTCACTAAAAGTCTTCACCATTAAAAAGCGCCCAAAGCAGCATAAAATTTCATTTCACTAAACGACGAAACTTAGGCTGGAGTACTGTCATTTGTTTATTAGTCAAAAGCGCTAATTAAAGTAAATTTACTTTTAAACAAAAAGAAGAAATTCTTATGCTAAATTAAAAACCAAATTCAACATTTTCGGGAGATTTGTGCTCTACTATTTGGTTTAGTTTTATTTGTTTTCGTAAAGTCTTTGTAACTACTGGTTTAACCCAAACACGTCATTTGAGCCTTTTGTTCCAGGCATTCTTCAAATTTATAATATGTAAACAAAGATTTGTACGGACAGAGTAAATGTAAACACTGCATTATCGAATCAAAATTCAAAACTATCATAACTTGTTCGTTTCCTGTTTATCAAGGGGACTTGGGGCAAATTCTTTCGAGTAATTCCAGTCACAAGCTTAGTCAAATTTTTCGAGGAAGGAGAGGTAGAGAAGCAATACTTTTGCGCTTGACCTAGCTGCATTCAAAATACTGACTTTTTCTTGGAATTTCGTAGCTCATCAGAAAATCAGAAATGCAGCTTAACTTGAAAATATCTTGAGGAAATCACCAAATGATAACCTGATCTCGTTTTTTTGCTGCCAAAATGATCACTTTAGCTGCATTCTTCCCCTTAAATCTATTTTATTAACAGTAAACTATCCCCAAGCAAATTTTTGAATACTGACTGCATCGCTTGAAGCAATATGGACTGAAATATTTATTTAAGGTGATAAAATGTGGAAAACTACCTGAAAATCTACAAAAAGATTTGTACTTAATTTTCAAAATTAGTATTCTTGAGTTCAAAGTCAAAGAATAGGATTAAATTAGTGTCGTTGGTCCGAAGATTTCTCCGCAACCCATGCATATTTAGAGAAGGTGAGATTGCATCATGGCCTCTTCTTCCATCTTGACAACATAGCTAAAATTGGCTTTGTGAGAGATTTCTAGCAGCAAAAAATGTCTATCTTGCTCTCAACCCCCAAACGCTCAGAATTGGCAAAAGTTCTTGTAGCTTCAAAAAAATCTGTATTGAGTTAAATAGTTGATGTCCTCTCAAAAAATGCTTGGTACGATAGTGACCCTATTCCCAGTTAAAAACTTTAATGTTAAAGAAATTAAGGAAACTACGAATTTCCACATTTTGGTGTCTTTCAATTGTAGGCCAACTTGTTAAACGCACTAGAGATGCGTTAAGTGTATCTAAAGCACGCTCTTGAGATTCAAGTTCACTTACAAGTGTTTTAAGTTAAGTTTTAAGAATCCGTAAACAATGACATATTTAGCCATTTCGGGGGTTGAAACAAAAGTTATTTACTGCAATTGAATTGAGCTACTGTACGCTGTTCATAATTTAGACTGGTTGAAAGGCGGAATATGCGAAGTGATGATATCACCGCCCAAAGCAATATCTTGCCAATGTCACATGCGGTTTTGCATCGAGGCTTTAGACCATCAGCCTTGGACTATTTTGGCCAAGACTTATGCGACTTTGGGTCCCCTACATCGCTGATTTAGCTACATTTCAAACCTGCTTGCCTCAAGCTCACGTTCAAAGTAGACATGCCAGTTCAACTGTCTATTTTAAATAATTTTTTGGTTTAGCTTTTAAAACATATGTGATGAAGTTATCACAAAATAGTGATGTGTTTATATTCATACAACTTCCAACCAAACGCTTTGAAATTTTTAAAATGATTGTGACAAATTGTTGAATGTCCTAATCTTTTTCTTTGCAATCAAACGCAAATTTTAAATGTTATATTGCATTATAAAGAAAATGGTTGTAGCATAGGCGTAATCCCTAGGAATCACAGAGGATTCGTCCCCCAACTTTTTGTACCCAATTCTGGAGAATTGGGAATTGGGAATTGGAAAGCCATTTTGAAGTAAAACGGCAAAAATATGTTTCATAAGCAAGGTATTGCATTCTTCAATGCACAACGAATATAAATTAGTAACCCATCTAATAACAATGCAATAAGGCGAATTGCCATTGATGGAGGCCCTAAAGTTGCCTCTTACGACCTGTTTGGTGAGTAGCTGTACTACTCTCGCCCGGCGGAGCACAGGAAACCTGCTGGTTTTCCTTCTGTTTGTAATCAGAAGCAAATTGTAATCAGAAATAATTTTTCAGATGTCAGAGACTCGATATGAGGCCAAGCGATCCATGGTTGTGTCCACTTTGTGCTACTCCATTTCACTTAAAAAGAGAACTCCTGTTTAATGTATCACGTGACCATATTACGTGTTCTCCGCCTCGTATAATTGGTCAAGAACTTTATTCAACAACGGAAATGTTTCCTGAACACCAAGATTCGTTGAAAATGGAAAGCGGTATGTTTGGCTATTTTTTTAAGCAAAACCAGGTCACCTTCGGGCCGTGTGCAGGTGGGTTGGCAGTTCGCTTCTGCGACAAAAATTTCGCTCATAAATTTACCCTTGCATTAGTTGTTATAGTAATCACTTCAGCCTGATCGATAGGTCTTTTTTTGCCGGTAAATATGGTAAGGTGAATGCCTGTAAAGCTAGTGTACAGAAAAGGAAACGCCCAGACTTGGGGATCTTGGTGTGTTATTTGAAAAACACGTCTGATAACTCTAAAGGCGAAACAGGCTGTAGCGCAAACAACATATTATCGCATTGGATAAAGCTTCTTGTTTGAAAATGCTAGGTGTATTGTTGTGTAAGTTTTTGTGACACTTTGTTTGTTGGGTTTACCCTTCCTTTTTCTTACGAAGGAGACAAATTATAAAACGCTAATCAAGGTTTACAGCGTAAACTTGATCAAAATCAGGCTAAGCGGAAGCTGGTATTCAGTCTGTATCTTGTAGCACTTTATCGCTACCATGATTAAATGGTCACGCGTTCAAACTTCGTGGTGATGGCGTAGTTGTTAGGCACTTTGTGATGAGATCCTCTGCTCGCAGATTTAAACAAGCAAACTTTAAAAGTATCATCAAGCTATCTAAATAGAATATTGAAGCTGGGAAATTTCGTAGCAAACTGGCCAACACTGGTTATGTTTAGCACCGCTGTTAATGTTCTGCTTATCTTGAGGATAAAGTATGAAAAAGCATACTACTTTTTGCACCTCCCACCCCGCCAGAGTTGGAAACAGGTCGGGCTTTTCGGGCCGGGTTTGGGCTTAAGTTCTAAAAAATTTTCGGGCCGATTTCGGGGCCGTATGCAAAATTTTATAGCCTACTCCGCAGTTTCATGCATTTCAAGTCGTTCGTGGAATTTAAATTTCGGGCCTAAGTCCGGCTACAAAATAAATGCCGGGTTCGGGTCTTACAATTGGGCCCGTTTCCAACTCTGCACCCCGCATTTGCTATGAATCTTGCCGTGTGCCACATGTTGGGACTTCGTAGCAACCTAGTACATTAATAAAACTATGGCTACTTTGGAATGTCAAAAACTGATAACGAGACAGATTTTAAACAAATATCTTCTGGTTATAAATCTAGCTTTGTTTTCGTTATCTTTTCATTGTGATATCATAGAGAAGAATGCTTTACATGTGGCTGAGCCACAATGTTGTCTTGTGTCATAGAAAGATAACTGGTTAATGTGGATGATGTAATGCAACCGCTTTTTACCGCAGTTTTGATAAAAACTTTTACAATTCTCAGCTCTTCCACTTTGCTTTTGTGACGAAACAATATTCATGTATTGTGCCAGCAGTAATTTTGCGGTTCTGAGGCTGTAAGTTTCAAGCCTGCGCTATTCCTCGTTGTCATCAGTTTACGATGGTTTGGAGTTGTTTTTTGGCGTTGCTTTCTGCCAACTACCTACATGCTAAAATTTGCTAAGCAGGGGAAGTCCTGATAAAATACCTTTTTTCTACCATCGTGAGATTTAAACGCGTAGCCTAGCCGTTCTATCATGGCTGTACAATGTGGCGCACGAGTATGGTCGACTATTTCTACGGTTTCAAGAACAAAAGGATGAAGCTGCTGAACCAGCTTGTAAGAAGCAACCATTAGCTATTCAAATGCCAGTCAGTCAGCCTAATTGGTGTTAGGGTTATCAGTCTATTATATCTGGTTCAGACTGGCTGTCGCTTTCCCCAAAACCGATGAACATCCTGTTCACAGTAGTTTCCGGCTCCCTTTAAATACCTACAAACACTTGCGGCGGGCAAGTCAACGTCCACCTATCTTGAAGTTGAAGACCTTTTCTCGGAGACTAACTTTTTGAAATCGTGTGTTAACGCAAACTCGTGGCTCAAGCCGTTTTTTGATACTAAATTTACCTATATTTAAAGTTAAAGACCCTTGTTTTGTGGTGATCCACTAAATACAAACATTTTTCTTCGATTTAGGCGGCCACCCTGGTAATGTCTCGCCACGCCCCCATTGGGGACCGCTGTTCTAACCACTTGATTAATTAAGTGTGCAATGTGAGACCTGGATGCCCCGTTTCACACAGTGCCTTCATTCCAAAGCTAGGACTCGCCGTTTTTTGTCAATATGACCAAAGGACAGGTTATTATGACCACGCGCCGACTAAAGTACAATTTAAAGACTGAGAGTAACTCTGTGACTTCGGCTTTTGTGTTTCATTTTCCACTTTTCTTCTTACAAGCTGGAGACCTGTGAAAGCTTTTTTGGTATGACTTGACAAGAGAATTGAACTGAGGCCTAACGATCGCAATGCAGACGCAACGACATTATCACAGCTGTACCAGCCGCCAAACTATAACCAAATCATTATTCTTTCAGAGGCGCTATTATTTCGTCACAGTGCCGCGCTCAAGCCAAGTTTTTCTCTGAAACTGGACACCCAACTCCGCTCCATGCTTATGCATTGCAATTCAAGTGGCTCACCTTCGGCCAGGACAGAATACAGAAATCGTGCTTACCTTGGTACATTTCAACTGGTCTTAGATTGCACTGTCGAGTACCCAACCGCAAGAAACAGCATCCAACAAATCCTGCATCCTTATTTGAACAGCAATCTCATTTTAAAGGCACATCCTCAAGCACTGAAAAAAGAGTCAACAGTTGAATATGATGTGGAGGTTTGCTATTGGACATAACAACTAGTTTTATTTGCTAATAACAAAAACTGTACAATTATGCATAGAACGTTTATTCAGGCCTATTTTGGAATGATCACTACAACTGGCACACTGCATTTACCGCCACCAATGCAACGTGCTAAAAAAATTACCGTAAATTTTGTTTCCAAGGACCCAACAACATAGCGATAACAAAAACAGGGAACTTCACTTTTTTGCGCTTTCAAGTTTGCACCTTATCATGTTGGTCATTTCTTTTGTTATTATTGGACTCAAATCCGTTTTCGAGAGAAGCTTTCTCCAAATCGCGTCGATAACGTGGACTTGTACTTTTACGAAGTTATTACAACACAAGCGGTTGAATAACCATGCTAACCCTCGAAGAGCTGTGCAAAAACGTTAACGCTTTGTTATTTCCTTTTCGACAAAAAGTTGGCAAACAGAAAATCGCATAGCTATCTTTTGGACCAATAGCATCACCTACCGACAACAATCACATGAGCGCAGCCTCGATCGTAGCTGTTTTCAGCTGTAACGTTTAATCTAACCACAAATTCAAATCAGAATCGAAGAATTGTATAAGCCGACCGCTCACAAAATTGCATTCAAGTCCTCGTTTAATTGTCATGACATGCAGAGCATCTTCATATATGAATCAACTATCGTGACCATGATTTTAAAACATTGCATTAATGCTTTCAAAGCCAATAAGTTTACACATCGCAAAAAACCAAGATGGCCGATGGTTTTTTGTTTATTTTGACCTATTTGTGTATGAACTTGGTTGTGCAGAGTTTTATAGCATAGCAGCTACAGAAAAAAAATTGCGTTTCCGAGTTGGGGAAAAGTGCTGCGCTTAAAGATGCTAGGAGCGGTTGGGGCTCTACTTTTGCCGAAAGGAGTGGCAGTACAGCTGCATTTTTCGGAGCATTTTTTACCTTTGGGCGAAGGTATAGAGAACAAGTGTTTGAAAATTTAAAGTTCCTCTGTATGCAGTGCAGTTTTTTATTGCTACGTCTTTGTAAACGTTATTGCGGCGATTCTTCTGCTCAGTGGCACTGCTAGTGGTAGAAATGCATTGTGCCAACAATGATGGCAAATCCGAAGCGAAACTAAAGGCAACATATTTAATCATGTAGTAATTGCAAAGTTTTTCTTTGTGATTAGAAGATTTAGATGAAAAAAGTTAAGCAGAGTTTTGAAATACATTTTTGGCAGCTAATTTAACTTTAAAACAGTTATTTCACTGAAAGTTTTGCGGCAAAGTCATAGGTGGCGGTATTGCGTCTAATGCAAAAACAGTTTGTCGGCGTTTCCCCATTTTGAGCGTTTGAACTCAAGCGACCGAGCGAATTGAATAGTTTAAACTCGATCATACAGGTTATTACGACTAACAATTACATTCTTCGACAAATTATATGCAGATAGAACATAGCTCCAGATTTTCTGAGGTGGACTCAAAACAAATTATACATTCAGCCTCTTTGCGAAGCACTTTCGAACTTCTTAAATCACCTCAAGCTTCGATTTTGCTGATTCAAAGCAGATTCTTTCCCGAGGTATGGCATTCACCTTGATCATATCTTTTATGTATATTATGTGAACAATGTGCAACAACATATTGAGAACAAGCAAAAAATGAATGAAAAATGGGTGCGTGCGTGTGTGTTTATGTTTGTGATGTGTGCATGCGCACACTCGTAAGCGCTTGTATACACTACGAATGAAAACACACACACGCATTTATTGTTTTGTGAATTAAAACAACATTTTTAAAGGCAGTTTGCTCTCCTTTTTTCCATACAAACTTCAGAAACATTTGCCTCCTTCCAAAACAAAGTTTTCCATTCCTTTTTGTGTCTCTATGCCAAAGACGATATGAAAATTCGAGCCGTTTTCATTGTGAAGTAATTTTACCAAAAAACAGCAGCGCTTCCAAGCATTGAACTTTAGGCCTGTCGGTTGCTAGACACGGATTTTTGTAGCCGATTCAATTACAAGATGTTAGGCAATGCATGGTATTTCTTTTTATGAAGTTTAATCATTTGAAATCATATTACAATGAAAGTAAAATATGTAAAAAGACTTAGGTGGGATTGAAACCCGTAGCCTTCTTATGATTACCATCTGATCAGTGATACAAACACTGGGTGTTTGAGTCTTACCTAAAACGTTTCAACATTTATGCTACTCTGTAGTGAGAGGTGGTTCTAGTTTAACTGTCTGTGATGATCAAGAACAGCCCTCTTGCGAGAGAGGGTTGATGTAAAAGAGAGAATCCACCCCTCAAAATGCAAATCCATGCAATTAATTGAATGAAAAGATAATCATCAGGTTAAGTGAAAAGGCAGTTGTATCACAATAGGAGAAAGTGGTCGGTTCGAACGAACATCACTTTTTTTTGGGTGGGGATGAGCGAAGATATTTAGATTGTAAAAATCATTTTGCAAAACGATCTGTTCTAAATAAAGGTGATTTTTTTTCATGTGGGGTGATGCTGTGACCTCACTGAGAAGCGATCACAATCGCATACTATCACTAGCTGCTGCATTTTTCTCTCACAATATTTGCTTAAGCAGCTTCACTCTTTTCATTCTATGTCATTTTTTTAGCGTGGTCGGTTTACCATTCTCTACCAGACCACAGTCACTTATAACCTAAACAATGGGCTTGACAATCGCCCCACTGGAAAAAACTTGCCATGGGCGATAGCAGGTGAACCTTCTGCCTTGCAAATCAGAACAAAATTAGCAATGGAAGGACAGACTGTGATGCTACGTTGTAAAGCGATGGGCTTCCCGAAACCGGAGCTGTCGTGGGTAAGCTTAGGCTTGATGTGACTTTAGAGAGGCACTCTAACCGTGGTAAAGACGGGGAAGGTATGCAACGCCTGCAACAATATATGATGACGTCATTATGACAAAGAATAAATTAAATTTTCCTAAAATTTTTTTGACTACGCTCATGAACTCAGTGCTGCGTATTTATTTTGAAAAAATTTTGCTAACTATGAGTTTAAAATGGGAGATTAATCCAAGTGATATCTTGAATTAAGATTTTGCATGTCACCAGACATTACAAACCGATATAGACATAGCGTGTGCCTACTCAAACGTTATGGGCGGTTTAGAGAGCATGGGTAGAGATAAATTGCGCCATAGGTCTCTATAGTTTTCGTAGCGCTTTTATCCTTCAGGCTTGCTGCGTATCAAAGAACAATTGTTCGGAATTTTGAAGTTTGAACATTTCGCTTGAATTGCTTTTTATAACTTTCAATAGATTTATTGCTGGTTAGAATCAGCCAAGAAAGGCAAATCATATCAAAATTCTTTCTTTCCAAAAGCTCAACGTCACAGTCAATATGACGTTGAGAACGCATAGCTATTCGTTAATTACAGCCATAAAAATGGGGCTTTAACCCATTTTACCACGCTGCATCTGTCATCAAATAAACTATTACATTTCCAAAAAAAAAAAGAAAAAAGGAAAGTTTATTTAGTTAATTTTCTAGGTAGAAGGCAAGCTGTAGAGCATTTATATTTCCAGGTACTCCCAAATGGAATGCGCTTGAGACGTGGAAACCGGTTAAACAGGTTACGTGTAACCAGCAGAGGCGGTAGATTAATCATTCACCGGTCCTCAAAAGATGATGAAGGTATCTATCGTTGTCTGTCCCAAGCGATGCAAAGAAAAAACGGTTCTCTTCATGTAGCTGAAGATATAGGAGCTTTACGCTTGTATATTATTCCGTTTTCCGCTAAACCTCTATTTCCTCATCTGGTACAGAACATTTCAGTTGAAAAAGGAGTAAATTGGTCGCACCCCTGCAATGCTGAGGTAATCTAACAGAAAGGTGCTCAAAAGTTTGATTGAGGGGAAGGGAAGGAATAATTTTTTGTTCGGAAGCAATCTACTAGAAGCAACCTTTAGGCCTACTAAGAAATGTTTTCAGCGACCTGACAAAAATAATCAATTCTCCAATACAATGACGAGGAAAAACCACCTATAAGCATTGGACGTCTATATAACTTGCTTCAACCACAATCAGGGATTACTTAATTCTTCCATGAACGAGTGGGAAATGCTGAAAACAATTCCAATAAAATTGAACTTGCAACCTTCTTATTACAGTTAAGATGCTCCATTAAGTGAGCAACAATTGGTAAAATTTTTGAAAGCTTTAATTTTTAACTTAAAGCCGTAACAAAGATCGATCTCATTTTTGAATGCGTTAGCTGGTGCTCGGTTAAAAAATGGCATTTTTCTCTTATCTATTCAAGGTTTCTGGAGAATAGTGAAGATTGCCAGATAGCATTTAATTGAATAATTTTATAGCTTTTTGCTTGAATCCCATCATTGAAAATTGTAATAAGAGAATCGTAAAAGTAAACTGCGTTATATAGTAGGAGAAAACGTGATTGGAGGAAAAAAATCCTTTGTTATCGACCAAGAGGGTAGCCAATTGGAGCAAAGTACAGGTTTTCTTGTATTTAATTACGATCTTTCCTGCATTATAAGCATAGTTTATTTCTGGCATTTTCTTCTAACGATTGTTTTTAAGAGCGTCTGGCTAAAACTTCTGAAATATCTGCCAAGGCAATCTTCGATCTCTGCAATGGAAATTCATTGCGGTTTTGCAAACAATCAAAAAAGATATGTTAATACTGAAATTGAAATATGGACTTTTCAACATTGCAGGGAATTCCCCAAGGGGTCGTTGGTTGGGTTACACCTGATTATCAGCTAAAGACTTATCAACCTAAGCGAAACCAACATGATGAAGTTTTAGTTGATGAAAACGGATCAATAGTGATATCACGTGTCAACAAAAAAAGCAATGGCGTGTATAGGTTAGTTTTGACACTTTGCTGTATTTAAAACTGCATTGAACATCACTCGAATTAAAACTACGCAAGAGCTATTTGAGATGCACCTAATACTGGCGACATGCATCAGATTGAAAAGCCGGGAGTAGACGCTATCATTTTCCAAGTTGACCGAGCATGTTGTAAGAGGCTTCTATTTGCTACATATCAATACCAGTTATGTCCAGGTAGTGGAGCCACTCGTCTGCATTCACTACTAGTTCGAAATGGACGGCCACTTATTCACAGCCTAATCTTGATTAGGTTTCCTATGTCAATATGGACAAAAACTATTGTACACCACTTCTTCACCCAAAGAAAAAGCAAGGGTAAACAACAACAAAAAGAACTACTCTGTTTATCTCTTTTTCATGACAAGGCGCTATTTTATTGTTAAATCAAAAATCTTTTTGCATTACTGTTTTTATGAGATGTTATAAAAATATGGATCCTGATAAAAAATTCTGAATTAGTTTTAGCGAACAGAAGTTGATAATAGAATAAGAGTTATTCAAAAAGTGTTAGACGTTTCATAACACGGAAATCCTTGAGATCAAATCTGGTATAATGCTTTTGTACACCGGTCGACTCTGAATTTAAATTTTTTAATCCCCCTCTCTCCTTTAAAACAGTGTTGGTTGTGATGATTCAATTACTGTTGCTAATTTTTAATTTTTATGCAGATGTGTTGTCGCGAATAGAGTTGCGGCATCAGAAATTTCTTTAAGACTTAAAATTGTTGGAAAAGGAAATAATTCTGCAACATCATCAAAATTAGAGCCTATTCCATCAACAGCAAAAACCACCTCCAAACATTCAACAACCTCAACAGCAATATTATCATCACATCCAGAAGCTACACCGTCACCACCAACTGCACGCCAACAATCAACTACACAACCTATTGTTATAACAACAACTAAACTAGAACCTACTACAGCAATTTGTTCAAAAATTAAAGTCATTTCACATCCATCAAAAAAAGCATCAACAAAACCAGCGACCACAACAACAACAACTCAACCAGAAACTACTGTCATAACTCAATCAACAGCAGCAACCACAACGACACAACCAACAGCTCAACTAACAACTTTAACATCAACAACGCATCCAATGACCACAGAAATAACAACTAAAACAACAACAACTGGAACACAATCAACAACGTTGATGTCAACGCCACAACCAACTACTTTAATTACTGCAACAATGTCAGTACAAACTCCAACTACAAGAGCACAAGCATCGACATCACAAACGCTCTCGACTACGGCCCCAAATGCAACAAGAATAACCACTGCAGCACAGCCAACAACTATAACTACGCAATCAAAAGCCGCAGTGATAGTAAGAGAATTAACAACTTCAATACGAAAAACAACGCAACCGTTACCTACAAAAACTGCAATAATAGCAAAAAATATATCAAATTCAACAACAACTCAATTAAAACCTACCACACATTTATACTCAACTTCAAAAAAAACAACAAATGCAGCAGTATTAACGACTTCATCAACTGCTTCGCTTCAAGTTACCGCGTCATCAACAAATGAAACAGATTTTTCCATTGTTGGTTTGCAAACAACCGGATATAATTATACAGATATAAAGCCTCTTTTTACTTCAGGCGATTCACTGAATGTTTCAGGGACTTTAAGATCTAGTTTAGTAATAACGTCACCAACAGGTATCACAAATCTGATGGACATATCTCCAAGCGGAGATTTAGGCGTGGAAGAGTCTGGAGCAAGTGTTTGCAACAGTATCCCATGCGATAGCAAAGTTACGCCACATTCTTCGTACGACAAAGGTTTAATTTGCTGCCGAAGACGAGGAGTTTTTAATTGTTGTCCTGGTTGGTCGTCAGCGGCATCACCGCGGCATGACGATTTAGACGTTTCTGAGAAAGTCGAATCAAACAATTTAAAACCTGAAGTCAAATTAAAGCTATCAAAAACACATTCATCGGGTAAGTGGTGTTTTGTAATAATTTGGTGGTTCTAGCTTTGGGTGGAGGAAATCCCTATGAATACATGGAACTTTTTAATTCACATGGGTGTTGGATAATGAGTTTCCTACCTTAAAATACCTCTTTCTCTGATTGTAACTTACAAGCAGCATTGTTGGGAATGGGCTCAAGAGAAACATACCACCAAATATAACCATGTTTCATTGAAAATTTAGCGCAAAATTGGAAAATATTTTTTAGAAAACATTCATTAAGGGGGATAATTTTTCATCTTTAGAATTCTAGTAGGCATAATTCTTGACCACCCCTCTGAATAGAGTCTGGACTACGCCCTCGCCTTTGTGTAAGGCTATACTTGAACTCTGCAATAACACTGTATATTGCTCACCGTTTTAAGATACAATCATAATAATAACAGATCAGTCTGCGCCAAACATCTACTTTTCGCGAATTAACATTTTTTGCTTCATATTTTATCAAGATATGAAATACTTTAAATGCTAAATCCACGATCAGTTGTGCTGCGATTTTCAATCGGTCGCGACAATGCAGCACAGTACACTTGCACACTTGTTAATCGTTCGCCAAAGTGTACGCTTATTGCAGCTTGCGTGTACTCTAGAGTACGCTTGCAAATTGCGCAAAGCAAAGTAAGTCTTTATCCAAGGCGGTTTGGTTTTCCTGCTTGATGGTATACGGAAATCATTTTGAAGTGAGGTTTAATTCTTCTGCTGAACATCGTAATTTTTTCGCTGGATTGCGTGTGCCAGTGAAACCAGGAAAGTAGCAAAAGAGCTAGTCCATCCTTCCAATTTGCTGCCAAACTTTTTCGGTAGAAAAATTGGTTTTGACTTCAAATTGCCTGCGTAAACCGCCAGAAGAGAAAAATACAAGCGAAGCATTTTTCAGCAGTTTAGAATACTGTAATACATTTTTGAAACATTTCAAATGTGAAAAAATGTAATTCTTATGATACGGTACAGTGTCGTCTGGAAGTGCCAGGTTCTCTCAGTTCTTTATTAGTGATTAGGATTCTGTGATCTTTTATTTTTATTTAGTGTATAGCATTATAAAGATGTTTTATGATTTAAAATTTACTACTTTTGCGATAGCTTTGTTTTTTAACTTAGATGGGAATGTGCAAGGTAATTCCCCTGAGTTGCAATCATTGGATGGTGATGATCTGGATCCGTTATCAACAAGGTAGTTGACAAGCTGTGATAAATTATTTGGTGACGTTGTAGGAGGTTACAGGCAACCCAACAATAGTGGGATTTTGACCATAAAAATTAATGACCATAAAAAAATTTTGACCATAAAACTTCTTGTGTGCAATGACAATTAAACCATATAAAACAGCGCTCTGGTTAAACTTTAAATTAGCAAAGCTTAAAATGCTACAAAAAAACAATTCAGGTCTCAGTTTGCACGTGCGATTGCAGTCGAAGTTAGTCCAGGCTTAATTTTTTTCTGATTTGTGGAGGCTGGTATCCATATTTCGGCAGTCCTTGGGGGTGACAAAACGGGACTGTAGTTGAGTGAGAGGTTTGTGGGTTGTCCATTCGCGTATCGCTTTTAGGTTGCATTTACTGCGAGACCCCATTCAAACATTAGAGATCTATAAGGACCCAGGCAAGTGAAAAGACGACTTAGCGGCACCAAAGTGTGACTAGTGATATCATTTCTTTGCGGTATTGGTTCAGCATAATGGATAAAGAGGTAAAGCTAGTTTAAAGTAATTGTTTCTTGTGCATTAATTTGGTGGGGCCGAAATAAAAAAAGTAGATTTGAAGCAATCCTTGTGGAGCTGATTTTCTATTTCTCTTTCCAAGCGTAAAGGTCAAGGCTAAGGTACTGATGCATGGCAAAAGTAGAGCTTGCTTTTGAATAACAAAAGAGAGCCTTGATCTCCGGCGCTTTACAATGCAGGATTGATAATAATGGTTATAAATTGGCCCTAACCCGAAAGTTCAAAATGACTTGCCGTTTGCTTCTGACTTAATAGCGCGTTTCCAGGCAAACAATCACTTTATTAAGATAATTGGAGAATATCTGTGGATCGCGGAGTTCCATTTATTAATTTTTTGAATTTAGGTCTACTTCACATCAACAAATCTTCCGCATTAATTATGGGAAGTCTTTTGCATTTCGCTGTCCGTTTATATCGGGAGTAATTTGGAAATTTTACCCGAGATTGACGCTTTCAAGTCGGCAGAATGGAAACATTTTTGCCGGTGTCTTTTCTCAAGATGGCGAAATAGAGTTTTTATCTTTTCAAAATCCAAGAAGCATTTCTATCTCGAAGTGAGAAAATTGTTTCCTTTTATTTCTTTTAGTTTTTTTGTTTGAACTAGTAGGTGAAACGATGACGTTGGTCAGGTTAATTACACTCTGTGCTTCATTATACCATTTGTAATATAGCTTTGAAAAAAGCTGTTTGAGCCATAAGCTTTTCGTGACGCTCTCATCAGTGGCGGTATCGCGTCAAAAAAGAAGATCTAGAGTGAATAAGTGTTTTATGTGAATAATTTGGACGTTAGGCAATCAAGACAAGCCAATGATAGCGCTAGTATTGCAAAGCGCGCCAAAGAAAGATTTCGCAATTGCGAAAGTTAGAGAAGGCGCAGCAGGAGGCCAAATGCCACGATTATCGAAAGAGTTTGAGAGTGTAAACAAACTCTTTCTGTCTGCATAACACCGGGCGTCGGGTCTTGATATAAGTAGCCTCTAAAAGATTAAGATGGAAAGAGCTAGCGAGCTAATATAAACCAATATCAATTCATGGTGTTATTTGCACCGATAGCTTTTTGTACGTTAGTCAATTTTCAGAGCAAAACTTTGTTGTCAAAGTTCACTTTAAACCCACCTCCTTTTAATAGCTCATACGACTCTTTTACACAATTCCAACAAAAAATTTGCAAAGATTTAATGTTCAAAACTTTTAGAGCAACATCGGCTCATAATGGAACGTTTCAGTGTCTCAGTGGAGCGTCTGACTTTTACCGATTTCATGTTTTTGTGATGGGAACCCCACAACCTGAAGTCGGAGGAAGACCACGAATTAATCGACCTGTGGTTAGTGGAATGATGATGAATTACGGAACCTCAATTACAATTCCTTGTTCCGCTGAAGGTTAGTTATTTTGTTTCGATCAAAGAAAAACTTATGCAGTTATGCATAAAAGCTTTTGTTCAGACCTGCTTTGGAGTTAGTTGTGGTAGTGGCACTGTGTATTTCATCACAAACACTGCGAGCAAGCAGAAAAGATTGCGTTGCCTCTTTCAAGTGCACAAAAGCGCATTTTCTACCCAGGCTTTCAACTCGCAACTTCTCTGTCGAAAACGTGACAAATGGCTTTGATTCTGACCAGTGCATTACAAAACGGCATGGTGATGTTGGACAACACTAAAGCAGGGAAATAAATCCGGATTTACGGAAATCCAAAATTAATATTGAAAAATAAAATTATTGAATCACGGAAATTCATGGTGAAAAAAATTACTAAATTACGAAAATACTAAAAAGCTACACACAAAAGAAGTGCGCCAATGGCAAAAATAGGAAAATTTACGTAAATCGATAAAAACTAAAAATATAACCACCCATTTGGATAAAATTGAAAAATAAATTTGAGTTAAACTGTAGGTATTTTCGTAAATTACCTTATTTCTGCTTTTTCAGTGATTTAGTTGTTTTTTTTCCTATTTCTGTATTTTCATATTTTAATGTTGTCCCTAAAGCTGATTACTTTATTTTTTTGTAGGCGTTCCTGCTCCAGAGATTTCTTGGTCTTGGCCTACTCACCGTTCCCTTGCTGCTCGCGTATATGTTGAAGGAAATGAGCTTCACATAGAACGGGTACAGTAACTGGGATAAAGTATTAAATAGTTTATCTTTTGGTGGCGTTTTGGGAAGCACTATATTGGTAATCAAGGAGAATTAAGATCCTTTAACTATGACACTTGGTTTTGAAAATGTTAAGAACTGTTTCTTCAGTGACGGCCCCAAATTTTCCACCAAAAAATTATTACAGGCTTGGTCAGTCACAAACCTTTAAATAAATTTTGGTTGTATTCCGGTTCGCCATAACAATTAAAAATATAATCATCATTTAATTCTTAAAATACGTAGGGTGCCGTTGTGAATAATTTATGCTTGGTTTACAAATGGATCGATGTTGGGACTATAGGTAGCTAGCCAGCGCTTGGTGCTGCGTCCTTGGGGAAAGTACTTTACAGCAATTTTCCCTGTTTGGTTACGGGCTTCGTGATAATAATGCACAATAAAAGCAATACTGGCGACTCCGGCGCAACTCGGTGCTCAGGTTGTTTTAGTGGCGTGGCTATTGGTCTTACCACTTGGGAGCGACTTTGAAAGTGCCATTTTAAAACCCAGAAAACAATGATTTTTTGTTTTTATCCATATTTGGGACGTTCTTCGAAAAAAGCCTCCCTACAAGATTTCCCAAGATGGACCAACTACCCCCACATTGGAAACGCCACAAAATTGTCTTATGCATAACTGTATGAAATATTTCGTGATCGTAAAAAATAAAATCAAATTCCCTGCTGCAAGTAAATGTTTTAATGCAGGCCTCTTCCGAAGCTAACTACGTTTGCACTGCCAGAAATCGGATGGGAGAAGTGCGACATTCACTGCGGATAATTGTCACCTCCGTGAAGCCAGAAATTAGAGAAACAAACCAAAGCGTGTCAGCAAAAGAGGGAGACAAAATGGGGCTTGATTGTCATGCTTCAGGTGTCCCATCTCCAAGGTAATGTACTGGTTGTATTCTGCAAGCAAGAAAAATACGGTATCAGGACATTTACCCCCCCCCCCCCCCCCCCGGTCTCTTGGGTTAGAGTTAGAGCCAGAGGCAGGGTTGGGGTTGAAGTTAAGGTTAGAGTTAGAGTGCCCAACCTTAACCCCAACCGGATGTATGTGACGGGGGGTTAAGTGACCGCGGGGGGGTAAGTGTCCTAGAACCAAAAATATTCCCATTTTAATAGCGTTTGTAACACTAACAGATGCTGACATTGCGGTTACAATCCGTGAGAGCTCTTCAGACCTGAAGTGCTTATGTCGACGTGAATCAAAACAGGCTGTCAGCATCTGCAATACGATTGACTAGAACATTTTATTGTTCGTTGTCTTGCCAGACTCGAGTTTGGACAGCTCAGACTCGAGTCGTTGATAGGCGTTTCTCGATGTTTATAAATACGTAGAGACGAAGTGCACCACCACTAGTCGGCTACGAAGGACATTTTATATTTATTGGATTTGTGACATTTTTAGTGTCTAGTTTTCTTTTGAGGTGGAGAGTTGTGATTCTGCTTTTAAGGATGCGTTGTAGTGCCCTTAGAAAGGCATTTTATGATGGGTTTTCTTTTTGCTACGAAAAACACAAAAATTTGTATTGCGAGGCGTACAAACATCAAACTTGGCACGTTTGATCACTTCCTCGGGGTCAGTGTCGTGAGGAGGTTAACGACGTCGCGATAACATTATAATCAAAGATGATTTTTTTAAAAACTTCATTTTTGGACCGTGGAAAGTAGTTTTTGGCTTAAACAAAAGCCAATGCGCAACTTACCAACTTCAACATATTTCGCTTGTTTAGAATCTCACGTGGCGTCATCATTAACATTCAACAGTAAAATTTGTTTATTTACTCAAATAATACTGATCGTATAAACGCGATTAAAAGCTTTATGCGAGATCTTAGCAAGATGCTATCGGTAATAGAAACTGTAACAATTAAAGCTCAATTAGCAATGCAACAACAGATTCTTTATTTAAGCATGCTTTCTGCTTTTTTTGAACGCTTCAACTCAATCTTATCATGTCACAATGCTGACTGGTGCGATTAATACAGTCTTTTGCTACCAGAGATCATCATTTAATGAATTATAAAAATCGCAACATTTTTACAAAATCAGTTTACTTAAAAACTGACTTGTGGCGTCATTTCTCAACCGATTTTCAAAGTTTTTTTTAAATTAAAGGGTGTTTCAAAGCGATTCCGGTAGTACATGACCTGTACATTTACTATTAGCATGGTACAGCAAAAACAAGCAACCGTAATGTTTTAATCATTTATCAATTCTTGAACAAACGTTTTCAACCTAACATTCGCCATTGTCAGATTTCCTAATGTTAAGCTGTAAACGTTTGTTCAGGAATTAATAAATGAGTGAAATATTATGGTGATTTGCTTTTGCCATACTATGATACAAGAGAATTACTTCTGTGCCAAAATTGTATTTACACTAAAAAAACTGAACTGTAACACCTGTAGTGAAACTTTTATACCCCTAAAAACTGGTAAGCTGAGTAAAATCAGGTTAGTTTAGTGTACAAAGGTTATGATAAGGTACTAACAATCAATACCTTTTGAAAGCTGAAGAAATTTGGTTTCCGGCAATAAGTTACTCAAATTAGTAGGACTAAGGATTAGTTTATAATAACTGATCAACAGTTGGTTGCCATATATCATGTTATATTTTTTGTTGAACAATTTCTCGACTAGAACTAAGAAACCTGCAATTCTTGCAAAAAATTAGTTCCTTGGTACATTTTGAGATTTATTCTTGCAAGCAAGGGGACATGTAATCTGGGAGATGTATATTGGCTATGCGCAACCCCCAGCAATTTGTTTTTTTATCAATTGTGTTTCAAAAAAATGATATTGTTGTTTCGGAACGAGATTTGGCTATGTGAAAAACAAAACTTTTTATTTCTGTTTTCACAACTATCCATGGGGTGAAGCCGGCTAGTGTTGCTCTATATTTTGGTAACTGTTGCGACCGAGTTGCAAAATGCTAAATCGCAAACAGCTTTTTGTTTAAACCCCTATTTGATTTAGAGAAAAGATTGAATTAGATCTTCAAAAAGAGTTTACGATTTTTGGGGTAAACTAGTTTTATAGGAGATAAAGTTTTTGCTGATTTATTTTGAAACAATTTGACAAGACCTCATTCAACTCATTGAACCTAAAATAAACGGAAGGTTTGGGATACTGCAAAGAGGACATATTATCTTAAAGTTAGCGATTACAGGTGTATAAGGTTGAGATCTCGGCCACTCAAAGTTTAAAATTAAAATGTAAAGTTTTAATTCAAACGACCGTTCTGTCTGGCCAGGTCGCAAGCAAGGAAACGCTTTGCACTCCCAATTATTGAAGTTTAAATGATAATTCTCACCGCTCAATATCATACCGAACTGTCGTGAACGTAAAACGTTTGCGTAATTAATTGTTTTGTTAGCGTGTTTATGTGCTTTTGGGGTACAACTATAAATTTTCTGTTTACTTTCTTCATTTGCGAGTTTAGTTTTAAGATTAAGCATTGTATTCGTATTATCTGAGGAGGATCATGTGATGTGCCGAAAACGTTTACAATTTGAATAAAAATGTTAAAAATATTTAGTATTGTAATGCAAGAGGCCAGCGATGCACTTCAAAAAAATGTTAAAAATATGTGTCGTAACGATGTGAAGGAGAAAAAGCAGCTCTTTACTGAAATTTCTATTGTTAATCGAACATTGGTAAAAGGCTGAAAGCGCTATCTTTTTGTTATACGTTTCGGCGTTATTGAGATAGGCGAAGATAATAGATACAAATCCTCAAAAGGAATGAGATTAAAAACCAAACAAAGTTGTAGACAAAAAGCAGGGAAATTCTCAATAACAAAGCCATTGACAGACGACTTGTGCATCTGTAATTTACAAGCCTCCATTATTATTTGCTGCGACTGCGACAAAGACTGCGACAAAGCACTTGTTTAAAGGCAGATATCCCATGTAGCGCATGAATCAATGGCAACCAGATTTGACCAAAAAGTGTAGCCTCTGATTATAGAAATAATAGTTTTCCATAACAATTAATTAAACATGACCATGTTCTTGGGTAGGCGAATCCGCTAAATTTTCACCCTTAATTAAATAAGTTTTACTAGGGGTATCGTACCCCTCCCAAATGACCCCACTGCTTATAAACTACATTTGATCACCCATTCGAACTTCAATTCACATTATTTAGTCTTTTTTGGGTTTATTTCAAAAGCTATTTCAAGCCAGCATGTCTAAGAAAAGCTGATATCCAACGATGGTAGCGAATCGAACTAATTAAGAAGCATTAATAACAAACCCGATGCAGATGTAGTGTACCACTCAAAGAGTTTATAGTAATCGAGGCCTATTTTTAACTCAATAAACCGATACAGATGGTGTCACTTCCCAGTTATGCCCGATCAAAAAATTTATTGGTCAATATTTTGACATGTTATCACCTCAAATTTCTAGTGTAAAATGGATTCTACCTGATGGACAGATCGTTACAACCGAAAACGTTTTGAAAAATGCAGCTATGCAATCTCCAGGTCGTCTTGTACTGACTGAGGTTCGTCCGTCTGACCAAGGTGAGACTGAGATGATGTAGAAAAAACGGGCTTTGTACTTGCATACCGCAATAAAACTTTATGTTTGAGAGCATTATTTGTGCTGGATTAAATGTTATAGAACAAAACACTTATCGATGAGGTGCTGACCTGTGCTTCGCCAGATTGGCATTGTGAAAGCTGTTACCAGCATGTTGTAAGAGACGACTTTTCTTACTCACCCTTGGCAGTCTGCGTTGTAGGTGGTGGGGCTACCAGTCTGTCGCTTGTATTGAAGGCTATCTCAAAATAGATTACGGCTTTCTCTCGGCCTGACCGTATTAAGTTTGCGGTGTTGACCGATATATTGCGGTATATGCCATAACTTCATCCTAAAAGGGAGGAAGGGTATGCGCTGCAAATACGAGATCAGATTGTTTATTGCTTGTCGAAGGAACGTACACATGCGTCGCAAGCAACCCTGTTGGAGAAGTTCGAGTGATGACGTCATTAACAGTGTTGCCATTGGCAATGTCCACTACAGTCCCAGGTAATGTAAACTTAATTTCATGGCAATATTTTGCACTTTTTAGACTTGTAGCCCATTTTTGAACTTCTAAGAAGCCTGTTGCTTGATTATATATCTCTTTCTCGATATCAAGAAAGTTTCTTGAAAACAAGACGTTCAACATATTTTTGTAGATATTATTCTTGTTGGTTGAAATAATGTAACAAAAACCGTAGCTCACTGGCTGAAAATCGCTCTTTTAAGGTTTGTAGAAGAAGATCCCTGGAAGTTCAGAACTTGACCAAAAAGTTGTGATTGTTTATGTATTTGTCTGCATTCCTTTTTTTTACCAGTTATGTTCTTTTTTTGTGCTAGAATACCGCACTATCAACAAGACATACTGATATTAGTGGACAGCCTCTGGTCTCTTAGATGCTATACAGTAGATTCCGCTTAATCGAGTCACATCGAGACAAGCACCATTTGGCCTCAATAAGTGGCTGACCCGATTATCCGATGTTAACATGACGTCATTGTCTTACGGCAGTAAACAACCACATGCGCATACACAAGCAATGTGCACTGGTTCGCATGTATTAATGAAAATGTTTATCAAGTGTGTTTTGTCGAGATTTTTAACTGCTTGCATCTCAACAGAATCTGAGCATGCAGTGAGAGCAGCAATAGGACTGCCTTTATTGCTTTCTTACATAAAATAAATCCTCAATCCATTAAGGTACTTCTTTGCTTCTCGGATAGTCACATGCCTTGGTACACCAGTTATCTCAGCTAGCAGCCGATGACTAGTGTTTGGAGATTGTTCTTTAATTTAAAAAAAAACAATCTTTTCAGCTATTGTTAAATCTTTTCGTGGCATTTGTGCTGGGGTCTTCACAAAATTTGCAACAAAACACATCAATTACGATGTCCAAGGGCATGAAATGACAAAATAAGTTGCGCCTGTATTGTTCAACTGTTACACAAAAAGTTTGGCTTTGTGATATTGAGTTCTATTAGATTACAACGGCGGTTTTGCAATTACGCAGGTGTATACCTGACTACAGCTGTGGCCCGATTATGCGGATTTAACGTAGAGCATTATCTTTAATTGGATTCGTTCTTCGCAATTTGGCCCAATTAAATGGCTGACCCTAATAACCGGCTGTCCAATTAAGCGGAATCTACTGCAAATGGTTTAAGATGTAAGTTCAGATCCTTTCAGGGAATGCAAGTTGCATCTTTTTCCATAGCCATATCGAAGATTTGTGCTAACAACAAGCCTTAAGTTTTTTAAATGCAGTCAACAAGTTGTTGTTATTTACGATTACTATGTTCAGAAGTTGCTGACACAACAACCAAACTAACTGAAACAACAACAGCAAAAAAAGCAGAAGATGGTTTAGACCAATACTTGCAACGATACAGGTAGTAAATCATAAATCTAGTACAGTAGCCGTGTTTTCAATTTTAATTTTGTATAGAAGTTTGACTGATTATTTGGCTGAAAAAATGTTACCGTTGTCCGTTGAAAAAACTGAATCTGATTAAAAAAGTTTTAACACCACTGTTTGCTAAAGAGTTTTCATATCTTACTTATCTGTATTATAGCAAACGGTAAACGAGTAGACTGATGTTGCCAGGGTCATTTGTCACGAAAAAAACATTATCAGAGGTTTCCAATCAAAATTTTTCTACAGATATTAAAGTCAGGTCAAATTATCAAATGATTCGACAAAACTTCGCATTATACTTACGAGCGTGGAAAAATGAAATAAGCTCAGCGATCGAAGGTTAACGGAAAGTGCGGAAAATTGCGATGTGGCCTCTCAATCTTCAAGTTAGCTGTCACTCACATATGCCGTTGCGGTCGGCTACAGTTTGAACCCGAAGCCTGATCTTGAAAGCAAACAACGATTTTACTTCGCCAAGTAGCATGCAACTAAGAGCTCTGAGAGCACAGATGCATGACTGACGCTGGTTTTATCGCAAAGTACTGCTTACCGCCGTAACTGCTTTTGGTAGAAAGACAAAACATTTTAAAAAAACTTCAAAAACTATTTTGTCGCAACTGTTCCTTCTTTGTGTACAGAGCCCATAGTCATCGGCAATCATGGCCTTCCATGCACTTCCAACATCCTGCACATCGTAGCCTTTCAATAGTTTCGCTTTGTATACGATTTTTCATGGCATCGAGATATTTTTTTCGGTGCCTTTCTTTACTTTATCTATAAATCTTTTCGGTGGTGGTGAGATGTTTCGAGCCTTCCCTTCACATCACGTGATCAAAGAAATTTGCTTGATTTACTTTTTACCTGTATGCTGCAATCAGCTATTTTTCAAAAACCACATCTCGGCGGCGTTGATAATAACCTTTACCATGTATTGTTGATTGCCACCTTTTCACATTCATATGTCAGAACGGATGCAATGCAACGATAGAGGCAGCAATCAATTGTTTCCCAGCACGCTTCTTGATATCATTGCACCACATCGAAAGACGTAGAGCAGTCAGTCTTACATATTTGTCGCTGTTGCCATCATTAAGTGCTTCTTAAAAAGCTTTGCAAAATAAGGTTTCTCAACACTATTTTGAAGTTTCTTCATATCAATATTTTTCATTGCAGGACGACTCGACGACTACGCAACGGCGAGACCGCCTTTCTTTCGTGCCGCACTCATTTTCC